>CM052812.1:64052330-64113742 GCA_028533885.1 Nasua narica | reverse complement strand
GAATTTTAAGTTGGACATAATGAGATAGGTTAGATGGCTTCCCTCCTCCCCCCCCCCGCCACCCATTTACTAAGTTTTGTGCATAAGAAAATGAAAGATGAGAGGAAAAAATAGGATAAATTATAACCTTTGTCAGAAATAATGTGATGGAGGGTGCCTGGGTGGCTCAGTCAGTTAAACGGCTGCCTTCGGCTCAGGTCATGATCCCAGGGTCTTAGGATTGAGTCCTGCATTGGGCTTCCTGCTCCACGGAGAGCCTGCTTCTCCTCCCTCTGCCTGCCGCTCTGCCTATTTGTGCTCTCTCTCTGTCAAATAAATAAATAAAATATTTAAAAAAAGAAGAAATTGGGGCACCTGGGGGGCTCAGTTGGTTAAAGCCTCTGCCTTCGGGTTGGGTCGTGGTTGAGCCCCCCCGCATGGGCCCTCTGCTCAGCGGGGAGCCCGCTTTCCCCTCTCTGCCTGCCTGCCTCTCTGTCTACTTGGAATCTCTTTCTTTCTGTCAAATAAATAAATAAATCTTAAAAAAAATAGTGTGATGGAGGAGTCTTTGCTTTTGACTGAATTTCAAAATGAGCAGTATACAGAAAATCAGAGATTGGAACTGGATTTTGAAATATTGCCACATGCAGGATGCCTTCAGGTTTAGGTGGTACTAAATTCATAAGTATATAATTTTCTTTGCTATGCATTCTAAAGTTTTTTTTGTCTTTAAAAATAAACCTTTTTTAAAAAATATTTAATTATTTCATAGAGAGAGAAAGAAAGAGAGAAGCAGGCTCCTGGCTGAGCAGAGATCTTGATACCGGGCTTGATCCCGGGACCCTGGGATCATGACCTGAGCTGAAGGCCAACACCCAACTGACTGAGCCACCCAAGCACCCCTATTTTTTTTTTTTTTTTTTTAGTAAACTTAATTTTAGAAGTTCAGGATTTACAGAATTATTGCAAAGATAGTAGAGAGTGTTTCTGTATAAACCAAATCTATTGGTATTGTATGTCATTTTGTTACGTTTGTCACAAGTAATGAACCAGTACTGATACATTGTTAATGAAAGTCTATGCTTTGTTCAGATTTCCCTAGCTTTCCCTTATGTCCTTTTTTGAATTCCAGGATCCCATCTAGGATACCATATTACATTTAATTGTCTTGTCTCCTTAGACACCTCCCCTTGTTATGACAGTTCCTTAGATTTTCCTTATTGATAACATTGACAAGTTTTGAGGAGTACTAGCCAAGTATTTTGTAGAATGTCCCTAATAGGGGGTTTATCTTAGTTTTTTTTTTTCATGTTTAGGGGCTCCTGGGTGACTCAGTCAGTTAATCCCTGCCTTTGGCTCAGTTCATGATCCCAGGGTCCTGGGATAGAGTCTTGCGTTGGGCTCCTTGCTCATGGGAGCCTGCTTCTCTCTCTGCCTTTGGCTGCCACTCTTGCCTGCTTATGCTCGCTCTTGCCCTCTGACAAATAAAAATAAAATAAAACAAAATCTTCAAAAAATAGTTTTTTTTCATGTTTATACTGGAAAAATAAGTGGAGAGATCCTATGTAGATTGGAAGACTAAATATTGTTAAATTGTCAGTTCTTCTAAATTTGATATATAGTTTCAGTAAAATTTGAATGAAAAATCCAGTGAGCTAATTTGTAGATATTAACAAACTAATTCTGAGTTTACATGGAAAGGTAAAAGACTTAGCCAAATAATACTGAAGAACAAAGTTGGAGCACTCACACTACTTGGTTTGAAGACTTTATAGTAATCAGGATGGTGAGGTATTAGCAAAAGACTAAATACATTGCAATAGAGAGTGATCAGAATGGAGAACCTAAAAGCAGGCCCATATAGTCAATTGATTGTAAAGGGAATCTAATTGACTGTCAAATTGCCAATCTAATGATTTTTCTGCCTAGAGTCGTAGCATGAAGTAGTAAAAATTTCCTCAGCCAGATCACTGTGACTGAAGTTACACTTGACTTTAATGGGTTTGCTGAGTGAGTTTTTTTTTCCCTTCATGACCTCAGTTTCTGGAACTTAGAAGGACACATGTGGTACAGTATAATTGAGTGAAATCCAGTTTTATCTGTAGACTGTATTTTGAGATAGTACCAATTTTTCATTGTTTTAACTCAGATAGTTTTGGCATGGCTCTAGATGTCGAAAATAAACGTGATCTAAAAAGAGATGGTAGTGAGTTCAGAAATTAAAATAGCCAATTTAAGCAAGATTTAGTCTTCTGTATAGTATACATAATGGATTTTGATTTTCCTGAAATATTTTCCCAGAATTTCTTGAGGTTGGAAAAAAGCAGCCTGCTTTGGATGTTCTTTATGATGTTATGAAAAGTAAGAAACACAGAACATGGCAAAAGATACACGAGCCGATTATGTTGAAATACTTGGAACTTTGCGTGGATCTTCGCAAGAGCCATTTGGCTAAAGAGGGATTATACCAGTATAAGAACATTTGTCAACAGGTATGAAAAGAGTTGGGTTTTATATTTTTTAGTAAGTGCTTTTAGTAACTTTCGGAAGGGTTTACTTTCCAGAGTTATAATACGCTTTATATCCTAAAATTTGCTCTTAAAAAATCTTATGGTTTTTTGAGAAAGTGT
Organism: Nasua narica; assembly: GCA_028533885.1. Taxonomy (NCBI): domain Eukaryota; kingdom Metazoa; phylum Chordata; class Mammalia; order Carnivora; family Procyonidae; genus Nasua; species Nasua narica. The sequence goes on along the minus strand of CM052812.1, from coordinate 64,111,133 downwards.
TTTAAGGCATGCTCTCTCTCTCTCTCTTTGGTTAGGTCAACATCAAATCTCTAGAGGATGTTGTTAGGGCTTATTTGAAATTGGCAGAGGAGAAAACTGAAGCTGCTAAAGAAGAATCTCAGCAGATGGTCCTAGACATAGAAGATCTGGATAATATTCAAACTCCTGAGAGGTACGTAGGTTAAACTGCTGATATTTTCCTCAGTTTTTCTTTACGTGTGTCGCCATCCTCGTTTGAGGTGTAGATTTTCGTTAGAATGCTAGTCTTCAGAATTTTAAATGTATAGTAACAAAACCATACTATACAAAACTTGTAAGAATGAAAAATCTTCAGATAGGTAGGTACTGATTTAAATGATTGTAACATGCGTTGGGGATTCAAATATTTGAACATGTGACAGCTTTATAGTGCATCCAAAGTTGCAGGAAGAATTTGCACTTTTTTACATTGACCATTGTTGGTTTTGATTTTTTAATCATAACACAAAGAAAGAAATCATGTCTAAAATTGCTTTCAACTTTAAAAAAAAATTTTTTTTTTTAAGTGTTCTCTTAAGTGCTGTAAGTGGTGAAGACACTCAGGATCGTACTGACAGACTACTTTTAACTCCATGGGTTAAATTCCTTTGGGAATCCTATAGACAGTGTTTGGACCTTCTTCGAAACAATTCTAGAGTAGAGCGTCTCTACCATGATATTGCCCAACAAGGTAAGATGAAAACTGATATGAAAAGTTGACTTTTAGGAAAAGATTTTGCAAAATATGGACAATGTTAACCTGTTTTTCTCCACAGTACTTATTTTATAGTTTTTATTCTTACTGAAAGATGATTGGTGTTCATTTAAATATTAGATAAGTGACTATAAGAAATTTGTTTTACTCGTTAGAGTAATTCTGTATGAAATCCACTTCACGAATATCTGAAAGACAAAGTCATTTTGGGATTTTCCAGGTGACTAAAAACATAAATGGAACTTTTGATTGCTTTCTGATATATTTGAGTTCTTTTGACTTCACTGTTGCATATTCTCAACAATGCCATGGGTTTCTAAGGTCTTTTTAAGCTTTGGACTTCCAGGATTCCTTGAAAAATACGTAGTTTTATTTTCACAGTGTCACTGAATATAGAACTAAGTCATTTTGGTGACTCAGGATAGTCATAAAAAGTATCCAGTTGTTACCCTGCGTATACAAATGACGCTTAAACAGCTGGGGGGGGGTTGTTAGAGGGGCTCATGGACACACCCCGTTGCCCCCACTCCTGCACAGTTGAAAATCTGCCTGTGACTTGACTACACAAAACCTTAACTACTACTAACCTCTTGTTAACCAGAAGCCTCATTGGTAGCATAAACAGTTGATTAACACATATTTTGTATGTTATATGTGTTATATGCTGTATTCTTAAAACAGGTAAGCTAGAGAAAAGAAAGTGTTAAAATTGTAAGGAAGAGAAAATAAATTTACAGTACTGTATCAAAAAATCTACACGTTAGTGTAATTATGTAGTTCATACCCTTGCTTAAGGATTACCTGTACTTTGAATCCTGAACTATATGAAGTCCGTTTTCTTAATCTTGTATTTTTTCTTTATTGTCACTTGCCGTTAATGCAGCTGTTAGTGCAGCTTTTTAAGTATGTATTAATGGAATATATGTGACTTGAGAGTAGCTTTTGGCTTTTTTTTACTTTGGCCTTAGTATAACCTTGTATTGCCATTCTTTGTGATATGGGGGACAATTGGCATTTATTTATTCAAGTCGTGGGTGACTTTAAGAATATTTTACTGTGAGTATTAGAATCTATGTTCTGTTTTGCTTACATGGCTAGCATATGTGAATTTTCATTTAACATAAATACACTTGGGGTTTTTGATAACTACTGATATAAATGTTAACTTGAAGTTAAGCTGCATCTCTTTGTTTTGGACCTATTGAAATAGAATCTTTTTTAAGAGCAAAGGAATTCTGAAACAATTGTTATATTGCATATATGATGGTAGAAAATCATTTTAATGACAGCAGGTAGTTAAGGTATACGTCTGTGTACACAGTAGAAATCAGGTTACCAAAAGCCCACAATTTGTTAGATAGCAGGGCTCTTTATATTTCAGGCCAGAATTTTTTGTTCCTTTAAGATTTGAAGTGGTAGGTGTTTGAAAGGCAAGTCCCTCCTACACTTTCATTTGAATGCTTCTCATTTGTAAACTCTCCTAGAACTCCAGAACCAAGTTCTAGTTCTAGGCTAGGACTGTGTCCGAAAGATGGTCAGGACACATGATGAAGTGACCAATGACTGATGATTTCTGAAGACTGATTATAAGTTTGATAAAATATTGCTAAAATAACTGATTTTAATATTTGAAATAAAATTAATTCACATACTTGGTGATGGTGGAAAGTACCTGATATATCTTATAATTATGCCTATAGCTTTCAAATTCTGCCTCCAATACACCCGTAAGGCTGAATTCCGTAAGCTGTGTGACAATTTGAGAATGCACTTGTCACAGATTCAACGGCACCATAACCAGAGTACAGCAATCAATCTTAATAATCCAGAGAGCCAGTCCATGCACTTGGAAACCAGGCTTGTTCAGTTGGACAGTGCTATCAGTATGGAATTATGGCAGGTACGTTTTGAACTAATTGCTATCTTTTGTAGTCATAATAACCCATATTTTTTTTTCTTCTGAGTAAAGCAATAGAAGTTTATTAAGCAAGGATACAGAAAAGCTCTTAAGAGTAAGAGGGATCCCACGAGGTTGCCTCCCTTTTTTTTTTTAAAGATTTTTTTTTTTTTAAGATTTTATTTATTTATTTGACAGAGAGAGAGATCACAAGTAGGCGGAGAGGCAGGCAGAGAGTGAAGGGGAAACAGGCTCCCTGCTGACCCCAGGACCCTGAGATTATGACCTGAGCCGAAGGCAGAGGCTTTAACCCACTGAGCCACCCATGCGCCCCTCCCCCCCCCTTTTTTTAATGAGTATCTTCATCTTGATATTTATTGGTTAATTTCAATAGATAATTGAGGAATTTAAGATTGTCTGATGGATAACCAAGAGTTCTGGACAGGCAGTCTCAGGATACGGGTTCTAGTTACCTGCTGTGAGATCTGGGCCAAATCAGGTAATCTCTTTTGGACCGGGTGGCTCTCCATATAAAAAAATTTATTCTCATTGTTGCTCAAAGTGTGGTTCAATGTCTGTCTGTGAACTATCTACTGCTCCAGGATGAAATAATTATGGAAGGGCATATGCATTTATTAAGGGTGCGGTTTTTTGTTTTGTGTTTGGTAGCAGTTTCACAGTAATTTCATGTGTGTTTACTCTGTTTAGGAAAACTAAGCTTGTTTTTCAATTTATTTTGCTGTATTTCATAAAAATATTGGCAGCAGTAGGTTGGAAACTTAAAAAAAAATTTGTCCTTTTACTATGGATGATGGAGAAACACTGCAGTAGATTGTCTCCTAGATTTTAGTGTTGCTTCAGCTTACTAAACATGTGGGGAGAGACTATATTGGAAATCTCTGTGGCGTTTGGAGACTTGTCAACTACTTGGGCTTTTTTTTAAATTTTTTTTTTTTTAAAGATTTTATTTATTTATTTATTAGGAAAGAGAGAGAGTGAGAGAGAGCATGAGAAGGGAGAAGGTCAGAGTGAGAAGCGGACTCCCCATGGAGCTGGGAGCCCGATGTGGGACTCGATCCCGGGACTCCGGGATCATGACCTGAGCTGAAGGCAGTCGCTCAACCACCTGCGCCACCCAGGGGCCCTACTTGGGCTTTTTATGTTAAAAATTCCACAAAGATATTTTCACATGATTTTGTAGTCCTGACCTAAAGCTTTTAAATATTTGAACAAAAGATTAAGTCTAATTGAATTACAGAGAAAGAAGATTGGTAGGTTTTTAGCCAATGAAACTGTTGATTTCCTGCTCTCCAAAATATTTTCCTTTCTGTAGAGACACCCTTAAAACACTACCTGATGGAATAATGAGGAAAAAGGGGTTCTATAGAAGACAAACATGCTCATTATAGAACAAGTGGATAAGTAGAAAGAAGAGCCCATTCACCTGTTATCTTACTACTCAGAAATAACCTCTATATTGTATCTTATGTCCTTCTAGATTTTTTTCTTATACATTCTTCCAAGTAGTGTGCTAATGATGCATTTAAAAAAACTTTGTCACGTTTATTAAAGTGTAATTTACACATTTGGCAAAACTCACCCTGAAATTTGAAAAATGCAGTCACTACCGTAATCAGGATGTAAAACATTTTCTCAAAACTCCCTTGTGCCCCTTTGCAACTAACTAGATCCCTGGACTCCGGATCATGACCTGAGCCAAAGGCAGTCGCTTAACCAACTGAACCACCCAGGCGCCCCGCAAAGGTTATTTTTAAATCCCATTCTTCTGACTGTCCTGAAGATGTTCAAAATATACTTTTGAAAATTCGGTATTATGGGGTGCCTGGGTGGCTCAGTGCATTGAAGCCTCTGCCTTCGGCTCAGGTCATGATCTCAGGGTCCTGGGATCGAGCCCCGCATCGGGCTCTCTGCTCAGCAGGGAGCCTGCTTCCCCCTCTCTCTCTGCCCATCTCTCTGCCTACTTGTGACCCCTTCTCTCTGTCAAATAAATAAATAAAATCTTTAAAAAAAAATTCTCTATGGGGCAAATACATATTCTTTTTTTTTTTTTTTAAGATTTTATTTACTTGACAGAGAGAGAGATCACAAGTAGGCAGAGAGGGCGGGCAGAGGGAGAGGGGAAGCAGGCTCCCCGCCGAGCAGGGAGCCAAACGCGGGGCCCGATTCCTGGACCCCGAGATCATGACCTGAGCCAAAGGCAGAGGCTCAACCCACCGAGCCACCCAGGCGCCCCGGCAAATACATATTCTTAAAGATTTGGCACCTTAAAATTCACCCTTGCTACTATGAAAGGGACAAAGAAAGCAAAAGCCTCTGTTCTACTTATATTAGTTGGCACATGTTCAGATACACCTTATTTTGAGCACCATCCCTGAAGTTCATTAGCATCTTGAACTGGACCGAGTGGAGTCTCATGTTGTGGCTGAAAGGGCAATGCACTTTTTTTTTTTTAGGTCTGTTCTAATTTGAAGAAGTTTAAGGATTTAGTATTTTTCTGATCAAGACCGTTTTCTTATATATATCAGATATTAAATTATAGATGAATAAAAGGAACCACACAATTGGATTTTACTTTCTACTTTTAAATTCAGTATTTTAGGTTTCATAAGGAGATTTGAATTAGATTTGTTTGTTTAGAATGCAATGTCTAATTTATACTACTAATTTTAGGAAGCATTCAAAGCTGTGGAAGATATTCATGGACTATTCACTTTGTCTAAAAAACCACCTAAACCTCAGTTGATGGCAAATTACTATAATAAAGTCTCAACTGTGTTTTGGAAATCTGGAAATGCTCTTTTTCATGCATCTACACTCCATCGTCTTTACCATCTATCCAGAGAAATGAGAAAGAATCTTACACAAGAAGAGATGCAAAGGTAAGAATGTTACAGTCAAATAATACAGTCAAATTATGAAATAAATACCTTCTATTATGAAATAAATACTAAATGGCATGGTTCCAGCTTAGAGTTTTTCAGCCTCTGAACCATTGACATTTAGGGGTGGATAATTTATTGTCACGGGGACCGCACTTAGGATGTTTCACAGCATCCCTAGTATACCCACTGGATGTCAGTAGTAATTCGTACACTTCTCAAGATCAGAAGTGTCTTCAGGCATGGTTGTTCTCTGGTAATATTCTTGGTCTTCAGGTAATTGACTTTTGTCTGATAACCAACTCTGCCACAAACCTGATTGAGAAAATTGACTATTAGGAAAGACAGTGTTAAGATATGAGCTTTCTATCCATATAGAATATTTAAAGTCTAGTCTTATGATAAAATAAGAGAATTAAAAAAATAAATATTGCCATCAAGTCATTTTTTCCCCAATTATAAAATATAACTGTGTTTGAATATAGAAAAGGTATCTGTAATCTAGCAGTCCTAAAGACCACTTTATTTTTTAATTTTTTTTAAAGATTTTATTTTATTTATTTTAACAGAGAGAGAACACAAGCAGGCAGAGAGGCAGGCAGAGGCAGAGAGAGGAGCAGGCTCCCCGCTGAGCAAGGAGCCCGATGTGGGACTCGATCCCAGGACGTTGGGACCATGACCTGAGCCAAAGGCAGCCACCCAACCAGCTGAGCCACCCAGGCGTCCCAAGACCACTTTATTTTTATAATAATATATGGAGCCTATTTTATTTCAGTCATGTTTGTTTTTTTATTATATTTCAGTTGGACCCAGGAAGCTCACACACCACACTTTTTTCTCATATTGGCAGACTATGTTATTTTGGCCTCTGGTAGAATTATGTACACCAAATTGTTTTTCTTTTAGCTTTACAGCAATACATGGAACCAACTAAATGAATTTTCCTAGTATATTTTCTTTGAAACTCTTAAAGACAGTGGTCATTATGTCATTCGCTGTCTTTTATGTAATTCATGTCAGTATTAAAAAAACAAACAGGTTCCTTAAGGTACTTCTGAACAGAATATCCCTTTAGAAAGTGCTGTCATAACAGTATTATAGTAATAATCATTAGGCTATTTAACTCTACATTATTTTGCTTAATCTTTATGATAGCCTCCTAACTCAGAAAATTAAGTATTTTGCCTTAGGTTCCAGTCTTGGAAATGGTGAGACTGGTACTCTAACCCTTGACCCTTGGGCTCCAGAGCCCACTATACTTAATGTCCTACAGTGCTCTGAATTCAACCTGACTTCCTTATGTTTTAAGGAAGCTAAGCTTTAGCCCCACCATGAGTCCTTCCCCACCCCCTCAATCCTCACTCATGTTCACTTAGGATCCTTGTAAGTTTTTCCCATTTATTTATTTATTTGACAGAGAGATCACAAGTAGAGAGGCAGGCAGAGAGGAGGAGGAGGAAGCAGGCTCCCTGTTGAGCAGAGAGCCCAATGGGGACTCGATTCTAGAACCCTGTGATCTTGACCTGAGCTGATGGCAGAGGCTTAACCCACTGAGCCACCCAGGCGCCCCATTTTTCCCCCTTCTTACTGTCATTTTTTATTTTATTTTATTTTTTATTTTTATTTTTTTTACATTTAATTTTAAACCCATAGTCTTTTTTTTTTTTTAAGATTTTATTTATTTATTTGACAAGACATAGAGAGAGGGAATACAAGCAGGGGGAGTGGGAGAGGGGCTTCTCACTGAGCAGGGAGCCCAATGCCATGCTCAATCCCAGGACCCTGGGATCAGGACCTGAGCCAAAGGCAGATGCTTAGTGACCGAGCCACCCAGGCGCCCCCAGTCTTTTTCTTTTCTTTTTTTTTTTTTAAAGATTTTATTTATTTATTAGAGAGAGAGAGACTGAGAATGAGAAGGGAGAAGGTCAGAGGGAGAAGCAGACCACCCGCAGAGCCGGGAGTCCGATATGGGACTCAATCCCGGGACTCTGGGACCATGACCCGAGCCGAAGGCAGTCGCCCAACCAACTGAGCCACCCAGGCGCCCGCCCCCAGTCTTTTTCTATAGCTGGCAAATATCAACAGTAGTAAGTGGGTGGGTGAAGGTCTGCTTCTCCCAAGTACTCATTTTAGCACAGTTCATTTCTCTTCATCTCATGCTTTGATGAATAACATGTATGAATACTGTCTACCAATACGGCATACGTATTCTGTCATTGGCGTATCTTACCAAAGTGTGTTTTTTTTTTCCTTTCTTTTAAATCGGGTAACATAAATTTAACAGATTTGTAATTTTGTTCTCCAGAATGTCTACCAGAGTCCTTTTGGCCACTCTTTCTATCCCTATTACTCCTGAGCGTACTGATATTGCTCGGCTTCTGGATATGGACGGCATTATAGTCGAAAAACAACGTCGTCTTGCAACACTGCTAGGTCTTCAAGCTCCACCAACACGAATTGGCCTTATTAATGATATGGTTGGTATAAGTTTGAGCATTCTTAGAGCTCAGAATGAAAACTTTATGGTCAGGTTTTATAGTTCATGTCAGGTGGTTCTGATGGACTAGTTTGAGTCCTCATTGTACCCATAGATAAATGCAGAAGTTTATAGGAAGGGTACTGGTTGATGTCAGGACAATAGATTAGCTAACTGAACCTGTCTTAGCATATTTCCTCTTTGGGGAAGGGATGCTAAATGGAGAATCTAGAATATCTTTTTTTTTTTAAAGAATTTATTTATTTGACAGACAGCGAGAGAGGGAATACAAGCAGGGGTAGTGGGAGAGGGACAAACAGGGTTCCCACTGAGCAGGTAGCCTGATGCAGGCCTTGATCCCAGGAGCCACACAGGCCCCTAGAATAATTTTTTTTTTTTTAAGATTTTATTTCTTTATTTGTCAGAGAGAGAGAGAACACAAGCAGGCAGGGTCGTAGGCAAGGGCAGAGAGAGAAGCAGGCTCCCCGCCGATCCCCGCGGAGTAAGGAGCCCGATACGGAATTCAATCCCAGGACCCTGAGATCATGACCTGAGCTGAAGGCAGCCGCTTAACCAACTGAGCCACCCAGGCATCCCAGAATAGTTTCTTGATAGGAATAAAATTAGAGCTGAGAGAATTTTATTTGAATTCTTAACACCACGGCTAATTTCAATAATAAGGGCATTTATAAAGGGAAGTATTCAAGAAATGTGGAACTTTATTCACACACCCATTTTGTATTGGAGATAGACTAGAGTGTTCGTGGAGCGGGGGTTAGTATCTGCCGTTGTTTGCTTCAGTCTTGTGACTAGTAAGTAGGTCTGTATGGAAACACACTCCTGTGCTTGCAAGTCTTGCTATGTCCCTGCAGTTAGTCTATCATTGGTTACCAGTTCCAATATATGAAAGATAAAGGTCCACATGCATTAAGCATTCTAGTTCATAGTTTAGGTGTAAGATAAGATGTAGTTATGGGCAGTTTTGAGGTTTATGAAATTAGGCCATTTTTTGGTCTCCTTTTAAGAAACGGTATGCAGTGGCACCCTTAGCTGAGTTCTAGTGCCATGTAAGAGTATAAACTATAAATGTAATTTGGTAAATTCTCATAAGGTGGTTTCTAGTCACCATTCCCCATGCCTCCTAATAGCCATGGCCCTGATTTGTAGCACCATATATTAGTGTGCCTGTGTACTTTATGAGATTTAAGTTCTGTATATATGCAGTATGTTAAATTCCTTTTCTTACCATTATATTTGTGAGACTTATTCACGTGTCGAATGTAGCTGTTTTTTCTTTGATCATTTCTGTATAAGGACATCTTACCGGGGCCCCTCAGTAGCTCAGCATCTGCCTTTGGTTTAGGTCATGATCTCAGGGACCTGGGATTGAGCCTATATTCTGGCCTGCTCAGCGGGAAGCCTGCTTCTCCCTCTGCCCCTCCCCCTGCTTATGCTTTCTCTCTCAAATAATCTTGAAAAAATCTCCTTATATGTACTGGGTTTTTTTTTTTTTTTTCCTAGTTTGGGGCTATTATGAGTAGTGTTGCTTCGGTAATTTTTGTGTGATACAGTTACTTGTAAGCTGTGGTATTTTACTTATTACTGATAATAAGTTTGCATGCCTGAGTTGTCTTTGTAAATACTTGATCATATTGATTTGATTTAGAATTTTTATATCCTTATTAAGCTCTTGGGGGACTTTTCACTGTAGGTAGATGCATAGTTTGGGGTTGGAGACTCAAACATAGTTTTCCTTTGAATTCTTCTGGTGAATTTAAAGAGAGTTGAGGCCAGTTTTTTAGATGTTTTCCAGATTTCCAACCCCCTGTTTTTCTTACTTATACTCAGTTCAGTTGGAAATCTAGTTGGAAAATTTCCTTCAGCAAATTAAACCTTTCGTTTATTGTAGGTCAGATTCAATGTACTACAGTATGTTGTCCCTGAAGTGAAAGACCTTTACAATTGGCTGGAAGTAGAATTTAACCCACTAAAACTCTGTGAGAGAGTCACAAAGGTAAGACTTTGTATTTTAGTTTTGGTTATAGTACCATTTGCAGGCCCATCTGCTATTTCAGATTGTATTTATATTGAGAGAGAAGTATTGTCCTATATGTTTGAATTCAGTGCACATTTCATTGTCTTTTTTTCTTTACATCAAGAAAAAAGATATTTCTGATGTGCTAAATAAACCTTTTGGAGGTAAATTAGCAGCATGACTAATTTAGCCATTGCTGTCAGTCACCTTCAGACAAGCCTCATTATAGCTTCGTATTAGATGTGTATTTCCCTGCACTGTGTGATGTTTTTATATGTTTAAAAAAATTAGAAAAGTTCCACAAATGTCTGAGTGTTACTTAGTATAATCCTTTTTTTAATGTACTGGATTGTACAGGTTCTAAATTGGGTTCGGGAACAACCTGAAAAAGAGCCAGAGTTGCAGCAGTATGTTCCTCAGCTGCAAAACAACACCATACTCCGTCTTCTGCAGCAGGTAAACAGTTGTAAATGAGTGTTTTATTTAGAACTGGAGTTTTCCCCCTCAGTTTTTATCACAACACTAAAAAATTTAGGAATCACTAGGAAGTGAACCCTTCACCAGACTTTAGCCTTTCCAAAATTAGTCTTACTGTTTATTTTATTTGAAAAGCAATTATTTTATGTAATTTGTAATTGCTCTTTTCTCCTTGATTGTTGAACACCATCTTTGTACATTTCTCCTCATTAGCAATGTAAATCTGTTTTACTCCTTTAATATCTTAGTGGTTTTACATTGTCTAAGAGGTAGTGTGATTTATTTATTCAGACTTTTTTTTTTTATTCAGACTCTTGATGGAAGTCTATTTCTAGGGTTTTTTTGCTCTTAGAAAATGTTGCAGCAGTGAACATTTCCATATATGTATCTTTGCATACTTCTGTGGTTTTCGGTCATCTAGGAAGTGGAATTAGTCACAGGGCTTATACATTTAAGCTTTAATAGCTCTTCAAGATACAGTTAATGAATCCTTCTACCAGTAGTGATTGGGAAAGCCTTTTCTCTTTCTCACACTAGTTATTGTTAGTCTTTTAACATATTTTAGTCTGACTTAAATAGTTTGAAGATTATGGTTTATAATATGGTTTCAGTGTTTGTTTTGTTTCCCATTTGTTTCATTGGGAAGGAGGCTTTTTTTTTAAACAATTATTTACTTATTTGACAGGGAGACATCACAAGTAGGCAGAGAGGCAGGCAGAGAGGGGGGAAAGCAGGCTCCCTGCTGAGCAGAGAGCCCCATGTGGGGTTTGATCCCTGCACCTTGAGATCATGACCCAAGCCGAAGGCAGAGGCTTTAACCCACTGAGCCACACAGGCACCCCATCACCAGGGAAGGGGGCTTTTATGATACATTGGCTTGCAATATTTGTGCACTTTTCATTGGCCTGCTTCTCTTGTATATGTGAGCAGTGTTATTTCTTATGTATTACACAAATAGTTGAAAGTTAATTAGCAGTATAACTAAATTGTAATGCTGCCAGTCTCCTTCAGACAAATAAGTGTTTAGGTGAGTTAGCTAAGTAGCAGGTTTGTATCTACAAATTTATGGCCATTTAGGGCTTTTTGTTTTATAAAACTAGGATTTGAAAGGATTGTGCTTCCAAGGAATGGTATGATGTGATGGTTCAAAGCATAGCATTTGGGGTTGATAGCCTCAATTTGGAATTCCAGCTCCAGCAATGTATTATTAACACTCGATCTGAGCTTCAGTTTCTTTTCTCTGAGAAATGGGCATAATTTCTACTCTCATGCTTGTGTAAGACTACACAAAAAAATGCTGAATAAATGATAGCTGTTGTTACTAACCTTGTTTTTCTTATGCAGGTGGCACAAATTTATCAGAGCATTGAGTTTTCTCGTTTGACCTCTCTGGTTCCTTTTGTTGATGCTTTCCAACTGGAACGGGCTATAGTAGATGCAGCGAGGCATTGCGACCTGCAGGTATGTGTCAGAAGGGACATGGAGGTGGGAGGCCGCTACAGACTAAAACACACATGTCCTTTGTTTCTCAGCTTTTGATTCACTGGCGGCATTTTAAAGTTGTATTGAGTGAATCTTCTGGCTTTTGTATTTAACATTCTTTTTTTTTTCTCACAGTTGAAGTTTTTTTTATCAAAAGTCATTTATTTCTAGAATGATTTCATATTTATATATAGATGTAACTATTGATGTTACTTAATTCTCAAAGGTTCGTATTGACCACACTTCTCGGACACTTAGTTTTGGATCTGATTTGAATTACGCTACTCGAGAAGATGCTCCAATTGGTCCTCATTTGCAAAGCATGCCTTCCGAACAGATAAGAAATCAGCTGACAGCGATGTCCTCAGTACTTGCAAAGGCACTTGAAGTCATTAAGCCAGCTCATATACTGGTATGTATCTTTGGGGGGAAAATGACCTACTGAATTTTTGAGGGGCCCTTATGTCTTACATAAAAAGGTTTGAGGTGAGTCTGGGAAAATGGGCTTGTTACGTATTTCCTCTTCAGTTGTACTGGCTAGTTTTGGTATTACTCCTACACACATGATGCCCCCACCGACCCCCATTGGGAGTACTGTGCTTGGGCTTTTCCTTTCTGCTTAAGTTCTTTCCTTGTTTGTGTGCTGTCAGCATGTCCCCATGGCTTGCACACTTTAAAGTAGATTTGGTGCAGAGAAAACGTGACCTAGCAAATGTTCTTTAGCTACATCATTCCTATTAATAGAAGACTGTATAGGTCATAGTATTTGGTGCTGGGAACTAGTAGCTCGAATAACATCATCTTCTGTTCTTAAATGCAGACACGTGTGAGGGTAATGCATCAGGATTATTTAGTAATTATTTGATGCCTAGTATGGTGTGTCACACAATTTTTTAAAATGCATTTGTCTTTGAAGCAAGAGAAAGAAGAACAGCATCAGTTGGCTGTTACTGCATACCTTAAAAATTCACGAAAAGAGCATCAGCGTATCCTGGCTCGCCGTCAGACAATTGAGGAAAGGAAAGAACGCCTTGAGAGTCTGAATATTCAGCGTGAGAAAGAAGAATTGGAACAGAGGGAAGCTGAACTCCAGAAAGTACGGAAGGCTGAAGAAGAGAGACTGCGACAGGAGGCAAAGGAGAGGGAGAAGGAGCGCATCTTACAGGAACATGAACAAATTAAAAAGAAAACTGTCCGTGAGCGTTTGGAGCAGATCAAGAAAACAGAACTGGGTGCCAAAGCTTTCAAAGACATTGATATTGAAGTATGTAACACATTACTTCTTAACTTGAATCCACATCTCAGAAGCATAGTCCTTTACTGTTTTTTGGTTTTGTTTTTTTTGGTAAAGATTTTATTTGTTTATTTGACAGAGAGAAAGAGATCACAAGTAGGCAGAGGGAGAGGGAGAAGCATGCTCCCTGCTGAGCAGAGAGTCAGATGCGGGGCTCGATCCCAGGACCCTGAGATCATGACCTGAGTCGAAGGCAGAGGTTTCAACTGCTGAGCCACCCAGGCACCCCAGTCCTTTACTTTTATTGATTACATTGGGTTGTCTGGTTATTTTCACTCCCTTTGGTACAGCCGATTCATTAATCTGTGAAGTAAACATTTGTTGTTAATGGCTCTGCAGTTTGTAACTGTTGTTAACATGGAGTTGAGTATGTACAGTTAAGAGGAATGAGAAAGATGTTAAGATCATGTTGTTTTCCCTACATTGAAGTGGAAATAGGACTGTTGCAGAGTATTTTTACATTGCTTAAGTTTACGCATTGTGAGCATTAGAAAGTAATTTAGGTTTGGATTTTAGAAAAATCACATTTTCCATACACATTTCTCTTGTATTCTTCTTAGTGGTTATGCATTTGTAATACTTTCAGGATCTTGAAGAATTGGATCCAGATTTCATCATGGCTAAACAGGTTGAACAACTGGAGAAAGAAAAGAAGGAACTTCAGGAACGCTTGAAAAATCAAGAAAAGAAGGTAGATAAAAGAACTGGTTGATAAACTGAACATGCCAGATTAACGGAAATTTTTCCTTTAAACTACATTTGTTTTCATGTCATTCAGATTGACTATTTTGAAAGAGCTAAACGCTTGGAAGAAATCCCGTTGATAAAGAGTGCTTATGAAGAACAGAGAATTAAAGACATGGATCTGTGGGAACAACAGGAAGAAGAAAGAGTAAGGTTTTTGTTTAATTGTAACATTTGTAGACTGTAAACTATAATTAAATCCTCCGCCAGTAACGGGACCATGGTTTCAAAACCATGATTATTTTGTGTTCCTTTGCCAGGAATGGCGCTTTAATGGCTGAGTGCTAACAGATTGGCAGACAGATCAAAATTTTCACAACAGAGATTAAAAAATGAAACTCATAAAATACAAAGGGCAGCTGAAAAGTTCACTAAAAAAGCAGCTTTATGGGGATATAATTCACATGCCATACAGTTCTCCCATTTAATCTGTACAGGTCATGGTTTTTAGTATCGCACAGCCATTTAATTTTAAAATGTACCCCAGAAGAAGCTCCATGCATTTTGACAGTCATTCTCCATTTCCTCCCCCAGCACCTTGGCCTCCTGTAATCAGCAGTCCTCTCTCTGTTTCTGTATATTTGCTTGTTTTTTAGACCTTTTGTATAAATAGAGCTGCATAATGCGTGGTCTTTGTGACTAGGTAGTTCCTTCTGTAGTTTTGTTAGTACATATTCTGTTTACCTAATGATTCAAAAGCCAAGTTTGCAAATGCTTGTAGTGGCCAAATTTGTGATTAAAAACTAATGGCCCCATTCTAGTTAAAAATAAAAAGTAACTATAGACAGCACATCTGTGGGGACTGTGATGTGGGGAATGCAGTCTCTTGGTTGCTTTGGAGTGTTGTCATTCTGGGCTTCGTTTGCCAGTGCCTTGCATTTTTTCACGGGTTAGAATTTTTGTGATGATATGTAAAATTAGGGAAACAAGAATGCAGACCAATTAAAGTAGTTGAGATGATCTGCTGTAGTCTTTGCCCCAAAGCCTTCCTTATTTCCCCATGGAGTACAAAGGGAAGGGCCTCCTTAAATCACCCTGCCTTAACCTCCAGTTCCAGTTTTCTTTAAGGGAGAAAATATCTTTTATCATTAAACCATAGTGCTTATTATCTCTGGGGTATTTTACTATATATGTTATAGTTTTTCTTTCATAAAAATTTGCAGTACTTTTGTGCCTAAATAAAAACAGTTTCTTAGAGATGCTCCCGGGACTCCTTTATCCGTCTTCTGTCACCGATTGCCTTCCTAGGGTCATTGGGCATAGATGGTAGTAACCTTTCCATGTTTATGGCAAGATGGTAAGAGCAAAGGAGCTTGTCATTCTTCAGGAATATCTATGAGGATTTAAGAGTAAATTAATCAGATAATGATTGCTTTGAAATGTAACTTAATATCGTGTACTTGCAGATTACGACCATGCAGCTAGAACGTGAAAAGGCTCTTGAACATAAGAATCGAATGTCACGAATGCTTGAAGACAGAGATTTATTTGTAATGCGACTGAAGGCCGCACGACAGTCTGTTTATGAGGTGAAGTTAACTGGTTTCAGGGGAACATTTATTCATGAGCTTTTTAGATTTGCCTTAAGGTACTTCTTTAACACAGTGATATATTTGTCTTGACCTTTTGTAGTGATTATTCAAATAATACTTTAATAGAAAAGTTCGTGAAAATATAAGCAATTAGCCATCGCTATAAATTTTTTCTGAAGGTGAAAGTGGACTGCGTAAAATTTGCTTTTGAGACAAGCTTTTGTTTACTATTTGATTTAGAAAGGAAGAAGGCAGATCAAAGTGTCTGCTCTTAAATTCTAATTTAATCCTTTGATTTGTTTTATATAAAAGCAAACCCAGTGGATGTAGAAAATAGCTGTCAGCAATTTAAAATTTAAAAAATTTTGACCTTTGAAAAAGCTCCACCGTCATTTGGAAGTTTTTAAAGATCTCACTTATTTATGGAGGTGGGGAGCAGAGAGAATCTCAGGCAGGCTCCACGCCCAGTGCAGAGCCCGATGTGGGGCTCAGTCTCTCCACTAGGAGTCAAATATGCAACAGACTGAGCCACCAGACTCCCCTATTTGGAAGTTTTTGGTCTTATAAATTGCTTCTTATGGTTTCAAGAAATGGGTAGTGCTTTGGTAAACTTCAAATTTAATTAGTTTATAGCTCTTCAAAATTTTTGATTGTTTTCTTGTTCTTGTATCTATTCTGTTAATAGGAAAAACTTAAACAGTTTGAGGAACGATTAGCAGAAGAAAGGCATAATCGATTGGAAGAACGTAAAAGGCAACGTAAAGAAGAACGCAGAATAACCTACCATAGAGAAAAAGAAGAGGAGGAACAGAGGAGGGCAGAAGAGCAAATGCTGAAAGGTATCTATAGACCAAGATTAGAGGTAGTATAAGGCAAGGTTGATACTCAGTTTATAGCAGTCATGTTCAGGGTGCCTTGGTGGCTCAGTAGGTTAAGCATCTCACTTCTGCTCAGGTCAGGATCAGAGGGTCCTGGGATAGAGTCACATGTTGGGCTCCCTGCTCAGCAGGGAGTCGGCTTCTCCCTCTACCTCTCCCCCTCCCCCTGCTCATGCTCACTCCCTCTCTCAAATAAATAAATAGAACCTTTAAAAAGAGAAATTTAAATATAGTAGTCATATTCAGAAAATACAGAAGCAAGGAACCAGGACCATTGGCTTCTTTTTTTAAAGGTTTCATTTATTTGTGAGAGAGCATGCATAAGCAAGGGGAGCAGCATGCAGAATGGGAAGCAGGCTCCCTGCTAAGCAGGGAGCTGGATGCTGGATTGGGTCCCAGGACCCTGGGATCAGGACTTGAGCTGAAGGCAGACACTTAACCGACTGAGCCACCCAGGTGCCCCAGATCATTGGCTTCTTAACTACAACTAACTAGAACCCAATTTTTAGTTGCTTGAAGTTTGTTATAGGTGAGGATGTTATTTCCTCTACCAACTTATTTCCACATTTTTGGTGTTTCTTAAAAAAAAACTATCACTTTTTAATTTTATTACTGTATTTTAAGTAGTGGTAACATTTATTGAGGAATATGTGCCAGATGAAGTCTGTCGAATGATTCTTTATCTGGAAATCCCAGATGCTCAGGAGTTGGGGAGGGATTTAAGTGTCTTTTTGTCATTACAAAACTATTCATTTTGAGCGGCATTAATACTTTACTTAAATATCTTTAAGTAATGCTTTACTTAAAGTAAATGCTTTACATAAATATCTTCTGTCCCTTAGCTGATTATAAACTAAAAATTTTTAAAAAGAATTTTCCTTCTATTTTATGCTGTTTGCTGAATAGCAGCAAAGTAGACCGACCTGGCAGTAGGGGAAAGATGCAGGTAGAGGCACACTTTATAACCCTGGTACATTATCTAGAGCGTGAGGAGAGAGAGCGTGCTGAGCGGGCCAAACGCGAGGAAGAGCTACGAGAGTATCAGGAGCGGGTCAAGAAATTAGAAGAAGTAGAAAGGAAAAAACGCCAAAGAGAGCTGGAAATTGAAGAAAGGGAACGACGCAGAGAGGAAGAGAGAAGACTTGGGGATGATCCACTTTCTAGAAAGGTGAGTCTAGGGGTCACTCTGTTTTTATGCAACGGGTTTGGCATCCAGTTCTCTTGCATGATCCGTATGACTCTGCGCGTGTCCGTGTCTGGGCGTGGTGTTTTAAATTGGTTGCCTTCCCCTCTCTCAAAGTTTAGTATTACTTTGTCTTCCTGAGGATAGGTTCCTAAGGGGGAAAATTAGACTTACCTTATAGCAACGCTGGGATTTTAGGCTTCAGTTTAGGAATCTTCTCTGTAAGAATGAAGTCTCAGTAAGAATGAAGTCTTCTAAGCCTTTAGTATTTGATAAAATAACACTCTTTAGTATGTGGAAGGACTGTTCTACTTTCCTTAGAGGGGGTTGCTGTGAAATCAGAGGATGACAAGAGTTCTCTAACTTCTTAGTGCTCAAACATTGGTCTGTTGGACCAGTGCTGAAAATTCAGTCTCCTGGAAGCTTGTTAGAAATGCAGAATCTCGGGCCCCTGGGTGGCGCAGTTAGTTGAGCGACTGCCTTCGGCTCAGGTCATGATCCCGGAGTCCCGGGATCGAGTCCCACATCGGGCTCCCAGCTCCATGGAGAGTCCGCTTCTCACTCTGACCTGCTCTCTCTCTCTCTCTCTCTTTCCTAATGGATAAATAAATAAAATCTTAAAAAAAAAAAAAAAAAAAGAAATGCAGAATCTCAGACCCAATGCCCAACCTGAATTAGAACCTGCATTTTAACACTATTCCCAAGTGATTCAAATGCTGCTCTGAATATTTATTTTTAATATGCACACATGTCCAAAACTGACCTGTGTTCCCCCCTCTGTCTTGTGTCTCTGATTATCTTGTGTCTCTAACTCCTGCTGCTGCTTTTTTTTTTTTTCTAACTCCTGCTTCTGATTGGTGACACCGTTACCCACTTAATTGTGGAGTTTTGAATCTACCGCTCCCTCTTCTTTCTATTCCTACATTACTGCCTTAATTCAGAATTTCCTTTTGCCTGTATTATTTACTGGTCTCCTTACTATTCTCTGTGATTATAATCATTTCCCAGCTTTAGACCTTCCTTTGCATTGCATTGGTTTTTTTTTTCCCATCATGCATATTTGATCATTATACCTGTTCTTGGGTTTCACACCTTCCTTTTGATTGGTACTCAGTACTTCTAGTTTGCTGCTTTCCATCAGCTTCATCTCTTACCATTTTCGTCTTAGTCACTGTCTCTTTCTATACTTTCTATACTCTTCATATACTTCCTATACTCTATCCCTTCCAAGCTAGTTTGCCGCCTTACCATGTTTCTGTGACGTTATCTACATGTTTTGTTTTCCCGTGGATGTACCCATGTTCCCCCTTAAACAGGATACTTTCTAAGTTAAGAGGAGAGTAGCGGGAAGATTTCTTGCTTGCTTTTCTCCATTCCTTTATCTCTGCCACACCAGTGTCAGTTCTCTTTACTGGAGGACCTGCTATTCTTTGATTTCTTTTTAAGATGTTTATGGATAGATTTTTGGGTTTGTTACGCCTGTTGCTAGTTTTTATTTTTACTTCGTTATTAGTGAATGTGTCCTCTGATTGTTTTAAAAATATATATTTATTTGGGAGAGACGACATGAATGCCCACTGGTGGTAGAACGGATAGAAGGGAAGGGAGAGGGATAGGCAGACTTCCCATTGAGCCCGATGTGGCTTAATTTAACTCTCCGATCATGACCTGAGTTGAAACCAAGCATAGATGCTTAACCAACTGAGCCGCCCAAGCGTCCCTGGTCTGTATGATTTCTAATTTTTTGGAATTCAGTACATTTTCCCCTTGTGTCCTAAAACATGTTATACGTATTCTTTTTCTGTTGGGCACAAATTTCTGTGTGTATGTATGGAATCAGAAGTGTTGTGTTATTACAATTTGCTATATTCTGTGAATTTATGGGTACTTCATCTTCTGAAGAAAGCCTTCTGCTCAGGTCATGATCTCAGGATCCTGGGATCAAGCCCTTAGTCCGACTCTGCTCAGCTGGGAGTCTGCTTCTCTCTCACTCTCCATCTCTGCTCTCCCCCTCTCTCAAATAAAATCTTTTTTCTTTTATTTAAAGGGAGATAACGAACCTGCTGTGATTATGGGTTTCTGTGTTTTTTTAATTTAGTTTTTGAGTATCTGTTCATTCTTTTCATTTTTAGCATTTCTGTTTTGTGCCTCCCTCTCCCTTCCCTTTCAGTTGGAGAATCTTTAGATTTATTTATTCACATTTAACATGGTAATGACTGTATTTGGTTTTATTCTTAACATTTATTTCTTATTATTTTATTTATTTATCTTTAAAGATTTATTTATTTATTTGACAGAGGGAGAGAGATCACAAGTAGACAGAGAGGCAGGCGGGGGGCGGGAAGCAGGCTCCCTACTGAACAGAGAGCCCGATGTGGGGTTTGATCCCAGGACCCTGAGATCATGACCTGAACTGAAGGCAGAGGCTTAACCCACTGAGCCACCCAGGGGCCCTGGTTTTATTCTTAACATTTAGTTTGGAGCTTTTTATTTACTTCATTGTTCCTGCTACCTCTTCCTTTAAGCCAAATTTAAGAACTTTTCTCAGTTCATTTTCTTTTTTTGTATTCTTTTAGTGATTACCACCCATTTTTTTCCCTAAAATTTATGTAAACCTAACAGACTATAGATTTGAGAACTCTGTCTTATCGGAATAAAAATTCCGAGCGTGCCTTTACTTGGGTTTCATTGCAGTAATTGCAGTTGTTGTACAAGCATCTCGGCAAACACGGTTTAGTTTCAGATACTACGTTTATACTGTAACACTTATCCTTTCCAGATACATTTTGTTGGTTTTGTATATATATCCTTTCAGGTTTTTTTTCTAGGCTGTCTTTGTGTATGTCTCAAAAGAGGTTTGGGGTTTTTTTTTTTTTCACAGTTGAAAAGTTGTGCAATGATTTGGTCCCTTCAAAATCCTCATAAGTTTCAAGACAGTGCTTACTGTCCTAATATACAGGGGATAGTAGGGGATCTTGATAAAAGTCTTGGTCTTGTTACTTCTGTACATACTCTGCTTTATTTCTTGGGAACTTTCAGAATTTTCTCTATCCTTGGGGTAAAGGGAATGTAAAGATTTTACTGAGACTGTGTCTAGTCACCTAAGAGTGTATATGGTCTTTATTATTAACCCTTTTTGGCACTTGTGCCTTTTTATTTATTTTTAATTTAGTTTTAAAGATTTTATTTACTTATTTGACAGAGACAGCGAGAGAGGGTACACAAGGAGGGGAGTAGGGGAGAGAGAAGCAGGCTTCCCACCAAGCAGAGAGCCTGATGCAGGGCTCAATCCCAGCACCTCGGGGTCATGACCCATCATGACCCGGGCCGAAGGCAGAGGCTTAACGAGTGAGCCACCTAGGCGCCCCAGCACTTGTGCCTTTTTAGTCAGAGGAAGTAATTTATTTATCTTAGAGAAGATTAAATTTCCTTAGCTGTTGGAAGTTGTCTGTATTTGCCTTTCAAAATCCTGTTCTTTCTCTTTTAATGTTTTACTTTTCTCATCTCTGTCCTTTTGTAACTGGTTCTCTGGGATTCTTGTTCAGTTTATGTGTTTATTAGCAGAGCCTGTTCTGTTTGATCTATCAACTGAGTTAAAAATTTTTGGCCATCATGTTACTTTTTAGAATTCTTTTTCTTTGTTTAAATGGCTGTCATAGCTATCTCTCAAAATCTCTTTTGAGGGGCTAGTTATAGGAAAACCTCTAATAACTTGAATTCTTTTTTGAGTATGGTTTGTAGATTGTGAAGGGGGGAGAAACTGGGTTTTCTGGGTATGGATGGTCCCTCCTTTGTAGTGACCGTAAGTTCCATTGGCATTTGTGTTCTTTTTTCTCCCACGGTGTCCACTCAGGAAAGTCTCTTAGAACAACGTCCACCACGAGAGTTGAGAGAGCTTATGATGGCAGATGACTTACCATCTGGCTCTTTTTCTTCACTGCTTTTGCTAGTTGTTATTGAGAGTTTTGTTTCCAGAACACTTTAAAATTTAAATGGAGATCCTCTTAATCACCTACTTGGGATTGTAAGCTTTGTTAGATTTTTATCTTTCTCTTCGCACCCCCGCCCTGGGTCTTATTTCATATTTTCCAGCGTATTCTTTTTTTTTTTTTTTTTTTTTTTTTTTTAGAAAGAGATTGAGAGGGGAGAAGGTCAGAGGGAGAAGCAGACTTCCCGCAGAGCTGGGAGCCTGATATGGGACTCGATCCTGGGACTCTGGGGTCAAGCCCCGAGCCAAAGGCGGTCGCCCAACCAACTGAGCCACCTAGGCGCCCCTCCAGCATATTCTTAATTGCTGGTTGTGGCCTCAAGTTATGTTTGTCAGAGCAATCAAGCCCTGTCAGAGGTGTTGGTGATTAACATTGCGTTGCTCTCTACAAAGGCTGTACCACATTTATATTTCTACTTGAAGTGTGTTTATCTCCCCACACCCTTCCCATAATTTTTAATGACAACATAGTATTTTGAAGAGGAAGGTAACTGCTAATTGAACCACTTCACCATCTGAGGTTTCATTTGTCTCACCTCTGTTTAGTAGGAACTGCGATGTACGTTTAGGGCACTGAGCTTTTTTCACATAATCTCAAAAGGAACATTTGAGGTCAAAGGACACCTGTAGATATTTTAGTAATTCCAGGGGGCAGGTGGGGGCCAGATGGCTTTCAGGTGGTATTTTGTTAATTTATAAAGTCACTCACAATACATGAGAATGCCAATTTCATTGTACTGTCACTCTGACTTAAGATTAAAAAAGAAACAACTTTAAAACTTGTTTATATTTAAGGACTTAAGATTGATGTAAGTGCAACAACATTTTGTAATACCGGTAGTTATAATAAGTAGTTGTGATAAGTGTTGCCATTGTAGTGCCTCACATTAACTTTGGTGAATGTAGGACTCTCGTTGGGGAGATAGAGATTCAGAAGGCACATGGAGGAAAGGACCTGAAGTAGATTCCGAGTGGAGAAGAGGCCCACCAGAGAAGTAAGTAGAGTCAAGGAAAATAGTATCAATTAGTCATAGGTCCTATATAATACCTTACAACAATTTTTAAGTTTGATTTATTTTGTGGAGTTGGGAAAATGAGAATCGTGAACTGTATGCATGTCACTGAAATGTTTTTCATAGTTTGCTTCAACGATGCTGTAATTACTGACTTCTCAATATTTTGACAAATACATGCTTCAGATTTTTTTGTTCCCTAATTGAATGCTATTGAGATTACAGTAAGAATGAATGGTTCTAGAATATGTTTTCCTTTTCTTTTAAATTTCTTAAGTAGATTGAACCATCCTTTAAAAATGACTGCTCATGATAAGGAAGATTGCTGGCCTTAAGTCCTATACAGAAATTAAATTTTGAAAGGTCATAGTAATAGATTGAGAAATGGGATGCTTCTTATAAAGTGCAGTTAGATACCTTTTTAAGGCAGTTGTCTGTTTGCTTGCTTTGTTGATGTAAGATTTTGTGTTATTTTTTATTAGGAGCACATTTCCCACTCTTTCAGGAGTAGGAATAATGAATTTAGGCTGAAGTGGGTTTTATTTATTTATTTATTTATTTATTTTTTAGTGAAGTGCTTTTTAAAAGGCAGAGAAATAATTCCCCAAAAGATCATGTGCTTTTAAAAAAGTGGACTCTTAAAGATGTTTTCCTTGTTGCTCTGTAGGGAATGGAGACGTGGAGAAGGGCGGGATGAGGAAAGGCCTCATAGAAGAGAGGAAGATCGACCAAGGCGTTTGGGAGATGAGGAAGAGAGAGAGTCTTCTCTTAGATCAGATGATGATCGCGTTCCCCGGCGTGGCATGGATGATGACAGAGGTCCTAGACGTGGTCTTGATGAAGACCGGTTCTCTCGCCGTGGGACAGATGACGACCGGCCTTCCTGGCGTAATGCAGAGGACGACAGGCCTCCCAGACGAATTGGTGATGAAGATCGGGGGAGCTGGCGTCATGCAGATGATGATAGACCACCTAGACGGGGACTGGATGAGGACAGAGGAAGCTGGCGAACAACTGATGAGGACAGAGGACCAAGACGTGGGCTGGATGAGGACCGGGGGCCACGGCGAGGAGGTGCAGATGATGAGCGGTCTTCCTGGCGTAACGCTGATGATGACCGGGGTCCCAGGCGGGGCATGGATGATGACCGGGGTCCCAGGCGTGGGCTGGATGATGATCGAGGACCTTGGAGGAGTGCTGATGATGACAGAATTTCTAGGCGCGGTGCAGATGATGACCGGGGGCCTTGGAGAAACATGGATGACGATCGGATTCCTAGAAGGGGTGATGACTCAAGACCTGGTCCCTGGAGACCGTTTGTCAAGCCAGGTAAAATTTTGGTATTTAGAAAACCTGCTTAAATGCTTTATAGAATCTGAGGTGTTTTACAAAGAGAGAGTGAAATCTTATATGAGCTAATCACTATTCTGTAGATGATACCAGGTTATTTCAAATAGGGGACATCTCAAATGACTGGTTTTATATATATATATATACACACATACATATTTATTCAAATGACTGGTTATATTTTGATATCTAAATAAAAAGTTATATTTCAGCTAAAAAAAGTGAAATTTTAATTATGTCTGACAGCAATCAGGCTGTATTATTATTAGTTTCCAGATAGGTCTTTTATCTTTCCTTAAATATCTGTCCAGTGATTTTTATGTTCAGATTTTGGCTTCCAGATCCCACACGCCAAAAGAAGTTAAAGAAGTTTTACTCCTTTATCTCCTTTAGTGATGTGCGCTTTGTTTTCCTTCTGCCTGTTGATTCCTTCTTTGAGGGCTCTTATTCTCATGCCCATACCTTAAGTATTGGTGTTCTTCTGGTTCTGCCCTAGACCAGCATTCTCACATAAATAATGAGAAATATATATATACTTACTGAATATTGGTCTTGCACTCCTCTGTCAACCATGGGGTTATTCTTATGGGAAGCGCTCAGTTCCTTTCTTTCACATTCTTGGGGCCTGCTCATGTTTTCATATTTTACTGTTCTTGAGCAGTTGCACATAAGTTTGTGATTTCTTTTATCATCTTCTCCAGGTGACTTCTTTCCTTACCTTCAGACCCATGTTTCCAGCCGCATGTTGCACATAGGACGTTTCTACCTGGAAGTGTCTATGACATACCACATTCAACCTTTTGAAACTGAATTCTCACCCACACGCTTCTCTTTAGGGCCACCATCGTCCATCTGATTATATAAGCTAGGGGTGTGGGAGTTCTCCTTTGCTCTCTTTCGTCCTTTTATGTTAAATGTTTCATTTAGTTCAGTTCTACCTTTTTAATGTTCTTCAAATCTACCCGCTTCTCTTTTCCCCTTGCACGTACTTGGGTCTGAGCCACCACCATTCCTTCCTTGAACTCCTGCTGCTACTGGTCCCCACAGGCTCGCCACTCCCAGGTCTAGTCTTGGTGCGGTAACCAGAGTAATCCATTCTACATGAAGATTTCAGCGAGTAGCCTTCTTTCCTTTGCCCTTTGTGTTTCTCTCCCACATTTCTGTCTGTTCTGGTCTCAATTCATTCCACTGTCAGGCTGTGTGACTTTGGAGTGGGGAAAAGTGTCGTAGATTCTTATTAAGTCACGATAAATGTTTTATGTAAAGTCCCTCTGAATACTGAACTCCTAAGGGAACTACAGGCTTGGTTCTCTAAGGCCTCTGGTCAGAGCGTTTCTGTCAACCAATGAACAGGACCTTCTTTTGTGCATTTGTTTTAAAGATACCTTATTTAATACATGTTGTTGGTTCATTAACATTGAACTCAGGGCCAGTAATGCTGTAGCTTCTGAATGAAGCTTCTCCAACATGAATATTTTTCCCGTAAGGCGCGTCCATTGCCTTCTTGTGCTTGGGACACTAGACAGCAGCTCATGAGCACAGTGCCCAAGGGCCATTTTTAAACAGTGAAATAAAATCCCCAATAAAGCACAAAAATGTGAAAACCTGTCACTAAACAGACCACCAAAAGGGTACTTGTTTTAAAGTATGAGAGCTGCAGCATGAAGCAGGACGTTGCCTTGTTCAGCCTCTACTGTGAACATGCTCTGTGGGCAACTCAAGTATTCGATCGCTCTACGCGTGTCTGGCAGTGACAAGGTGCCTGCGTGTTCACGTCAGCGGTTTACAAATATGTTTCAGCAAATAGGTAAATTAGCAGGTATGGGATCTATTTAGCTCAAAACTATGGCTAGGATTAAATGAGTTCATATACACAGAAGGTTTAGAATAGTGTTGTGGCACATGGTAATACAAATATAGCAACAATAGTAATTAACCTTGTAATAGATTTTCATTTTTATCTGTTCCCTTTCGCCTTTTTGTGCATATATATGGAAGTTCCTTGATTTGGGCATCCCATGGCTAAGTGTGAGATACTGGTCAAAAGATTTATCCTTGTCCCATGATTGCATGTGGAGTAAATGGTGGGGAGCAAGAATATGAAAAGAAAGTCATTGGTAATATGTAACTTAGATAATTTTGGTAGTATATAATTTTAAAAGTGTAAGATATGAATGAACTTGTAATTGGGGCGCTCTGGCAGAGATCTGGCTCTTTAAGTTTTTTACTTAAAATAAGTTGTCTTTTCACTAGCAGAATAGATTTTTATGTCTGGGATCTCAGCATATGGAACACTCAACCCAGACTATGTAAATTTCCCTTATCTTTTATGTTCCTCCCTTTATGTTAGAGAAATAGTGGTAGGTAGTCATAAATAGGAGCCGATGATTCTGTGAAATAAGAAAAATAGCTTTAATTTTGTTTTTTTAAAGATTTTACTTATTTGTCAGAGAGAGAGCTGCAGGCAGAAGGAAAAGTAGGCTGCCTGCTGAGCAAGGAGCCCGATGTGGGACTCGATCCCAGGACCCTGGGATTATGACCTGAGCCCAAGGCAGATGCTTAACTGACTGAGCTACCCAGGCGTCCCAGCTTTAGTTTTCTTTTAAATGAAGTTTGCAGTGTCTTAAATTAGCACCTACATTGGTGATATTAATGTCAACATTCAGGTCTCTATTCATTGTTATTAATCTGTGTTTCTTGAGTATAAAAATTCTTTGCCTTTTTTAAAAAATAAAAACAGGTGGATGGAGAGAGAAAGAAAAAGCCAGAGAAGAGAGTTGGGGTCCACCACGAGAATCGAGGCCATCAGAAGAACGTGAATGGGATAGGGAAAAAGAGAGAGAGAGAGAAAACCAGGATCGTGACGAAAACGACAAGGACCCAGAGAAAGAAAGAGACCGAGAGAGAGAGCGAGAGCGGGACAGAGAGCGAGATGGGGATCGAGAGGACCGCTTCCGACGACCTAGGTTTGCTTTGAAACTCTTTGTGGAATTAGTTAGGAGTCTCTTAAATTCTCTGGTGTTTTCCCATGTAGTTTTGAGGAATGGTGTGCCTCGTGCCTCAATTGAACGTTCCCCTCTTAACAATGTTGAGAAAGTGAGGCTGACATTGTGCGGCTGTCTGTAGGTGGGCGTGACTCTTTAGTTCTGTAGGTATCTTTGCCATTCCATTGCCTTTCCCCTGCGGTTTAGTTACTCGGTTTTATAACCCTTGAATTATTAAAAGCCCCTTGGCTTTTATTAGCGGTAACAGTTCTGACTTGCTGTTTCTGACCTGAGTGGCTTTGTGCTGGTGAATCTAGACCAGCAGAGTTTAGTGCAGTTTTCTGCAAGGATGAAAGCAGACTGTCTGCAGTGCCCAGTATGGTAGCCAGCAAGCACATTTGGCTGTTGAACATTTCGAGTGTGGTTAGTGCTACTGACAGAATGTCTTGATTCCGTTTCACTTAAAATTGTTTTTAAAGATTTTATTTATTTATTTGACAGAGAGATCACAAGTAGGCAGAGAGGCAGGCAGAGAGAGAGGGGAAGCAGGCTCCCCGTTGAGCAGAGAGCCCGATGTGGGGCTCGATCCTAGGACCCTCGGATCATGACCTGAGCCGAAGTCGGAGGCTTTAACTCACTGAGCCACCCAGGTGCCCCCCGTTTCACTTAATTTGTATTTAAGTAGCTCCATGCAAGTAGTGGTTGCCGGGTTGGACGGCACAGGTCCAGACGTTCTTATTCAGCCTCTACTCCTGAGGCATCAGGCAGAGATCAAGTTAGAAATTTAAAGGTCATGCCTGTTACGTTTGTAAACTCTCTGGGCACCAACTTGGATGCGCTATCTGGAGTCTGATGACAGAACTTGTCATTTTGAATGGTTCCAGGGATGAAGGAGGCTGGAGAAGAGGACCAGCGGAAGAATCTTCGAGCTGGAGAGATTCAAATCGCCGTGATGATAGGGATCGGGATGACCGTCGTCGGGAGAGAGATGATCGCCGTGATCTAAGGGAAAGGCGAGATGATCGAGACAGAAGAGGACCTCCTCTTAGATCAGAACGTGAAGAAGGTATGGATGGTCTCCACATTGCTGCACTATTGGAAAATCATGATCTCCGAGGAAATTTGAGGTTTTATTACCTTACCTGTTCTTACAAACATCAATAATGTTTGATGAATATTCAGTTTAGGTTTCACAGTTCTCTGGGCGCCTGGGAAGCTCAGTCAGTTAAGCGTCTGACTCTTGATTTTGACTCAGGTCATGATCTTGGGGTTATGAGATGGAGCCTCACATGGGACTCCACGCTCAGCAGGGAGTCTGCTTGAGATTCCCTCCCACTCGCTTCCCCCCCTCACCCCAGCTTGCTTGCTCTCTCCTTCTTAAATAGTAAATTTTTAAAAAATTCACACTTCTCATAAACTTAGTTGTTCCTTTGTAAAGTAACTCATCTAAATTGAAAGTGGTAATAGACTAATTGGATGGTAAGCAATATATTTTGCTTTAAAAGTTTATGTAACTAGGAAACAGTTTGTCAGTTTTTTTAAAAAAAGTAAGATCTTGGTAGATAAGCACAAAGTGTAAAACATTCTTATTCTGAAATTGTGACAGTTGAAACTTTAGTTAAAAAAAAGATACTTTCAGGGGCGCCTGGTTGGCTCAGTCGCTAAGTATCGGCCTTGGGCTCAGGTCATGATCCCAGGGTACTGGGATCAAGCCCTGCATTGGGCTCCCTGCTTGGCAGGAAGCCTGTTTCTCCCTCTCCCACTCCTCTTGCTTATATTCCCTCTCTTGCTCTCTCTGTCAAACAAATAAAATCTTTAAAAAAAAAAAGATACTTTTAATGTTGAAAATGGCCATTGCACTTAACTAAGTAGTTACCTCACGACCTTTTTTCATTTGTACAACGGGATTACAAGGATTTTTCTTACATCTGTAAAGAAAAGTATGCTTGGGGCGCCGGGGTGGCTCAGTTGTTAAGCAACTGCCTTTGGCTCAGGTCATGATCCTGGAGTCCCTGGATCGAGTCCCGCATCAGGCTCCCTCCTCAGCGGGGAGTCTGCTTCTCCATCTGACCTCTCCCTCTCATGTTCCACCCCCCCCCCCAAATAAATAAATAAAATCTTTAAAAAGAAAAAAAGTATGCTTATGGCCATTTTGTTGTTAGGATTTCTTCAACAAGAGACAATTTTTTTTTAAATTTTAAAATTTTCATTTAGATTTTTGTCGCCTTGTCTTAAATTATTGTGACAATTAGAATGCCTCCTAGGCCAGTGGTTTCTTGTTGGCAAATTTGAGTTATGTCTCTTAAGTCTAAATTGTTTTGAAAGATTTGCCGAAAATTGTATCAAAATGATTATATTTAGGGTTTTTTAAATAAGCTTTTTATTATTAATATCATTGTTTTTTAAAGATTTTATTATTTGGCAGGGAAAGACACAGGAGAGAGGGACACAAGCAGGGGGAGTGGGAGAGGGAGAGTCAGGCTTCCCACCGAGCAGGGAGCCCAATGCGGGGCTCGATCCCAGGACCCCAGGATCTTGACCTGAGCCGAAGGCAGCCGCTTAACGACTGAGCCACCCAGGCACCCTAAACTTTTTTTTTTTTTTTTAAGATTTTATTTATTTATTTGAGAGAGTGAGAGAGAGCACGCAAGAGAGTGGGGAAGGGCAGGCAGAGTGGGACAGGGAGAAGCAGACTCTGCTGAGTAGGGAGCCCGATGGCGGGACTTGATCACAGGACCCTGGGATCGTGACCTGAGCTGAAGGCAGTTGCTTAACCAACTGAACCACCCAGGTGCCCCTAAAACATATTTAGGTTTTACTGATTTTTTTTTTAAAAGATTTTTATTTATTTATTTGACAGAGAGGAGAGAGATCACAAGTAGGCAGAGAGGGGGAAGCAGGCTCCCCGAGCAGAGAGCCTGATGCGGGGCTCAATCCCAGGACCCTGAGATCATGACCCGAGCGGAAGGTAGAGGCTTCAACCCACTGAGCCACCCAGGCGCCCCGGTTTTACTGATTTTTTTTAATGGGAATTCTGTATTGTTACTTTTATAGTACAGGATTTCTGAGTAATTGGGGGCATTCCTTTCACTGGAGTTCTGTTTAGTCTGAGCCAGTACAATACGGTACAAACTTTTATTCTTTTTCTTTTAATTAACTTTTAGCAAGTTCTTGGAGACGGGCTGATGACAGGAAAGATGAGCGGGCAGAGGAGCGGGAAGTCCCTCGTCGTGTTCCTCCCCCAGCTCTTTCAAGAGACCGGGAAAGAGACCGAGACAGGGAAAGAGAAGGAGAAAAAGAGAAGGCCTCGTGGAGAGCTGAGAAAGATAGAGAATCTCTTCGTCGTACTAAAAACGAGACTGATGAAGATGGATGGACCACGGTACGACGTTAAATCTCAAGATAATGGATTCAGACTCATGTCTCCCATAGATTTGATCACATTCAAGGGTTGTTATACTTGTGCTTCAACCAGTTTAAATTGGATTCTTTAATGTTGTCTCACCATAACACAAAAAGCATGAACTTGTATTAATCCTCTATAATAGATTGATCGTGCACTGTGTCCACAGGAGGTTGGACGGCCAGGCCATTTTCTGGAATTTAAGGTGTCGCATTATTTCATCAATCATTTGTTTACAAAAAGAAAAACTAAAAAATAAATTTAAAACGTGAACCCGTCAGGTATGGAGTAACACCTGTATCTTGGTATAGAACTGATCTTTCTCTTTTGTTTTTGAAGTACTTTATTGATTTGGAATGAGGTATGGTTCGGTTAGAGAAAATGTATTTGAAGACTCTTCAAAAGCAGGGGCTGAAACGACTTCCACACCATTAGCGGTTGAGACATACCTCTAGGTATTTTGAGGTATTTACTATATTAACTACATTTAGAGAGTTTTTAGGTTCACTATAAGTGCAGTAAACATTACAAACATCGGATACAGTGGGATTTTCTGTAGACCTTACTCGAGAGGTGCGTATAAAGCAATTTGTAGTCGTTGTAATGACAGGACTACCACTCAAGTGTGAATCCAAAACAGTTACAGCTTTTAAATTTTAAAGCATTTGTTAAAACTATTGCTGAGTTTTTTCTGTTGCCAATAGCAAACTGCTTTTCCATTAATGGAGAATTCATGCCTTTCAAGCATTTTAAATATGACAATATTTATAAATGTGTGGTTTGGAGGAATTGTTTAAATTCTTTTTCCTAATTTCCTTTCTCTTCAGGATAGATTCTTTCAACAAGTAATTTGTAGTAATGACTGTGTTGACTTCAATTTTGGAGTGTCGTAGCTATGTCAGAGATGAACTATTTGGTTTTATTGAAGCCAACACAGAACTTGCTGCTGTGTTTTTTCTTCGGTGATAAATAAAATACTTACAGAATTTGTTTTAGTGTTGATTTGTAGTTACAAAGTGTTTTACTTACTATGGTGAGTTTGCATATCCAGTTGAGGTGGTTTTGAATTTTTTTTGTTGCCATTAAATGTGTCAGCGTTTAGGATCAAAGAAAATAACTCAAATGGAAAGCAAATGTGGCTAGGATGTTTCCTTAATTAAGGAACCCCTTAGTTTCCTTGTAATGCTGTCTTCTCTGTGAGCTTGTATACATGGGGTGTGGGTAGGTGGGTGGGGTTTACTATTTTGGGTATTCCTCTGAAATTAGAAAAAATACAATTTCAGAGAATATTCGTAGCAAATCGATAGTGGCTACAGGCATGCAAATAACTTCTAGTATTGGGTGTGGTGAGAATACCTGTTGGTACAGCTATAGTGAGGCCAGAAGAGGGAGTATTGATCCTTTTTTACTTAAATTATTAGATGCAGCCTTTTCTGTTTGATATTACCAGCGATGGAAACCCCTTTTTTCAACACTCAGTTTTTCTTAATATCTAGTATTTCAAACAAGTGGAAATCTTAAGAGGTCTTTGAGGAGAGGGCCTGCTCTTTTTAACAAATTACAGAACTTGGGGCCGTAACCTGCTGAGTCTGCCCAGTCATTAGAATAGGACTGTACCTGTGACAGTACTGATTGGCCCCAGGGCACCATTCATTTAAGCTGATTTTTTTAGGTGAGTTATGGATGCATATCTGATGATTAGGCCAATCTGCAAATGTACGCTTCCTGCCAGGACCCTTTCCCAGATAAATACTATGCCCCCGAGTTCTTTGTTTGTCCTAGGAGTTGGAATCCCAAGCACAGGATGGGGGCAGAAGACCTGCTTCGTGGTCCTGCTCTTAAGTTTCTACTCAAGGCCTCACAGCCTTCCCCTACATCCCCCAGTATCCATACGTGTCAAAGAAAAGCTGAACATCCAACCTACTCACTGTGTGTACAATGTCTTCATGTTTCCAGCGGCTTTTGCATTTTTACACAAGAACACATGTGGATCTGAGGTTGGAGACAGTAGCCCAGAAAAGACTACTGGCTTCCAGAAAGAGGTGGGAATCTATGTGTTGGGATGCTTTTATGTACTTTACCTGTGTTTTTTTTTTTTTTTTTTTACCAAAGACATGTTGACTAGATTCATTTCTAATTTTACAAGTCTAATTGACACAGATATTGGACACAGGAAAGAATGTTCCTCATGTGGCTAAGCACAGACTAGAAGGTGAGGACCAACACTGAAACTTTCCTGTCCTTTCCCTCGAGGTATACATATTTGTAGTATAATTTTAAAATAGACAATTTTGGCTTAATGACAATTTAGGCCAAAAGTTGTAATCAAAGTTAATTCTGCAGCTTCCAAAAAGGACTGTGTAGGAACATTAGAATCCAAAGCAATAAAAAGCCACTGACTGCAAGTGTGTGTATAGAAAAGGATAGGCAAGGTAAGGTAGTCTACCTGCACAGCTGGTAAAGCACTTTTGAAGTTTCCATATACTGTTTTGTTTTTAGTCAAATATATAGACACATTCTTATAAAAACAAGATAGCTTTGTCACACTGATTTTTTTTTAATTTTTAAAAACTGGGTTTCTTTTATCCTAATTTTTTTTTTATTAAGTAAAGTCTACTTGCCAATGTGGAGCTTATATTTACAACTCCCAAGATCAATAATGACATGCTCTATCACTGAACCAGCCAGGTGCCCCACACCCTAAATTTAATTTTGCAAGTACTTAAGTTTGTTTTAGATTGAGAGTTTTCCTCTTAAGTGCATTAGAGTGTGGTCAGTATACTTTTCCTAAGAGATCTCTAGAAGATCAACTGTAGTAATATTCTCTGTGCATGCTCTAACTCCCAGTGTTTTAATGTTAGCTGGAAAACAGACAAATTTGAGGGGGCTGATATTAGTGTTCTAAATGAATGAACATGATGGTTGGCCGTAAAACTGTGATGGTGTCAATATCAAACTCGTATTAGGCACTTCTCGTCACTGAGGGATTCTCATATTGAACATGTCAAAGCCACACGGTTGACACCTAGAAACACAGTGTCTGTAACAGTTTGGTTCTTTGAAAATACAAAGTCGATGCCTGCCTGGTCCTAGACGAGAACACACTGGAGTGCTCTTTGAAAAGGTAGAAGAGCAGTCGGAGAGGTAACAGGAATTCTATGACCTGACAACTCCCCGAGACCAAAATTAAATGTGTATTTTCTAGCACAACAAAAGAGAATAAGTAACCACATGGTTTTATTAAGCTCCTTGAGTTTAAGACTGGTCACATCTGAAGTTTTGTGTTCTGGGGCTGGACTAGCAGGAATGGATTTTCTCTTGGCCAACATATAACTGCTTGCATTCTCCCCCTTGTTCTGTCACTCCTTCCTTTGACCAAAAGCTCACAGCCTTCCAATATTATTTACCTCTGCCTCTATTTATATCCTCAAAGGAGTGCTCAAGCCAATTTGCTGTGGAGGAAGTTAGCTGTTTGATGTAAAAGCAGTCTAAAGGAGCTGAACTCTACTACGTGAACCTGTATTTGTATGACTAAGTCTCTTCTGGCATTTTCAGATAGTGATGTATTTTGTACATTTCATATGCGTTCATCCTAATTCACTTCCATTTTTGCCTCCTGTATCTGTCCTGATGGTAGCTACAAGCCATGGTGTGGCATATGGCATGGCTATAAATGAGGGTGGGAGCTAAAGTAGGGGGTTAGGAACGTTTGCCTAAGAATAGGGTCTAATCTCCTTTGTGGATAAGTGGTGGGATTCCAGAAACAGACTAGGGTCTTCCAGGGAAAAAGGGAGCACGGGGGAAGCTGTGTTTGTCTTCCAACTCCCACTCCACAATTAATTCCTTCAGTGCTTATTCTGGTTTGAGGACTGCCTGTGCCTAAAGCCAGATACAGCCCATAGCGGAACCTTCTTGAACACAAGTTACATTAGCCTTCCAGAGCTCAAAGGATTGCATCTTCCATTTAGTTTGAGAGGCTACAGCTGCAATGACCTTTCTACTATTTGGGAACTCTGAAATGGAGCAGGGTCAATACTGCTCCCTTTTGATCTTAATGTCACAACTGTTTTTAAAGAACTGGAAATGGGGAGCTGGGTGCATGGACAAAAGGCCAAGTAGCAGAGTTATAGGCAAGATAAATGAATTCATATACTGTTACTGTATAAATACACAAGTTTTTAAACAGCACCAATTTCCAAGTGTATACACAATAGGATTATAACTGGGCACAATTTTTCAAGGTGGAAATGCTAGTTGCTAGTTTTGTAATAAAAAGATCCGGTACATAAAAGGATAAGGAGCTGTATTCTACCTGCTACAGATTGTGCATTTTTACACCTCCAGCCAAGACTGAAACAAGCCACAAGGAGGGAATACCCACACAAATTAATACTGGAAAGTTTACTAAACCTTCACTTCTCAAAAGGGTGATGCTGCCAGGGGCTTGCTTCACCTGGAATTAGAGTAACTGATTAAGGACAACTAAGAAATACTGTTTCCAAACAATAAAATAGTCATTTTGCCGACATTCCATAAAATCGCCAGTTTTCAGTTCAGTTATGAGGCTTTTAAAAAAATACTCTAGACCTAGTAAAGTGCCTCCATAAAATTAAACATCCGAGATTAGATTGAGACAATTCATACTGATGCGCATCTAAAATAGATCGACGTATACAGTAAATGAACAGCGCCATTAAGTTGCCATATTTCAGGTAGTGGAATACACACCCAGCCTTCACCGTCTGGATGTGCACAAACTAGAAACCAGAGATAAACAAATCAAAATTGTAGCGTCTAGTCTCAACTGCTCTTCGACAGGAGAGGAAAGTACTCTCTCCGTACGGCCGGCTTGCTTTGGGGGGAAAAAAAAAAGACTTCTCAAGTTGAGCTAACTGCCGACTCCACGCCTCAAACAGCGAGGGAAAGATGGTGCGCAGACCGAAATGAGAGAGCCGGCAGACGGGGACCCTGGTGGCGTCAGGTGGCAGCAGGCCGGAGCCCAGGCCGTCAGCGCAGCTTCTTCCCGGGCTGGCAGTCCCTGGCGGTGCGGGGCGGCGGGCGGGCAGCAGGCGGCGGCGGCACTTTGGAGAGCGGGCAGTACTTGATCGTGTGCGCGTTGTCGCCGCTGGCGCCGCACAGGGGACACGTGTAGCGGCGCAGTACTGGGCACAGCACTCGCCCGTCGGGTCCCTTCAGGATGTGGGTGGTGTACAGCGCCACCGCCTCCTTGTTGTTCCGGCAGAAAACGCACACCTGCAGCTCGGGCTTGAGCAGTCGGGCGGCTGCAGCCCCGGAGGCGGCGTGCAGCCGGGGCTCGGCCGCCCACGCCGGGGCACGATCCTCGCGCGGCGCCACCTCGGCGGCTGTCGTGGCTGCGGCGGTGGGCGCGCAGCCCAGCAGCACCGCGGCGGCGCGACCCGCGAACGGGCTCAGCTCCGCGAAGCGCTCCTCCAGCAGCCCGGCCTCGGCGGGGCCCGCGCACAGCTCCAGGGCGCGCAGCTCCAACGCACCGCCCAGGTAGCGGCCCTGGGACCCGGGCTCGTCGCCGTCGTCGTCGTCGTCGTAGTCGGGCGGCCCCAGAGCCGGCCCCAGCGCCCCGGGCCCGGTCCCGGCGTGGGGGGAGCAGCAGGACGAGGAGGAGGAGAGCGGGGAGGTGCCGCCGCCGTCGCCGCGGGCGCAGCCGAAGCGCGGCTCGCCGTCCACCGCCTTGGTGATGAGCGTGGCGAGCCCCAGGTAGTCGTTCCACGAGCTGAAGGGCTGAGGGTGCGCCGGGCCCTGGGCGCTCACGTAGCGGGCGCTGGGCACGAGCGCCATGGGCGGGGGGGCGCGGCCGCGGCTGGGCGAGCGGGGCGCCCAAGGGAAAGCCTCCATGGGCGGGCTGCGGGCCGCGCGCGCCGCCTCCCCGCGACCGGCGCGGGCCGGACGGAAGGGAAGCGCAGAACCTGCCCGCCGACTTGCCGCGGGGTGGGGCCGCCTCGCAGCCTTTTATCGGGCCCCGCTCCTCCCCGTCCACCGCCCCCCCACCCCCTCGGCCTCACTGCCGCCGCCCTGCCCCCTGCGCTACCCCGCCCCGGCCTCCTCGCCTGCGCCTCGGACGGAGGCGGAGCGGAGGCGGGCGCGCCGGGGGCGGGAGGGCAGGGCGCGCGCTCTGCTCCTGCCCGCGCGGCTCTCGCGCCCTGCGCGCTGCGCCTGCCGAGCCAGCTGCGGGCGGCTTTCTTTCTGCGAGGGGGCGGGCGAAGCGCCGCCTCGGGCCCGGGCGCTAATTGGCTGCCGACCAGAGCCCCCGGCGCCACGGGCGCCGCTCGGGACGGCGATTGGTGAATCTGGGGAGGGGGCGTGCCCTGCCTTCGCTGCTGGGAGGGGAGGGCGAAGTAGGGGGAGACCAGAGGAAGGGAGGGAACGGGGTGCTGCTGGGACCCGCCTTCGCCTGAGCGCTGTGCTTTTGAGTTTGGAGCAGGTGACCAGGCCTGAGTCTCCCCGGCCAGGTGGCGAGACTCCCCGAGGATGCGGGTAGGCGTGGGGATGGGGGAATGCCCCAAGGATTGCGCACCCTCCTCCCAGTCTTGAATGCCCCGGGTCAGCCTTCCGAGAAGCCCCTTCTCGCCGCTCACCAGCATCCGCAGGGAAAGCCGTGGGGAGGCAGGATTTGGTGCGCTCTGAGGATGCAGTCATCAAGACAGAGCTGCCCAACAATCGAGTAACTTCCGTTTGCACAGTGCTTTGGAGAGCTTTCAGCTGGGTGAAATCTTCGCACGAACCTCAGAGGGTCAGACAGGTTATGGTTCTTGCGGTAGCAAGTAGTGGAGGCGTCAGGACTTTCCTACAGCACGCAGCAGACTCCCAACAGGTGTTTAGAGACTGGGTGGCCATTAGCTGGTGACTTAGGTAGGGATGGGGGCTGAGCCAGAAAATCTTCGATCCTCTGACAGTGATTGGTGTGTGTGTGTGAAGCTCTCACCACCGCCCGCCCGCCCCCAGGGGGAGGGGAGGCTGTATCAAAAAATGGGCTGTACGTGCAGCTTGAAAAATAAAGCATAGTCAGTGTCACAATTTAATACTTTAAAATGAGTCAAATATTTTTGTGGAAACAAATGGAAAATAAATTGGGAGATTTTTGATTAAGAGGGTGCGAGGTGGTCGTGCCCTTCCCAGGAGACGGGACAACACCTTTTAAAAAATGGAAAGTAGGAAGGGCTTTAGGTGGTGGGAAGGATTCTTCCCACTTCCCACGCCTCTGGTGGCTGGGCTGGCAGGTAAGGTGGGCAGGTTGGAACTTTCCTTCCTCTCTCCGGCAGTGCGCTCTGGCTGTGGAAAGTGGGGGGCAGCTGGTGCTGCCCAGAACCTCATGCTGGCACCAGTTTACTTGAGAATGCATGAGGGAGTCAGACTGTCAGCTATGGAAGGGACCTTTGGGATCATTCAGTCCAACCTTACTTTACAGATGAAGAAAACTAGACCCAGAGAAGAGAAGGATTTCTCCAAGGTCACACGGTGATTATGTCACAGCCAGAACTAGAACTCAGACCCC
The DNA here is from genome assembly GCA_028533885.1 of Nasua narica. NCBI lineage: Eukaryota > Metazoa > Chordata > Mammalia > Carnivora > Procyonidae > Nasua > Nasua narica. Next base: position 64,073,236 of record CM052812.1, on the reverse strand, counting down.
TTCACGACCGGCTTGGTGGCCTTCCGGTTACACACGGACCCCGAAGGTATTTTGGACTGTATGCGTGTGCAGAAATCCAATGTGGAACACAGGGGGAACAAAGAAGAGGAATGAGGTGGGGCCTTGTGCCTTTTGCTTGGACCCCTACCCTCAGGGAGCAGTCCGGAGCCCGGTGATGGGCACAGGGAAGGGCTTGGGGCAGTAACATGAGGCCTCTTCTAGCCACCTGTCTGCACGAGGGGTTGAAGATATGTTTCTCAGCCTCTTCTTCACCTCCTACTCCCTAACGGTTGATTTAAGTCGTGAAACCAGGCAATAATAGTCTGCACTTGCCAACTCGGTTCCTTTTGCAAGTTTGTGTTGGCACTCAAGTTAGAAAGTCATTCCTTTTTTTTTTTTCTTCCCCCCCCACCAAAAATAAATAAAAGCGCCCGCAGAAGCGAGGCAGGTTTGCTGATGCTGAGCTCCGAGCTCTGACCGCAAGAACACCGGCCCCTAGAGCGGCGTGAAGATTATTATTCTATAAATGGAAAATTCCACTCTGTTCGCACAGCCCTGCAGCTCGCATACTTTCAAGGTGTGCAGACTTTTCAGCTCTGAGGAGTGGGAGCCACGGTTCTGAGACAAAACTTGTGGAAGGAAAGGAAAATTTAAAACTTCCAGCTTCTGGGTCGGCTTCTCCTGGGTCGGGCCAAAGAGAGCGTGGCAAGTAAGTGAGAACTTTCCTCTCCCATGTCACATGATTTTTAGCCCTTGTGGGGGGTTTTGGCCTTGTTTTGTTTTGTTTACCAGGGGAATTAAAACTTTTCAGTGAACCTGGGTAAGAACAAATGCCGTGCCCCGGAGCTGTGGGCTGAGCCGGTGGGTGGTGACGACAGCGGAAAATGCCCTGGAAAGAGGTGGAAGGGAGCCCCTGTGTCCTGGGGGGCTGGCTACCTGCCCTCTCCCCAGGCTGCTCACCTTAACTGCCCACAGTGAGTTGTTTGATCTGGGAGGAATGTTGGGAAGTGGAGGCAGAGGGCCTGAAGGCTTCCCCCACCCCCACCCCCCAGCTCGTGTGCCCTCAGTGGACTGGGGAGCCTTTGCTGTTAGTTACCACAGAAAGGCCCGAGCCGGTGCCTGAGCCAGTTCCGGGTTTGGCAAACAATTCCTTTTATCACAACGCACAGGCCTCAGCTCTCTTTGAGGTCGTGGAACTGACTGGAGAGATATTCTTAGCACCTTGATGAGGCCTGCCCACTTTTCGTTCCCCTTCTGGAAGTCTGGAACCAAAACAGACAGAAATGGCCAGAGCATGAGAATTTCTTCAGGGGATCCCCCTCGATCGGTGGAGGCAAGAAGACGGGTTGGGACAGGCCTCCTCCCGGGGGATGGAGGGTGTCGCTCAGTTTCTTCTGGAATGGGGCCTGCCCTCTGGCAGGACAGGGGTCGGTGGTGGGGTGGGCTGCTTGGATTCTGCATTCTCACCTCTCCGCATGGCTCGCATGGCTCGCAGCCCCCGGCCCGAGAGGTATCACACAGGCCTCAGGCATCTTGAGGGTCTTCAGGAATTTGAGGTCAGCGCCGGGAGTCAGGCAGCTATAGAGACGCTAGTTGCCGGCTCTGGGCTCCTGCGGACTCGCCTGCCAAGCTCTTTCTAGGTGGGTCGGGCGCGTTGGGGTACCTTGGGGGCGCTCTTCTCTAACAGTGTCGACTCTGTCCATAGTGGACTCTGTCCACGGCCTTTGGCCAAGCTCAGGGGGTCCCGGGGATGGGGTTTCTGCCCTTTGGGGGCTGAGAGTGCGTTAGTCAGTTGAGAAGTGCTGTGGTGAGGTGGGGGGAGCTCCCCGAGCCGGCAGCTGTGTTTTCAGGCTGGCCCCTCTGCAGGGTCACACGTGGCCTTGGCTGAGGGACTTGACCACTCTGGGCTCCCGCTCCTTCCTCTGATCCTCGAGGGGCTCATCACGTCAAGGGGCAGGCACTTCACCCTTCCTGCTGACTTGCTCCGGTTCCAGACGAGTCTCTCCCTTGGCCTCCGGGGTTGAGCTGTGACAGGTGTAATCCGGCCGGACGGATCTCATCTCCCCTGGGCACAAGTGGTTACACTGGGCTCATTCCACCACCTGCCAGAGATTGTCCCCCAACAAAACCGTTTCCAGTTGAAAGAGGTTAGATTTTTCTACTTATCCAGTGGCGAGTATGTTGGTCCAATGAGTAATGCTTTCTCTTTGTGACACTCACCCCACTCCTCCCAGCCGCGGGGTCTCCTCTTAGAAACCTGGATTGTCCCAGTTTTGTTTAAGGCAGCATAGTGCCGGGAAGGCTGCCGGCCTGCAAGGCAGATACCCTGGGGTCGATGATGCCTGGAATAATAGTAATAACAATAGCCCACAGGTATGGAGCCCTTTCAAGGCTCTAAGCATGAACTCCTGTTCTTTCTTAGACCTTCCCAGCAGTCCTGAGGTGATACCCATTTCACAGAAAGGAAAATGAGGCCTGGGGAAGCTAAAAGACTGTACTACTCAGCTTCACCCAGCTAGTTAGTGGGTGGGATTTCTCCGTGGCCTGTGCTGCGGGCCCGGACAGTCTCCTGGTCTGTGGACAATCATTCAGTTAGAATTCATAAATCCTGCCTCCTATCTCAGGTGTTTCCCTAAATGGGACTATGGGCCTTCTCTTGCTCGTCTTCAATGCCCACTGTCTGCAGGAGGGGAGGAATCCTACATAAAATGATAAACTATAAGGTCAAGCTGGTTCTCCAGTGATGCATAAAATGGTGAATTATAAGGTCAAGGTTGTTCTCCAGTGGGCCCGAGGGCTGGAGTGGGGGTGGGGCGAAGAAAAGGTCAGTGAAGGGGATGAGACCACACTACCAAGCAGGGCTGCTGCTGGGTATGCTTCCGCAAGTTGTGCACTGCACAAAGGCTTTCTACCCAAGGGGGTACCTTTCATAGATGGGGTCGTATGTGTGAGTGAATCTCAAATAGTTTTCTGGCGGATGTGGAGTAAAGTGTCTTTTTCTAATGGAATCGTTATATTATGACAGGTTTTTTTTTTCTGACAGATGGATAAAGATGTCTTGTGGAAGAAGTACCTTTTCCTAATTGGACCAAATCCCAAAGCTTTGGCTCTAGTTAGAGGCATGAAACGCTAAGCTTCTCGAAAGCAGGCCTCAAGTATGCCATTCACTAGGTGCCCAAGGGGCCTTTTTTAAAGCTTCAGGTGGAAGCGTCTCGCTAACCGAGCGGACAAGGTGGGGGTCTGGCCCAGGTCTGCTCTTGTAGTTCGGGGTGAGTCACCGTCTCGGTCATTTTAGATATCTTCTCCTGGCTCTACCTGGCTTACACTTGTGTTTTCCCAGCTGTTGCGAGTCCCCTAGGGATTTCTGGTACCCTCGCGGTGCCTGGCTCTGAGGGTGAGTGGGCAGTGGGGTCTGTCCTGGGGTGTCTCAGGCTCAGGAAGCAGAAAGTAGGGCGATGGCCGAGGGCGGTATAAACTGAGTAACCTCGAGCAAGACATTTCCTTTTTCTGGACTTCAGTTTTCGCTCACTTAAGATGATCAGCTGACCCGAGTGCTTTCTTTCTTTCTTTTTTTAATATTTTATTTATTTATTTGACAGAGAGAGAGAGAGAGAGATCACAAGTAGGCAGAGGCAGGCAGGCAGAGAGAGAGGGGCAAGCAGGCTCCCTGCTGAGCAGATAGCCCGATGTGGGGCTCGATCCCAGGACCCTGAGATCATGACCTGAGCCGAAGGCAGAGGCTTTAACCCACTGAGCCACCCAGGCACCCCAGGCCTGAGTGCTTTGATGATCCTCTCTAGTTTGGAAGTTTATGCGTTCGCCATCGAGGCCTCGGACTGAGTGCTGGTTGAGAGGGACGTCCTTCTGACCTCGTGGAGCAAGCAGGTGATGAGGCTTCCGCGGGAGGCCTATTAGCTTCCTGGTGCTGCCACAGTCCGTTACCCCCAGCCTATCGGCTTGAAACGACAAAGGTTTCCTTTCCTGCCGTCCCGGAGGTCAGAGGTCTGACACGGGTCTCACTGGGCTCCAGTCAAGACGGCTGCGGGGCTGGAGGCTCTCGGAGACAATCCATTTCCTTGCCATTTCTAGAAGCTGCCTGTGTTCCTTGGGCTCATGGCCTCCTTCCTTTTTCAAAGTCAGCAACAGCAACAGAGGCTAAGTCCCCCTCTCCTGCCCCCTCTCTTGTTTCTTCTGCCTCCCTCTTCCACTGTGTGATTTCAGTGGACCTGCCCCGATAATGCAGGCTAATCTCCCCATGTTCATGCCATCTCCCTAGCAACCTTAACTCCCCCTGGAACCTTAACTCCCCTTTGCCATCTAAGGTAACATACTCTCCAAGACTGGGAATTAGGATGGGGACATCTTTGGGGGCCATTATTCTGCCTCCTCCCAGAGGATCGGGGGACCCTTTAGCAAAGGAGTATCATGAGTCCCAAGACCTTAGCATATCCAGAGGCCAACTGGGCTGGTAAATTTAGGTTTCCTTTGCCGGTCGAGACCTGACATGGTGCATGGGAAGCTGTGGGGTGAGGGGGCCCTACGCAGTGTGTGTGAGGGTCCGTGTGCGGCCCTCAGGCAGATGGAAAGGTCTCAGTTGCAGGAAAGAATGGCGAGCAAAGGAAGTAGTTAGCATATGTGTCAGGTACTCTGAACAAACTTAAAATAATAGTTATGATGATGCTGTCACTTAATTTGTGATTACGCCAAGCAAAACAAACAGCCCAGTACAAAAACAACAAAAAACCCAGCTGGAGTGACTGCTCTACAGTCCTCGCCTTGCTCAGCAGGAGGGTGAAGTTACTGACAACTCTAATATTCTTTAACTGGCGGAAAATTTCAAGCATTACAAAAGTAAAGGTCATGGTATAAAGAACCCGAACCCGATTTACCCTTGATATATGACGAAGCCTATCTCCACACTGATTTTTCACTCCATCTCCCATGCTGTGGACCATTCTGAAGAACATTCTGAACATCAGTGTTCATTAAATTTAGATTTTGATAAGTTAGGTCTCTCTCTCTCTCTATAAATATATAGGAAACCAATTAAAAAGATAGAGGGTATAACAGGAGATGTAAGGAAATGGAATGAGGAAAAATAATCATTTCAGAAGGAAGCATGACAGAAGGAAATCATCACGGAAATGTTAGAACAAATTGGAAGTATACAAAAAGACGGCGGAAATAAACCCAAACATAAAATTCCTGATAATAAATGCAAGTGGACAAAATGGTTCTGTTGAAATACAAAATTTCAGACTGGATTTAGAAAACAACTATAGGGGCACCTGAGTGGCTCAGTCGGTAAGGTGTCCAACTCCTGATCTCAGCTCAAGTCTTAATCTCAAGGTCGTGAGTTCAAGCCCTGCATCGGGCTCCACACTGGGCACGAAGCCTACTTAAACAAACAAAACATAGCTACATATCCTTTGTCAGAAACACATATAAAATGTAAGGATGCAGAAAGTTTAAAGATAAAAGGATGAGAGAAGATGTCCCAGTAGATGTTGGAAAGGAGGCTGCCAGAGGTGTGCCGAGAGCCCGCTAATAGGCTTTATGGCAAAAAGCTTTACTAGGGATCGAAGGGTGGCTACATCATGTAAAGCGTTCGACTTACCAGGAAGATACAACAATTCTAAAACTAGCATATACCTAATAATTTAAATAATAATGAAAACCTGATGAAATATCAATAAGGATATAGGAGATTTGAATGACAATTAACAAGCTTGACTTTATGTATTTCTATGTACCTACATACGTATATACGTGTCATTATATAAAATCGTATGTAAACACTGCTTTCAGTAATTGCAGAATTTGGGGCACTGGGGGGGCTCAGTCAGTCAAGCATCTGCCTTCAGATCAGGTCGTGATCCCAGGTCCTGGGATCGAGTTCCACATCGGGCTCCCCGCTCATTGCGGAGTCTGCTTCTCCTTCTCCTGACCACTCATGCTCTCTCTCTCTCTTTCAAATAAATGTATAAAATCTTAAAACAAATAATTGCAGAATTTACATTCTTTTCCAGCACTCACAGCGCGTTTATAAAAGTTGACCGAATTCTGTGCCATCAACCAAGTATTAACAAATTTGATAGGATTGGTGTCACATCGGATTTTTCTGGCCACAATTCCATTTCGTGAGAAATCAACAGCAGATGATGACTGGAAAAGAACATAATACAGATAAGTGGAGGAATTGATGAAATGGGGAACAGAGATATGATAAATGGCTGATAGAGCCAAACAGTGGATTCTTATAAAAGACAAATACAGTTAATTCAGCAGGATTTATCAAGACTAGAAGACACGATGCAAATGAACAGTTTCTGTGACTTGATGCTTCATAAATCTGAAAATGTGTATGAAATGAGATGGAAAAATTGCTGGAAAACAAGAACTCACTCAAGAAGAATGTGTGTATGTAGTAATTTGAGGGGGGGAAGGGCAGAGAGAGAGAGAGAGAGAGAGGATCTCAACCAGACTCCCCTCTGAGCAGGGAGCCTGACTTGGGGCTGGATCTCACCACCCTGAGATCATGACCTGAACCAAAATCAAGAGTAGGATGCTTAACTGACCGAGCCCCCCAAGTGCCCCAAGAAGAATTTAAAAACCTTGATGTTCTGCAGAATTTATTGTTAATTGAATCAGTTTTAAAATCTTCTCACAAAACACCAGATCCAGTTGACTTTAAAGATAAGTTCTATTTCTCAAGGAATAAATAATTTTAGTTCTACACAAACCAATCTAGAGCCTAGGGCAAAAAAGAATCATTTTCTAATTCATTTTACAAGGCTAGTGCAACCTGATATAAAACAAGTATAAGAAGGGAAAATGACAAGTCATGCTGAGTTGTAAACATATAAGAATCTGAAAAAAAAAAAAAAACCGAAAAACAAAAAACAACCCCAGTGAGCGAGAGCACGACCAGGGGGCAGGGGCAGAGGGAGAGGGAGAAACAGATTCCCCGCTGAGCACGGAGTCAGAATCAGCTGCTGGGCTGGACCCCAGGACCCTGAGACCCTGACCTGAGCAGAAGGCAGATACTTAACCGAATGAGCCACCCAGGCGCCCCAAAAATCCAACTTTTAAAAGACAATGTAGAAAAATATCCTTATGACTTTAGGGCAGGAAAGGATTTCTTAAACAAGACACACACAAACCCCACTAACCATAACACTAACTAGTACCCAATTAAAATTAAGCACTCTTATTCCTACTTGTGATCTCTCTGTCAAATAAATAAATAAAATCTTAAAAAAAAAAAAAAGTTCCAGTTCTGCCACGTTGTTTTTGAAAAGGTTTTATTTTGAAGTAATCGCTACCCCCAACGTGGACTTGCACCTACAACCCTGAGATCAAGAGCGGCATGCTCTACTCACTGAACCAGCCAGGCGCCCCCAAGAGTTCTGGTTCCACCACATTCTTGTCAGCATTTAACATTAACAGAATATTTGGTTCTTCCAACCTGGTGGTCTATACATACATCACCTCTCTGATGATTGGTCTTCTCCACCGAGCAGACACCGGCCAGCAGTTACGATGGCTTCGAGGACCTTCCATCCTTCCTTCTGGTGGTCGCAGATCATGGATAGGGAGAGGGAGTGCAGGGAGCCCCAGGGTCGGACCCTTGCTCCTTAGTGAGGCTGAAGGTGGTGTGGTAGGGTTGGCGGTCCAGGAAAACCACCGGCATCTACTCCGTTGATGAGAACAGGAAGACGAGGAAATTTGAGCCTGGGTCTGTTCGTGTGAGGAGCCCTGCTGGACATGCTTGTAATTTCGGTGTGTCGCGTTTGGGGTTGCTTTTGGCCAAACTTGAATGCCTCCTGGGTAGTTACTTGGCTCTGTTTACAGCTTTAAAAAGTTACAGGGAACTTTGCCCTCACGGTCAGCAACTCTTGATCATAATGAAGTTTTATACACCAAAGAGTTAAATTTAAAAAATGAAATGACACACGCAGTCAATGCGTGTAAACAGAAGTGTGTATAAACATTGCCCCCATCTCTGAACTGGAAGGGTCTTTCTAAACATGTAGATGATGGATGCAATCCCAAAGGAAAAAGCATGAGATCAGACAACATGAAAATGTGTAAAAAAGTAACAACAGGGCGCCTGGGTGGCTCAGTTGGTTGGGCGACTGCCTTCGGTTCAGGTCATGATCCTGGAGTCCCGGGATCGAGTCCCGCATCAGGCTCCTTGCTCGGTGGGGAGTCTGCTTCTCCCTCTGACCTCTCCCTTCTCTCGCTCTCTCTCTCTCTCTCAAATAAATAAATAAAATCTTTAAAAAAAAAAGTAACAACAAATGCTAACAACTATTGCCACAACAAACAACTATTCATGGCAAATATTTCCCCCAAACAAAGGAGTATGGCATGTATTTTCCAGAACATATTTGTCATATGAAAACATAGGGTCACGGTTTTTAACATCCACATAATATAGGGTTGGAACCAGGCTTTCCAGTGATACAGACCTTCCATTGTCAAAGCCACCAATGGCCAGTTGAGTCTTTTTTTTTTATTTTTAAGATTTTATTTGTTTATTTGATAGAGGGTGGGGGAGTGCACACAGCCGGGGGAGCAGCAGATATAGAGAGAGAAGCAGGCTCCCCGCCGAGCAGGGAGCCCGATGCGGGCCTTGATACCAGGACCCTGGGACCATGACCCGAGCAGGGCAGATGCCCAGCTGAGCCATCCAGGCGCCCTCGGTTGAGTCTCTTAATTCAAGTCTCTCTGATACTCTTGGATTTACATTGGGCCCACCTGGATGATCTGGGCGAATCTCCTTCTGTTAAGTTCAGCTGATTAACAATCTGGATTCCATCTCCAGCTTTCATTAGCCTCTGCCGTGTAGAGTAACACACTCACGAGTCTGGGTGGCCATTATTCTGCCGGCCACACCAGCCGTGTGACCCTGAGCAAGTCATTCTCTTGAACTTCAGTTTCTTTGTCTCCAGTGGGTTTTCTTAACCTCAGCCCTATCGACCTATTGGGAGGGATAATTCTTCGTTGTAAGGGTTATCCTGCACACAGTAGGATGTCTCTCAGCCTTCATGGGCTCTATCCATTAGATGCCATAGCAACCGTCCCCCTCCCCACAATGTGACAACCAAATATGGCTCCACACTTTGCCACAAGTCCCTTGTGGGCAGAATTGCCCCTTGTTGAGAAATGGTCTATACAGTGGCTGTTCTCACCTCCTAGTGTAGCCGTGAGGTCAGACTAGGGGTGTGTATAGAAGATTTAGGAGAGTACACGCGTCTAGCAAGGTCTCCCCACGTAGTATAGATCTGTAGCTTACTTTTCATTTTTTTCTTTTTCTTTTTGAAGATTTTATTTAATCTCACACCCAATGTGGGGCTTGAATTTAAAACCCCGAGATCAAGAGTCGGAGGCTCCACTGACCAAGCCAGTTAGGTGCCCTTAGAGCTGTAGTTTACTTTTTTTTTTTTTTAAAGATTTTATTTATTAATTTGTCAGAGAGAGAGAGAGCATGAGCAGGGGGAGCAGCAGACAGAGGGAGAAGCAGGTTCCCCTCTGAGCAGGGAGCCCGACGTGGAACTCGATCCCAGGACCCTGGGATCATGACCTGAGCTGAAGGCAGACGCTGAATCGACTCAGCCACCCAGGCGCCCTGTAGTTTACTTTTCTGAGTGCACAATACTGTTCAAATAATCTAAACAAAATTTATGAGGTGGTGGGCATTAAGGAGGGCACTTGATATGATGAGCTCTGGATATTGTGTGCAACTAATGAACCACTAAATTCTACCCATGAAACTAATAATATACGGTATGTCAACGACACTGAATTTAAAATAACAAAAAAATAAATAAGCAAAACTAACCAGAAATTAGCACTTAGCAGTTGGACAGTAGGCCTGAAGAATAAATACAACCAAAGGCAAAAGGACCTTTTTGGTGAAAATCTTACAAATGCAATTTAGTGATTCAAATAGAGGGTTAATTCTTATTTTGAAAAACTCAAACAGGACAAAGCTAATACTTTCCTTCATCTCCCAGCTCCCACCCTCTGTCACTTTTATTCCAGGGGCAACCCCAGAATGGAAGTGTCAATGAAAATAGGGCCTTCAGTGGTATTTTTCATCATTGTTTTTTAAAGTAGGCTCCACCCCCAAGGTGGGGCTCGAACTCAGGACCCTGAGATCAAGAGTTGCATGCTTGGGGGACCTGGGTGGCTCAGTCAGTTAAGCATCTGCCTTGGGCTTAGGTCATGATCCCAGAGTCCTGGGATCAAGCCCCGCATCGGGCTCCCTGCTCAGCAGGGAGTCTGCTTTCCCCTCCCCTCCACCCCTCCTCCTGCTCATGCTCTCTCGCTCCCTCTCTCTCAAATAAATAAATAAATAAATAAATAAATAAATAAATAAATAAAAAGAGTTGCACCCTCTACGGCCTGAGCCAGCCGGGTGCTCCTGTGTTCTTCAACATTTTTTCTCCAGAGGTTAAAATAGCGTCAGGCACACAGTGGACATTCAATTCCTGTGTATCGAATGAAGGAATGAGTTTATGTGTATTATTCCAGTTCTTCTAGAAAATGTGCTTATAAGTCTTGGTGGTTCTTATGTTCCCGTTCCACAGTTTACTAGCCACGTGGTCAAATTACCTAAGCTCAGAACCTTAATAGTTTCATCTGCAGAATAGGGTTCATCATACTACTGCGTGGGGTTGCTGGGAGGCAGTCCGTGCATTTATATGGACACACTCACGCTCTTTACGTTGGGCCCACCTGGATGATCTCGGCGAATCTCCTTCTGTTAGCTTCTGTATACAGGAGCTTCAACTGAGTGTATCTGCGATCCCGTGTATTCCGCGATTTGCTTTTTTAACATGTAATGTGTCCCAGGGGCTTTCCAGGTCCGTGTATACGGAGCCACCCCACCCCGTTCAGCTGCTGGACAGATGAACCCTGCTTATTTCAGGGCGGGCGTCGCGCTCCCCGCTCCACGTCTGGCAGGTGCTCAGTGAACAGGTACCTCTCCCTGGATCGCAGAGTGCTCCGAGGGCGGGGCAGCCTGTTGATATTTTAGTTTTCCCCAACTGTGCGAAGTCTTTGAGTCTTTTTGGTTTGAATGCGTCAGAGTCTGGTCTGGAAATCGACCCGAGATTATTTTTAGCCTCTTTGGCCAGAAGATCAGCTGCTCTGTGGAAACGTGGGCTGGGGCTGGAGCCCGTCCACACGTGCCGCCTCCAGCAGCGGCCACGGACTCGGGAAGGTCTGCCCAGGTCTCGGGTGGACCTGACTGATGTGGAACCTTGGGTTCCTGAATCTTAGAGCGGGGCTGGGGATTTCCTGGGATGGGCTCCAGCCAGCAAGTCAGGGACCTCAGGGGACTCCTGGGTGCCTTCCTGGTCCTGCTCGGACTGTGTCTAGGCTGGTTGCTGGGCGCTGATGGGACCTTCACACGCGGGCCTCAGCCTCTACCCAGCTGTCCCTCGGCTCCAGACGAGCTGGGAATGTTCACCTCGCTGGGCCTTCCTCTAGCTGTTTGCTCTACCAGGACCTTTCCTCCCTCCTGTTTGGCATTCAAAGCTCAGCTCAGGTGTCCCCACTTCGGTCAAGCTTACCTCCTTTCCTACAGCGGGACAGCTGGTCACTTTCTTCTGAGGTCCCAGGGACCGCGTACCTGTTCCATCCTGGTCACAAGGTAGGATTGACTTCTGCTACCTGTGTGCTCCCCTCCCCCGACGGGGGCTTCTGGAGGCAAGGACCTTGATGCCCATCCTAGAGCCTGGCGCAGGGTAGAGCTTTGCAAATGTCTGCTGGCTGAGGGAAGCTCCCTGAGTGCAGGATAAAGGCAGGGAGGAAGGCGCCGGGGAACAGAGTTGAGGAGACCGAGCTGAGCGGTCACGTGACTTGGAAACACCTGCCGTCTTGAAGAGGCCGCTCGGTGGCTGTCCTCGGGATAACATCCCCCTGGTCTTCAGAGCGTCCCTACAGGCTGAAACAAGAAACCCAGCACATCAGAGGCTTTCGCCCCAACTCAGGTGAAATCTCTAATTTCTAGAACGAATACTACTGAAGACGGCAACCCTCTCAGTGATGATAAGGATACTATATGTAAAACATCTTCAGGCACTCTCCACATGTGATGTGAGCAGTCGCATCAGATGGGCATCATGATGGTCACTTTTCTAGGGTCTGGCCCCCAAAACCGCAGCCATCCAGGATGCGGCTGAGGAGCGGGAAGTGAGCGAAGAGGGCTTGGGTAACTATCTCGGAGTTCTGCAAAAGCACTTTTCTGTGCAGAAGAGTCGGGGCCCCACTGAGAGCCTATTAACTCGTACTTTACGTACATTTGTAACAGGCCCTCGTATCTGGTTTCTCAGCTCCGACCGTAAGCTGGTGGTGACGGAGGAAGGAGTGATGTTGAAAGCAGAGACCCCAACACTGAGGGAGGAGACCAGCAAACTGTAAAAAAAAAAAAAAAAAAAGCTCCTATGGGCACTGTTAGAACCAAGCCAGCTTGGTTCAGGCCATTTAACATTTGAGTAGATAACTCGCATCCCGTCCCCTCTGTAGCTAGTACTATGTGGGGGCAGGGTATAATCATTGGGTGCTGTTAATTCTGAATTATCTGTTTAAGAAGGCAGGCTACGGAGAGCACAGTTTAGAAAATGACTAACACATAGACTGGTGTATGGAGTGTCCTCACTTAGGCCGTGTCGTTCCCTTTCTCAAAACCACCAAGGAAATAATGGTTGACTGTGGGTCATCCGTCCAGCAGTGCCAGCAGAGAGTGCGGAGAGCTCTATGCTGTTACCTCATTTAATCTCCGACCCCCCAGGGAGATGGGCGTGCCGGATAATTTTATAGCTGTGGGGGGTGAGGCTCAGAGAGGGAATGAACACATCCAAGGTCACACACCCAGCAAGGGCTGGAAGGGACTTTGGTCCCAGGGTGATAGGCTCCAAAGCCAGTGATCTTACCTCATTGGCCCTGACTCTCCTGCGGTCTTCCTCCCTGGCCTCAGTGGACTGCAGTCCTCTTGGATGTGTCCCTGGCTGTCCGTTAATCTCTACACTTGCGCTGCTCCGGGGAAGGTTCAGCCTGATGGAGTTGCCTCCCAGCAGGCTGGATACACGTCAGAGCCCCTGAGGTCCCCTGATGTGACTTTTGCTGATGAATAGCTCCCTTCCTGAAGCCAAGGAATTTTCATTGTCCAGCCACAGGAAAAACACACCACGTGTCCCCTGACAGCCCAGAGATGAATCCTGACTGCAGGGACATGCTCAGAGTGTACCCATGGCCTCTGGGTGAACCAACCACACCTTGTCTCTAGGCCAGAGGTAAAGTCGAGGGCCATCTGTCTGCCTAGTGACTGGGTCCAGCTGGGGGCCAGGAGATGGCAGTCCTGGGAGGTGAGGCCCAGGGTCCTGGCCGGGAAGTCACGTGATTGCCCCGCAGGCTGCTGTGAGCTCGAGGGTGCGTGAGCCCTGGAATCCGCTGGGTGTCCGAGTGTTACATTCAGAAGGGGACTCGCCACACAGCTGCAGTGCAGACTGGAAAGGGCGCTGAGTGAGCCAGCCCTGGGGGACCTTGCTGGCCCACCTATGTGACAATGGCAAGTTTCCTCCCCTGGAGCTCAGAAGTCACTGCTAAATGCAAGGACGGGCAATGGTGCAGGAAAATGTTAATTCAGACCACTGTTAAACAATATCATGAAACAGTAGGAACCCCCCCCTTTTTTGTCATATGAAGCAGTTGGTATGTATACTTATCTCTATATATGTTATATGAAAAATATAGAAATTTCTAGGAGCACCTGGTTGGCTCAGTCGGTAGAGCGTATGACTCATGATCTTGGGGTTGTGAGTTCAAGCCCCACATCGGGCACAGAGCTTATTAAAATATATATATATATATATAGATGAAAATATATGTAGTATAGAAGGACATACATAAAATTGCTATACAGTGGGTGGGGGAATTAGGAGTGATTTTTTTTTTGTATAGTTATATATTTACTTATTTTTGAAAAACACACAAAATTCAAATCCAGGACACTAGATTCTAAACCCTGTGCTCCAGGATTGAAGTCTGTGCTGCTGTCTCTGCTATTAAAGCCCAACAGAGACTGTCCCCTTCTGTCCCCAGAGACTGCTGCCAGCTTGCTTCCGGGACCAGGCACGCCTGCTCCTGCTCCTTCTTCCCACTGGGTCCCTCGCGCTGCGCATGCGTGGGCTTTCAGCAGGGCTTTTGTGGTGCCAGATTCCTTTTTCAAAACAGCCCAAGTGAAAGTCTGGGTCCTGTATGTTTCTTCACCTCTCACCACTGCACCCATGGCCCCTACCCCCAGATTCAAACCTCACGATGGCCCTGGAGAGATGAGCTGGGGTAGAGTGTGGCAGGCGGGTGGCACTGTGTGATGTCTCCTCTGCTTTCCTCTGTCTTAGCTAGGGCTGCTGTGATAGGTAGCACGATATCATAGATTGGGTGGCCATTTTCTCCGTGCGTCCTCACATGGTCTCTTCTTATCGGGCTCTAATTCCATTCATGAGGGCCCCACAGTCATGACCTAATCACCTCCCAAAGACCCCCACCTCCTAATGCCATCACACTGGGGATTAGGTTTCAGGCTAGGAATTTAGGGAGAACAAAACATTCAGTCTATGGCACTCTGCTTCTCAGCTAGTCTCTGGGGTCACTCCTGTCCCAACCTCTTCCCTCTGCTCTCCTCCATCTCCCCCAGTAAATCTTGCCCAGCCATCAAGGCCAGCTTACCTGCAGCCTCCTCAGTGAGACCTTCAGCACAGGACTGGGAAAGTGACTTTCCTCTGCCTAGCATGCTTTCCCACACTTCCTTCTTCTACTCCCTCATGTTTCAAGGTTTGGTAGGGCTGTCAATCACAGCACAGCCCCAGCCGGAGGGGTGGGCATATGACACAAGCTGACCAATCAGAGGATCCAACCCCCCTTGGCCCCAGAGACAGGATCAGTGATGGGCTTGTGACTCAAACAGGACCAATTAAATTTCTCCCCAGATTGATAGGAGAATATGGCAAGAGAGAAGTATTCTTTTTGCTGTCCCTTCTTACCTAAGATGCCATGACTCTGCAGCTGCTGATGGCCCTTTTGCCTGCATAGAAAGAGCACTTCTATGCAGAAGCAAATCATATACAGACAGAGCCGGAATGACATCATTGCTTCAGCCTCTGGATCCAGCTATACCTGAAGCAGATACTCCTGACTTCCCAGTTAGGTGAGCCAGTACATCTCCTTTTTGTCTGAGCTGGTTTGAAATGGGGTTCTCCTCCTTGCATCTGAAGGATAAATGGCCAAGGACAACTTCCCTGACATCCACTCCCGGGGCCCCCCATCGTGTGCCTCCTTGGAGTTAGTAACTCATACTTCTGTGCAGCGCTGTTGCCACTGGCAATAGTCCTCTTCCTCAGTAGGACCTCCCTACTCCTTTTTCAGCCCACAGCTCTGAGACCATATATCACTAAAATGAGTGAAGAGCGATTGAGCAAATCGGGGGAGGGATGAGAGCATGTGGCCATCCTGAGACCGTTTCTGGAGCTGCTGACATTTCTCCTCAAGGACAAGCTGGGTCTGAACTTACCTCGCAAGGAGACTTTAAGAAAATAAACAGACCAGCCCCACCAGCCAACATTCCCAGTTCAGGAATGAGGCCGGGCGTGGGCAGTGCCTTGATGATCCAGTTCGGACCTGCCAGTGGCTGAGAGAACAGACAGAACTGTTTCCGGAGGATAGGAGAGCCCGAAGCCATAGCCCGGGCACCTGTCGGGGACAGAGCTGACAACAGAGTGCTTTCTGGCCCCTTGGAGGGCAGCCAGGAGCCGGCCAGGAGGTCAGAGGCACGTCCCCTGGTGGTAGTGAGGCCAGGATCCAGACGGGAGTCCCTTTGAAATGGACGGACAGAAAGCTGACTTCCTGCCAGGAATCTTAGCCTTGCATAGCTTCAGCTCCTGGGGAAGAGTTCAGATTTATTTCGTGTGATGCAACCTCCTGACATAGGCACTGTTTCCACTGTGGCTGCAAGAATAAAAGTTATGATGGATTTTTTTTAAAAAAATGGAATCAAGCGATCAGCATGTTTCCAGGTCTGCAACTTGTCGAAAGCTTGGTGGACAGTTGAAGAAATGTTTTTCTATAATAAATTAGAAGGCGTTTTATTTTCCTTTGGCTAATATTTCATCATAATTTCAATTGTGGTGTGGTGGGGCAGGATGCTTTTAACTAATTCTGCCCTGACACGTAACATCTGCTGGTCTCAAATTGCCAGCAGGGACCCTTGATAAGTCTGAAATCGATGAAGATTAAATATTTAATTCTACAATTTGTCCATATTTTATTTTCATCTGCGGACAGCACCGTCTCCTCCTTACACTGGCTCTCCAATAAATACCACGATTGTGACTTGGGTATTCATTAAGCCCATGGATGGTGGTTTTAGCAAAAGCACGAGCAGCAGGAAAGGCAAATCTGTACTTAAATACTCTATTCCAATGAGAAAACATTGCTATTCCTTCCATGATGGAAGTGATCCAATGTCATCAACTTGCCACCATGAGCTGGTCACCTTGGGGAGTGGAGACCTTGTCCCCGGATGAGCCTTAAGGACTGGGGGTGGGGGGGTTGTGTTGTTGAGCTTGTGTGTGTTCTCCATTCATCAAAGTGCTACGGCCACTTGGGTGTCTGTTCAGTGCCCATGTGCGGTCATCTCTACAAGTCTAGTTATTTCCCCTTCTCCAAAGCAAAGCCTGGTAACCTGGTGGAGGGCTGTGTCAGGGTGGCCGAGTTCTTTCTCAAGGGGACTGTGGCAGATCGTGTTTCCCAAACATGGCTCGTGGAAGGTAGTTCATCTCACACGGTCTTCTGTAGGATAGGATGCTGAGATTCCTCCACTGAGTGGTAGGGCCCGTGATCTCTTCCTCTGAATCCAGGCCCGTCTTAGTCCTAAAACACAGAACGTGGCTGTGATGGTAAATTTCTGTGCCAGCGTGACTGGGCTAAGGGATGCCAGACACCCGGTAGAACATTATTTCTGGGTGCGGCTGTGAGGGTATCTCTGGGAGAGATCAGCAATTGAATTGGTGAACCGAGGCAATCAGAGGGTCCCCCCCAGTTTGGGTGGGCAGCGTCCAGCGTGCCGGGGGCCTGACTAGAACACAAAAGCCGAGGCCGGGCAAATTCTCTCTGCTTAAGCTCAGATGTCCGTTTTGTTCTTGCTCTCAGACACCAGCGCTCCTGATTCTTGGGCATCCGACTCCTGTCAGGGTTCACACCTTAGCTTCCCCTGCCCCCCCGCCCCCATTCTCGGGCCTTTGGACTCAGACTGAATGACACCCTTGGGTTTTCTGGTTCTCCAACGTGCAGATGGCCCATCGTGGGACTTCTCAGCCTCCAGAACCTGTGAGGCAATTCCAGCAATAAATCTCGTCTTCTGTCTATCTGTGTATATCCTATTGGTTCTGTTTTTCTAGTGAACCCTGACCAATACAAAGGCAGTAGTGACAATTGGCATGAGGGTAGGTTATAAAAAACAATACAGTTTCCATATGGTTCTCTTTCTCTCTCTTTCTACACACACACACACACACGTGCGTGTGTGCGCATATATACACAATATCAAACACATACACATATCGCACACACACGTATACACACCCATGCATACATATATGTGGGACATGTGCCTTGGAAATCCTGAGCCAACGTACGATAAGTCTCCCGGCTACCCTGAGCCTGCCGTCCTGGAGAGAGCACATGTGAAGGCCACCTCAAGATGGAGAGGGCTGGTTGAGGGGCCCAGGGGTTCCAGCCCTCAGCTGTTTACATGTTTACACCCTCTAAGCTTTGACAGCCAGGCATCTGGATGAGACTTCAGATGATTGCAGCCCCCCGCCTTTGCGTTGCCCAGCGGATGCCAAGTAGAATAGAGATGAGCTATTTCCATAAGCCCTGACCACGATGCAGATTTACGAGCAGGCTAAATGGTGTTTTAAGCACTGAGTTCTGGTTTGGCATAAGCATTATTTTTAGGGCCTCTGGGCCTCTGGACTGACTAAAGTCTGGGAAGGGTTCAGGGGCTCTGACTTGCTCGCGCTTATTCAGGCCAAACTTTGCTCACCTGACCTAGAGCTTTCCTCTTTGTACAAATGAAATCAGTATCAGGGTGCCCATCTCTTTCAGTCAGAGGGGTGTCATGATCTTTAGCCAACACCAAACATCTCTGCTCGTGAGGTAAATTCAGAAGCCATGCTAACCTTGTCTCTGGTGATTGAGTACCATCCCTTGGCTTCTGCTTCCTGCTTCCTAGGATGTCAGCTTTCCTATTGAATTCGGGGAGCCCAGTTTGATGCCACCATCATTCCTGGTCTACAGAGAACAACCACTAGAAAGACCTTCAAGGATGCCATGCAACTCCCAGCAAAGTATTTCTTGGAGGCTTGGTGCAGGGAGTGACCTCTGGATCTTTCCAAGGGTCATGGTTGTAGGGCAGGTGAGCAAGTCTCCTGCAGTAAAGCCATGCCAGCATCTAGATCTCCCCAAGTCTTTGGACACCCACCCCCTGTAGTGCACCAGGCAATTCTGGCTCTTTAGCTTCATTCAATAAGACATGTTCGGACCTAGGTCTCAACCCAACAAACCAATGAAAAACTAAAGCCCTGTGCCTATGACAGTCTCCTGCATAGAGACTAAATTTAAATCTGTGGTAGAGGACTTGCCAACTGAGATACTGACATAAAAATATAGTCCCTCCTGGACACCTTGCAGAAGCAAATATGAAACGTTTAGTAGAAATTCTTTCATAACTGACATCCATGGGACTGCTATAGGTAAATTCAATCCAGAATCACAAAGGATATGATAGGAAGAATCACCATGAGGAAGAGACAGCACATAGACTCAGAATATTAAGAATGGGAGAAAATGTAAATGTACTCAAGAAATAAAATGAAAAGAAGCAATAAGGAAAGAACAGGATCCAATAATAAGAGGAAAAGCAGATTTGAAAAAGAACTACATTGAATTTATAGAAATGAAAGAAAGAGAGCCACCAAACTGAAGATACTCAGTAGATGGGTTGAATCGTAGGCCAGACACAGGCCAGAGAACATGAGTGATGAAATTAACTCAAACGCAATACAGATGATTCAGGAAAAATGAGA
Source organism: Nasua narica (assembly GCA_028533885.1). Lineage (NCBI taxonomy): Eukaryota > Metazoa > Chordata > Mammalia > Carnivora > Procyonidae > Nasua > Nasua narica. Next base: position 64,054,079 of record CM052812.1, on the reverse strand, counting down.
GAGGTTAGGTGATAGGGAAGATCAGATGAGAAAGTCCAATATGCATCTAGTAGCCGTTCCAGGATGAATAGCAGTGGGGAGAATAACAGAGAAGTAGTAATAACAAAGAGATAATGGCTGAGAGTTTTCTCAAATTATTGGAAGTGATGAATCTTCATATCGATAACAAAGAATCCTCTGAAAATAAAAACAAGTAAGACTACACTTATATATGATGAGTAAAATTGTGGAAAACCAAAAAAAAGAGAAATATTTTTTTTTAAAGATTTTATTTATTTATTTGACACAGAGAAATCACAAGTAGGCAGAGAGGCAGGCACAGAGAGAGGAGGAAGTAGGCTCCCTGCTGAGCAGAGAGCCCAATGCGGGGGCTCAATCCCAGGACCCTGAGATCAGGACCTGAGCCGAAGTCAGAGGCTTTAACCCACTGAGCCACTCAGGTGCCCCAAATGAAGAGAAATCTTAAAAGCAACCATATGGCATTGGTAGGTTCCCTATACAAGGACGGTAATCAGGCTGACGGCAGACTTAGTAACAGTGGAGGCCAGAAGCCAATGGAATTATCTAATAAAGATGCCACTATATCAGAAATTCTGTAGCCAGCTAAGAGTGAAAGCAGAAAAAGGACATGTTCAGACAAAGCAAAGTCTTAGACTCTATGGCTCTCAGACCCTTCCTGAAAGGATTACTAAAGGGTGTGCTTCATTAGGATGGGGTTAAGCCCAGAAGGAAAAGGTAAGACCTAAGAAGTAATCCGAGACAATAATTTGGTAATTATGTAAGTAAGTCTAAAGAAATGTTGAATGTATGAAAATCGGTCATTAAATAACAACTAGGGAGCACCTGGGTGGCTCAGTTGTTCAGTGTCTGCCTTCCGCTCAGGTCATGATCCCAGGGTCATGGTATTGAGCCCTGAATCGGACTCCCTGCTCAGCGGGAGGCCTGCTTCTCCCTCTCCCACTCCCCCTCTCTCTGTCAAATAAATAAATAAAATCTTAAAAACAAAACAGTAGAAAGAAAGGTAGAAGGGTAGGGAAGAAGGTATGTCCAACAATTACCAACCAATAGAAAGCCCGTGTGGCAATGTTATTATTGGACAAAATGAATGAGAAACAGGGCCTTCCATCATGCAAAAGGAACAACTCACTAGGATGATACACTTGGACTTGTATCCCCTACTAACATTATTTCAAAATATACAGAAAGTACACGGAATTATGAGAAGAAATGGGAACAGTTACAGTTTTAGTTTGAAGATTTTCCCACAGCTTTCTGGAACATGAGCGCTCTTGTAGACAAAAAAATTAGTAAAGATACAGAAATTTTGAATAACATCTTTATCAGTCTTTTTTTTTAAATGTTTTCTTTTTTAAATTTAAATTTTTTATTTTTTTCCCAAATGCTTTTATTTTTTCAGTGTTCCAAGATTCATTGTTCATGCACCACACCCAGTGCTCCATGCAATACGTGCCTTCCTCAATACCCACCACCAGGCCCCCGCAACCTCCCACCCCCTCCCCTCCAAAACCTTCAGTTTGTTTCTCAGAGTCCACAGTCTCTCATGTTTCATTTCTCCCTCCGATTTCCCCCAATTCACCCTTCCTTTCCTTCTCCCAATGTCCTCCATGTTTTTCCTTATGCTCCACATGTAAGTAAGACCATATGATAATTGACTCTCTCTGCTTGACTTATTTCACTCCACATAATCTCTTCCAGTCCCGTCCATGTTGATACAAAAGTTGGGTATTC
>CM052812.1:64015358-64051830 GCA_028533885.1 Nasua narica | reverse complement strand
GTGTTGCACGCTCTGTGGCTTTGCCGATGGATACGACCTGTGTCCATAATAGAGGATCGTGCCCACCCCCCGCCCAACAGGTTTATATATTTTGCCCACACTTATGTCTGTAAATCATGTCATGACGTTTCCCAAGAGCCTCTTGGCGGCTGGGATCTGGGCGGTAAGTTGGCACCAGGTTCGGGAGTTGGGCTTTGCTGTCCACTTGCTGAGAGGCCTGAGACCGGTCACCACGCTCTCGCTGAACCTCAGCCACATTGTCAGCGACTCGGGGGTAGAAGTTCCTGACCCGAGGAGGCTAAGGGGAGGACGTGAAGGCATTCTGTGAACTGAGGGGTGTCGTGGGGGGCGCAGTGGTACCTCAGCCTTTCCTCCCGGTTGCTGACCTCTGCAGGCAATTCTGATCCTTGTCACCTCACTGCCAGAGAGGAAGGGGGGATAGGGACATCGGGGACACGAAGGCCAATTGACTCCAGCCAGAGCGCTGGCCAGGGCTGAATGCGCTGTCTGAAGGGCGCCCCCTGGTGTCCATCCCCCAGATGATCAGGCCTCGTCCGGCAAGGACACAGTGATGGGTACCCCCTTCCCTGAGTTTATAACCTTCTCTTTTCCTGACGGAGTTCCCACCTGAAATGTAAAGTAGAACTTCATATGCTGAGCAAATTCTGCCGGGCCGCCCTCCTACTTTCCGTGTGTCTCCCAGGAGAGACTATGCATGGGAGGAAATGGGCCAAGAACGCCCTTTGCTTGCTCTGAACTCCAGGAAGTTTACAGTTTCTCTGTCCTGCTCATGCAATTTTGGGCTACCCCAAGGTCATGTAGATAGCCTACTTATTTTCTAGAAGATTTTGTTTGACTTCGAGTGATCTGTGCTTAAACTAAAGGGGCACTTGGGTGGCTCAGTGGGTTAAACCTCTGCCTTCGGCTCAGGTCATGATCTCAGGGTCCTGGGATCATCCTGGATCGAGCCCCTTCCCCTCTTTCTTTGCCTGCCTCTCTGCCTACTTGTGATCTCTCTCTGTCAAATAAATAAACAAAATCTTTTTAAAAAAACCCTAAAATTTGCTTAAAGCGTAGAGATTGGTTGGTGTGGAGTGAAATTCCATTTGGGGCAAAAAATAGGCAATAACACCTAAGCTTTGGTTTCCTTCGCTGGGAAATAACTGGGCCAGTTATTTTAAAATCACGTTGTGATTTTAAAAGAGATAATAAAGTGCTCAGAGTAGGGGCAGGCCCACAGTAAGTGAACTTAATGTAGGCTATTACTATTGTTTTGGACCTAATTGGGCCCAAATCGGCTGTAGCTGGGGCGCAGGGGTGGCAGTGCCCCTGGCTCCCGGGGTCCCAAACATACCAAGTTCAGCCACTCACCGCTGACAAAATCCAAAGACAGAGAAAACAGTGGCAGCGAACAAGAAAGGAATATATTTCAGTGAGGCCAACACCGGGCTGTCTCTTAGGTACTGGAAATCCTTCCAGGTTTATATAAGGAAAATGTGGGGCAAAGGTGGGCAGGTATGGGTAGGTGGGCCGTGAAGGTCAAATCCATTCTTGTCTTGGAGTCAATCAAAGGGATGGGACTTGCTGGCTCTGGGCGGTCCTTACACTTGAGGGAGTAGTTTCGGTTCCCATCAGGGTGTGCTTTGCCCTTAGGGTCTTCCACCAGAGCGAAGAGACAAGCGGGAAAGAAGAACCCAACTAGAAAGTTTGAGGCCAAGATGGAGGCAGCCGAAATCCTCTTTCATGGCTCTCCAGTATTCTATTTGACAGTGATGATCACGGAGGTGGTTTCTTTTTTTTCCACTCTTACAATCCATGCTGCATAAATATGCTTGCAAACACAGGCATTTACGAGTATTTCTGCAAGACAGATTGTATCTATCTTTTTAAGATTTTTTTTTTTTTTTAGAATAGTCTTTACACCCAACACAGGGCTCAAACTTACAACCCCGAGATCAACTGTCACAAGCTCTACCAACCGAGCCTGCTCGCTGCCCCAGGTCATATCTGTTCCCACTGATTGTGTCTTCTTCAAATGTCCCCACCAAGTGAACCGGAGGAAAGGACAGTGCAGGTGTCCCCCTCAGGTTCCCAGCCCGGCTGCGGGAAAGGGTGGGCGAGGAGCTGGCAGCAGAGAGGCTGCTGCGGGAAGGCCGGGAGAAAGACGAATCTGTAAGATTTGCCCTCAGAATGGGGAGAGTGGCAAGGATGCAGGTGGGGAAGGAAAGTGTTTGCTACAAATGCTGAGAAAATAGCTCGTCGGAGCCTTTGTTCCTTCTGAAGAGTGATTGCCTTTGATGGGCTGTTAATAGAAGTCATTACGTGGTTATTAAGAAGGGAAGGCAATGAGCCCAGCTCGGAAAATGCTAAGTTCAGCGATCTTCTGTCTTTCCCTCTGCAAAAAAGGAGTGCAGGTGCTGTCTGGGGGGTGGGGACTGACATTTTAGCTCTGCGGGATGGACACTGCCTGCAAGTGCCAGTTACTACCTGGGGTGGCTAATGGGAGGGTGGGGGTGGGGAACCGATGGGGAGGAAGAGACGAGAAGGGAGGTGGGGGTGGGTATCAGGAGCTGGGGTGATAAAGGGACACACGAAGAGAGGGTGCACGGGAGAGAGTGGGAGAGAAGGGAGGCAGAAGGTGCAGAGAGAGAGAAGGAGCAGGAAGAGAAAAGGAAAATGGGAAGAACATGAGTCCTAAATTCTAGAGTCTGATTTCTGGCCCAGGGCCAGCCTCAGCACCACCTGCAAACAAATGCAGATTCCCAGGACATCCAGCCCTGCTGCTGTACTTTCTGCACTTAACAAGATCGCTGGTGATTGCTGTGCATGTTCAAGCTTGAGGAGCCTTGGCTGGGAGCCCACCAGGGTAAGGGACCCACACCGGTCCATGGGCCTGGGGCTAGGGTCGGCCATGCCCGCGCCAAGCGGTCTCTGTCTGCACAGAGGCAGGCTGGATTTGATCTTGATCTGTGTCGCCAGGATCTGCCCAGCGCCCGCTCCTAGAAACCTGGTGTTCTTCCCACAGCCAGAGACCTTTAGGTGTCCCCCAAGACGGGGGCTAAAAATGCAGTTGGGCGGTGGTTGGGGGGGATGACAATAAGGGGCTGTGGGGGGACAGCTCCAGGCGTCCTGTACATCTCAGGCTAAGTGTGGATCTGGGGATGGCTCAGAGCCTCTGCCCCCTGCTGGGGTTTTCTTAGGCTCCCCCTAGTCCAGCTGCCTCAGGCCACATCCAGACTCCTCTGTGCATAGCCAGCATCCCTCCAGGCCTGGACTGGGCCTGTGTTCCAGACCTCCCTGCCCTGGCCTCGGGGCCTTCTTCTCCCTCACCTTGCCTGAGCAGCTGGAGGCCGGGGTATCCCTTGCCAGCCCTGTTCCCTCCTGACTCCTGCGGTCAGTCCTTGGGGTGGGAGGTGCCCACGACCCTCAGGCAAATTGTCCCGCTCCCTCCCTGACCTGGTGGGCACTTCCCACCTGCTTGTGGACCACCTCTCCCAGGCCGTGGGCTCCTTGCTGGGTCAGCATCTTGTTTCCAGACTGTCTGCTGACTCAGTAAGTGAAGGAGTGATCCTCCTGCTCCCAAAAGAGATCCCTATGTTTGCTTTCTAGAATTAAGGCTTTCTTGTTACAGTCTCTGCTCCTACTTTCCACCAAAATGTCAAGGAGTTCCCACTTTTCAGACACATAGGAGGAGAAAGGAAACTAAATTTATCTGGTGTTTGTTTTGCATGAAAAGCAATGGAGCCAGGCTTTATCAGACCCAGTGTTTCAAAGGAGAAGTTCTGGCTGAAATGCTATTTTTCTCCTCCTGTCTTTTCCTTTCTCTCCTCATCCTGCCAGGGCTGCTCCACTCCATATTGCGTGAACCAGAATCTCTGGGGAATGGGACCAGGCTTGAGTTGTTTTTTTTTTTTTTTCCTTTTTCTTTTCTTTCTTTTTGGTGTTCCAGATAATACCCAGGACTTCAGGGAGATCGTTTTCATTAGGACCAGAAATCTCAGAGGCCATACATGTGGAAGGGGAGCACCAGTAGCTGCAGTGATACTGCTGGCATGTCTCTCTTTCCTTTTTCCTATTGTCCTTTGTGTTGGCTCCTCTTTCCAGCCCTAGCCTCAGCATCACAAGATGGCTGCAGCAGCTCCGTGCTTCACATCCTCTCAGCTTCAAACCCTTGGGAAAGAATAGCCAGCTGATGACAGCGTCTCATTGGTGCTTGCTCTCCTTGTCTCTGGATGGCTTGTTTCTGTTTTCATTCCTACATGTAGGCTTTCTCTGGCAGGTTGAACTGGTGTAGTTTCAATGTAGGGTGTGGGGGTAGTTGTCATGGGGGATGTGTGAGGTGCTGTGGCAGCACAGAGTGGGATTACTGGCTGGGAGAGGTTTGGTAATAGTGAAGTGGAGTTCTAGAGGAGAGTGTTCCAGCAGAGGAACTAAAATGGACAAAAGTTACAGGTGAACCTGGAAGGATTCAGGGCCTTTTAGATCCCATGGTCATTAGCCGGCAGGCAGAGGTGTGATATTGTGGTTTATAATAAGAAATATGTCTTTGGGGGAGCCTGGGTGGCTCAGTCATTAATTATCTGCCTTCAGCTTGGGTCATGATCCTGGAGTCCTGGGATTGAGCCCCACATCAGGCTCCTTGCCCTGTGGGAAACCTGCTTCTCCCTCTCCCTCTGGTCCCCCTGCTTGTGTTCCCTCTCTCGCTGTGTCTCTCTGTCAAATAAATAAACTCTGAGCAACAAACTGAGGGTTTTGGAAGGGAGAGGGTGGGGGGGTGGGCGAACCTGGTGGTGGGTATTGAGAAGGGCACGTATTGCATGGAGCACTGGGTGTGGTGCATGAACAATCAATTTTGTAACACTGAAAAATTAAAATAAACATATTTGGGGAGAAAAAAAGAAGAAAAAATAATAAAATAAATTTAAATATAAAAAAATAAAATCTTAAGAAAAGAAAGAAAGAAAGAGTCTATCGTATTCCTGGCACCTCCTAAAACCCTTGGAATTTCCTAAGTAGTAAGAAGATAAAGGTGTCTTTTGTTATTTATAAAAAGTTTATGTTAATGAGGGGGCCTTTTGGAAAGCCCCTAAGGCTGGGGCCTGGTAGCCTGGGGAGCCAACCATGGGGTGAGATACTTGGAACCTTCCATCCCCTCCCCACCTTGGGGAAGGAGGAGCCCTTCGCCCGTGGCCTGTGATTTAGTCAATCTTGCTTATGCAATGAAGCCTCCGTGAAGACTCCAAACAGGTGAGTGTACTCTCAGAACTTCTGGATTGGTGAACAAGAATGCACCCGTGTGCTAGAACGGTGACATCTGCCACTCCGTGGGAACAGAGGTCCTGTGCTGGGGGCCCTTCCAGACCCTGCCCTATGCGTCTCTCCAGCAGGCTTCTCATTTGTATCCATGAGAATACAAACCGGCTATCTAGGAAGTCACCTGCTTTTCCAGGTTTTGAGCCACTCCAGTTGGGACCTTCTCATTTATAGGCCGTGGGTCAGAAGTACAGGGGACAACTTTTGGGGTTAGGATTGGCATCTGAAGTGTGGCGGGCAGTTGTGTGGGGTTGGGACTGGTGTCAGAATTGCTTGGTGCCTTGGGACAACCGCCCCCCACGCTGAGTGGCCACAAGTGCTAGAAGTGTTGAGTATGGCGTAGATGGAACACAGGTGATTCCCATGCTGGAGGTAATAGGTACATACAGCTTAACAGGGTGTAGAGTTTCACAAATAAATGTTAAATGGCGCTCTCTGAGGCTTATACTGTAAAAACAGCAAACCCTGTCCCTGACGCCCATCTTGCTGTGCAGTGGTAACAAATTTTTTCTGCTTTTTTTCTAGAAATGTCTTCTAGGGGCACCTGGGTGGCTCAGTTGGGTAAGTGTCCCACTCAAGTTATTGATCTCAGGGTTGTGAGATTAAGCCCCGTGCAGGGCATGGAGTCTGCTTAAGATTCTCTCCCTCTGCCTCTCCCCTAATCTCTAAAAAAAAAAAAAAAAGAAAGACAGAAAGGTCTTCTAGTTTTGGCGTCTGTATTGCAATATTTGTGCTGCTCTTTCTTGATGTTTACATTTCAGACACTGATGACTTCCCACTCTGGAAGACGGGGATTTAAACCCATTTCAGACTCCCCTGCCCCCAGCCCCCAGATATCCATCCCTTAATCCCCCAAACCTGTGTTATCTCATATGGCAAAAGAGATTTTGCCCATGTGGTTCGGGTTAAGAGCATGAACGTGGGGAGATTATCCTGGGGTATCTGGGTGGGCTCAATCTAACCACCCGAGTCCTTAAAAGTGCAAGGCAACAGAGTGAGTGGGTCACAGATCTGACAAGGGGAGGAGAGGCCAGAGAGAGTTGAAACCCCCACCCCTGTTGCTGGCTTTGAAGATGGCAGGAAGGGGACCCAGAGTCAGGGACTTGTGGGGAGACTCTGGAAGCGGGAACAGGCCTCAGCTGACGGCCAGAAAAGAAATGGAGACTTCAGCCCTACCCGTGGCAAGGAACTGAATTCCACCAACAACCTGAGCGAACAACGAAATAGATTTTCTCCTAGAGCATCCAGAAAGGACACAGCCGTGCACGCACATTGATTTTAGCCTAGTGAGACCCATTTCAGTCTTTTGACATCAGAATGGCAAGAAAATAAGTTGGTATTTTTTTAAACTACTATATTGGTTTGTTTAAACTACTAATTTGTCACCACAGCAATAGAAGACTAAAAGACCTCCCACCCTGATTCCACATACTTGCCCTATCCCTTCTTCTGATGTATTTACAAATTCATATGAGATTACAGTGTTTTCATTAATAAGGTTAAATGTTCCTCCTAGCTGACCCACGTAGTGAACCATGATTATTGTTTTCTTATACATTTTGCTTACTTGGAATTACTAATGGCCTTTTGGTTTACTTCATTTTGGGTATACCTATGAATTCAGCCCCAAATATTTGGTCACAGTTGACCCATCATGGGCTTAGTTGCAAAAAATAACACAGTCTAGCTAGAAGAGGAATCCACCACAGGATGTTGACTAGCTCCAGGAGCTCAGGTTTGGTGATGTCACCACCGGCCATAGTTATCGGAACTCGGGGCTAATTGTCAGGGATGCCCAGCTTCCTTGGCTCTGGTCCCAGAAAGGTAGGTGCTTCCCCTGAAAAGCAGGTGTTTTCATTGACACCTGCTGTTTTTTCTCTTGAAATGAAATCTCAAGTGGCTCCCCCAGTTGGCGGGGCCAAGGTCATATGTTCACACCTTTGCTGCAAGGGACTCTGGGAAAGCTGCACTTTCATCTGGATTAGTGGCTCTCCAGATCTGCTTTACAGAAGGGATTCTGGGAGCTCCCTTCAACATCCTTCTAGGTGTTTTCTTTTTTTCCTCTCTGTGCCGGACCCCCTGCTTCCTGGATTCCATGTCTCCCGCTTCCTCATTTTAGTGGAACATCTCTAGTAACAAGAGAACGTTCTTGATTCTCGCAAGTCTGAAAATGTCTCTTCTATCAGTTAATGGACAGTTTAGCTAGAAATAGGGTTCTAGATTGAAAATACTTTTCAGGATTTTGAGTCGTTGTATTGTCTTCTAGCCTTTCATGGGGAGAAACTTCATACCGTTATAATTTTTGATTTTTCGCATGTGGACATTTCCCCCCTTTTCTCTGGAAACCTGTAGAATCTTCTCCCTGTCTGAAATATCACTGTCACCATACCTTCATATAGGGTTGTTTTCACCCATTGTGCTGGTACTTGGTAAGCCTTTTTAATCTTGAAGCTCAGGGCCTTTATCGTGAATTATTATTATTATCATTATATCTTTTTTGGATGTTTTCTCTGTTCTCTTGTTTTTGGGATGCCTATTATTTTGATGCTGGATCTCTCGACATTGACTTTACCCTTCTGTTTTTCTTCTATCTGCCCTGCTTTTTGGGGAGGTTTTTTTTTTTAATCTTCAACTTCCAAATCTTTATGGAGGATTTTATTTCTACTGTCCTAAGACTGTATTTGGTTCTAAGTATTCTTTTTAAAATTGATAGTATCCTGTTCGGATTTTACAGATTTAATGTTTTTGCTAACTTTGAGAATCTAAGTTCTAAGAAATTCTCTCCTTCCCCCAAAGATTTTTTTTCTCTTCCTGCGGTTTGTTTCTTCCTAATTGTTTTATATATAATTGACCCTTGAATAACACAAGGGTTAGGGGCAACGACCCACCGTGCAATTGAAAATCTGTGTATAACTTTTAACTCCTCCAAAACTGAACTACTAATAGCCTACTGCTGACCACAAGCCGTAACAATAACAGTCGATTAACACATACTTTGTATACATATTCTATACGGTGTTCTTACAAAAACGGTGTTCTTACAAAAAGCAAGCGAGAGAAAAGAAAATGTTACTAATCCTAAGGAAGAGAAAATACATTTACATTATTGTATCCAAAAATCTGCATCTGATGGGGTTTTGGAATGTAGGTGAGGTTGGTGGAGTGAGGTCTGCAGCCAACGACCAGAAAGAATTCTTGAGACGTCTTTGGGGCAACATGGCGTTTGTTTTTTAAAGATCTTATTTATTTGTCAGCACAAACAGAGGGATAAGCTGGCAGAGGGAGAAGCAGGCTCCCCGCTGAGCAGGGAGCTGGACGCGGGTCTCCATCCCAGGACTCTGGGATCCCGAGCCCAACCGACAAGAGCCACCCAGGCCTCCCCAAAATGGTGGTTTATTAAAGCGGGGGTGGGGGGGTGGGGACAGGACCCATAGGCAGAAAGAGGTGCTGGGGGGGGTCATGAGTGGTGATTATATACTCAAGAGTTGGGGAGCATAAGGAAAGGGGAGGTTTTAAAAGAACTTTCATATGCTAAAGGAGACCAACCTGCAAGATGCCAGAGGCCTTGTCAATGTCAAGTTAGGGTTGTTTTCCCCTCTAGCAAGATATTAACATTAAGATGGTTGGGAGAAAAAAAAAAAAGATGGTTGGGAGATTCCTGAAGGAAGTCAGGCTCCTGCCCCTCCCAGGAGAGGGGGGTGGGGAGAGGTTACAGGGTGTCAGCTTCTGCTCTCATCATATTTCTTTTTTTTTAAGATTTTGCTTATTTATTTGACAGAGAGACACAGCAAGAGAGGGAACACAAGCAGGGGGAGTGGGAGAGGGAGGAGCAGGCTTCCCACTGAGGCGGGAGCTGATGCGGGGGCTCTGGGATCCTGACCTGAGCCGAAGGCAGCTGCTTAACCAACTGAGCCACCCAGGCCCCCCTTCCTCATTACATCTGCGTGGACCCCCCCTCCCCGCCCCGTTCAAACCCACATTGTTCAAGGGTCTACTGTACTTGATTATTTTGATCTTTCACTTTAGAGGTTTTCCTCTGATGCCTGGTGGCCCTTGCCGATCCAGCCGTATTAAAGGTAGATATTAGTATGCCAATTGGATACTCTGATTACACGAGTGGGTTTATCAGCTGCCGGCCTCACCGAGAAGCTGTGGTTTCAACTTGGGCTGCACGTTAGAATCCCCCTGGGAGCTGTTACTTCTGCGAGGCCTGACCCTTCCCTGGCGAAAGAAATCGGAATCTCCAATCTCCGAGCGCTGGGCTCTGGGATTGGTTTGTTTTTAAAACTCCCCAGGCAATTCTAATTGCAGGTGAGGTTGAGAACCCTGCTGTAGGGTGTTTCCTTCAGCTGTCTTGGGGAACAGCGTCAACAGCTGAAATGTAAGTAAATTCCCTACAAAGTAATCCCGCGTGTCAGACCCGCTGTACTCTTTTCCTGTCCTGAAATAGAAACTACGGGAACTAATAGGGAGTAGGTGGAGGAAATTGTGTTTTCTCTGGCAGAAGTTAATTCTAAATTATGTATTCTTGAAAGAAAAACAGGGAAAATGTTTTTTACTTGCCTGTCATTTCTGCTCAGTGTCAGTACCCAGATCTCTTTTCCGTTGAAAACTTCCCCCACGAAGAATTTTCCAGGGGCACGTAGGTCACTCAGTGGGTTGAGCGTTGCCTGATTTTGACTCTGGTCATGATCTCAGAGTCTGGGGATGGAGCCTGCCTTGGACTCTATGCTCAGCAGGGAGCGTGCTTCTCTCCCTCTTCCCCTCCCCCACTCACGTGTGTACATATATTCTAAAGAAATCTTTAACAAAATTTTTTTTCCAACCTCCTGCTTTTTTGCTTGCATTCTGAGATCTGAGTGAAGGAAGAACACTAGGGTTCTCAATATACAATATATAAGCTTTGATTTAATTTCCTGTTATTGGCACAGGTCCCCTTCTCCCCACCATGATTCCTAGATGTCCCCCAATGTGGAGACCCTACTTATTGTCTCCAGGGAATCTTCCTCCTGCCTTCCACAGGGGCAGAAGGGATGTTTGGCCCAGTTACAGGAGGGGGAGAAACCATCAGGGTCGAACTGCTGCATAGGTGGTCTTTCAGCCAATCATCATGTTTTCAGCCCTCTTTTTGCCCCTTCTGCCGGGGGCACCCTGATTCGGTGTAAATCAGGTTGAGACTCTGCTTTCTTCATTCTATTCTATCAGTGACAATTTAGCCATCTGCTTTCCAGGTTCCAAAATCTTGTTGCTGTTTCTCTCATTCTTTTTGTCCTTGTGCGTTTTGTTCCTTTATTAAGGTTTTAAGGGGATTCGGGGAGGAATCCCAGGTGAATGTGTCTTTCATCAGACGTTTTCACTATGCCATAGTAGGAATTTATTGTATTGCTTTGTGTGGACATGTGAGTTATTTTAACTTTAGGGAAGGGCTACTTGAACAGTTTCACAGTTAACTGTTCAGGTGTGATTTATTTTCCCGGGAGGCACAGATTTCGCTGCCAACAGAATGGTCTTCTGGAACCTTCCAGGGTGATGGGCTGTGTGGGTGGAAAGGCTCTGTGTTGAACACTCATGGCACAAACTTTTTATGTCTTATTTATTCTTGACACCGCTTGGTTCCCGTTTCGCACAGAAATATCATGGAATGTCTCACAGATGCTGCTGAGTGGCGAGCTTGGGGATTATATGCCATACTTCTAGCTTCATGTGGGTTTCCATTCACAGTTGCTGCTGGAATGCGTTTTATGGCCTTTCTTTCCCAGAGAGCGAGACTTGTACCTTTGATTTCGTTTGGACATAAGCATTTTTTTGTTGTTGCCAAACTACTAGCCTTGTAACATTGAACTCTGCACTGTGGACTGAGACACGTTTCTGAAAGAAGTCCGTGTTCCTGGGTATTGGCTCTCTGGGGAGATGGCTTGAAGTAGTGGGGGTCCTTGTGGCTCTATTTTTGACCAAGTAGTTCAAGCAGGAGTTGGAGGGGTGAGGGGTCCATGGGAGAAGCCGTCGTCTCTGTGGCTCTAGTCCACCAGCTGGGGACAAGGCAGGCAAGGCTGTGGTCAGGGTGAGGACCAGGTTACCGGAGAAGGACCCCAGACAGCAGGTGGGGAAGGAGGTGCCCAGAAATCCGGACTCTTGGCTGCAGGCAGGCTGCCAACTCTGGTGAACTTCTGATGAACCATTTCAATGTTCTATCCTCCCCAAGGTGGAGGCAGCGCTGGGGGAGCAGGAAGAGGCCGTATTGCAAGGCAGGAGCCCAGATCTTGCTAGTTAGAGAGCCCCCTTCCCCTGCAGCTCTCTACAGGGGTCTGCAGACTTTTTCTGACCAGCGCCAAGTAGCTAACATTATAGGCTCTGTGGGCTGTGCAGTCTCTGTTGCAAATATTTTTGGTTTGGTACAACCCCTTAAAAATGCGCAAGTGTTCTCAGCCTGCTGGCATCCAAGGAGGCTGAGGGCAGGATTTCGCTGGAGGGTCGGACTCTGCCAAACCCTGCATCGTGTCACTGCGCGTATTTCCCTCCTGCGACCGCTCACAACCGGAATGATTTGATTCTGCTTATTTTCTGTTTCCTCTGTGAACTTCACAAGGGCAAGGGCTTTGGCTGCTCTATCCTCAGCTTTGTCCTTTAAGGCCTCCGGCCGTGCCTGGCACAGAGGGGCCCTCCAATATGAGCCGAATGATTGAATGCCTTATTAGTTCTAATTTCACCTCTGGTAACTCATCTGTGAAACAAGGGACATGACCGAGGGGGTCTCCAGGGGGACCTTCTGGAGCTTAAATTCCGAGATTCTAACTCACAGAGCAGCACGGGCCTTGGGTTCGTATTACAGCTGTGTGCGGATTCTCCAGGCATCGCGGCCCACGTCTGAGCGCGGTATGGGGGTGAAGCAAACAGCCCCGGGAGCGGCGGGGGGTGGGGTGGGCGGGGCTGGATCTGGGCTCTCGCCTACATCCTTCCAGCGTCCGGTCCCTCTGGCCTGCGCTCGACGAAGGCGTTTTCTTTAAGAACAAATTGGATCCTATCAATCCCCTATTGCTAGTTTGCTGCTCCAGCCCCTGTCCAAACAGGTCCGAGAGTCAAATTGTTTACCAGGTCCGAGGGCAGGCACTGGCCAATCAGGACAGGCACCGGCCACGAACAATTGGAGTTGCCATGGTGACGTCCTCCCCTCCGCTTACTTCTGCAGCCTCACCCGGCCTGTTCACCTGGGCATAAGCATTCCGTATCTCCCTTCTTTGTTCCGGCTGATTCTTCCAGTTGGAATGGCTTCCCCCGAGCTGCTTTTCTTTTGCCAAGCAAACTCTGTGCATCCTTTAAGACCCAATTTGGCTCTCAGCGTCTCTGTCCCCCGGGGAATACCTAATTGCTCCCTTGCCTGCATTCCATCGTACCTCGTCTTCTGGGTCATCGCACTTCTCTGGTTATTGTTGTCATTGCCTTATGATTGTCTCCCCTCTGGACTTGGTCCTCAAAGCCTGGCTCCTACAAGCCTCAATAAGTGTAGACAGAATGAAAGGGATTTAAATCAGACGAATGAGACTCACGCAGCAGGTTTCAGGGAAGATGAGTCTGGCATGAGTATGACATTTCCTCTCCTGCGTTTGATACTTGGCTTCATCACCGTTGGAAGCAGGCATTTTTGTGAGGCTCCTGCATGTCGAGTTGGATGGCAGCACCCAGCAGCTGGTCCTTTAAGAACTGGCACCTGTTCTAATGGTTTCCCCCAGCCCCTGGGGCTGCCTGCCGGGCGGGGCCAAGCCCCAGGAGCTCCCTCCCTTCTGGGGCCCTGGTTGCCTTCCTTTTCCTCTGGGGGGGATCACTGCATTGCCTCTGAGGTCCCTTCCAGAAGTAAAGTGTCAGTGATTCCACAAAAGAAGTGTTGGATTATTAAATCAGATTTTTAAAAAAGATTTATTTATTTATTTGACAGAGAGAGAGAGAAAGAGATCACAAGCAGACAGAGAGGCAGGCAGACAGAGAGGGGGGAAGCAGGCTCCCTGCTGAGCATTGAGCCCAATGCAGGGTTTGATCCCAGGGCCCTGAGATCATGACCTGAGCCGAAGACAGAGGCTTTAACCCACTGAGCCGCCCAGGCGCCCCTAAATCAGATTCTTTATCTACTGATTAAATACTACCGAGTCTTTAAAGATTGATTTATTTGAGAGAGAGAGAGAGAGAATGAGAATGAGCAGGAGGGGCAGAGGGAGGATCTCAGGCCAACTCTGCATTGAGCGGGGAGTCTGAGGCAGGGCTCGCCTCATGACCTTGAGATCACTACCTGGGCTGAAGCCAGGAGTTGGCCACTCAAGAGTTGCTCCACGCAGGCGCTGAGATACTACCCAGTCTTTAAAGATCTCCTCTGGGAAGTCTCCCAGGCACCAACCTACAGTCCCTTTGTGGGACCTCCATGCTCATGGGCTCATGGGCACGTGGCACCCCTGTAATTCTGTGTGTGCAGAGCCCTTCCTGAGTGCCCGCACTGCATGGAGAATGCATGCCCCTGAAACTTCCTACCACTCAGCATTCCCGACACATGTGCCCATTTCTCAGTGAGGCTCACAGAGGCGAAGTGAGTGGTGTGGGCTGAGGGTGTGCTCCCCAGCCCATCCCTGAAGTCCCCTATGGATAGTCCCTGCACCCTGGTGACATCCTGCATCCCTTCCCGAGGTTGTTGGCAGGGCGTGTGCCGGTCTGTGTGCACGGCCAGCCTGAAGCGCCAGACCGGGGCTCTGGTCTCCGGGACTGAGCCCCAGCACCCCTAGCAGTCAGTCCCTCTTGTTGGTCTTCCTCCCTGCCCTGCCATACCTCCCTGCTTCAGGAGCCCGTGCTTCTTGTGATCGTGTCCCAGATAAACTACCTGTACTCCCACCTTTCAGCAGGGTCTCCTTTTGGGGACCCCACAAACTGCTAAGCTCAGGCTGACTGAACCCCCTCTTCTGATTGGTGATCTTGGGTCTGTAGAAACCTGTAAAGTCGAGGCCAGAAGCCCAGGCCGGATCTAGGTCCTGTTTGTTTATGGCCCAGATGCGTGATTTCGGTGTGGCCTGGACAGCCTTTCGACGTTTGCTGACTGGATGTGTTTTCTCCCATGCCAGACCCTGAGGACAGCCCTGCCTCTTGCCTTGGGCCAGGCCGTTGGCTGAAGGAAGCAAGAAGGGCTGGGGCGGGGGAGGGTTTGAGGGATGCCACCCCTCTCCCTTGACTCTGGTCACTCATGTTTGGGTTTCTCTTTCCCAAGCTCGTCCTGGTTCCGTAGCCACTGCCTGCAGGCCTGAGGGTTTTTCCCCTGAAGGGCTGACCAGCTCACTCTCTGTGGGCACCGTGTGCAGGTCAATGGCTTGTCCCATCTGGTGCCTGCCCAGGAGGCCGAAACTGGCCCGGCCGACAGGACTAGCATCCGGAGACCTATTGTGTGTTCATAGCCGCTCGAGGAAGGAGGCCGAGGTAGTCCAGGGAGAGCTTCTGGAGAAGGTGGGAAGATCGTTTGGGCCCAGGCAGGAACAGAGGGTACAGCCAGGGGGGTCCTGAGGTCGCTGTACTTAGGGACTGCTCACAGAGGTCAGGGAATTGGGTGCTGCTGGGCAGGGTGGGGCGGCCGGAAGCCGTCCAGCCGGTGGGGCTGCCGGGGATCCAGCCCGCGGTGGCGTCTGAGTGATCTCTGGTAGGAAGCACAGCATCCTGTTTGCACGATCCCGCTGTTCCTGTTCAATCAGAAAACGTGCCAGTCCCGGAACTCGGTGTGTGGCTTTCTTTCCGACTGGATGCTTCTCTTTCTCTAAACATAAAGAGTTTGGACAGTCCCACGTTTGGAGTAATTGCTCCTTCTGTTCCTTTGCTTGTACAGCCCTGACCTTGAAAGAGCCTTTTTCTAGGATTGCTGCTAATGGACCTTCACATGATGATAATAAAATATCCTGGTGCCTGGAGAGAAGCAAGGAGAAGCCGTCTTGAATGATTCTTCACATTATCCAGTGTCTTATGAACCGGCCAAGGTGACGGGTTCCCTCAGCCACGCTCCCAGGGCACCGTGGCCCCATTCGTTTGGCCCTCGAGGTGCTGGGAAGGATGCCGTGTTTTAATGTCATTTTTGCAAAACCTGCCTCGAGGAATGTCATGGCCCACGGCTGACGCTCCAGGTGGCTTCACCCTACCGAGGAGAGGCTCCTGCACAGGGATGCGGTGGAAATGTTCAGTGAGTTGCCAGAGACCCAAAAGACGCCGTTCACTGGGAAGCTGGATCTTCAGGCTCCCACAACCGTCACTTCTCTCCACTTCCGGCACTTGCTGGCCTTGGAGCCCGCTGCCTGTCCAGAAGGTCCGATATTCAGATCCCCAGCCGCACCTGCTTATGCCCTCCCGGCCAGAGGGTGCAAACGAATCCTTGCGGGACAAGCCTCTGGAACTCTCCCTGGGAATGAGTGGCCATGTGGTTGGAGGCCTTGGCACTTGTCTTGGCATGGAAGCTGCAGGAGGCTTCCGTGGGATGGGTGGGGCGTTGTGGGGCACCTGGCAGGCTTGTGAGCCCCCTGGGAGCCAGGTCTTCAGGGGCTGTGGGCGCGGGAGGCAGGCTTCTTGTGGGGTTTGAGATCTGTGCCTAGGTAGAAAACCTCCTTCGGGAAGCCTCGCTGTGGTGCGGGGAGCCTCCCCCGAGGGCTCGGCACCCCCTGCCGGCTGGCCTGGAGGGTAGGAGACCCTGGTTCTCCTCTGCCTCTGGCCTCTAACTTCCTAGGGGCCCCAGACAAGTGTCCTTTCTCCTTCATGTTTCTCATTAGCAAAGTGCGAGGCGTTTAGAGGAATGACGTGAGGTCCCTTCTGGACCCGACAGCCCAGCTTTGCCATCACCCGGGGTCTCTTTGCTCGTGTCCCAGCCCCAGACCAGTGACCGTAGCTCAGAGCACCAGAGGCCTCACCCGCCATGAGCTCAGTACCCCAGCAATCCTTCAGTGCGGCCGTGATGAGCTCCTCGCTCGCTGGAGGGGACCCAACGAGGACCTTTGCTGTTGGAGGGTGGGGACCAAGGTCAGCACCTCTGTCTGTAAACCCTACATTTACTTCACTTCTTTAGACCCTGCCTGAGCCCATCTCCTGGGGGCCAGAGTGTACGCCCACATGAACTTTCAGGTGCTGCAACCCATCATAAACTTAGTGGCTTAAAACTGCACAGATTGCTTTTTCTAACAGTTTCATGGGTCAGTGTCTGGCACAAGTCTCACCGGGCTAAAATCAAGGTGGGCGGGGCTGTGTTCCCTCTGGAGGCTCAGGGACGATCTCTTTCTTGTCTCGCCTTCCAGAGGTCGCCTGCATTCTTTGCCTTGTGGCCCCTTCCTCCCACTTCAAAGCTAGTGGGTGGAGTCTAATACTTGGGAACCCTCCTTCCTTTTTCCCTTCCCCGACTCCCTCTGCCATCTCCTCTTTTAAGGCCTCGGGTGACTCAGTTGGGCCCATCCAAGTCATCCAGGATAGTCTCCCCTTCTGAAGATCCTTAGCCTTCTTCACATGTGTCAGTCCCGTGGTCATGTAAGGTAACCACAGTTTCCGGGGTTGAATTGTGACCCCCCACATATTTCGATGTTCGAGTCCTGGCTGCCAGTGGCATCCCTCTCTGGCCACCCTGGCCTCCCACATATTCATTTCTTTTTTTTTTTTTTTTTTAAGATTTTATCTAATTAACAGAAATCACAAGTAGGCGGAGAGACAAGCGGGGGTGGGGGGTGGGGAGGCGGTGGTGAAGCAGGCTCCTTGCTGAGCAGAGAGCCCGATGCGGGGCTCGATCCCAGGACCCCGAGATCATGACCTGAGCCGAAGGCAGCGGCTTTAACCCACTGAGACACCCAGGCACCGCCCACGTATTCATTTCTTAACAGCCTTGTTGGGCCGTTGCAATGGACGGAGAGTAGGCTGGACGTTGTGCAGTTCGATGACCTTTGATATAAGTATCCGCCTGTGCAGCTGTCAGGATAACGACCAGGTCAGTGACCCTTGGCTGTCTCTCCTGTCCTGCCTCTCTGCCCAGGCAACCACTGCCACCATAGATGGATGACCTTTGCTAGAATTTTATATAATTGGAATTATATAATTGGAATCTTCCAGTAAGTGTTCTTGTCTTCTACACTAGTCTTTTTCCAGGTCCTTGGAATCCTGCTGCCCTCTTGCCATGGGGTCTCACCTTCCTCTTTCTTTCCATACTCCTCCTCACCTCTGTTTGGTATCCCTTAGCTCTCCTTGGTTCCTCAGAGAAGCCTTCCCAGACCTCCCCCTCCCCCCACCCCTGGACCAAAAGGGCCCCACATCCTCCCCTGGCCACCTTCCACAGGTGCATTTCATGTTGTCTGGGTGACGAAAGCCGCCTTGCCTGCCAGTCTCCACCAGCGGCAGGCTTGTGATGGGCTCTGCCACCCATGAGCCCTGCACCTGGCAAGGGGGTGGCACAGAAGAGGCAGCGGATGGACTAGTGCATACCTGGGACGGGAGCTCGGTCTGTGCACTCCGCTGCCCGATGGTCTTAGGCAAGATCATCCAGCCGCCTTTATGCCTTTCGTTTCCCATCTCTAAAATGTGCACAGCAACTGTGCTCACCTTCCTCCATTCTTATGAAGTCTAAGGGAGGTGATGCATGGAAGAATTTCAGAGAGACCCTGATGCACAATTAGCACTCAGTGAATGACGGCCATTTCGGGGGTGATAAAGGAGGATAAGGGGTTCTGTGGCTGAAAGCTAAGCTCTTGTTCCAAATGATGAGTCTGCAGGGCTAGTTTCTTTCCCCTTCTTGCTAACAAGCCCCTGGTTACAAGTCTCTTGTTGGATCAGTGATGCGGGAGAATTAACTGAGCGGAGATAGATCCCTGTGTGAGCCTGGTTCCTGTCCAGGAATTTCATTAGCTGGGATTTCATTAGCTGTTGGTGGTGCTGTACTCTCCTCAAGTCCTCTTCCTGGGGATTTGGGCTGGATTTACTCAGTGCATATGTTTATGCCGTGGACCCTGAGTAATGGTCCTGTGGGGTGCATTGGAAAGTAAAGCCGAGGGGTGGGGAAGGTGTAAGGGCGGCTGTGGAGGGTGGATTTCCCATCGAGTACATGACATGAGTACAGCCCCACAGGCTTCTCCAGCCGGTCCTATGGGTTGTGCCCTGGCCTCAGGTAGGGCTTGGTTTAGAGTGAGAATCGGTTGGGACCGATAGACTTTTGAGTGTGATGGTCTGTCCAGACTGATGAGGACATGCCCAACCGAAGGAACCCAGGAGACCAGGAGACGGAGCATTGGGCTCTATATAACTGGGGAGATGCTGGGCCAGGCCTGTGTGGGGTCTGGACTCCGGGCACAACTCTGGGCATTGTACTCCCAAGTGAATGGTACTCCCCAGAGTTGCGCAGTGTGCAACCTGTGTGGCTGTACATGGTTGCTCTGTCCAGGGTACTGGTTTGCAGAGGACTATTTCAAGGCAAGCACTCAGACCCTTGGGAACATTAAGGAAAGCAGTAAAGAGTGGAAGAGGAAGCTGGCAATCTGTGGGCAGAGCAGATGGCACAGAGCCGGTTCTTTCATTAAAGCTCAGGATGTCAGGCAAAGCCCTCGGAGCCTCTGCTGTTTCATCTGTAACACAGGGATCCTCAGTCCTGCCCGCTCACTGCACAGGGTTCTTGGGAGGATGACGTGACCTGGGCTAAGCTGCTGAGGAGGATGCGCAAGTATTGCTTTGCTTTCTGTACTCCGGTCCAAGTGTGAGCTGTGGCCCCCCCAAATTACATTCGTCCCTGAGAAAAGCTCAGAGCAAGCTCTGCCTCAACATGAGGTCGAGAGAGACAGTCAGAGCCTCCCCCGGTGCGTGTTGGCAGGCAGAGGAAGGCACCAGAGGAGCCCCAGGGCACGGCCTCCTTCCCACGGCCTCCTGTTCCCGGGGACTGTGCGGTGGAAGGTGGCCAGGGAAAAGCTGACAAAGCAGGGTCTTAGCGGCTGGGGCCTGGCGCCCCCACCCCCCCGCCGCAGGTGCTTCCTGAGGCCAAGGCAGCGCTCTGCTCAGTGTCCCCGCTCTGCTCAGTGTCCCCGCACGACATCCGTGCATGCTGGCACCAGGCCACAGTCCTGAGGTACCTGGAGCAGGTGTCTTCCTGTCTCCTGTGGTATCAAGTAGTAAGCGTGTGGGCTCTGCAGCGAGCCAGAGTGTGGTCTGGGTCTCCTATGGCTCTCTGGCCTTGGGAGAGCTGGTCTACCTTCCTGGGCCTCCATTTCTCTACCTGTAAAGTGGGGATAGCAATAGCCCCTTTCAGAGTCTGCTGTGAGAATTTAGTGAGCTCGATGCTAGGTTTCTTCATATGAACTTGGCACTCAGGGGAGGCCAGGAACAAGAAAATACCATTGGATGTGACCTGTTTCCCCCAGGGGTCACCAGTTCCTGAGAGCGGAGAACTGGGAGTGGCTCCCTTTATGTCCAGGGGGCTGGGGGCTGCCTCTGTGTGCATGGCGTGTTCCTGCCCTTCACAACTGGGTTGGGAAGTGGGGGTGACCTTGTCTGCTCGCAGCCCCACGAACTTCTAGGATATATATATATATATATATATATATATATATATATATATATTTTTTTTTTTTTTTTGGAAGGAAAAACACCAGCAATAAAAGACCCTAGAACAAAACCCAAGAAATCCCAAAGACTCACATAAATTAGATGGTCCCAAAATACTGATCTGCCTTCATAGACCCCTAGGACAGACACATGCAAAGAAAGTCCCAGATACACAGGTCGCTTCACAGTATCACAAGCTCCTGGTGGTTCCAATTCTTTGTTCTGAATTCACAAGGCAGCTGCCATAGAGGAAAATGGCAGCATTTCTCTGAACTGTCACCAGCTGGTCCTGGGTCTCTCCAGGTTATTTGGAGCTATTTCTCCAAAAAGGTTGGCAATCACTCAGAGGCACTTCTGTCTCCTGGGATGAGTCCTGTGGCTTGAGGCTGCACCCAGACTCCTGACAGATGAGTTAGACTCCATCCATCAGCATCCTGGAACCTTCTGTGCTGCCCAGGGGTCCAATGGGCTGTTCATTTGTGGGTGCCATGGCCTGGCCAGGAGGCACCTTTCTCCACTTTCTCCTTGGGTCTCTAATCTCCAGGTACATGAAAGTCCAAAGAAAATCACCAGGCAGAGGACGAGTTGGGTCTGCATGTCCTTGGGGAACGACATTAGGTACCCAGGGCTCTGGAGGCTTCTATTTGGGGATCTCCCTCCTCAGATCAAACAGTCTGAGTGGATTATTAATAATGGCCAAAAGAAAGATCATTTATTTAGCATTGATTCTTCCGGATACTGAGTTTGAGGTAACCGGGTTATTACTGGGTCCCCCGTGTCCCGGTCTCTTCGGGGAGCCACTTTCAAGGTATATAGTGTGGCACGTCAGAGGCAATTAAAGGTAGTTCAAATGCCGACTCTGTCTCTTGGGGAACATCAAAGGCAGGAAAGCAGTCGCTGTGTGGCGCGTCGATTTCTTCAGAAACATGTTACCCTTGAGCTTTCTGATAACTTTCACGTGGTTGCCCTCCCACATGCGCTGGTGTTGGGGGCGGGGTCAGCGGCTCAGTCCTCGTGGCCTCATGGGACATTTCTTCTCCCTTTTTCCCTTGGTGGCCCTACTCTTCTCTTCTGACCGGCAGGGTGTGAGTCCAGAGCGGCATAGTGTAGCTGGTGGCATTCATGAGTTGGTGAGTCGTTTTATTTTTTTTAATAAATGAGATTAAAATGGGCTTCCCCCCCCAGCAAAGAGCAGTTTCTTCCAAGGGATTTATTGTAATCAAGGTTATTTTAGGGAATCGGTTTTAGGGGCACCTGGGTGGCTCTTGTTTTTGGCTCAGGTCATGATCTCACGGTCATGGGATCAAGCCCTGCCTCGGGCTCTGGGGTCAGTGGGGAGTCGGCTTGGGATTCTTTCTCTCCCTCTGCCCCTCCCCTGACTTGCTCGAGTTTGCATGCTCTCTTTCACTCGTTCTCTCAAAATAAATCTTTAAAGAGGGGTGTTTGGAGGCCAGAAGTCCAGACTATTGTGCAGACCAGCGTAAGAGCTGCTTTCTCCCGCGGTGGCCCGTGCTCACCATGACTGACTGCGTTGGAAGGCTGCAGGAACAGTGAGGTCCAGGGTCAAGGAGCTCTAGCGTTAGACCCAGGGTGACCCAAGATCAGCGTTGGGATCCTGTTTCGGAGGATTCAGGCCCTAGCTGGGAAGGCCAGATGACCACTCGAGAAGTTTCCTAGGAAGGTTTCTGTGACTCCTCATGGGAAATGATCCAAGTACAGGTCGCCCGTGCATCTGTCTGGTTATTTTTAATGGGCTAAATTCACCGCTTCCCTTCCAAATTCCCGAGCCACAAGTGGGAGAAGGTACCACTTGTCACAGCTCCTCGCGCCTCCTCCCCAGCAGCCTGCAGCCTGGGGTCTCCACGGCTGGGGGCGCTCCACGCGGGCCTCCTACTGTGTTGCCCCGGGGCCACAACTGTCCTGCCAGGCTGGCTTCCTCACTCGGAGAAGAGAAACAAGTCCCGGGTTTTCCTTTGCGCTGTGCGTTTCTGTTTAGCACCGGGGGAAACTCCAAGTGACCTTTCTTGGAATTTCAGTGCAGTTTCTGGGCAGATCCTTATCTCGGGAAGAAGGAGGCAACCTAAAGGGTTGGATCAGTTGGGGGAGGGTGGGTTTCCTGGGGTCTCATTGACTTAAAGACTCAAGATTCTTCTCCTTTGTGGGAGCCGCAGGCCCACCTCTGTGCTACATGGGACCCTGTGCGCAGGGCTGAGGGCCCCCTTGTGCTGGTCTGACTCCGTCGGAGGAGAGTGAGGATACCCGGTGCCCGGGCCTCTGAGAGGCCAAGTGCTTGATGCGTAGCTGCTCATGTCACCGTTACGGGAGCCTTCTGTGGAAGCTCCTGCTCCTTTCGGCATGCTCCAGACGTGGGAAGCTGGGGCCCAGAGAGGTGGTTTGCCCATGCTCACCCAGCTGGAAACAGGTGGAGTCAGAATTCAAATCCACATTTTCCAACTTGAAGTGTGGCTATAGCTCAGAGCGCTTCCTTGGACGCAGCTGGCCTCAGTTTCTTGCTGCCCCTCCTTTTCCTCCAAAGGCCCTCGCTGTCTTCTGGTTTCTAGTCTGCCACATGTTTGCCTCCTCCGCTGAAATTCCTATCTACCTGGCTAATTCCCACTCCTTTTCAGGACTTGACTCAGTGACTGCTGACTCCAGGAAGCTCTCCCTGACCACCCCCCAAAGTCCAGCCTGGGTGCCTCTCCTGGCTTTCTTCCAGTAGACTGTTGACTACCTAGTTATAATTAGAGGCTCTTTATTTCTCTCCTCCAGCTGAGCAAGCATCTTGAGAGCAGGGGCTGCTCACCAAATGTTTGATGAATGAATGAATGAATGATGAACTCATGTCCTGCTGCTGTCTGGGATTATCAATTTCTTTCTTTCTATCTTTTTCTCTTTCCTTTCCTCCCAGATTTTATTTGTCAGAGAGCATGCACAGAAGGAGGGGGAGTGGCAGGCAGAGGCAGAGGGAGAACCAGGTTTCCCACCCAGTAAGGAGCCCGATGCGGGACTCGATCCCAGCACCCTGGGATCACAACAGACTGAGCTACCCAGGCGTCCCCCACTCGTTTTTGGTCAGCAATGCCGCCTGGTTGCTGGCCTTCGGTTTCTCATCTGGAAAATGGGGAGGATCAGAGTTCATCCCTCTGGCTTGTAGTGCAGCGGAAATGAGTGAACACACACCGCACTCAGCAACCCTGGCTGCCGGTGAGCTGGCCTTACTCTGCCAGGTGCTTTGCACCCTGGGGACGGGAGAGGCTTCGTCCAGGGCTGACCTACTTCTCCCTCGGGCACCACTCTCTGGGGTGAATGACTCAGCATTTGGAAATCAGTTTTCTTTTTTAAGGAGCCGGGTCATTTCCCCCATCAAAGCAAAGATTTTAGGTGAGGTTAAATGTCCACCATCCCACTGGGGTGGGAGGGAGGTTGGGGGCTAGTTGTAGGGGTGAGGCTGGGGGTTGGGAGTTGGATAACAAAATCAGAATCAACAGACCGTTTGCCATGGGGGACAGCAAATACAGCTGAGAGTGTGTGCGCGCGCGTGTGTGTGCACATGCACGTGCATGTAGGGTATGCGGGGAACAAGGCAGGAGATGTCGGGAACACAGCTATGAAATGAGACCTGAAATAACACTCATGGCTTCAGGTATGTAGCTGCAACAGCCCAAGAGATGCGAGGTCGCATTTTGAAGTCGTGGGACTTAAGAATTCAACATATCTTTGTGGGGGACACAATTCAACCCCTAACCACAGCCCTTCTGTGGCAGGTGGCTCTGGGTTGGGAGGGGACTGTCACCATCCAGAAAGATGTCTTCTCTGCCTTCCACAGTCTGGCAGCATTTCGTGTGCGTTGAGGGTTCACCGTCCGCCGGTCCCTGGGCTGAGGGCGTTACCATAGCGTCTCACTGAAACTTACCATAGTCTCGGACGCTGGGTTCCATCATTATCCGGTTTAGAGACAAGCAGGCTCAGTGAGTGGACACAGCTGGTCCACGACCTGGAGCGTGTACCTCTGGCTGCCCAGGCTTTTATGCTCTGAGCTCTGCGGCTTCGGGTGGACGGGAGTAGTTGGCCTCAGATGAGTCCTTATCCTGTGGATTTTCCACTCCCTCCCTTTTTTTGGGTCTTCGTATATTTATTAGCCATTTAGATTGGATTTTCAGTGAATTTATGTCCGTATCCTTTACCTACTTCTGTTGTTTTTCTATTATCAATTCGTGAGAGCTCTTTATATAGGACCAATAGTAACTCTTTCTCTCTTAAATGTGAATATTTCCCCTACTCAATAATTTTTCTGTTTACTTCTCGTCTTTGCTATTCGAGACTGTTTAATATTTTTGGTTAAAATTGCTTTTATAGACTTTGAATTTTCTCTCTCTATTAAAAGGGTTCCCCAGGCCTAACTTACATTTTTTTGGTCACCTAAATTGTGTGATTTTTATTGTTTTACTTTCTTACATGTGAATATGCATTCCATCTAGAACTTATTTTTGCGAATAGTTTCAGGTAGGTATCTAGTACCATCCAGTGGTACTTTCTTCCAGAAGGAGAGCCACTTGGGCTAGCATCCTTTGTAAAGAAACTGTCCTTTCTAGCCACATGATCACTTCCTTGCTTTTTCTCCAGGGAGGCTCAAACTGGGAAAGTGTCCTGGAGGAGGTGGGATTTCAGGAGCTGCAGGAAGATGGGGATGAGGGGGGTGTTGTGAGGGGGTAGGGGGCTGGGGATAGCGGTGTCCGGCCGAGAAGGGGCAGGTGCTGTGTGGGTCAGAGAGCCCGGCAATACCTGGTCAGCTCTTACAGGACGGGGCACCCCTCCCTGTCCAGTGTGGGCGGGGCCAGAACTGCAGGAACACGGAGGCCCCGGACAGAGCATGCGCGTGTCCACAGGGTGTGGTCCCAAGTGCTTGTCACTGGAGATCTGGGGTGTTGACAGGAAAACAGTGCGCAGGGCCTGGGAACCCGGGGGATACCTCAGAGGCTGGAAAACCGAGCAGAAGCCCAGTCCCCCAAAGGGGTGGGCAGATGCAGCAGCTGCCATTGGACCTGCCCGTCTCCCCGGGCGCTCACGTGTCCCTGAACACTGATGCCTTCTTCCTAGAAGCATGATCTGCCTGAGCGAGTACTCGCCCAGCATGCGGGCAGGCCAGGAATGCTGATTAATTAATGTCTCCATGAGCAGCCCTCCACCCGAGAGGCTGAAATTTGGTGTGTAAGCCCTTCACTTGCTTGGCCCTCAGGTGGGCTGGTATCTACACCCTCTCTCAGGGGTAGGTCCTCGGCAGGATCGGGCCTCGTTACTAAGGGCCGTAACCCACGCAGGGACACACCTTCCCTGTCTCATTTATTCACCCCCCTACCTATTCACCCCCTTCCTTATCCCAGGCTCTGCTTCTGGGGAAACCCAAACACAGACGTTCGGTCAGGCCCCAGAAAGCCAGCCGGAACCTGTCCTGTCTCTCCTGCTGCACACAGTTGGCGCCAGGGCTGGTGGAAGGGGCACGGGAGCCTATGGGGAAGGGGGGAGAGACTCACAGAGCTCACCACCAGGGAGGGCTCAGCTTTGGAGGTCGTGAGCCACAGAAACTCAATTCTAACTAGTTTAAGCAACAAGGAGGAAATGTTGGCTTATGGAACTGAGAAGTTCTGGTGGTGACATGAACTCGAGGCACGGCCGGGTCGTGGGCCTCAAATGAAGTCATCAGATGTCTCCGTCGCTCTTCTGCTTTCCTGGTGGTTGGCTTTGTTCTGGAAGGCGGGATGTTCTCCGTGTGGTTCCCCTCTACCCTAGCTCCAGGTTTATATTCTACCAGCTGAGCCATCCCACTAGAAAGACTGCCTCTTTTCAGACAATTTTAGGAAAAGTCCCAGCCCGGACCCTACCGAGTAAAGGACAGATGTCCGAAGCAGCCCCTGTGGCCAGGGGAGGGAGCGAGCAGACTGGCCAGGCCGGGGGCTGGGCTGTCCACCCTGGGGGATGGGCTCTGCCTCCCGAGAACTAATGGTCTCACACTGGGTCTGACATCCTTTCTCCTTCCAAAGATGGGCTCTGTTCCCTGTGGAAGAGGGACAGGGAAGGGAGACCCACAGATGAGGGTGCGCATGCTGGGCTGAGAGGACAAACAACAACTGAGAGATGAAAGCAAAGGGGCAGGGGCATGGGGAGAGGAAAGATCATTTCGACGACTGTCTTGTGGGGCCCAGGCTGTCCGATGTCTGCCCTGAAGCACTGGTAAGAGAAGGGAAGGCGGAGCGCCTGGGTGGCTCAGTGGATTAAAGCCTCTGCCTTCCGCTCAGGTCATGATCTTGGGGTCCTGGGATCGAGCCCCACATCAGGCTCCCAGGGAGCCTGCTTCCCCCCCGCCTCTCTGCCTGCCTCTCTGCCTACTTGTGATCTCTCTCTGTCAAATAAATAAATAAAACCTATAAAAAATGTTAAAAAAAAAGAGAAGGCAAGGCTTTAAAAAATATATATATTATACAATATAATTATATATAATATATTTTTTGGAAAACTTTTTGTTTTGAAGTAATTGTAGGTTTAGCTGAGAGTTGCAAAGATAATGCAGTTTTCCTGTATGCCCTCGTCTGGTGTCGTGGTAACAGCTTACATACTCATCTCGCATTTATCAAACCCAGTAAGTTCGCACGGCTGAGACTATTAACTACACCGCAGACTTTATTCAAGTCTCCCCATTTTTTCCCCACTGATGTCCGTTTTCTGTTCCAGGATTGAATCCGAGATCTTCTTTTGCTTTTAATTGTCATGTGTCCTTATCTTATTTATTTTTTTAAGATTTTATTTATTTATTTATTAGCATGAGCACGAGCGGGGAGGGCAGAGGGGGAAGGAGAAAGAATCTCAAGCAGACTTTTTTTTTTTTTTAAGATTTTATTTGACAGAGAGGAAAGAGATCACAAGTAGGCAGAGGCAGGCAGAGAGGGGGAAGTAGGCTCCCCTCTGAACAGAGAGCCTGATGCAGGGCTCGATCCCAGGACCCTGAGAACATGACCTGAGCTGAAGGCAGAGGCTTTAGCCCACTGAGTCACCCAGGCGCCCCTCAAGCAGACTCTTTCTCGAGTGCTGAGCCTGATGCAGGCGGGGCTTGATCCCACGACTGTGAGATCACAACCTGAGCCAAAACCGAGAGTCAGATGCTTAACCGACTGCGCCACCCAGGCACCCTGTCCTCGTCTTATTTTTGAATCCTCATGTAGCTCCGGCCA
Source organism: Nasua narica (assembly GCA_028533885.1). Classification (NCBI taxonomy): domain Eukaryota; kingdom Metazoa; phylum Chordata; class Mammalia; order Carnivora; family Procyonidae; genus Nasua; species Nasua narica. The sequence goes on along the minus strand of CM052812.1, from coordinate 64,024,732 downwards.
GTGACCATTTTCTCTGTCTTTCCCGGCCTTTCGTTACCTGGACACTTTTGAAGAGAAGAGGTCCAATATTTCATAGCCTGTCCCTCGGTTTGGGTTTACCTGATGTCTTCTTGTGAGCAGACTGAGGTGACGAATTTGGGGCAGAAACCCACCAGGGGACCCCTTCTCAGTGCTTGCTTCAGAGGGCGCAGGTCACCCCGTGACTGATCGCTGCTCCTGTTAATCCTTTCGGTGCCTCCCGCCAGGGTCCACTGCAGGGTCTTTCCATCATTTCCTGGGAGGCAGTGGGTTTTGGACCAGTTTGGCTTCCCTCTGGGGCCAGGGCGGCTGTGCTTCTCAAGGATCCTGAATCTCAGGGCTGTGCTGTTGGCCGGTTCATAGAACCGCTGGGTTTCAGGTACAGCTGGCTCAGGGCTGTGGTTGCCCACCTCTGATTCTACCCGGGAAACCTGCACCAAAGGCAGAATGCAGTTTGCCCCAGCTTTTCGGAGGAAGCTGGCGTTTTCTAAGGGATGAAGAGGGTTGACTTCAGGGGAGGAAGGACAGTTTCTCACAGAAGCTGGGAGTCCCCAAGTTACCTCGGGCAGGGGGCATTTTCTGGGAGGAGGTTGGTGTGTCTGTTGACAGAAGGGAGGTAGAGGTGGGGAGCTCACAGTGCGGGAAGGGGCTCAGGGCCCAAGACACGAGGCCTGGCCCATCCCGAGACACCACTGGTGACAGCCTGTTCGGCAGCATATCCATTGACCTGTGGCTGCTCTCTGAATGTGAAACAGTTTGCAGATCCTTTCTTTAGGGTCCTGTTTGCAGATATGTACTGAAGGAGAATCAGTTGTCGGCACCAGTAAGACCCTGTGCTTCAAAAGGAAACCAAGCCTGCCTAATTGGCTCAGTCGGTAGAGCATGTGATTCTTGATCTTGAGGTCATGAGTTCAAGCCCCATGATGGGTGGAGAATTTAGTTAAAAAAAAAATGAAACCTAAACTAAAAGTAACTGTGGTTGGTGACTGAAAAAATTGGAGGTTTGTACAATTCCTGTGCTCCTGTGGAATTCAGACACCTCCACTCTTCCCAGAACCGAGGGGCAGCCTGGGAAGATGTTGGATTGGGCTTGGCATCAGCCCTATGAGGTTCAGGCCTTGGCTGTAGCCTTTACTAATTTGGTGTGACCTCTGGCAAGCCTGAGACCAGTGTCTCCTCTGAGAAATGGGGATAATAATAGCCCAACCATCTTGTCTTGCAGCACAGGGGCTGTTTGGATTTGAGGTCATCAGGCAGACAAAAATGAAAAAAACATCTCATGAAAGATATTTTCTATTTGGCCTAAGGAGGAGGAACAAGATTTGGTGCGGTGTGCCTGGGGCCGCACGGGGCACTAGGGGGCGAGTACAGGGTCTGTCTGCCTTCATCCTCGGCCCCAAGGACTAGCTTTGGGCCTCTCTAGAAGCAGGAAATGGCAGTAGTTGCTTTTGCAAGACACAGGGCTCAGGCAGTGCTGCCTCAGGCAGTGGGGACACCATGGGACCCTGACTGGGGTGGCCCCTGCACCATTTAAGCCTGGCATACAGAGGGGGAAGGCTTACAGAGAGAAGGCTCTTTGTAATACTCATGGGGATCTTTCTGGATAGGCTCCAGAAGCGGGTCCTATCCTGGGACCCAGTGCCCCTTGGATAGAACTCCCATGGTGCAGAAAAAGAAACCAAGTCTTGGAGGGAATCTGCCCAAGGTCACAAGGAGGTAGAAGGCAAAGCCAGGATTTGAAGCATGTGGTTTTCTCTAGAACCCGAAGTCTCCAGTCCTTGGCCATTTTGTGGTGGCTGAGAGTTACCAGTGGGTGGGCCGTGCCTACACCCTGTCTCTGGTTAACCAACCCTGGACCGCCACTGTGCCACCCCGCCTACGAGCAGCTTCTAGGTGGTTGCTGCCAGGATACTAAAGACCCCAGGCTTCCTCCAGGAGCTATGGTGGGGGATTAAGAGGCAGAGATGGTTTCCAAAGAGCTGTTGGAGCCAACAGTTATTATTTTTTTGGTACAATGGGTAAAATTTTCCTCTGCGTTCTTACTCCCCTGCTAAAGACTCAATTGAATAAGAGAAACAGCAGCATGTGTTATTTGAAAACTGTTTAGTGCAATTACGGCTGCAGACTTTACCGAATTTGAGAATGATAGACGGCAGATCTTAATTTCCCAAGCTCTCCATCCCGGCGAGCAGTTTGTTAAGGACTAGTGGTGCGGCTAATCGCCCGTGCATACTGCCCACGAATACATGTTTTTCCTTTTTATATAACACATTATGCTAATCACCCTGTATTCCGTTTTTCAATAAAAGGTCAGCGGAGCACTGTTTGTTCAGAATGTGCAATTTAAACTTCATGTCTGTCATTAGAGATAATCTAGGTTTGCTGTATCAAGTGGGGTTGTCATAGAAACCGGACCCGCCAGCTCTGTTTACGGCCTTCGGAGAATAAACACTTTGCATTTATTTCTCTGGAAAGGAAAAAAAAAAATCAGAAATCATAGAACAATTAAGTAAGGTTTGAAAACAAAGCGGTAATAGCCTAGAAGAGAGAGCTCTGTCATTTGTCAAAAATCAGTAACTGTCACACCGTTGGTGGACCCGGGCATTCAAGCAGGTGACCGACGGAAGTGGTCAAGTATTTCCCCTGGGAAGAACGAGAAAGGGAGAGTGGATGGGTTAGTATGCCGAGTGCGGAATTAATTTAAGTGTGCTAATGGGTTTTATCCAAGCTATTATACCCTTGAAAAACACGTTGTGTAAGTTGTACCAAGTGTCTGATTGGGCTTTTTATGCTATGCATTTGGTTATTTGTGAATCCCAAATAGCCGAGATGATTCCATATTATGGTTTCTCTCTGATCCTCCTCTCATTTAGAAGGACCCTCTCTGGAAGCAATTCAGGGGTTCTGGGCCTTGGATTTGTTTGTTTGTTTGTTTGTTTGTTTAAGATTCTGCTTGAAAAGTATCACCATCTTTGTTAAGTAAAAATACATGGGGCACCTGGGGGGCTCAGTGGGTTAAAGCCTCTGCCTCTGGTTTGTGTCATGATCTCAGCGTCCTGGGATCGAGCCCCACATCGAGCCCCGCATCGGGCTTTCCGTTCAGTGAGGAGCCTGCTTCTCCCTCTCTCTCTGCCTGCCTCTCTGCCTACTTGTGATCTCTCTCTGTGTCAAATAAATAAATAAAATCTTAAAAAAAATAAAAATACAGAACACCTGGTTCAATTTGAAACAGAAATCATCGAATTTTTTTTTTAAAGATTTTATTTATTTATTTGACAGAGAAAGAGAGATCACAAGTAGGCAGAGAGGCAGGCAGAGAGAGAGGGGGAAGCAGGCTCCCCGCTGAGCAGAGAGCCCGATGTGGGGCTTGATCCCAGGACCCTGAGATCGTGACCTGAGCCGAAGGCAGAGGCTTAACCCACTGAGCCACCCAGGCGCCCCCATCGAATATTTTTTAGAATATCTCAAATATTGCATGGGACTACTTATGTTAAAATTGTTTGTGGTTTATCTGAAATTCAAATTTAATTGGATGTCCTGTATTATATCTGTCACTTTGTGTCTGAGGGTGTCCAAAGAGATGAGGGGGTAATTCTCTGACCTGCCAGCCGCAGGCCTGGGCTCCCTTTAATAGGGGAATGAGAAGTGTGTGCCTAGGATGTGTGTGCATGACTAAGCCTGTTAATTACAGTGTGATTGGGGCTCTGATTTGCTGGAGGCCCCAGCAAAGTCAGGTTAAAAAAAGTCACCTGCTTGCCAATGACCAATACTAGCTTGGCAGAGCTCCTCTGGAAGGGGAAAGCTTCTGCTTCGCCACGCCCCACCCCCGGGGGTTGTTGGAACCTTCTTTCCTGGGGGAGGAGCTGAGCATTCCTGGGTGTTTTTAGATCTGGTTCCTAGTTATTTTTTGGAGCTGGGCCAGGGGAAGGCCCTGAGTTTATCTGTTGGGTATGATGTTCAACCTGGGGCTGAACGGGGGGATTCTATGAACTGTGACCCTGCTCTAGGGCAACCTCATTGTTGTAACCTCCCCCCATGTAACACAATTCACAGAAGTCTGGTAATTGATGGAAGATGCATTCATTAGACTACTATATCAGGTTCAGGTTGATGGAGCTCAATAAACAACTTGTTTATAACAAGTAGAAGTTCAGTATCTGCTGCCCTGGGTCAGGCGCTCTAGGGGACCCAAAACCAGATAAGGGTCAGTCCTCCAGGGATGCCGTGACCTGGGGAAGACAGTTGAGCACAGACGTCACGTTAGAACCGGCAGATGGGGCCACCTGCCTGAGCGAAGACAAAGTGCCCTGAGAACTTGGGAGGAGAAGAAATGAGTTTCACCTGGGGACCAGGGAGCCTTCGTAGAGGAGGGGGATTCTCAGCTGATCTTGGAAGTGGCTGTTTATTAAATCAGATTAGTTAACACTAGAAAAGTTTCTCTTACAAGGACACTGTCACTGGATTTGGGGGTCACTTCAGTATGATCTCATCTCATCCTTATATATTCATCTGCAAAGACCCTATTTCCAGATTTGGTCACATTCTGAGTTTCCAGGTGGACACGAATTTTTGGAGGGCACTATTCAACCCATTCCAGTTGGCAGTGATTAAAACTTGATAGCTGTTCACAAACTTTAGAGATTTCTCTCGAACAACCAGCTTGCCCCAATAGGCCTGCAATAGACCAGGGCTGAGGGACAGCTGGCCCTTTCCCTAGGCGTGCCTTCTCCAGGCACCTGGGTGCCCTGCTCAGTTCTCTACCTGCCCAGGCCCTGATTTAGTTCAGGTGGAGCATTCAGGGTTCAATAATTTGGAAAGACACTAAGGTATAAAAGTTTCTTTTTACTGCAGGACTTTTCAGAACTTTTAATATGTTAATATTCAGTGGGAATTTCCTAAATTGGGATAGCACATGGAGTGGGATAGCGCATGGAATATTTCCCAAATATGTTGGCCATAGGAAATGCCCCCTCGCCATCCCAGTTTTTGGAACTAGCATGGCATGGAACCCAACACTGGGAAAACACACCATGGTTTTGGATGAGTTTCTGTCCCCCCACCAAATGCTAGGCATTCGTATGGGTTTTAGGAGGCCTCTAATCCTGGACAAAGCTATCCAGCTGCACAGTCCTGTGATTTTGGTTATTTAAAGGATAGGCTGATCAAGGAGCTTTGGGCGTGTAAGGAAAGCCACCAGGCATGGAGACTGTTGACAGATGTCACCTTAAGGGAACTGGGGAGAGATGCCTGCAGGTCACTGGCACACTGCTCAAATAGGAAGGGCTGGGGAGAGCCACGACAAGGTCCTGGTGCCCCCAGCAGGCTCTCCTCTTTGTCTGCTTCCAGGCCCTTCTGCGCCAAGTCTAGTCTTCAGTGGAGCTCCTGGCAGCACCTACTACGGTGCCTGAGCACAGATGGGTCTCCCTGGGGCCAGGGAGGGCCTGTTCCTTGAGCTGTCACCCTCAGGCTCCTTGTCTCTCTGCCACCATATCCTACCACCAACTCTGTGCAGCAAACCCTTTTCCACCCGGGCCTGATGAGCCAGGCAAAAACATCCATCTTAAATCCTTTAACTTGGAAGTCACCTGGTAAAATTTCTTCCCTCATAATCTTGGTAATTTCATCCCATAACTGTCCTAGCTGCAAGAGAGGCTGGGAACTAGGTGTTCTTGTGCCCACCAAAAATGAAGACTCTCTTAAGGAAGAGGGGGTCACTGGGGTGATACTGGGGTGTAACTAGCAGTCTGCTACAATACTGCTTACTTTGCAGAAGACATTTTTTTTTAAAGATTTTACTTATTTATTTACTTATTTATTTATCTCTGTGATCTCAGAGAGAGAGATCACAAGCAGGCAGAGAGAGAGGGGGAAGCAGGCTCCCTGCTGAGCAGAGAGCCCAATGTGGGGCTCCGATCCCAGGACCCTGAGATCGTGACCTGAGCCGAAGGCAGAGGCTTTAACCCACTGAGCCGCCCAGGCGCCCCTACTTATTTATTTTTTAATTAAAAATTCCATACATGCTCATTGATGAAAATCTGCAAAATATTGACGATTTTCAAAAAAAATAAGAGCAATCAGTGACCACTGAAATTGCTTCCTAGAGGTAACCATTATTAGTACTGTATATAGACATTCCCCTGCCTCCCAGGTTTTCTTAAAGATTTATTTACTTTTTAGAGCGAAAGAGAGAGAAGGCATGAGTGGGAGGGACAGAGGGAGGAAGAATCTCAGGCAGATTCCCCACTGAGCATGGAGACAGACGCTGGACTTGATCTCATGACACAGAGATCAAGAGCTGAAACCAACACTTGGACACTAACGGTCTGTGCCACCCAGGTGCCGCTTCTGCCCCCCATTTTGAGGTCATATCTTACATTTGATTTTGTATCCTGCTTTTTCACATTTTTGCATGTCACTGAAAACTCTTCACAAATATTTTTTACCGATGACACGAGAGTCTGTCATATGACTGTGTTTAGACGTGCTACAGTTTAGTCATTCCTCTAATGGATATTGAAATTGTTAGCAATTTTTCATTATTAACAATCATGAATATTTCCTGGGCCTTGACCTCATTTTGGATTATTTCCTCGGGCTTGATTCTTAGGAGTGAAATTACTGGTTCACCTGGGCTGATATTTTAGGGTTTTCTTGATATGCAATGTTGGATTGCTTTCCTGAAAAAGCTGGTTCGCATTCACTCTCAGCAGGACTAAGAAGAAATACAAATTTAAAAAGTTATCCGGGCCTTTACATTTATGATGTTGGTGGTCTACTGATTGTCGAAACTTTCTCCCCTGGGCCCCATTAGCTAACTGGTGTCCTACCACACGGCTGATGCCATCATGTTGTTGAGAGGTTGGCAGCCATGACCATGGTACCCCACAGACTGGGCAGCCGTTCAGTCCCACTGACGTTCCAGAGAGATCTTCAGCCACAGCTCTGTGCCTCATGAGTTGGGTGTTGCTGACCATCTTATCAGTAGTGATGTTTCCAGGCTTCTCTCTGTTTTCCCACTTCTCTCTGCCCATGGCTGGTTCTTTAAGGACTCGAATGATCAGAGAATGGGTAAAAAGTACCATTACAGTCCAGCCTGACCATTATGGAGGGTCAGTTTCACAGCTGTCTTTAGCTCCTTCCATCACAAGAGCTCTTAGCCTTACCTTTAAAAAAAAAAAAATTAAAACACCCTTTCATTTTAGAACAGTTTAAAAACATATAGTGAAATTGCAAAGATAGTACAGAGGGTTCCCATATACACCACACTCAGTTTCCCCTCTTATTAATTATTTATATTTAGTGTGCCACATTTCTTATCATGGATGAACAAATATTAATGCATCATTATTAAGTCCATACCTTATTTAGATTTCCTTAGTTTTTAACCACATGTCCCATTCTTATTCCAGAATCCCACACAGGATACCATATTATGTTAGTTGTCATATGTCCTTAGGCTCCTCTTAGCTGTGACAGTTTCTCAGACTTCCCTTGTTTTTGACGACCTTGACAGTTTTGGGGAAGGACCTATCGGGTATTTTGTAGGATGTTCCTCAGTTGGGATTTGTCTATTCTTCCCTCCACCCCACTTGATTTTAGGGAGGAAGACCACAGAGCATTTGGCCATTCTCATCCTGTCAAGGGTATATACTATCAACATGATTCATCCCTATTGGTGTTGATCACCTGGCCTAGGTGTTTTCTCCCTGTAAAGTGATTTTTTCCTGCCTCCTTTCTACACTGTGCTCTTTGGATAGAAGTCACTATATGCAGCTTAAGGACTGGCGGGTTATGTTCCACCTCCTTGAGGGGAAAGTGCTTATAGAATTAATTGGGGGTGCCTGGGAGGCTCAGTTGGTTGAGTGACTGCCTTCGGCTCAGGTCATGATCCTTGAGTTCCGGGATCGAGTCCCACATCGGGCTCCCAGCTCCACGGGAAGTCTGCTTCTTCCTCTGACCTTCTCTCCTCTCATGCTCTCTCTCACGTTCTCTGTCTCTCAAATAAATAAATAAAATCTTTAAAAAAAATTATCTGGGGGGCGCCTGGGTGGCTCAGTGGTTTGAGGCCTCTGCCTTCGGCTCAGGTCATGGTCTCAGGGTCCTGGGATCGAGCCCCGCGTCGGGCTCTCTGCTCGGCAGGGAGCCTGCTTCCCGCTCTCTCTCTGCCGGCCTTTCTGTCTACTTGTGATCTCTTTCTCTCTCTCTGTCAAATGGATAAATAAAATCTTTAAAAAAAAATTATTTGGAATTCTTTTGTACTCAAACTTGACTGTTCTTCCCCATTTATATATTTATTTGTTCAATCATTTATATCAGTATGGACTCATGGATTCTTTTTTTATACATGTTTATAACAGCTTTATTTACACCACACAATTTGCCCATTTAAAGTTGATTCAGTATATTTTTTCAAATTTAAATAATCTCTGCACCTAAGGTGGGACTCAAACTCATAACCCTGAGATCAGGAGTTGCACATCTTCCAATGGAGCCAGGCAGGCACCTGACACATTTTTAGTATACCCAGAGTTGTGCAGCAGCCATAGCCACAATCGATTCTAGAACATTCTTGTCACCTCAAAAAGAAACCCCGTGTCCATTAGCAATCCCTCTGCATTTCTTCCAAGTACCCTGACCTTAGGTGACTACTAATCTACTTTTTGTCTCCATAGATTTACTTATTCTGGACACTTCATGTTAATGGAATCATACAATGTGTGGTCTTTCGTGACAAGCTTCTTTCACTTGGCATAATGTTTTCAAGTTTCATCCGTATTGTAGCTTGTGTCAGTAATGTTTTTTTTTGTTGCCAATTATATTCCATTGTGTAGATAGACCACATTTTATCTGTCCTTCAGTTGGTGGTTACTTATGTGGTTGCCTTTTTTTGACTATTAGGAATGATGCTGCTATAAACACTCACATACAAGTTTTTGTGTGACATAGTTTTAATTTCTCTTGAATATATAACCAGAGGTGGAATGTTTGAGTGGTGGGTGTGAAGTACTATTTCATTGTGGTTTTGATTTGCATATCTATGAGGGTTAATGATGTCGAGCATCTTTTAATGTACTTATTGGCCATTTATATATCTTTGGAGAAATTTGGGGAGAATTGATATCTTTATGGTGTCGAGTCTTCCAGGTTACAAACATGGGATATTTCTTTTTATTTAGAAATTATTTGATTTCTTTAGTCAGCATTTTGTAGTTTTCAGCATTCAAATCCTGTCCATATTTTTCAAGGATTTGTTAGATTTATACCCTAGGATTTCAATTTTTTGGAGCAATTTACAATATTATGTTTTTTATTTCAGTGTCTACATGTTCATTGCTAATAGATAGAAATACAGTTGA
>CM052812.1:63993273-64014858 GCA_028533885.1 Nasua narica | reverse complement strand
GGCTCAGGTCATGGTCTCTGGGTCCTGGGATTGAGCCCCACATTGGGCTCCCAGCTCAGTGGGGAGTCTCCTTCTCCTCCACTTGTGCTCTGTCTCTGTCTTTCTCTCTCAAATGAATAAATAAAAAATCTTAAAACAACAACAACAACAGATATAGACCCTGAAGCCTGGGCTAAGTTTCTCTCAGACCCCATAGATACCCAGGGAGGAGCAGGATTTGAGTCCAAGTGGTCTGAGTTTGGAATCCCAGAGTATAATAACCCACTACTCAGAGGAGGGCCTTGACATACATGGTTTCCTTTTCCTATGCCAGGGATTCTCTAGTTAGAATCACCTGGGAGATTTTGACAAACATGAACACCTAGACCCCAACCTCATATTCTGGTCTGGGGTGGGGCCAGTGAATTGATTTTTTTTTTTTTTTAATGTCTTCAGGTGATTAAAAAAAATATTTTATTTTTTTATTTGAGAGAGAGAGAGCAGGAGATAGAGGAGGGTCAGAGGGAGAAGCAGACTCCTGGCTGAGCAGGGAGCCTGACACAAGGACTCTGGGATCATGACCCGAGCCAAAGGCAGACGCTTAACCAACTGAGCCACCCAGGCACCCCTCTCCAGGTGATTTGAGTGGGCATCTAGGAGCAAGAAGCACTATCTAAGCTTGATCATATGGAACACCTGCCACTTTTAGAAACAGACCCCAATGCCCAGAGGTGGACGTGAGCCAGAGGTAGTGTGAGGACTCAGATGCTGCCGAATTTTCTACACAGAAGAGGCATTTGGCTGAATAAGGCCCTTGATCTTTTTATTTATTTATTTTTGAGGGTTCCATTTTCATTAGAATATTCTTTAACCTGTTGAGGACATTGCAGGATTGGGAAATTGCACACAGGGGTCCGGATTTCAGAATTCACTAGAAATGTCAGAGGATCTGGTGACACCTGGCCAGAACTGAGCTGTGGCTGATGCCTTGGGGCGGGACTGTCCTCACCCGTCAGACCCACCTGACTGCCTTCTGGGCATTCCCTTTGCTGGCTCCCAAGGGTGTTGGAGTTTCTAACCGCCATATTCCTCCTGTGCCGTCCTTCATCACAAAGAGTTGCGTAGTTGTCTTAGTGGCTCTTCTAGATTGCTGACACCTTAAGATTCTCAACCTGGGGGCAACTCTGTTCCCTAAGAAACACATGTCAATGTCCTGGAGGGTCTGTTCGCTTGTCACATGTGGGGGTGGGGGAAGGTGGGAGGACAGCGCTACTAGCCTCTAGGGGACAGAGGTCAGAAAGGCTGCTCAATATCCTGCAACAAACAGCACAGCTCCTGCAACTAAGACTCAACTGGCCCCGAAGGTCGGTAGTACTGAGGTTGAGAAAGTACCTTAAGAGTAGCATTTGTGCCTCTTGCTCACCTCTGAGTCCCCAGCCTGGCTGGTGGCACATAATAGACAGTCAATTAAATGTCAGCTGGTGGCCTGACTGATGTCAGACTGTTGGCTTTTCCCCTGCTCCCGCTGGGCTTGTGCCTAACGAGTCCTTGCTTTGCTCTGTGGGCGCCATATGGCCCTGCAGTAAATGAGTGAGTCAGTAGAAAGCCTGCCATATGCGAAGTAAGTGATCTTATGAATGAAATCCAGAGCAGGGACGCAATGATCTCATCTGAAGAAAGAGACTAATTAAACACACAATTGCAGCAAGTGCGTTTGTTGGGAGAACTGAAGGCATTCTGCAGGAAGATGTGTTGCTCATTCCTAAAAAAGGGCAATAGGGAGGAAGTCTTAATCATGCTTTTAATGATCAAAGGTATCCTTAAAATCAGTCCCTTCATTAACTGGGTGAAGAACGATACTGACCTAGAGGGACTTTTCAGGCTGTATAAATTAATTATAAATTGCCTCGAACGATCTGCCTGGTGTCTAGCTCCCACACCCTTGCTGGAAGGGGTAGGAGGAAATCGAGGGAAGGCTCTGAGAGAGCTGATCATAACTAGAAGAAGCTGGCGTGTATTGAATTAAGGCTTCATCTTTATGTCACCCTTTTGGTGACCGCTTGGGATCAGAGCCCATGCTGGCCTTCGCCTGGCTACCGCTGCGTCTGGCCTGGCCGCTGTGTCCGGAGTGAGGTGGCAAATGACCAGCCACCTGGTTTGTCTGGGACTGCCCCAGTTCTAGCACTGAAAACCCTGTGTTCCGGACGATCCCTCCCCAGGGTGTGAAAAGTTCTGAATTTCACTGGTGAGTGTAGAAGATTGTGGGAAAAGTACGGAAACCACACGATGACCCAAAATATCGGGCTAAAAGGAGCCCCGTTTTAGTGTCAAGTAGATACGGAAGCGGCGGTCCTTTGCCTTCTGCAGTTGCTGCAGCTGTTTTTGCCGCTGACCGCTGATGCTGGCGGCCGTGGGCGGCCTCTTGAAGGTGCCCTTTGTTCATCCTTGCTCTTCCAAGACTCATTTTCCCCATTGATTCAGTAGAGATAAGAGACTTGTAATGAGTGTCAAATGAGACAATGCCATCAACGGCCCACTGAAGAGCTTGGTTCAGAGCAAGTGACCAGTAAGTGTTAACTGGCACTATTGAAATAATTGTACTTGATTATTATTATGTGATGATTATCGCTATTATTATTACTATTAGCGTAAACCACTCAGCGGATATGATCAGGCAGGATGAGACAGCACAAGTCTTTGCCCTGAATGCCTTCCTTGCAAGCACCAGCTCCTCTGTGGATGCACAGGGGTGACGGGGACTTCCATTGTATGTGGCAAGGAGACATGGGGCGATTGCCTTGGACCATGCTCTCTGATGGGCCTGAACTCCAGTCACCTGGGCAGGGACTTGGGGGCTGGAGGTGGGAAATAGGGAGGAGACCCGTTGGGGCCCAGAAGACCCAAGTGTAAAGTGATGATGAACCCACTCATCCTTCCCCCCAGGGAAGTCCCTTCCACGAGTTGTGATTTTGGTGTCATATATACTGTCAAGCTATTACCGCAATCAAGAAAATGAACATATCCTTCATGCCCACAAGCTTGTAATCGCTCATTCCCTAACCTAAGGTCACAGAGATTTTCTGTTTTCATCTGCAAGTTTATTGCTTACCCTTTTACATTTAGGCCTATGATCCATTTTCAGTCGAACTGCAAGGTGTGGATCAAGGGACATGTTTCTGGACCATTTGCCGATAGCATTGCCTGTATCTATGTGGCCATTTTCTCAACTCTCTATTCTGTTCCATTGATCTCTTTGCCTATTGTGGTGCCCTCAGAACACTGTCTGGCTTATTGGAGCTTTATGATCAGTCTCCAGTGTTGTTCTTCCTTTTCTTTCTTTTTTTTTTTTTAAATCTCTTCAATCTGATCATTCTTCCCCCCCCCCAAATACTTTTATTTTATTTTATTTTTAAATTTTTTTATTTTTATTTATTTGTCAGAGAGAGAGAGAGAGAGAGCACAAGCAGGCAGAGTGGCAGGCAGAGGCAGAAGGAGAAGCAGGCTCCCTGCTGAGCAAGGAACCCAATGTGGGACTTGATTCCAGGACCCTGGGATCATGACCTGAGCCGAAGGCAGCTGCCCAACCAACTGAGCCACCCAGGCGTCCCACTTTTATTTTATTTTTTCAGTGTTCCAAGATTCATTGTTCATGCACCACACCCAGTGCTCCATGCAATATGTGCCCTCCTCAATACCCACCACCAGGCTTGCCCAACCTCCCACCCCCTCCCCTCCAAAACCCTCAGTTTGTTCCTCATAGTCCACAGTCTCTCATGGTTCGTCTCCCCCTCTGATTTCCCCCCATTCACCCTTCCTTTTCAATGTACTCTCTAATACAATATTAAGTAGAAGTTATGAATTAGTATCCTTGCCTTATTCCTGATCTAAGGGAGAAAGGCATTCAGTGTTTTTTTTAATCAAGGATGACATTGGCTGTAGGGTTTTTGTAGATGCCCTTTATAAAGTTGAGGAGGTTCCCTCTATTCCTAGTTCACTGAGAGGTTTTATGAAGAGTGGATATTGGATTTTGTCAAATGCTTTTTCTGAGTCTGTCAAGATAATCACATGGTTTTCTGATTTTTAATTTATTAATGTATATTGCATTATATTGAGTTTTCGAATGTTAAACCAATGGTAAATCCCACTTGGTTACAGTGTATATTATTTTATATATTGTTGGATTTGATTTGATAAAATTCTGTTTAGAATTTTTGCATCTATGTTCATGAAGGATATTGGTCTCTATTTTTTGTGATATCTGTTAGGCTTTGGTATTGATACTGGCCTTAGAGAATGAGTTGGGAAGTAGTCTCTCCTCTTCAATTTTCTGAAACACTTGTATAGTATTGGTATTATGCCTTCTTTAAATGTTTAGTAGAATTTACAGTGAAACCTTTTCGTCTAGGAGTTTTCTTTGAGTATAGTTAAAAAAAATTGGTTTTTAAAGATTTTATTTTTATTTAATTTTAATTTTAATTTTTTTTTTAAGATTTTGTTTATTCATTTAACAGAGGGAGAGCACAAGCAGGGAGAGCAGCGGGCAGAGTGAGAGGGAGAAGCAGGTTCTCCGCTGAGCCAGGCTGGATGCGGGACTCGATCCCAGGACCCTGGGATCACGACTTGAGCCCAGGGCAGCTGCTTAACAAACTGAGCCACCCAGGAGCCCCATCTTTATCAGTCTTGATAGGATGAATACAGAGAGAAGCCTAACCTTGAATTTATCACTTAAATATGCATTTTCATGGGCGCCTGGGTCAGCGGCGCTTGTCTGTGGTCTGGACCCTGCCAGGTCTTGATTTTTCTATGCCCAGCTTGGGGCCTGAACTCACGATGCTGAGATCAAGAGTTGCATGCACACTACCCACTGAGCCAGTCAGGTGCTCCTTCTGTGTATAGTTTTTAAACTATAAAGTTTCTTTAATAAATATGGGGTTATTCAGGTATTTACTACTTTTTTAAAATTTTTATTTTTTTATTTATTTTTAACAGTTTTTTTTTAAGATTTTATTTATTTATTTGATAGAGAGAGATCACAAGTAGGCAGAGAGGCAGGCAGAGAGAGAGGGGGAAGCAGGCTCCCTGCTGAGCAGAGAGCCTGATGTGGGGCTTGATCCCAGGACCCTGAGATCACGACCTGAGCGGAAGGCAGAGGCATTAACCCACTGAGCCACCCAGGTGCCCCACTACTTTAAAAAAAAAAAAAAGATTTTACTTATTTATTTGAGAGAGAGAAGGAGAGTGAGAGAGCATGGGCAGTGGGGGGGAGGGCGGATCAGAGGGAGAAGCAGCCTCTCTACTGAACAGGGAGCCCAATACGGGACTCGATCCCAGGACCCCAGGATCATATCCTGAGCCAAAGGCAGTCGCTTAACCAACTGAGCCACTCAAGTGCCCCTGGTATTTACTACTTTTTGAATGAGCTTTGGTAGTTTGTGTTTTTCAAGGAATTTTTCCATTTTATTTAAGTTGCCAAGTTTATTGGCATAAAGTTCATAATGTCCTATTATCATTTTATTATCTGTATAATCTATAATGATATTCTCATTCCTAATGTTGGTAATTTGTTTCTCTTATTTTTTTTCTGATCGGTCTGGATTAGATTTACCCATTTCATTCATGTTTTTGAAGAATCACCTTTGGGTTTTATTGATTTTCTCTTATTGATGATCTTTCTGATTCCTGATATTTTTAGTTACTTTAGGTTGGATTTATTCTTCTTTATTTACATTTTAAAGAAGCTGAGACCATTAAGACTTTTCTCCTTTTCTAATATGCTTTTTTAGTGCAGTAAATTTCCCCCTACACACTGCTTTAGTGGTATCTAACAAATATTTACCTGTGTATTTCATTTTAATTCACTTCAGAATACTTTCTGTTTTCCTTATGGTACTTTCTTTGACCTATGGATTATTTAGCAATGTGTCATTTAGTCTCTAATGACAGAGATCTGTTACTGATTTTTACTTTTATTTATTATTTATTTATTTATTTTTACTGGATTTTTATTTTTTAAAAGAGTAATTATTTATTTTGACAGAGAGAGAGAGAGAGAGAGAGAAAGAGAGCACAATCAGGGGGAGCAGCAGGGAAAGGGAGAAGCAGGCTTCCCGCTGAGCAAGGAGCCTGATGTAGGACTTGATCCCAGGACTCAGGGATCATGACCTGAGCTGAAGGCAGAGGCTTAACTGACTGAGCCACCCAGGCATCCCTGTTATTGATTTTTAATTAAATTCTGCTATGGAAGGAGACTAGACTTTGTATGACTTGAATTTTTAATTTATTGAAACTTGTTTTATAGATAGAATCTTGGTAAATGTTCTGTGTGCACATGAAAAGAATATGTCTTCTACTATTATGAAGTCTTCTATAAACATCAATTAGGTCAAGTTGATTGTGTTCAGTTTTTTATATCCTGATTTCTTGCCTACTTGTTCTATCAATCATTGAAAGAGGGGATTGAAATATCTCACTAGGGCGCCTGGGTGGCTCAGTTGGTTAAGCAACTGCCTTCGGCTCGGGTCATGATCCCGGAGTCCTGGGATCGAGTCCCACATCGAGCTCCTGGCTCCACGGGGAGTCTGCTTCTCCCTCTGACCTTCTCCCCTCTCACTGTCTCTATCTCAAATAAATAAATAAAATCTTTTTTTAAAAAAAGAAATATCTCACTAAATTTGTGGACTTCCCTATTTCTTCTTTCAGTTCTTCTTTTTATTAATATATTTTAAAATTCTGGTTTTAGAGCATAAACATTTAGAATTGTTATATCAACCTGACTGATGGTTCCATTTATCATGATGAAATGGTGTTCTTCCCTCCTGGTGATACATTCCTTGCCTTTAAATGCACTTTGTCTAATGTGACTATAGCCCTCTGACCATGGAAACTGTAGATAAAATTATAAGACTCCAAGTTTATGATAGTTATGTAGCAAGAGAAAACTAATAGGGTATAGAGTTCTAGGTTAGAGATTTTTCTCTCTGTACTTTAGAGATGCAAACCCCTCTCTCTTCTTGCTTGCATTATTTGTGATAAAAAGTCTGCTGTCACCCTTCTCTTCTTTTCCTGTGTATGTTATGTGTCTTTTAAAAAAATTCTGGGGGCGCCTGGGTGGCTCAGTTCATTGTCTGCCTTTGGCTTGGGTCATGGTCCCCGGGTCCTGGGATCGAGCCTCACGTTAGTCTCCCTGCTCTCAGCGGAAAGCCTGCTTTTCCCTCTTCCTGCCACTCTGCCTACTTGTCCTCTCTATCTCTCTGTCAAATAATAAAATCTTAAAAAAAAAAAATTCTGGCTACTTTTAAGTTTTTTTTTTTTTAACAGATGATTTTGAGTAACTTGACTACAGTGTGTCTTGGGATCATTTCTTCCTATGTCTTATGTTTAGGTGCATTGAGCCTCTTGATTTGCAGGCATATAGTTTTCATTAAATTTGTAAAAGTTTCAGCCATGATTTCTTCAAATATTTTTTTCTGTATCCCTTGCCCTCCTGTCTTGTCTCCTTTGGGGACTTAACTACACATATTTTAGGTTGCTCAAAGTTGTCCCACGGCTCATTGATATTTTGTTTATTTAAATAATTTTTTTCTCTAAATTTTTATTTTGGAGAGATTTTATTGCTGTGTCTTCAAGTTTACCAATCTTTTCCTCTGTGATGTTTAGTCTTCCATTAACCCATTGAGTTTATTTTATTTATTTATTTATTTATTTATTTATTTATTTATTTATTTATTTATGTTGGAAACATTTTGGAGTTTTATTTAAATTTCTATTACAGTACCTGAATATAAAGTAACTTAGTGGGGCTGCTGTGAAAGGAAGAGTGTTATTTGTTTTTAATATTTTATTTATTTATTTGAGAGAGAGAGAGAACATGAGATAGGAGAGGTCAGAGAGAGAAGCGGGCTCCCCGCTCAGCAGGGGGAGATGCGGGACTCGATCCCGGGACTCCAGGACCATGACCCGAGCCAAAGGCAGTTGGCCAACCAACTGAGCCACCCAGGTGCCCCCATTGAGTTTATTTTTAATCTCAGACATTATAGTTTTAATCTTGCGGCTTCAATCTTTTTTTTTTTTATATCTTCCATTGCTCTACTTTTGAAACATATGAAATACAGTTTAATACTATTTTTACATTCTTGTCTAATAGTTCTAGTACCCGTGTCAGTTCTGGATAAGTTTCAGCTGACTAACATTTTTCATAGCTGTTATTTTCTGTTTTTGTTTTGTTTTGCTTTTGTTTTTTGGTGGTTTTTTTTTTTGTATTTTTGCCCTTGCCTGGTAAGTTTTCCCCTGGATTCCAGAATTTGACTTTTACCTTTTTTTATGCTGGATGTTTTTGTTTTCCTGTGAATATTATTGAGCGTTGTTCTAGGATATACTTACATTACTTGGAAACATTTGACCCTTTTGAGTCTTGCTTTTAAGATCTGTCAGGTTGACCAGAGCTGTGTTTAGTTTGGGGTTAATTATTGCCCGCTACCGAAGCAGGGCTCTTGCTGTGTGAATTATGAGGTTTTCCAGTCTGATGGGACAAGAACTTTCTGGTCCTCTGAGTGCTGTGTATTGTTTCCTCTTATCCTTTTGGGTTACTCATTCTCCAGTCTTGGGTAGTTTCCTCACGCACTGTGCTAATCAGTACTCTGCAGAATGTTCCTAGAGGACCTCTGCAGGTCTCTAGAGTTTTCTCCCTGTACAGGTATCTCCTTTGGGATGCTTTGTCCCGTGAACTGTACCTGCTCCATCTGCCTGGCCTGGCCATTCTGTCTCCTCAACTCAGGGCTTCTCCTGGGTGCTGCCCGGATTCTCCCCCTTAGTGCTGCGATCCGCAAACTCTGCCAAGGCAGCAAGCCTTCCCGACTCTCCGGGCCCCACTGTCTTTCACCCTCATAACCAGTCTCTTGAAAATTGTTGTTTCAAACATTTTTGTCCAGTTTTTAGTTGTTTTAGGTAGTAGGGTAA
The DNA here is from genome assembly GCA_028533885.1 of Nasua narica. NCBI lineage: Eukaryota > Metazoa > Chordata > Mammalia > Carnivora > Procyonidae > Nasua > Nasua narica. Next base: position 64,005,924 of record CM052812.1, on the reverse strand, counting down.
ATCTGGTCCTTCTTTTTCCACCTTGACTGGAAGTAGAAGTCCAAACCTATTTTATTGATCAGTTTCTACCTACATTCTTTTTTTTTTTTTAAAGATTTTTATTTATTTATTAGAGAGCGAGAGACTGAAAATGAGAGGGGAGAAAGTCAGAGGGAGAAGCAGACTTCCCGCAGAGCCGGGAGTCCGACATGGGACTCGATCCCGGGACTCCGGGATCATGACCTGAGCCAAAGGCAGTTGTTTAACCAACTGAGCCACCCAGGCGCCCACCTATATTCTTTTTTTAATTAAAGATTTTATTTATTTGACAGAGAGAGAAAGAGCACAAGCAGGGGGAGTGGGAGAGGGAGAAGCAGGCTCCCCGCCGAGCAGGGATTCTGGACATGGGGCTCGATCCCAGGACCCTGGGATCATGACCTGAGCTGAAGGCAGATGCTTAATGACTGAGCCACCCAGGTGCCCCTCTACCTACATTCTATTTATACACACTGTTGTGATTGCAAGAATTAGAACATTTTGCTGTCTTCCTCTTCTTCTTTTTGTTTTTTTAAAAGATTTTATTTTTAAGTAATCCCTACATCCAACATGGGCTTGAACTTAAACCCCTAGATCAAGAGTCGTATACTCTACAACTGAGCCAACCAGGTGCCCCCCGATCTTCTCTTCTTATCTAGTCTGCTTTCCCACATTGTTTTGGTGACCTCTATGGTTTCCCCTGAATTCTGTGACTTAATGAATTCTGTTTGTACTCACTCACTAATCTTTTTTTTTAATCTTTTTTAATTTTTATTTTATTATTATTATTATTATTAAGATCTTATTTATTTATTTGATAGAGAGAGACACAGTGAGAGAGGGAACACAAGCAGGGGGAGTGGGAGAGGGAGAAGCAGGCTTCCCACCTAGCAGGGAGCCTGATGCGGGGCTCGATCTCAGGACTCTGGGATCATGACCTGAGCTGAAGGCAGACGCTCAACAACTGAGCCACCCAGGTGCCCCTACTCACTCACTAATCTTGATTGACTTTTATCCTCTAATGCAATAAATGTCTTTCCTGACCAATACCATCTGACATACACATAATGCATTTCTTCTTTACTTTCATATCCATCAACCAAGGAATGGCAGTACGGCCCTGCTGCCAGCAACCGAATCGTGTCCCTCTAACATATATTCAAGCCCTAATCTCTAGTGTGATGGTATTTGGAGGTGGGATCTTTGGAAGACAATTAGATTTAAGTGAGGTCATGAAAGTGGGACCCTTATGATGGGATTAGTATCCCCACTTCCCCCACCCCTGCCTTTTTTTTTTCTGCCTTTTTTTTAGTAGTACAGAGCCTAATACAGTACTTGAACTCATGATCCTGAGATCAAGACCTGAGCTGAGATCAAGAGTCACATGATTAACCAACTGAGCCACCCAGGTGCCCCAGGATTAGTGTCCTTATAACAAGAGCTCGATCTCTCCACATTATGAAGAAAGGCTAAATGGGGACATACTGAGAAGGTGGCTGTCTACAAGTCTGGAAGAGCTCTCACTAACCGAACTCTGCTGGGCCTTGATCTTGGACCTTCCGGGCTCCAGAATTATGAGAAAATAAATTTCTGTTGGGTAAGCCAACCAGTGTATAGTGTTTTGTTATGGTCACCCAAGTAAACCAATAGACCTGCCATGTTTATGCAAACATTTGCTCTGTCTCTTCCTGTCTTCTTTCTCAGGCTGCCATTTTGGGGTCTTTTTTTCCCCATTCAAGCTATTTTATAACCTGTAGTCTAGTCTGTTTCTTCCTCTCCTTCCCTTTTTAACCCCTGCACTCTTCTAGGCTGAGCCTTCCTGGTCTGTAATAGCCTTTGTCTTTCTGGCCTTCTATTCTACGCAGGATGCCATGGTATTTCTCTAAAGCATGGTTCTGTTCACGGCACACATCTTTTCACACACCTTCAGTGATGCCCACTGTCCTCAGATTTGGTGTCCGAAGTTTTTGAGTTCCTTCCTGCAGAATGCTGTTTTTAATCTGCCACCTGGAGGGATATAGTTTCTTCTCTGTGGTTCCATAGGGGGTTTCTTTTTTTTTTTTTCCCCAAAGATTTTATTTATTTGTTTTATTTATTTGTCAGAGAGAGAGAGAGAGAGAGAACAAGCAGGAAGAGCATTAGGCAGGAGAAGCAGGCTCCCCACTGAGCAAGGAGCTCAATGCGGGATTTGATCCCAGGACCCTGGGATCATGACCTGAGCCAAAGGCAGATGCTTAACCAACTGAGCTACCAAGGTGTCCCCCACAGAGGGCTTTTTTCCTCTGCAGTCATTGCACATATCACTTCCTCCCTGCTAATTAGCTGTGAACTGCTATCTCCTTCCTAGCCTGCAAACTCCCTGATAGCGCACCAGGATCTGGAAAACTCCCAGAGCTTTGCCCATATTAGGTCTTCACCAAATGCCTGCATCATAGCTTCCATGATCTCGAGTTCATGGTCCAGGTTTTGAAATGACATTAAAAGGAATGTTTAGGGGTGCCTCGGTGGTGCAGTTGGGTGAGTGTCCGACCCTTGATTTCACCTCCGGTCGTGATCTTGGGGTCCTGGGATCGAGCCCTGTCCCAGCTCCATGCTCAGCGTAGAGTCTGCTTGAGGTTCTCTCTCTCCCTCTGCCCCTCCTGCTTATGCTGTCTCTCTCTCTAACCCTAAAAGAAATAAATAAAATCCTTAAAAAAACAACCCAAAAGAAATGTTTAGAAAAGAGTAGAAAACCACCATAACATCCCTACCTTAACACAACTTATCTTATTTTTGCTCTTTACCTCTCAGACTTTGTGCCTGCATTTTCAGAGCTATGTTCACAGTGAATATACAAATTAAAGTTTTTTTTTAAAGCATGCTACCTTGCACATTTCTCCCTGTATATAGTTTTACGATTTTAAGTAACTGTAACATTCCATTAAGTAGAAGTACTAAAATTAACTAGATTATATTAAGATTTATTGGATTCAGGGGTGCCTGGGGTGGCTCAGTGGGTTAAGCCTCTGACTTCAGCTCAGGTCATGATCTCAGGGTCCCAGGATTGAGCCCCACATCGGGCTCTCTGCTCAGCAGGGAGCCTGCTTCCCCCTCTCTGTCTGCCTGCCTCTCTGCCTGCTTGTGATCTCTCCCTCTCTGTCAAATAAATAAATAAAATCTTAAAAAAAAGATTTATTGGATTAAAAAAAAGATTTATTGGATTCAAACTTGTAGAAATGTAACCTGATATCAGGCCCCCCTTTTAAAAAGATTTTATTTATTTACTTGACAGAGAGCACAAGCAGGCAGAGCTGCAGGCAGAGCGAGAGGGAGAAGCAGGCTGCCCGCTGAGCAGGGAGCCCGACATGGGACTCGATCCCAGGACCCTGGGATCATGACCTGAGCTGAAGGCAGATGCTTAACCCACTGAACCACTCAGGCGCCGTCAGGTTTGCTCTTGTTCAGGAGATCTGACTCAGTTTTGGCTCCTATCTTGTCCTCCAATTAATATAGCTTAGTCCCTTCCCTGGTTTCCATGAGAAATATAGGCAGACAAAGCACTTTTTGGCCTTGTTTACTAAGAATCTAAGGGCCCTAGGCAGGGATCACATTGTACAGTGGAGAGCCTTGACTTGAAAAAACTTCATTTACTATAACCTCTTCTCTATAGAGAACCTCCACGCCAGCCCCCACTCTGCCCCATCCCACACCCAGCGTCTAACCTTCCTTCTCATTCTCCCTAGAAGTGCAAATTTCTCATTGTGTTATTCAGAGCAGGTCACTTTGCCCCAGTAACTTCTTTCAGTGAGTAGAACCAAACTCAATAAAATAGTCCTCCGGGCATGGGACTCACCCTTCTGAGTGGACACAAAGCATCAGGGATTATAAATAACATCCCTTAAACTACTCTCCACCCCAGGCTACATAAGGCCTGGAAAGAAAAGTGGTGAGCATAGCATGGGGCTTGCTATGGGCTCCCTACCTCTCTTTTGGGGTGAAACCTAGTCTGAGTCTCCCTGGGATGCCCTGTCCATGAGGACCAATGGTGCTCAACCCAACCTGAGGTCTGTCAAGGTGGGGTGCTGTCTCATCTTTGAAGGTGTTGGTGGGGTTTGGCTTTTGGCATAGGGGAAGGGAAAATTGCACGCATGGATGCTTTCCTGGCCATGCATAAACTCGGACTAGGATTCATGTTGCCACGATATTGCCAAGGCAAGTGCGTCTCCCACCTCATGGAAGCTGAGATACCCGCTTGTCTCAGAGGGGCAGCTGCTGTGGGTTGACTATACCCCTCTTCTTTATTTCCGTCTTCTGGAGAAAGCAGTGTCTTAATGGTCCTGGACCCCTACTTTCCATGGCTGGTTATTGGGATTCTCTGGGTTGAAGTAGCCCCAGATCAGATGGGCCTCAGCAAGAGGGGTTTATGGCTCACGTTGCTGGGAAGGCTTCTGTGACAGCTCACAGAGTTGGTAAAGGAGCTGCGGCAACCAGGTTCTGGGCTGAAATTTTACTCCAACCAGCTACAGCTTGCATTATCTCGAGTATGTCCCTATTTTATCTCATGCTTGGTAAATTTTCTCCAACTGAAAACAGACCCCTTTCTCCATGTTTCAGGGTGGGCAGCCAATGGGACTCACCTCCCACCTCTGTGTTTCTCCAGCACCAGTACCTTCGGCTCCAGATTGGTCTCGGGGGGGTGCCTTTCCTGGTCAGCCTTTTCTGTTCCTCTGGACTGATCCCACCCCGGAGTACTGGGTACCCTGCTAGGTCTCGAGTCCCAGATGTAGAGGTAGATAGCCCAAGAAGGGAGATTGGAAAGCTTGTATGGCCGAGAAACAACCCTGTGCTATGGCAGCCGGGGGGCCACTCCTTCCTGCATCCAGGCAATGGCTGCTCATACTGGTGACTGGTTTTGAACCGATGTCTCTTTAGACTCTGCACCCGATTCCAGATCATTAAATTTCACTTCCCTTGCTTGAGCTCAGGTGCGATTCTAACCATTTTGAAGCTCTTTTCTAGAAATCATATTGAAATGAATGTGATTGTATGACCCATCACACAGGAACACAAACAGCAGCAGCTTTCTACTCCCTCATAGGAAGGTCTTAAATCTGTAGGTATGCATTTCATTCAATGCCTGTGTGTATGATCAAACACATCCAATTTGAACTACTCATGGGAACAGCAATCTGGACTAGAAAAACATCTGAATCCTAACTTCTACTTTAAATAATTCAAGTTCCTGAGTTACTGATTAGGGTGCTAACTACTGGCAAACGCTACCCGTCTGGGTGGTTTAGGTGGAAGTGACTCACTGGGGGGATCTAGTTAGCCCAATGGTCGGAATGGCGGAAGAGACAATCTTGAGTCTGTATTTCAGGAATGACTTCCGAAACCACACTGTAGAACTCAGCCACCATGGGAGCTGCTGCCTATCCATGGTCACAGAGCTTCTGAAATGGGGACACCACCTGCCACAGCTCCTGGCCCAGAATTGCATCTCTGCTAGGATCTGTCGGCAGGATGGATGCATTTGCTCCTCTCTCTCCCCAGGTATCTCCTTCCCAAGCCAAAGCTTCTTGCAAGCACCTTTTCCTCTGTGGAACTTAGTTCTCAAGATCTCGAGCAAGTACTTGTGACTCTTGGACCTAAATTACACCTGAACCTCTAGCTGCCGGGAAATTTGGGAAAGCCCTTGTATGAGATTCCTATGAGCGGACCTCTGGGCAGCACAAGGGGGTTGGGGGTTGGAGGGTGGAACAGACATTGAACGAGCATCTTTTTTGTTTGGATTCCCCATCAGGCCTCCTGTAGAGAAGGGGCTCCCGATGAACGTTGGTTCTGATGTGTGTGTGTACATGTGTGGGCTGAATATTTGTGTCCACCCAGAATTCATACGTTAAATCCTAATGCCCAGTGTGGTGGTATCTGGACGGGGGCCTTTGGGAGGTGACTAGGTCACAAGGGTGAGTCCACATACATAAGACCTGGGGGCTGCTTGGCTCCTTCTACCACGTGAGGCCACAGTGAGAAGATGGTCATTTATGAACAACACACCTGGCTCTCACCATGCACAGGCTCTGCCAGCACCTTGATCTTGGACTTGGTACTATTTTTGTGATAGCAACCTGAATGGAGTGAGACAGTGTGTGAATGGTAACAGGAAGTGCTGACCAGGAGTCAGCCGATCATCATTCGGAGTAAGTTCCCTTTCTTTCTTTTTTTTTTTTTTTTAAAGATTTTATTTATTTATTTGACAGAGAGAGAGAGATCACAAGTAGGCAGAGAGGCAGAGAGAGAGGGGACGCAGGCTCCCCGCTGAGCAGAGAGCCTAGATGCGGGGCTCGATCCTAGGACCCTGAGATCATGACCTGAGCTGAAAGCAGAGGCTTTAACCCACTGAGCCACCCAGGTGCCCCAATAAGTTCCCTTCCTTATCTGGGCAGCCCCTGTCTGTCAGGTTACAGGATTTGACTCAAGGGTCTTGAAAGTCCCTTCCAGTTTGAATGGTCCATGATCCTCTGAATTTTTTCGTGATAATTGAGATCCATTGAAGGAAATCAGTGACGTCAATAGAAAAAGCTTTGGTTTTTGATTTGTTGATGTCTGCCTGTTTTCCTAAAAGGATGTGAGGAAATGAGTGATCTTGAGATATTTTCACACTATATCTACACACCGAATGCACATCTTTACCTAAGGGAGAGTGGTTGTTCCTTTGAAAACATAAGCTCCTTAGCACCCTAGAAAAGCCAGGGAAATTCCCTTCCTGTCGCCGCCGCCCTCCTGTCGCAGAATAGCTCTGGTTTTGGGGATCAGAACGTCTTGTGCCTGTAAGTTGGAGAAAATATGTAAAGAAAATAAGATTCAGGGACATGACATAACACGTGCCTCAAGTGATCTCACCGTAGAAATTTAATTTTGTTTCTAGTTATTTGGGGTTATGGATAGGATTATATCTCTCAGGCAGAGAAAGTCATTAATCAAGAAAGGGGCCTCTTAATCCTCCCGATTTTAATGAGGCACTGTAAAGTGCCTTCCGATGGCAAATGGCAAGTATCAACCCAGCGTGATTAGCCGGCATCCTGGTTGCGTGGCGGCGGGACTGTGTACTCAGTTATTCACCGGCATAATCCCATCTGCCCGTCCTGGGGGCAGAGGCGGGCAGAGGCTCTGCGGTCGCCCTCAAACGAGAGGCAGACGAGTGAGGATCTGGACAGGGTGTTTGGGCTCCTCCTTTGGCGTCAGCCTTGGAGTCGTAGAGTAGTCCCTAAAGAGAATTTTCGAGGTGTGTATGGTATGCCAGGAAGAGAGCTTCACTGTCAGCATACGGGTACATCCCTCCTTGGTTGAGGTCAGAACTTCAAACCTGCTAGAGTGGCGCACCCGACTCAGTCTCCCTCTTCCCTTACCCCCTCCCTCCATGTGCTGGGAGCTGCGCTAGTCCCTGGGGAGACGGCAGCGCCTTAGATGCGGTTCCTATCTGCGAGAAGCCCCAAAGAAGAAGAGTGACAGATGTCTTGCACCAGTCAGCTATTGGGGCATAAGACAACCTTAAGATCTCGGCTCCAGAGTAAGTGCTTATTTAGCTCACACATCTGTGAGTGGGCTGGAAGTCTGTTGATCTGGGCTGAGCACACATGTCCTCCTCATGACGTGAGGAGCAGGTCACCAGGGTAAGCAGACACAGACCAGGCTTCTTAAGGCCGAGGCTTGGACTGGGCGTGCTGTCACTTCTACCTCATTCTGTTGATCAAAGCAAGTCATACGATTCAGCTTTGGAAAATCAAAGGATGAGCAAATATGCTTTGCCTTGATGGGGAAAATTCCAAAGTCGTATGACAAAGAGTGCTGACACAGGGTGAGGTAAAAAAACGGGACAAAAATGCAATCAATCGGGATGAACCAATTGGAGTGCTAAAGCATTCCTATTAGCGCACTTTCTGTTGCAAGGATCAGAAACACGTGCAAACGGAGCCCGGTAGGGGGCAAGCGCGGGAGCTGTCTGACTGCCCGGCTGGGTCCAGAGGCTCCGATGGTGTTGTCAGGGCTCCGTCTTTCACCCTCTTGGCCTGGCTTTCGGCTGTATCGGCTTCATCTTGCAGATGGCGTCTTTAAGGCAGGTGGATAAGGCGGCAGCAGTAATTCCAGGCTGTTTCTTCTTCTGGGCTCTCGCTGCCCACAGAGGAAGACTCCCACCCGGTGAGTCTAGGCGGAAGTCTTAGAGAAGGCTTTGATTGGCTCTCGTGAGGCCGCGTGCTCCTTTCTGGGCCAGTCATGCTACCAAGGGACATAGAGCTTTCTGATTGGCTAGTCTGTGTCACATGTCCAGCTCTGCATTAAAGGGACTCAAGGACCTGTGATAGGCAAGCGAGGTGGAAATAAAGTGGGGAAAGGTAGTTTTCTCAAAAGAACAGCAGGATGTTTTTTACCAGATGGCAGAGAAAGGGGTGCTGGGTGCAAGAGAGCACCAGATGTCACTTTGGTGCAGGGTCCAGTGGGGGCAAAAAGGACAAAATGAAATAACCCTGCTATTATTTATTGATGGCAGACCCATCCCCTTGCTAGTAGTGGTGGTTCGGAACAGCACAAGGGCCAGTGATGTGTTTGGGGCAATCGGTCATCTCCAGGAAAGAGCACCGGTCCGGCAGGCAAAAGACAGGGGTTTTTGACCCCGCTCCACGACCTGGTTAACAATGGACTGTGCCAGCCAGGTAGGTCGCTAGGGGATCTGTAAGGTCCCTTCCTGCTCCTGTGCTTTGTGACTCTGTCATTGACCTTGATCATAGGATGAGCTGGAGCATCTCAAGGGTGACATTCTCTCCTGAGCCATGTGGATAGAGCTCAGACACCCGGCTACCGGGATGGAAGATGGTACCTGGTACAGTGCCCAGCATCAGTGCCCATTCGGATGCAGCTCTTTGGCTTTTAGAGTAGGAAGTGGGCTTTAGTGGGGGACCATGGGGGTATAAGCGCTTTAGCTCTAAGTTTTGTGGGTTTTTGTTTTTGTTTTTAAAGTAGGCTCCACACCCGGCATCGTGCCCAACACAGGGCTTGAACTCACGACCCTGAGATCTGAGGACCTGAGCTGAGATCAAGAGTCGGAAGCTTCACTGACTGAGCCGCCCAGGGCGCCCCGCTTTAGCTCTGAGTTTTCCTGAGCACCGCAGTCGGTGTGTCTGGCGTGGGGCAAGGGGTTGGTTTGCAAGCTCACAAGCCAAAAGCATGTGCTTTCAGCAAGAAGTCCAGAGTTTCAGGCTTAGATGGTCACTTTGCCTCTTTGAGTCTCAGTCTCCTCATCCGTAAAATGGGGCTGATACCTAGCCTGAGTACATCCCAGGAGAGTTATCAGGATCAGTTTATAGAAAAGCAAATGTGTGGCCCTATTTTGTAAAGGCATCATACGCCTGCGAAGGATTATGTGAAGATAGGATAATCATCTAATTGGGAGCAGTGATTTCATCGGTTGCTTAGTGACACTCTCAGGATTGCCAGAAAACACCCCCCAAATGACTGACATGGGGAGACTGGGGTGCAGAGAAGCAATGTGACATAGGCGGGCCACATGGCATGTCCCAGAGTGGACTCATGATCTCAGATCTCTGATCCTTACCTGGAGCCCCTGTAGTGGGTTAGGCCCCCGAGTGGCATCTGGAGGCATCCTCGGCATATCTTGGGCAGCCCCGGTGGGAGGAGTGTGTGGTGAGGGAGGAGGGGCTGTGATAAGATGATAATTCTCCCCTAGGACTTCTATGCCCTCAGCCTCCTACCTACCTTTCCTTTTCTCCTTCTGCCTTTTGTTAAAATCCTGAAGATCTGGCCCTTTAAATAGCAGCTCTGCCCCATAGGAGGGCGAGACCAATCGACCAACCAACCATGCTGAGCAACCAATGTGCTCCTCAGGGCACATTGGCCGGACTAAGTTTACCAGGGCCACTCTGTCCTTGAGCTCTGTCCCCGCCTAGGGGTGGAGCAGAAGCTTCTGCCTGCAGGTGGGTGGGAATACTGGGGGGCCGGACAAGGACGCTGGCCCCTCTTGGGTCAGGTTAGAAGAAGAAGCCATGGGACGCAGAACCTGCATTCTAACTGCTTCCATGAGGGACTTGGAGGAGTTATGATAAAAACACATATGTGGGTAGACAGGGGCATGTAAATTAAAGGAAAAAAACCCAACTATGTGGATAAGGAGAGATAGTAGCAGAAACAGAAATTAAGTGATGACTTGTGACTCAGGTCTAAATTTGGCCCTGAGCTTCCTGGCAGATGGGATGAAGACAGAAATATGATGGGTTTCCAATGAGTCTCTTCTTGGAAAGAAACGAAGTGGTTAGAGAAGGCATCTTTTCCCCTCTGGCACAATGAGAGAGGAGGATTTTTATCACCTGGATCCTATATAAAGGCTCTTGAGTAACAAGTGCAGCACGTATGTGCCCTTGATCTTGAGCTCGTTAGCGGATACCACATGAGCTGACGTGTTTGTGGGCTTTGTTGTTTTCGTATCTGTTTCCTCATGGACTGTAGGCTCTTTGTAGATGGCAGTCTGGTTTGTCTTGTTGATTGCTGGGTCTCTGCATGGGACGTAGGTCGCCAAGTGTGCCATTAGGATTTAATAAGTAGTCTTTTGGGGGAAAACCAAGTGTTTTGTAAGTAATGAGAGGGACGTCCAAGCCAGACCTGTGTCGTCACTGTGAGGGGGACGATGGCTTCCTGGAGAAAGCCACATCTTAGCGGAGAGCTGAAGGACTAGTAGGGATCAGGTGAAAGGGCAAGGGACGGGGAGAGTTGGTCAGGAAGAGAGAAGAGCAAGTGTGAAGACCTGAGAGAGAATGCCACTGGTCGGAGGGTGGGGAAGGGGAAGGTTGGAGAGGTAAGCAGGCGCCTTTAAACAGCAGACAGGAGGTGGGCTCTTCCCTTCGGACCCTGGGGAGCCCCTGAGGGGTGGGACATGATCTCTCGGCCACGTTTCCCTCTGGATGTCCGGCTCTGGCATCTCTAGGCTCAGAATGAGGGTCAGGATGGCAGGCACCCCAGGACTGAGCGCCCCGGTGAGAGCCTCATGCACATTCAGGCCGACTGCCAGCCCTGTGGTCAGGCCCACTGTTGCGCTCCGCCCGCGTCGTAATTGGACACGGGGCCCAAGGGCTGGTCCAATTGAGCACCTTCAGCGGAGTCAGCAGATGGAAGCCGAAATACTCTCTTTATTCCTGTGTGAAGGTGGTGTTTGCACATGTGGCTTGGGCTGATTTCCCAGCGACAGGTGGCCCTGGTGTCGACGAGTAGGGGGCAGGCCCCCTGGAGACCGTCACATGGAGGGGCTGAGCGGACGACTGAGGAAGGGGCTGGGCCGTGCGGGTCCCTGTCTCTCTCCAAACTCACAAACCAGCCAGGCTCTTCCTCTCTGGGGGAAGCGGGAGGAGGCGCGGGAGAGTTTGCTCGAGCAGCGCCTTCCACAGGGAAGGAGGCACCGGAAGTAGGAAAAGGCTGCCGGGACACCGGACATGGTCCCCGACGTGCAGGAGGCACTCGGCGAATTCTTACTGAAAACTGGATGGGAAGCTTGTACGCACTGCAGGTTGGAAACAGTCTTGTTCTTTACCCACCTGATTCCCAGACGGCGGTCTTGCCCTCCGCGTTGACAGCGACCGCAACCCGTAGAACAGTGCTCGCGGTCCATTCTTCCCGGAGGAAGGCCATCACCCTCACCCCCGGGGCTCTGCAGCTCTTTGCTCCTGGTCCTTAGGCCCCCTGCGCTCCCCTGGCCAGCCCGCCTCCTTGGATTGCCATCCCTCTGCACACCGGTTGGCCCGATGTGACCCACGAGTCACCTGCCGTGCCATCTCATGGGGGGTGTGTGTGTGTGTGTGTGCCTGCGCTGAAGGCCGCCAGCTGTCCGAGCTGGCCCTGGGGATCCACGTGGGCCTGATATGGAGGGGAGTTGGGCCAGCTCAGGTTTGGGGGACCGGAAAAGATCCCATGGCCTTCGGATTTGCAGAAGGAGGGAGTGGGCTCATCAGTATTCATGTCCTTGCATTAATCCCTGCATTGAAATCCCTAAACCAAATCTAGAGTTTTCCTTTCCAGTCTCTCCAAAGCAGGAAGTTGAGAAGAGAGAAAAACCGTAAATCAGTAAATGAGGACCTAGCCTTGGGGGGTGTGTGTGTGAAAGCTCTTGGTGGGGCTGCCAGCTCGGGGAAGGGGCGACATCAGTGGCCCGCGGCGGGGCTTTTCCTGGGATGGGGCGGTCGCAGCAGGAGTGGCCTGCCCCCTTTGGGGGGAGGAGTGGGGCGGCTCTGATGAGACGGGGTCAGATGCCACCTTCCCTGCTGATCGGTGAAGGGGAGAGGAGAGGGGCTGGGCACGGGGGGAGTTCTCTCCACTTCACTTCTGTCCCTACAGGATTGTGGACTAAGTGTATTTGTCTCCTATTGCCGCTGCAGTGGGTTATCCCAGCCTAGAGGCTTCGAGCAAATTTACTCTCATGCTGTCCTGCAGGCCAGAAGTCCTATACTAAGGCGTGGGCAGGACCGCATTCCTTCCAGAGGCCCTAGGGTAGACTTTGCCTCCTTCCCTTTTCCAGCGTCTAGGGGCCGCCTCTGTTCCTTCCTATATCACACTGCTTTCTCCTTCATGGCTCTCCTGCCTCCTTTTTTTTTTTTTTTT
>CM052812.1:63966320-63992773 GCA_028533885.1 Nasua narica | reverse complement strand
CCAGTTGGCATCACTGAATCACACAGCCTTTAAATTTGGTGACGTCATCCACCCACGTGCCCTCATCCTTACCGAGTTCTTGCAGGAAAACCGTTGGCCAGAGAGGGCGGTTTTGAGGCATTGCAATCATTTTACTTTCCGTGCTGCTCATGCTGGAAACACTGAGGAATTAGTACCGCCCCTCTCTGGGACCCTCAGCCTGTGACCGGTGGGTATGGGTAGCTTAGTGCCTTTACCCATAGGGCTTTGCATCTGTACACACCAAGCTTCCGTTGCCTGCAGCGGGAGCTGGCCTGATGGAGCACCCTTAACTGGATGAGGGGTGCCTTTTGCACATCTGCTCTTCACCTCCCAAATGCGCCATAGATCCTTAGCTCTGGGTCTGCTTCTAGGGGAGCCCCAGTTAAGGTAATGACTGTTCTTTCCCCACAACACAGCGGCCCGGGGCCTGACAATAGGGCGTATTTGAAGTCAAGACCGGTGAACGTGGTGCGGGACTCCCAGGCTTTCTCTGCCCTGATGAGAACAGAACTAATTCTAGGGTAATGCCATGGCTGTTGTCCTCATCCCTTTGCCCTCACCCCACACCCCATTGGGGGCCCGGTACCTACTCTGCTCTGCTACATCCCGCCACGTTCCCCACGGTCCACGAGGTAATGCCCTGGGTTCATTTCTCTTGACGCACTTCTACCTTGTACCCCCATTTCTTCAGAACTGAGGGCCCCCCCACTCGGTACTAGAGTCCCTCCAGGTGCCCTGGGCCAGTTTCCTGCTCCTCGGCATTCCCGAGATTGCTCTTGGTTCTGGCATCTTCTGTTTAGCTGCCATGTATTAGGGTGTGGTACTCAGGAGGTTGTAAGGTCAAAGAGGCACCACTCTGAATACTGAGTTTATTATAGATTTAAAGGCAGAAACAGCAAGAGACTGGGGAGACCAGACTGAATGTGTCCGGCCTCAACTGGATATGAATGCGCTCGGATTTCAGGGTATTTGCCTCTGTGTCTTAAAAGTTCAGGGCATGAGTCTTGAATTTTGGTGAGTTGAAGCCTGTGCTGCTGAGCACACATGAGTTTCTGAGTTTTGCGCTTGATGAAAATCACGGGCAGTGCTTGTCTCTCGGTGTTTTCACGGCATGAACGGTCTCGAGTCAACTTCTCGTTTCAGGGCCGGGGGAGAGATACTTGAACCAAACACTGTAACTTAGCCCTAAGTGCCACGCTGAGTCTCAGCTTTCAGAACCTCACCATCACTGTTCAGGTGGTACGCTTCTGGCTGTTTCGGCTTCTGTCCATGGTCCCGACGCGGGCCTTGTCCACTTCTGGCGCATCAGAATGGGAGGGCCTAGCCTGGTTGTCTCATCCTGATTATGGCCATTTAAATGATATTAAATGTTCCAACTCATTCCAGACTAGAACAGATCTGATGTTTCCCGCTAACTAGTTTCTCTGATATTACTTGCCTTGTCGGCTTCAGATAGTCTTATTGGAGGCATGGACTTTGCCACATCAACACTGTTCTAGTGAGGAAGGAGCCCTTTCTTTCCATTAGTTGGAACAAGGGTTTTCTCGCGGCTTCTAGTCATTCGCTAGAGGGTGCTCAGTGGGCTGCTCATCTTGAATCTGTAAAAATAGCATAGCATTAAAATGAACACCAAGTATATTGGGGCGCCTGGGTGGCTCAGTCGGTTGAGCGTCCGGCTCTTGATTTCAGCTCAGGTTGTGATCTCAGGGTTGTGAGATCGATCCCTGTGTCGGGTTTCAGGTGGTGTGGAACCTGCTTATGAGTCTCTCCCTCTCCCTTTGCTCCTCCCCCTGCTCGCTCACTCGCTTGCTCGCTCTCTCGAACCCGCCCCCCCCCCAAAAACTGAACACCAAGAACATAAAAAGAATTCTCTGACTGTCCCTCTTCCCAAGGCAACTCCATTTTTGCATGTCGGGCTTGCCCCACGTCAACCATGGCTTCTTCTCTTCACGTTCTATCACAAACGTTTCCCATGTTCCTACAGGGGCTTTGTAGTGACTCTTCCAATGGCTGCAAAACCACACTTTGCCAATTTACTAAACTGCTCCCTTGTTGTCAGTAATTGAGGGGGTTTCCAGTCTGGGTTACTGTAAAGAACATCGTCACAAAGAAAGCTTCTGTTTTTCATTTAATTACTTCCTTAGCCTATAGTCCACGAGTGGAATTTTTGGGCCAGAGGGTGGAGATACTTTCCTGGCTCTGGTTAATGCTTCTACATTTGCGTTTCCAGAAGGCTGAGTCGATGTTCTCGACCATCCCAGTGGGCTGTATGCAGCCCATTAGGCCCACATGTGTAGAAAACCGTTTGTAAGGGTTCCTAGCTCTCGCTTTTGTTCAGAACTTCACAAATCATCCCCATCTGCCCAAGGCAGAGTTAGAAATGACATCTTTAACAAAAAACAAGAACAAGAAACCACGAGCAAATAAAACGCTGAAAACCCTGGCATTGCACTCTCCCTAATGAAGACCCTAAGTGTCCCCAAAAGGCTGGTAACGATAGTCATAAGGTGTCCTTGTGTGGCAGGCAGTGGCTTGCTGTCCCTCTCATGTTATTTTACTTAGTTCTTAGAACAGCTCTCTAGAGCGTTATTTATTATCCCTGTTTAAAGATGAGAAAATCGAGTCTTGGCGAGGTGAAGTAACTTACCCCAAGGTATGTAGCTAGTGTCGAAGCCATTTGGGTCTACCTTGTTTTATGGAACCAAGTTTGTGATGTTAGGGTATTTAAACGTGGAGATGAAAGAAGGACGACGGACATCATCACCAGTGTCAGTGCCTCTTGGGGAACAAGGACAGGGACCGCAGCTGTGGGGGCGAGGCCATCCAAGGGTCAGCCTGAACCTGATTCAGTCTAGACCTACAAGCCAAGGTGATAGAGAGATTCACAGGCCCCTTCATAGGGTGTGGCTGAGTAGGCGGCCCACTATCTGCTAACAGCAAATGCAGACTGCTAAGTGAGCCTCTAATTGGGGCAGTTGATCCTGTCTGGGGAGTTAGGGAAGGCTTCCTGGAAGAGGCATTGTTTGAGCTGCAATTCAAAGGATAAATTAACTTCAAGAGGGTGGTGAATGGTGAAGTGGGGAGACCATTCTAGCCGAGAATAGGTTGTGCAAATGCCCTGTGGCTATGGAGAATTGGCACTTTTGAGAAACTGCGAGAAGGCTGCTGTGGCTGCACCGAACAGGTAGCCTTGGGTCCTCACTGGTACCTTCCGGGGGTAGGCAGAGTAGTGGTCACAGGTGTGCTCCCCCTCTGAGCTCTGATGGTGATGATAGCACAAACTATGCATGAGTCATTAAAGAATATGATAGGTAAGGCACATGGGCTTCCCCAAACCTCTTTCCACCCTCCTTCCGGTTCTGGAGTTGGAAAGCTGGCTGGCATTCAGGATGTAAGTCGGGGCCTGTCCATTAGACACAGGCACACGAGACCCCCTCGGGCTGCTTTCTGATGATTTGGGTCATAGAAACTTGAGGATTTCTGCAGCCATGTTGCAAAGCCCATGTTGTAGTCTCCTGGCTGTGCAGAGATTTGGCGGGAAACAGCCAACATTGACGGTGACATCATAGGGCAAAGGTCCCCTGGTGGGTCAGTGGTTTTTGTCTGGGGGTCACTCCTGGAGACCAGCCGAGAAAGGCTCCTCTGGCCCTTCCAGTGAGTACCCAATTCCTGTTAAAATGCTATATGGGAATGCCGCCGATCCCGGCTTCCCTTCTGAAGTGGCTGAGCCAAACTTGGTTTCTGAATCAGGGCTTTCCCTTTACCTCAAATTCACTCTGCTCAATGCAGGGACAATCTGGAGGGTGAAGGTGGGAATGTTTTGGGGCAAATTTCAGCCAGGTAACTGCCCAGCTTTCTGTCCTAGCGGGGACATTCCAGGACACGGTCGCTCCTCAGTGAGAGTGAGCCACACTTGCCCACAGTGGTAACCTCTCATTTTTACACCTTTTATAGATTTTTTTTTCTCCCTCTCCTGTCTCATCCCCCCCACCCCCTGATTTCCTCACTTGCACTTAATGAGATCTCCTACTGAATAAACCACGTACACCTCAACCCTATCCCAAGGTCTGCTTTAGGGGGAGCTCAACCTATAGAAGTTTCTAATTTTTGTGTTCCGAGTCTGACTAGGATGGAGAGGCCCAAAAGACTAATTCGCAGACGTAGGCATTGATCATTTTTTTTTAAGATTTTTTTTTTTTTATTTATTAGAGAGAGAGAGACTGAGAATGAGAGAGGAGAAGGTCAGAGGGAGAAGCAGACTTCCCGCAGAGCCGGGAGTCCGATATGGGACTCGATCCTGGGACTCCGGGATCATGACCTGAGCCGAAGGCAGTTGCTTAAGCAACTGAGCCACCCAGGTGCCCCGGCATTGATCATTTTTAACCAGGTTCAAATAGATTCCAGGCAATCATATCACTGTGTTTTGAATTTATGTCCCCAGGCCTTCAGCCTCTCAGTGACGAGATTGGTATCTTAACCCATTCGAATAAACTGCTCAAGTTGCATATGGATCCACCATCTGTCCCTCTGTCCAGCCAGCAATCCCGGACCAGACCTCTGCCGTGTCCAGCACTGTGCTCGGGGCCGAGAATGGAGGAACTAATTAGACTGTCGCCTGCAAGTTATTCACGGTGTGCTTAGACCCAATGGCTGATGTGGTTCTGCGATTTTGAGTGCGGGTGATTGCTGTTCATAATGCAGTTAGCGTATCCGTGCGAACTCGACATGAATGCCAGCCAGTGGCCTTATTATATAAACCTACTGCTAGCATTTCCGTCTACCCTAAAGAGTGTCTCCAACATTCAGACTGTGTCTCTATTTTATTAAAAAGTCTTGTATGAAGACACTGCTTCTAAGGAACTAAATTTAGCCTGAGAAGCTGCTCTGAACTTCGGAGTCATTAAATGAAGCCTGTGTGTGTGTGTGTGTGTGTGTGTGCGTGCACACGCGTGCGTGTGCCTATGACAGAGAAAAATTACAGCCAGCCATGTCTATATTGAAAATCCTGCATTAGATTGCCATCAGTTGCTAATAATACATCATAATTATTCTTATAGGGTTAAGCTTTTCTCTTTCCTCTTCCACCTGCCTTGCTGAGATAACCTCTAAGGATGTCCTGGACGACGGTAGGGCTGGAATTCAAAAGCCTTCATGACAGCTGAGCTCTCCATGCAATTCATTATGTTGAAAAGATGGGGAGGAGAGGGTTGTCTGCAAAGATAATGACTGTGCAATTTCCAGGCCATTCTCCTTGCAGCCAGATCTTGGAGGCAGCCCACGGACCAATTTCAGCCAGCAGACCCCGCTCATCTCTCACCCATCTGTATTGGGAAAGGGGTTGAGTCTGGCTCAAGCAGGAGCAGGGGCCTGGGGGAAACAGGATAGGGAGACGGCTGGGGAAATAGAACGGGGCTCATCCCCAGAATGCTCGCTGCTGGGGAGCTTAGCATGGTTCTGGCTGACATCAGTGGCAAAGGGGCTGAGTCCAGAGGGTGGGCTGAGAACACAAGCCTGACTCCCAGTCTAGGCTACAGTTCAGAGCTTTCTCTGTTTTCCCAGCTTTGAGCCCAGGGCCGGGTGAAGCAGGAGCTCAATAAATGTTGCCTCACTGGGCGCCGGGATGGCTCAATGGGTTAAAGCCTCTGCCTTCGGCTTGGGTCGTGATCTCAGGGTCCCGGGATCGAGCCCCGCATCGGGCTCTCTGCTCAGCAGGGAGCCTGCTTCCCCGCCCCCCCCCCCCCCGCCTGCTTGTGATCTCTCTCTGTCAAATAAATAAATAAAATCTTAAAAAAAAAATGTGGCCCCACTGAGAAAGCACTGGCATAGGGTTACGTGCAGCAAGGAAATCAGTTGTGCATGGTTCCAATGGGAAATAAAGTCATAGTCTTCTCCAGTTCTTGCCAATGGAGTGAGAGTCTCCAGAGGAAAACTCTAGCCCAGTAGCAGTGTCATCATCGAACTGTCTGTTGCAAGGAAGAGCTCCTGTGTCTCTGGCAGACATCCCTAGCACTTCTGTCCCAGGCACGGCCCCAAGACTTCCAGCGACTGGGAATGCTCCTGTTGCTGTATCTCTCATTATGGGTTAAAACCAGTGAAATCCTGGGTGGCCCCCAAAGAAAGCCAGGTCAAGCTTTAAACACAAAAGGAGGTGGTTTCTTCTGACTGGAAGGTGGCAAATATCACACATGCTGAGTCTGCAGTGTGGGTTTTCATTCACACTTTCAAGGCTGTTTCATTTTCCTTTCCAGCCCTGCTACCCTCCTTTCTTTGTCCCCCTCTCCGTTTGTAACCAGTGTGCCCTTGGCAGATCCTCAAGGTTACGGTCATTGCTGCAAGAGTGGCCTTGCCTGATTACAGTAAGGAAAAGGAAACAATGAAAAATTACAGAAAGTAGCATGACAGCAAAAATTAGAAGAATTATTAAAAGTGGCTGAAATCTTCCTTGAGGCACCCCTGCCCCTCTCCCCCCAGAGAAGAGTCCTTTCTTTGCTTGGTTGGCCAATAGCAGAGACTATTAGTTGTCCCTCTAAATCAAGTTTCTGCTTCTGCATTCGAAATGCTCCCCGATTTTAACTGAGCTTAGAGCTCCTGGGAGGAATGCCTGCAGTTCCTAGTCTCTCTGAGAGCTAAGCGTGGCCACGTGACTAAATTTTAGTCCTTAGGATCCAAGTAGCAGTGGTAGGTTCAACTTCTTTTTCTCTTTTTCTTTCATTACTTCAAAAAAGAAAAAAAAAATGCAGTAGGGGCACCAGCGTGGTGCAGTGGGCTGAGCATCTGATTCTTGGTTTCAGCTCAGGTCTGATCTCAGGGTCGTGAGATCGAGCCCCAGGTTGGACTCCACACTGCTTGTGTTTCTCTCTCCCTCTCTTTCTGCTCTTCCGCCTGCATGCCTCCTCTCTCTCACTCTAAAATAAATACAAATAAATCTTTTATAAAAAAGGCAGTATAATTTACATACAGATCTAAAGTGTACAATGAAATTTGACAAATGTATACGTTCCAGTCAAGATAAAGGACATTGCTAATACCCATGAAATTTCCCTACATCGACTTTCCAACTAATCCTCTCTCCATGCCCTAATCCAGACAACCCCCGACCCTCTGCTAACCACTGTCCTGATTCCTAACAGGTACCTTAGGTTTATCTGTTCTTGAACCTCCTATGAATGCGATTACACAGTGTGTACCCTCTTGTATCTTGCACTGCCTCTGTGAGTTTCATCCTTGTTGTTACTTGTATCACTTGTTCATTCCTTTTTATTGCTGAGTAGTCTTGTATTGCAATGGATGTATCACATTTTATTGGTCCATCTCCTACTGATAGACATTTGGGACGTTTCTGGTTGTGGATTACAAGATTAAAGCTGCTATGAACGTTCTTATACAAGTCTTTTTGGTGGACATATGTTTTCATTTGTTTTAGGAATAAGATTGCTGGATCAGCAGGTAGGAGTATGTCTGACTTTATAAGAAATTGCCAAAGAGTTTTCCAAACTGGTTGTCCTATCTTACACTTCCACCAGCAGTGCATGAGATTGCCAGCTGTTTTACGTTCTCTCCAACATTTGGTGTGCTCCGTCTTTAATACTAGCCGTTCTAATGGGTGCAAATTGGTACCTCTTGCGGTTTTCATTTGCAGACTAATGAAAGTCCATCCTGTTGACAAATATTTTGTAAAAAAAAATGACCTTTTTATTTGCTTGTTCATGTGTATTTCTTTTTTTAAAGATTTTATTTATTTATTTGACAGAGAGAGAGAGATCACAAATAGGCAGAGCGTGGGGGGAAGCAGGCTCCCCACCAAACAGAGAGCCTGATGCAGGACTCAATCCCAGGCCCCTGAGATCATGACCCAGGCTGAAGGCAGAGGCTTCAACCCACTGAGCCATCCAGGTGCCCCTCATGTGTATTTTTTTAATGAGATGTCTTTTTAGGGTTTTGCCCATTTTAAAATTGGGCTGCTTGTAATTTTGGGGGGGCTGCTCCTATTTTTGAAAAATCTAATTTATTATTTTTAAAGATTTTATTTAAAAGGAAGAGAGAGGGGGAGAGAATCTCAAGCAGACGCCGTGCTGGACCCAGAACCCGATGTGGGGTTTGATCTCACCATCCGGAGATCATGACCCAAGCTGAAACCAAGTTGGGTGCCTAACCAACTGAGCCATCCAATCACCCCATAAAAATCCTAATTTTCTGCATGCAATAAGATGCATCCATTTCTAGTGTAGAGGTCAAAGAGTTTTCACAAATGCATGTACCTTTAAACCACCACCAAAAGCAAGATACAGAATATTTCCATCACTTCACAAAGTTCTCCAAATGCCTCATTGCAGCTAATTTTCATTCAACCTCCCTACTCCCAGCCCCGGGCAGCCACTGATGTACTTTTGCCATTGTAGATTATTTTTCCCTTTTGTAAAATTTAAAATGAATGGAATCATACGGTATATAGTCTTTTGTGTCTGACTTTTTTGCAGCATACTATTTTTGAGTTATAGCCACATAGTTGCATGTATCAATATGTTTTTCTTGTTACAGTGGGGAAATTTTTTATTTTTTTATGGACATGCCACAGTTTGTTTATACATTCATTAATTGATGAATGGTGGATCAACTGGTGGGTTGGTTCCCAGTTTGGGGCTATTATGAGAAAGTTTCAGTGAACACTTGTACACAAGACTTCATGTGGATATGGTTTCATTTCTCTTGTTTAAACAAATACCTAGGAATTGAATTACTAGGTTGTATGCTTAACTGTGTAAGAACCTATCATGCTTTTCCCCAAAGTGATCGTACCATTTTACATTCCTGGCATCAATGTATGAGAGTTCTAGTTCTCCTAGTCTCATCGTCACGTGGTATTGTCATTTGTTTTAATTTTAGTCACATTAGTGGGTGTGTAGTGGCATCTAATTGTAGCTTTAATTCACATTTTCCTGTGACTAATAAGGTTGTGCACATTTTCATGTGTTTATTTGCCATTCAATATCTTATTTTGTGAAATATCTCTTCAAATCTTCGCCCCCTCCTTTTTTTATTTGGTTGTCTTCTTATTGAATTGCAAGAGTAATTTATGATTCTAAACATAGGTCCTTTATTATGAACATATTTTGCATGTGTTTTCCTCGGTCAGTCTTTTTTAAAAGAGTCTTTTTTAAAAAAGCAGAAGTTTTTGATGAGATGGAAGTTATCAATTTCCTTTTTTATTTTTTTTATGGTTTTTTTATGGTTTATACTTTTTTTGGGTGCTCTTTGAGACATTTTTGTCTGCCTCACATTTGTGAATAATGCCTACAATAGCATTTTAAAAATACTTTGGGGCACATTTAACAGAAGACATGCAAAACTTCTACATTGAAAATTACGCACATTGCTGAGAAAAATTAAAGGAGACCTAAAAAATACAATGATATACCATTGTTTATAGATTATAAAGACTCAGTATTGTTAGGATGTCAATTCCTTCCAGATTTAAAACAACTCCAATAAATACTTCATTTTTGTAGACATTGAAAAACAGGTTCTAACACCTGTCTAGAAATAAATGCAAAGGACCTAGACCAGCGAAAGCAGTTTTGAAAAAAATTTTGAAAACTCATACTACTTGATTCCAAAACTTACTACAAAGCCACAGTAATCCAAACAGTGTGGTATTTATATGAGGACAAAAATATGAATGGAACAGAAAGTCCAGAACTAGATCCAAATATATTCTGGTAACTTATTTTTGACAAGATGCTAAGGCGTCTTACAAGTACATTGTTTTTTTTTTGGACAGATATAGGCTCTTATGTCAGTTTTGGGAAATTATGTCTTTCAGTGCGTTTGTCTTTTTAATCTAAGAAGTCAACTTTATTGGCATAGGTTATTCATATTCCCTTATTACCCTTTAGTATATATATAATCTTTAGTGGTGCCCCATTTTTACTCCTATGACTGGTAATTTTTTTTTCTCACTTAACTTTGCTAGGGTTTATCAATTTCATTAATCTATTCAAAGAGTTAACTTCTAGATTTATTGGGGAGCCTGGGTGGCTCAGTGGGTTAAAGCCTCTGCCTTCAGCTCAGGTCATGATCTCAGGGTTCTGGGATCGAGCCCCGCATCGGGCTCCCTGCTCGGCGGGGAGCCTGCTTCCCCGCCCCCCTGCCTGCCTCTCTGCCTACTTGTGATCTCTCTCTCTGTGTCAAAAAATAAAATCTTAAAAAAACCCCACAAAACTTCTAGATTTATTAATATTTCTATTGTTTATATGTTTTCCATTTCATTGATTTTCATTCTTTACTATTTTCTTCTATTTATTTTGCATTTTTATTCTTATTTTTCCAGCTTCTTAAAGTGGAAGTTTAGGTTATTGATTTTAAATCTTTCTTCTCTAATATAAGCATTTAAGGATATAATTTTCCCTCTAAGTACATCTTTAGCTGCATCCCACAAATTTTGATAAATTGTATTTTTATTATCATTCTCTTGGAAATACTGTCTAATTTCTCTTAGATTTCTTCATTGACCCCTGGATTGCTTAAAAGAGTGTTGCTTAATTTCCAGATATACAGGGATTTTCTAGATTTTATTATTGGTTTCTAATTTAATTACGTTTGACCAGAGAACCAAACTCAGAATTATTTTGATCACATAAAAAATTTTAAGAAGAGCCAGCATGTCTCAGCTGGTTGAGCCTCTGACTTGGTTTTGACTCAGGTCATGATCTCAGGATCCTGGGATCAAGCCCTGCGTCAGCCTCCATACTTAGCAGGAAGTCTGCTTTTCTTTCTCTCTCTCCCTCAGCTCCCCCCCTCACAAAAATAAACAAATGAATATTTAAAAAAAATTTTTAAGACTTTTATCATGGCTTAGTATATTCTGTGAACATCAGTTTGGTCCAGTTGGTTGATAGTGTTATTCAGATTTGCTATACTCCCATTGTCTGCTTTGATGAATTTCTGAGAAGGTAATGTTAAAATATACTTATGGTTATGGATCTATGTGTCCCTTTTTTTGTCAATTTCTTGCCACATGCATTTTGAAGTTATGTATTAGTTATATATGCATTGAAGATTGTTGTGTCTTTTTAATTAATTGATCTTTTTATCATTATGAATTCTCCCTTTTATCTCTGGTAATATTTTTTTAATCATAAAGTTTACTTTGTCTAATATTAGTATAGCCTCTCTAGTTTCTGTATGATTAATTTTCACAAGGAATATTTTTTTCATCCTTTTACTTGAATCTTTGAGGTTAAAGTATGTTTCTGTAGTCAGCGTATAGTTTGGCTTAGCTTTCATATCTAGTCGAACAATTTCTCTCTCTCTCTCTCTCTCTCTCTCTCGTTATGTTCAAAGATTTTGTTTTTGGGGCGCCTGGGTGGCTCAGTGGATTAAAGCCTCTGCCTTCAGCTCAGGTCATGATCTCAGGGTCCTGGGATCGAGCCCCGCATCGGGCTCTCTGCTCGGCAGGGAGCCTGCTTCCCCCTCTCTCTCTGCCTGCCTCTCTGCCTACTTGTGATCTCTCTGTCAAATAAATAAATAAAATCTTAAAAATAAAGATTGTTTTTAAGTCATCTCTGCACTCAATGTGGGATTCAGATTTACAACCCCAAGATCAAGAGTTGAATGCTCCACCAACAGAGCCAGCCAGTGCCCCTGAAAATTTTTCCTTTTAATAGCAATGTTTAATCCATTTACATGTGATGTAATTATTTTTATAGTTTTATTTATTTATTTAAAAAATTTTATTTATTTGACAGAGAGAGAGAGAGAGAGACAGCAAGAGAGGGAACACAAGCAGGGGGAGAGGGAGGAACAGACTCTCCACTGAGCAGGGAGCCCGATGTGGGACTCGATCTCAGGACACTGGGATCATGACGTGAGCCAAAGCCAGATGCTTAGTGACTGAGCCACCCAGGTGCCCTACAGTTGTATTTAAATTTACCTTCCTGCTATTTGTTTTCATTTTGTTCCATCTGTCCTTTTCTTTTTTCCTATCTTTTGGATTAAGCCAGTACTTATTTCATATTTTATCTTATATGTTCTACTGGATTTTTAGCTATATCTTTTTTTTTTTTTTTTTTTACCTTTGCAGCAGTTTCTCTAGAAATTAAACATGTATCCTTAATTTATTGTAGTCTACCTTGAATTCATGAATATTGTAAGAACTTTTACTCTCCTTCATCTTTGGTGCTATTTTGTCATCTTTTACTTTTGCATACATTATAAATCCTACAGTACATAGCTATTATTTTGCAGTTCTACTAGAGTTTGTATTTTTTCAGTTTTTTTCTTGAAATAACCACATGTTCAGCCGTTCTATTCATCTTTTCCTATAACTTATCTAACATATTTATAACACCTGATTTAAATTTCTTATCTGTTCATTCCAACGAGTTTGTCTGTGAATCCGTCTCCACCGACTGTGATTTTCCTGACTTTTGGCTGCATGTTCCCGCTCTTCTCATGTTTCATAATCTTTTGTTGTGGAGGTCAAAGTATGGTATTTGTTTGTTTCCTGGAGCGTTCTCACCCCCTCCTCTGTCTTGCAGATAGAGTGTAAGCTAAGTGGTCAGATTCTTCCTTGGGTCTGGTTGGCCGGCAGCCTCAACGAGATTGAGTTTACTGCTGCGTAAATTGAGTCCACTGTGCGTCCCGCCCTGTATCTGGTCACAGTTGACTTGGGAGGAGGTTGGATTGCAGTTTGGATATTTTTGGTTCACTTTGGGTTTAACTCCCCCAAATCCAATCTCCATGATCATGACGAGGCTGAGTGGGACTAAGTGGTCTGTCTTTGCTTACCTGCCCTTTCTTCATGACCCCTTCCTTGGCAAAGTTTTTGACGGGGGCAGCACTGCTGAGCTGAGTAATTTATTATTGCCTTTGGAGCTCTTCCAGATGCTACCCCATGCTGCCATCCCACCCAGTCGCTGGGAGCTCTATATTCTGTCAGTTTGGCTGAACTGAGAACCTTTCCTAGAACTTCCCTCCCTGCGCTTCTGGGTCAGCTGAGGCCACAAGAAACATTTTGCACAAGGCTTGGAAGATAGAAGGGAAACTGCCGCTATATTGTTACATCCTGGAGGTCAGCAGGGGGACCAGGAAGGTTCGACTATTAGGCGTGGGACACCTGCCCCCGGCTCCTCTCGCTCCCCTGGGCTCCCCTTCGCCTTTGGGTTGTGGGTCAACCGCATGGGCACCTCTGAGGCAAAGGCTATTAGCTTTTCCTATAGATAATTCACAGCATTGAATTTGGAAAGTGTGAGTAGCAGATGCGGATTCTAGTTTGTCCCCGCAAGTCCCAGTACATCCTATGATTCCAGTTCATCCTGGCCTTCGTCCACCTTCACTTTTCCCTCCCGACGGCCAGTCTAGCTGGATTCTAGTGATTTGGGGCTTAATGCTAGTTACACTGGCAACACGTTGTGTGGATGTTCTGCTAGCTGCCCATCTTGCACAAGGTCCAACCCCTGAGATAAATCCCTGATTTTGTACCACCGGTGGTAGTTCTGTTTCCCTGATTGACCCCAACTGATACACAGTCAGCTAAGGCTAGGCAGGTTCCTCCTCATTCTTGGAAAATCTCTCCCCTCCTGGAATGCCACATGTACCCAGACCAGCTCCCCATCCCTTCTCAGGTAGGGAAGCTGCTTGGCCTTCTGCTTACGTATGACGGGTTGTTTTTTTCTGGAATTCAATTCATCAAGGTTTCCTTGCATCCTTCACTCTGCTAAACTCATAGAAAAGTTTGATCCTTATTTTTGTCCCAGTTTTTTTGTCATGGCCATAGGATCAAGTCTTGTACATCTTTTAAATCATAAACAGTGGCAACACTGGAAAGTATCCTCGTAGGGTAGGTGTGTGCCTCCTCAATCCCCTTTCTTGTTTCTGGGCCTGGGAACAGACATCATGACCGGTGCCACGGCAGCCGTCCTAGACCTGGGGGCGGAGACCACCCCCGGCTGTGGCGCAGGGCAGAGTGGAAGGCACAAAGGGCTGGCTGCACAAACTCCAGACTGCTGATTGCCAGAATGGTGATGTGGGAAGCTAAGACCTTGAGTGTTTAAGCCAGTGATACTCTTCATTTTCTCATTCATGCAACGAGACTTGCTTCTGAGGCTATGACCTGCTACGGGGATTTTGTAGGGCAATGCAGAGTGGGTAGCAGAGAGAATGATGGAAGCTGGGAGCAAGCCAGGGGACTGCACAGAAGACAGGTTGGGAAGATGTGCTAAGGTTGGTTTGGCCGTGGCAGAGGGGACCTAGGAGGTGTGTGGAGGGTTTGTAGGCAGACAATGTAAATGATTTTTCAGCCTTGCTATGTGTAGCTACTTCCCTTAGAGTTCTCCTGTATGGATCTATGTTTCTTTCCAGAGCCGTGAGCAGTTGGATTTGGATTACTTTCGATGCAGCCCTGTGTTGAGATGGGCTCAGTTTTATTTAGGTTCTAGCAAATTATTTGAAGAGAGCCCTAGGACTGGGAATGCTTAGGTTATTGAGTGTCCCCTGGGGAGGGGTGGTTCAATAGCCCTAGAGACATAGAATGTCCAATGTGGAAGGGTCTTGGGCAACCATCTTTCCACATTTCTCTGTTGCAGATAAAGGCACTATCTACCTAGATTGAGACTTGCTCTCACCGGCCATTTTCTCCTTTGGACCAGATTTTTTAATGGTGACATTTCCCACCTAGGTTTCTTGGTCCTAAGGGGGCACATCTCCTCTTAGCCTAGCTAGGAGTTGACAATCAACGAATTCAATCTTGTCTGCATCTAGGTTTGCCAAATGGAAATTCAGCTTTGTAAAGTTGATGAGTAAAATTTTTATCATTTCTACGATATTCATTGAATGAATGAAATGGAGGGGAAATCCTTTGGCCAACTCAAAGGAGGAAACCGAGGCTTGTGGAGGGGAAGTGACTCATCCAAAGGTCTATAGCTAATAGGGACTGAGCAGGCTTTAGAACCTGTATCTCACAGCTCATCGTCCAGTGCACTTCCTGCTTCCCGCTGACTTGGGGTAGCAATGGTGCAATGGAGGTAACGAGCTTAGAAGCCAGATAGGCTGGCTTTTTATCCTGGCTTCCCTCTAAGTTATTGTTGACCTTCCTTTCATCCCTGTGAAGGCTTTCTCCTCTTTAGTGGCCCCAGAGAATGGGATGACATTGCAGCAGCAAAGTCACCCTGAGCAGAAAACCAAACTCCACTATGCCCCAGTCCTGGGTTTTCCTTCATGTACTGATGGTCCCAGGCAGAATAGATAAGGCAACGCGAATTCATAAAATTGTTTTGTCTATCTAAATGCTTTATCTAAATGCTTAATCTGTCCCTCCAGTTCTCAGTGGAGGGATACACACTTTCTCCCCTCTGTCTGCCTGGGAATATTTGGCGATGCCATGCCTGGAGACAGTTTGGGTTGTGACAACTCCTGGTGGGGGCGGGGATGGGGCAGGGAGGGAGGGTAGGAGGGATTGGAGAACATTATTGGCATCTAGTGGATAGAAGCCAGGGATGCTGCTAAATATCCTACAGGGCACAAGACAGCCCCCACCCCCGACAACAAGGAATTACCCAGGTTCCATTGGCACCACCCTGGTAACCTAACCATGACCAAAGCAGGAGGAGCTAGATGAGGTCTCTGGTACCAAGAAGTACCATGTGTGCAGGCTTAGCACGAGCTTCCTTTCATTGGCAGCCTAGGTTTGTCTTTGCCAGATTTCATCCTTCGTGGACATCCTCATCGTTCCCCCAGCCCTCCCATTCCCAAGTATGGAATTAGGAAGACCAGAGCTTTCCAAAGAGTTCGGTGCATATGTATCACCCAGGGGTATTGTTAACAAGCACGTTAGGAGTAGATGAGTCCGGGATGGCATCCGAGATTCTGCATCTCTAACAAGCTCCTAGGTGATGCCTGTGCTGCTGGTCCACAGACCAGACTCTAGAGTAGCGGGGAATAGGACCACATGTTGCTCTTTCCCTAATTACTATTTACTTCTTGCATGTGGCTTTCTGCACTAGATCACTAACATGCCGGGGGCGGCGTGTTTTGGAACTGGGAGACCCTGGGGGCTGCTGCGTTCAGTCTCAGCTGTGGACCCTCTACTCCACTGGCTCCATTCCAACTCGGCTGGTTTCTTTGCAAGACTGGAAGGATGTAAACAAAGAGCTCAGGAGGTTTGCTGTATTAATGGCAGGCTCCTTTTAGTGATTTCGTTAGTTTTCCCTGATACCTTCTCTGCATAGACTCTCTGAACATATTTCACTTCCACTAACTAAACCTAATACATTTTCCTCCTAAAATAAAACTTGTAATTTTCGTAAATAGTACCCAGCACATACCAATATCTTTAACACTTGTATGTCTATTAAAAAAAGGCCATTGCCGTGCCCTTAGCTCCTGATCAATATTCCCTCTTAACCAACATCAGCGAGGTACCCAGGCCTCTGAGCTTCACTTTCTGCACATGCACGATGGAGTTAGTTGTTCCTACTGTGCGGGAATAGTGGGGTAGACGTTACCTGAGACACTGCTGTCTTCCTCTTCCCATCTTCCACATCTTCTATATTTTGAATGCTCTCTCTCCCCTGCTTCTCTCTCTCTCCCCCATCTTCCTCCTTTCTTCCTTTCCTCCCTCTCTTCTTCCCTCCACTCTTTCCTTCTTTTTCTTTTCCGGAGTGTTTTTTCTTCATCTTGCTGATGTTTGACATGGGCTTGTCCTTATCCCACTTTCTGGTGCTTTGAGATAGAGAGGGGCAAGTCTCCTTGCGATTCTCTTACTGGAACTAGTGGGAGGGCAGGGCGAGCTTTCTCTTCCTCCTGCTAGGGTGCTGGAGTTGATGGCTGAGGAAACCGGGCTGAAGCAGAGTGCCGCCCTTGAAAGACAGGGCTCAGTTCCTGCCCGGGGTCCTGTCAGATGTCCTGACTAGAGTCCCCTCCGCCAGCCAAGGGTGCATCCCTCAGTCAGGGACTTCCACAGCCTTCAGCTCGCTTCATCCAAGACATGTTCTCAGATGCCATTCCGAGCCTTTCTTGCACGGTGGTTGTGGCCAGGGGACCTGACTTCTCTTTCTGTGGCTCTACTTCTCAATTTCAGGTTGTCTGACTTTCAAAGAAAAATCTGCATGTTTTGTTTCAGATTTGGTTCCTTTTCATTTCACCATCTCCTGTTCTCTTGCGTGAATGTTATCTCTTCGAGGATTATAAACTTACGTGTTTTCTAGTCTTTATCAGGTTACTCTGCTGTTTTTCTTTTGTCTAGAGCGAACACTTCTCCAGATTAAATTTATTATGTTAGTTTTTATTTTCTTCAATGTTTTGGAATTTGGATTTGCAGCCTCATCTTTTTTTTTTTTTTCCTTCTAGTTTTCCAGAGAGAACGCCTAGTTCTCT
Organism: Nasua narica; assembly: GCA_028533885.1. Classification (NCBI taxonomy): domain Eukaryota; kingdom Metazoa; phylum Chordata; class Mammalia; order Carnivora; family Procyonidae; genus Nasua; species Nasua narica. The sequence goes on along the minus strand of CM052812.1, from coordinate 63,975,382 downwards.
CTGGCCTAAGTCCCTGGCATCTCCAGACCTTCCCCCCACTTTCTGCAGCCCTTGGCGCCTCCACACGTGGCGTATGCAGAAGCCTACCTGGCAGGCGGCGGAGGACTGCTTCCCGGTGCGTGGACTCCCAGGACCCTCCACGTGACCCACTTCAATGTACTGCTGACGGTGTTGCTACTTGTTCCACCATTTCTGGTACAAGTTCTCCTATTTTAAAATTCGATATCTCTCTTTATAACAGTTTATTGTCTTCCGTTGCATGTGGTTTTTAACTGTGAACATAATTGTGTGTGTGTGTGAGAGAGAGAGAGAGAGAGAGAGACAGGCTCCTCTGGAATGGAAAGTTTTTCTCTTTCTCCTTGGAGGCCCAGTTCAAAGGCCAGGTTTTGTTTTGTTTTGTTTTGTTTTGTTTTTTTGGTAGAGAGGCCCTGAGGACACCACAGATCTAGTCACCAGTGTTATTGGGGGAACCTTGCCTCCTCCCTCTGAATCTCAGCTTTCTCTACTCAAACAGGCTTATGCGTGCCGTAGCCCCCGGCAGTGGTAAGTGGCAGATACTTTTTTCAGTTACTGTTTGAGCTTAAATCAAAGAGCTTGCTTCCCATCACTGGTCTTAAATGGGGCATTTTTGGCTCTCAGTATCCCAGGTAACTAAACTCTTTCTTGGCTAACTCTGCCTCCTTCCAGACGTGTAGGTAAGTAGCCTCAAGCTTCAGCCCAGTTAAGATTTTATTCTCTTGGGTTTTGGTCCATGGAGATATTTACCTTGTTTTCAATGAGGATGTATTGTCTTTAATTTTCTCCTTTTATATTTAATTGGTTATTGCTTTGAGTTTGGAGTCAGAGCATGAGGCTCAATATAGGTCCTTGAAGGGTATCTTGTCTGGGTTCTATACAAACAACGGAGGGGAACGGCGCCTGGTGGCTCAGTCAGTTAAGCATCTGCCTTCGGCTCAGGTCATGATCTCCGGGTCCTGGGATCGAGCTCCTCATTGGGCTCCCTGCTCAGCGGGGAGTCTGCTTCTCCCTCTGCCTCCACCTCTCCCCTCACACTTGTGTGCGTGTGCCCCCTCTCTGTCTCTCTCTCAAACAAATACATAAACTCTTTGAAAAGAAATGACAAAACATAGGGGAGTGCTCCCCAGAGGGCGGCTTGACCAACCAAAATGTCCTAATTTAGCCACGCGTGCCTAAAGGTGGCAATAGAGGAGTGACAAATGCACCACTGGGCAGGGATTCAAGAATCTTGGATCTTGTTTCCTTTAATACCCTCTACCTATTAGCTTGCTGTGTGACTTTGGACAAATGACTTAACCTCTCTGGGCCTCGGTGCTCTCCCTTGAAAAACAGTGATGTTGGACTACTTCACCTGCAAGGTCTAGAGTTACAGGAGTCTACAGGGGGATGGTTTAAAACAATGTTCTCTGTTGCAGTTAGAAGGACTGCTGAGAGTATTTATTCAGTTCAGGTAAATGGTAAATGTGTCGGCCACTCTAATGAAACGAGTACATTTTTGCTCTAAATGTCATGGATGTTTATTATCAGATTAAACTACAGCAGGCCTAATTTTAGCTCTTCCAATTCAAGTGGAGCAGTGAAGATTAAATGTTAGGCATAATTAAAGATGCAGATGTAGTTATATTGAATTATAAACCTCATTAAGTGCAACGTCCCAGGAAGGCCCCTGAGACCAGCTACGAAGGACTTCCAGTTGCAATGCTGCAGTTATTAAAATATTGTAAAGTAAATCTCACTCCAAAAATATTATGACTTGGGTGGAAGGATTTTTTTTTTTTTTTAAGAAAACACGGCTGGAGTTGGTTCTGTGGGTAATTTCTTTGCTGTGTTTGCACATGGTTGGGAAGGGAGACTTTTCCTTGGCCTCTCCAAAGAAAGCCTTCCTGGGGCAAGTGCTGTCCCCTCCACCCGCCACGGTGGGTTCTGTTCTCCTGGGGCAGCAACAACGAAAGGCAACCTCAAGGTCAGTCAGATTCCGTCACAGAAGCTGGTAGCAAGGGAAGCTGGGGGAGAGGGCGGACGTTTTTAAGGACTGGAAGGCCACGTTTTTATACACACAGAGAAAGATTTTCTTAGTGACATTTCCATTTTTACCCCTTTGTGTAAAGATAACACGTTGTCATTTCGCAAATTCATATACTATTGGAACACGATAAAGACTAAAAAAAATCCAACTACTCCAAGATAATTGCTGTTAATATTTTGATGCATCTCTCTCTTTTTCTCTCTCCAGATTTGACAGAAATAACAGATCATAGCTTAAAAGCTGTTTTTCTATTTTAAAAAATGTAACACGGAGTGGATGTATATGTATTTTCTTGTCAATACATATTGATATACATGACCTTTTCTTTTTTTTTAATAGATTTTATTTATTTATTTGAGATCAAAGAGGGAGCGAATGGAGGGGAGGGGCAGAAGGAGAGGGAGAAGCAGACTCCCCGCTGAGCAGTGATTCCTGAGGCAGGACTCCATGCCTGAATTCCATCCAAATTCGATCCCAGGATCCCCAGATCATGACCTGAACTGAAGGCAGATGCTTAACTGACTGAGCCACCCAGGCGCCCCTACGTGAACTTCTTTAATGGCTAATGACATTGCAGTATATGAGCTTGATTTTATTTATATTTTTTGCATAAACTTGATTGAGCATTCAGATCATTTTTTTTAAGTGTTGTTTTTTTTTTAACTACTGGAAACAAACGCTATAAAGGGTCTCCTATTCCCACATCTTTGCATGTTTGTCTCATTGGCTCCATGACAAGCTCCCAGAGAAGGGTCAGGTGGTGTATGTTATGTATTTATTGACTTACCCTGGGAGTTTGAGGGTTGGCAGTTTGGTAGGGCCCGTCCATGCTGTTCTGGGCTCACTCACAGGTCTGCGGGTCACCTGCAGGCTGGGTGATTGGCGGTGGCCTCCGCAGGGATGGCTGAGGTGGCCCAGCTTTGTTCCATGGCCCAGAAGCAGAAGAGTAAGAGAAAACGCAGGAACACTGGTCTACCGACATCGCATCTGGTAAAGCAAGTCTCGTGACTGGACTCGCCATCAACAGGTACCGACGAGAAGAGCTGCACGGTTATGTTTTAAAAGGCGTGTTTACAGGGTGGGGTATAGATGCGATCCCTGTCCCATCAGCGGTCACAACACAGGCGCATTTAACACGTTGACTCGTATCTGTTAACTGTCCAGCAGGTGCGGCCAGTTCACACTGCCACCAACAAAGTGTGAGCGTATCCTCTGTGTTTTCAGTTACTGGAACCTACTTCTGCTTCCCACAGGCACTCACTGTTCAAGGGGACCTATTCCTCTCCTCATTTCCCCACAGACATTCCAGTCTGGTCTTCTCCCAGGCTCCTGCTGATCCTTCCTACCTTGAATGTTCTTTCTCCATCCATGTCCTTCCAGCCATGGGTTCTCCTACCCACCCATGTCCCACCCACCATATAGCCAAGTCCTGTGCATTCTTCAAGGCCCACCTCTGTCACCTCTGCGATTCCTGTGGATCCTGCCTTCCTCGGGACTTCTCTAGAGCAGGTAGGGTGACCAACGTGTCCCAGTTTGCCCCGGATTTTACTGGTTTTGAAACCAAGTCCTGCATCTCAGGAAGTCCCTCAGTGCTGGGAAGACCCAGGCAGTTGGTCACCATAAGAGAGAGGGTTGACAAGCTTTAAAGGGTCAGGTGGTGAGTATTTTAGGCTTTGTGGACCACGTGGTCTCTGTCACAACTACTCAGCTCTGTCATGGCCTCGTGAAAGCAGCCATATGCGCCAAATGGGTGTGGCTTTGTTCCAATAAAACTTTATTTACAAAAACAGGTGGTAGTCTGCTTTGTCCGTGTTCTGTAGTTTTCTTTCTTTACTTTTTTTTGTGTGCGTGTGCTGTAGTTTTCTGACACTGGCTTTCGAGCTTACCATCTGGACCGCACCATTTCACCTTCTGTCCTGTTTTCCTCTTAGGTTGTTTCACGTGGATTAGTCTTGTCTCCTTGGCTGGAATGTAAGGGCAGTTCATGATGTGACATCATGCCCAGTCCTGTGACAGCTTTGTGACCTTGGGAAAAAGTTACTTAAACTCTTTGTGTCCTCATCTGTCAGATGGAGAAAAGAATGGTCCTGACCCCACGGGTATTTTTGAAGATTAAATTAATGAATCTTCGTCTGACACCTGGCCCGTAATGAGTACTCAGTCCGGGCGAGCTGCTGTCCCCACCATCGTGAGCAGCGTCACCATCCATGTGTCTTTTCCAGTAGCCGGCATGGTTCGGTTACAGAAGAGCCTCGATAAGTAGAATCCTAAAGGCATTCAAGGGGGAAGGACCCTTAAAAATGTTTAATTCAACACTCATTTTAGAGGTGAACGTCTTGGAGTTACCCCTGTACGAAGGAGGGTTGGATGCTGTCAGTCGCCCCCGACCTCAGATGTCGCCTCTCCGCATCGGTGTGGCGGCCTGTCAGGTGCCGTGCGCCCGGAGACGAAATCCCAGCTCCGCGTCACGAGCAGTCCGTCCTTGGACAAGGCCAGGTTTGTCTCGTCGTCCATCTTCTGGTCTTATTCTTAGGATGGCGTCCGAGCACCTGGGCTGTGTAGGCGAGGCTCAGATAAGGGCCGGGCCAGAGACTGTGCCGGAAGGTTAAGAGCACGCGGAGTCAAGTACAGGGAGTACACTGAAGACGGGGGTCAGACAAAGCAGGCGGCGCACAGGTGTGCCAGGCTGGCGTCCAGCTGGGGCCTGGCGGGTGCGACGGGGCAGACCCTTGGCTCTGGCAGGCCACGCAGGGTCTCCAGTCTTAGGGCGGGAGGGGAGGAAGGGATGACCCCGCGGGAGACGCTCAGGTCCAGGGGCCTCTCTGGTCTGGGCCCCACTACCTGGTTCTTCTCCAGGCCCATCTCCTCAGGACGCTTCTGCCGTCTTGGTCCCGGCTCAGCTTTGATCTGGGGAAATGAAAGGCCAGGCTGCAGGGTCCCCTGCTGCCAACTTCTGCAGCAGGAGCGAGACTTCGTGATCCTGCCGGCTCAGGCGCACTTCATTTCCCGGTAATTAAACAAGTGGAGATCAAAGCTGACAAATCTCCCCATCTCTCAGCACAGTAGATGAAAGGTAAATATTTCCAGCAACAGTTTTTTTTCTTCATTAAAAGTGAGATGTGAACTGTCTTCTCCTTCCTTTGAAGAATACTGATAAGTTCAAGGTCACTCCACATAAGATATCTGGTCTCACTACCTCGATTATTCCACATCAATTTTTATCTTACATATATTGGGCTAACGTAAGGGGATTTCAGTGCCTAAATCATATCAAATTAGTCAGAAGACAAAGGAAAGTAAAAGATACCAAAATGGAACGGTCGGTGCTGGAGAAGCCTACACATATGGCCACGCTCAACAGGAATTTCTCTTTGTCAGGCGGGTCTGAGGGCTTCCGAGGCCAGTATCTACTGTAGGTCCTGGGGTCCTACATACAGAATCTCAGGCAGATGTCCAGTGCTCTCTCAGTGGGGCTTCTGAAGATGCCATTTGAGACCTGCTATTTTCTTTGTATGGAATGGCTCCCCAGAGAACCCGTCCCGAAGGCCATGAACCCGAGGGTGCTGGTCAACCCCACCTACTGAGTGCTGTCATCAGATTCTGTTAGTGCAAAGAACAGACCTCGCTCAGATGAGCTCAGGTGAAGGGCAGGTGGTTACTGGGAAGATACCACAGGGACTCGGGAATCCGAGAACAGGAATTTGAGTGCAGCTCAGGGAGGCTGCCGAGCCATCAGGAAGGAGGAAGGACAACCTTTCTGCTGCCTAGTCTTTCCGCTCTCCTCTGACTGCCCTCCTTGGCTTTTGCATCACTGCTGCTTGCCCCTGACTTCTGCCCTCTCGCCAGCTGCACTGGCTGCTCTGAATGTCGGTGTCCCTCACGTCCTCTCGGCTAATCACGTGTGGCTTCGCTCTTCCGTGCCTCGGTCTCTGGTTCCAGATTCCAGAGAGATCTGACTGATGTAAGCTGTCATCCCCAGCCAGACTCTTGAAGTCTCAGGTTTCTGGGCAGGCTGTGGAGGGTCCAGCCCACGCCCCCTCCACCCCATTGATCCAGTTAGCTGTAAGAGTGGTGGCCCTCTCTAGAGTCAGATGGTAAAACAGTGTCCCTTCAGCAACAGATGGGGGTAGCAAAACGCCCCTCCTGGGGGACTCTGGTTGTATTAGGCTGTAATGAACATTATGAGTGATGTTGGAACAGAGAATGGGAGGATAATTACTTGGGTTAGACTCTTGCCTGGCTTTTTATCAGCTGAAGTTTTTTTAAAAAATGTAATTCACATATGATACTATACACTCTTTTTTTTTTTTTTTTTTTTGATATACACTCTTTTAAAGTGCACAATTCAGGGGCACCTGTGGCTCAGTGGGTTAAAGCCTCTGCCTTCCACTCCGGTCATGATCTCAGGGTCCTGAGATCGAGCCCCATATCGGGCTCTCTGCTCAGCAGGGAGCCTGCTTCCCCCTCTCTCTCTCTGCTGCCTCTCTGCTTGCTTGTGATTTCTCTCTCTCTCTCTCTCTGTCAAATAAATAAATAAAATCTAAAAATAAATAAATAAAGTGCACAATTCAGCATTTCTTACTATATTCATGAGGTTTTGCATCCATCACCTAATTCTAATTTTGCTTTTGTTTCCCTTGCTTTTGGAGACATATCTGGGAAAATGTTACTATAGCTGATGTCTGAGAAATTACTGCCTGCACTCTCTTCTAGGATTTTTATGGTTTCAGGTCTCACATTTAGGACTTTAACCCATTTCTGAGTTTATTTTTGTGGATGGTGCCAGAAAGTGGTCCAGTTTCATTCTTTTGCATGTAGCTGTCCAGTCTTCTTCACACTGTTTATTAAAGAGACGGTCTTTTTCTCATTGCATCGTCTTGTCTCCTTTGTTGCAGATAAATTAAATCGTGGGTTTATTTCTGGGCTGTCTATTCCATCCTGTTGATCTGTGTGTCTATTTTTGTGCCAGTACAATACTGTTTTGATTACCACAGCTTTATAATATATCTCGAAATCTGGGATTGTGAGACCTCCAGTATTGTTCTTCTTTTTCAAGATTGCTTTGGCTATTTGGGGTCTTTGTGGTCCCATACAAATTTTAGGATTATTTGTTCTAGCTCTGTGAAAAACAGAGTTATTGTTTTGATAGGGATTGCTTCAAATCTGTAGATTGCATTGAGTAGGATGGACTTTTTTTTTTAAAGATTTATTTATTTATTTGACAGAGAGATCACAAGTAGGCAGAGAGGCAGGCAGAGAGAGAGAGAGAGGAGGAAGCAGGCTTCCTGCCGAGCAGAGAGCCTGATGTAGGGCTCGATCCCAGGACCCCGAGATCATAACCAGAGTGGAAGGCAGAGGCTTTAACCCACTGAGTCACCCAGGTGCGCCAAGTAGTATGGACATTTTAACAACATTTATTCTCCCAATCCATGAGCATGGAATGTCTTTCCATTTGCTTGTGTCATCTTCAATTACTTTCATGATCAATGTTTTATAGTTTTTCAGATTACAGGTCTTTCACCTCCTTGGTTAAATTTATTCCTTGGTATTTTATTATTTTTGGTACAATTGTAAATGTTATTGTTTCCTTAATTTGTCTTTCTGCTACTTCATAATTAGTGTATAAAAATGCAATGTATTTCTGTATATTGATTTTGTATCCTGTGACCTTATTGAACTCATTTATCAGATTTAGTAGTTTTTGGTAGAATCTTTAGGGTTTTCTGTATAGAGTATCATGTCGACCTCAAATAATGAGAGTTTTACTTCTTCCTTACCAATTTAGATGCCTTTTATTTCTTTTTCTTGTCTGATTGCTGTGTCTGGGACTTCCAGTACTATGTTGAATAAAAGTGGTGAGAGCAGGGGCGCCTGGGTGGCTCAGTGGGTTAAAGTCTCTGCCTTCAGCTCAGGACATGATCTCAGGGTTCTGGGATCAAGCCCCATGTCAAGCTCTCTGCTTGGCTGGGAGCCTGTTTCCCCCTCTCTCTCTGCCTGCCTCTCTGCCTACTTGTGATCTCTCTCTCTGTCGAGTAAATAAATAATAAAATGTTAAAAAAAAAAAAGTGGTGAGAGCAGACCTCCTTGTCTTGTTTCTGATCTCAGAGGAAAAGCTCTCAGTTTTCACTATTGAGTATGATGCTAGCTGAGCACTTTTCATATATGGCCTTTATTTTGCTGAGGTGTGTTTTCTCTAAGCTTACTTTATTGAGGTTTTTTTTTTTTTATCATGAATGGATCTTTTACTTTGTCAAATGCTTTTTCCGAATCTATTGAAGTGATCATATGGTTTTTATCCTTTCTCTGGTTGATGTGGATGTACGTGTTGATTGATTTGCAAATATTGAATTACCCTTGCATGACAGGAATCAATCCCACTTTACTGTGGTGAATAATTTTTAAATGTATTATTGGATTCAATTTGCCTACATTTTGTTGAGGCTGTTTGTGTCTGTGTTCATCAAATATTGGCCACAAATATTGTAGTTCTCTTTTTTTGTAATGTCTTTATCTGGTTTTGGCGTTAGGGTAATGCTGGCCTCATAGAATACATTTGGAATCTTTCCTTCCTCTTCTCTTTTTTGGAATAATTTGAGAAGAACAGGTATTAATTCTTTTTTAAATGTTCGGTAGAATTCACCTGTGAAGCCGTCTGTTGCTGAACTTTTGTTTGTTGGGAGGTTTTTTGGGTTTTTTTTGTTTTGTTTTATTTTTTGACAGAAACTGTATTTTCAGTAAGTGAGTAAGTATGCTGCCTTCCAAAGTTTAAGCATTTGGTTTGGGAGATATTTGCTCAGGAAATTACTGGTTTGGAGATATTTGGTTTGGGAGATATTTGCTAAGGAAATATCTGGTTTGGGAGATATTTGCTAAGGAAAAGGAAAGGCTGTGTGTTTAAACGCAAATACTTAAACCTTGATTAGAAGAAGCCACTGTGTTCTTTCTTCTGTAGGAAGCTACCAGGAAATTTGAATATTTAGAAAAAGTCCTTCAGGTTTGTGTAAGAAATTGTTACCTT
>CM052812.1:63947268-63965820 GCA_028533885.1 Nasua narica | reverse complement strand
GAGGTAGCACATGGGGACGACACATGGCCTGTAGCAAGTGCTCAGCGGGCTAGGTGCCAACACCGTCCCCTTCACCGTCATGCCCGGTATCACTACTGCACCATCTCTGCCAGTCTGGAGGGAATTACAAGGACCCGGGGGCAGCTGGGTTCAGACCTCTACTCCCCAATGGTCCTACTTGTCATTCTTGGCTCAGGCCTGCGGTCACAGAGGACCAGAGCGGCGAGGAGCTTGACCTTTGATACCAAATGCTGATTTTTCCAAATGGAAAGACTGAGGCTGAGTAAGTGGCTCATCTTGGGTCAGAGTGTCGGTACCCTGGCTGCTGTTCTGGTGTCCCCAGGGCTTTTTGAACCATCCCAGGAAACCCTGGTGGCTGGGAGGACCCCCTCCTTGTTGGAGCCACCATGAAGTATCTGGATAATTCAATTTGTCCCCCCCCCCCCCGTTTTAATGCCTCTCTCCCTCCTGTCTGGATGGAGTGCCTGCCACGTAGTGAACAAAGAAAAGCCATTAATTAATTACCAGGGACGCCTGGGTGGCTCAGTTGGTTAAGCAGCTGCCTTCGGCTCAGGTCATGATCCCGGCGTCCTGGGATCAAGTCCAACATCGGGCTCCTTGCTCGGCAGGGAGCCTGCTCCTCTCTCTGCCTCTGCCTGCCTCTCTGCCTGCTTGTGTTCTCTCTCTGTTAAAATAAATAAAATAAAATCTTTAAAAAACAATCCTTAATTAATTACCAGCGCCCTGCACATGGGTGCCCGGCCCAGCCCCCGTCTGCAGACCCAGCGTCCCAGCTCCTGGTGCGAGGACAGCAAAGCCTTCCAAGGGCAGCCTGACATCGCCTTGCCTTCTCCCATCCAAGCATCTGTGTCTCCCCAGGAATTTGGACGGAAGTATTAATAATCCACCAGGTTCAGTCGGAAGGGCACAGTGACTCACTTGTTTTGACAGTACAATATCTCCAGTTAAAAATAATGCAAATGTGAAAAAAACAGAAGTCTCAACAGGGCCTGGCAGCTCGGTTGATTTCTGACCAAACATCCACCCCTTCCCTCTTTCTTCTGGAAGAACCCCGGCTGTGCTCAGGGGGTGCAGTATACTCAGTAGGGGTGAGCCTGACACCCCTCTCCTGTCCTGTGTCAAGGCAGGGCATGTGACCCTGTTCTGGCCAATGGGACTCGAGGGAAGTCTCCTGGGGACTGTATTTAGATGGGAGGCCCCCTGCCGCCCAACTTTGGGCCTTGGGATACAGTTGTTTGCGGGAAGTGACCGCTGCGGCAGCTCCCCTACAACCAGGAGGTCAAGGCCAAAACTTGACTTCATCCTCCCAGAGGATGGACCGGGAGCCCAGATGTCACAGAGCCGTGAACCCACCGTAGAACCTCCTGCCTCCAGCTGCTGAGCCGGGTTTGCTCGGGTGTTCCTTGCAGCCAAGGTCAACCCCACCCAAGCTAAGTTAGGGATGAAGCCCTGGGCCAGCCAAGGGAAGGCCTCAGTTCCTCCTCAAGGGTAGAGGGGCCTTTAAGGACCCTGGATACAGTTCTGCGTCCTGAAGCCTCACCTTGTGACAGGTGCTCACATAGTTGTCCCGCACCCTCTCTCCCGTCGCCCTTCCTACCTGCATGCCGGACCAGTGGGCACCCCCTGAGAGGTGAGGGGGTCAGTCCGCCCTCTTCCAGCTTCGGGTCAGTCGCCTCCACTTCCCCATGGTGGTTTCCCCACCACCGTCTCCTCGGCTCGCCCTGGTTCTAGACTTCATTTTTTTCCCTTGCAGATCCGAGCAGCAGCTACTGAGGACTACACATGTTCCAGGCCATAGATGCCCTACACCAGACCCCTCCACATACAGATTCGGATCCACAGGCACCCAAGCCGGTCACAGTGTGCGCTACATTTTGCAGATGGGAAGGTGGAGCTGTGTGAGGCCAGGTGACGTGCCAAGATCCTGTGGCAAGGTGTTACACTTAGGTCTCTTTCTGCTCATTTTTCCCCCTCAGATGGGGTGGGCTTGGGAATCTGATGTCGTTGGTGTGGGTTCCAGCATGAGGCTGAGCAGATTCAGATGTGGCTGGGCATGGGCACAGGGGGCCTCATCAGATGTGCATTTGTCTGATGGCCTAAGGAATTTGCTGGGATGAAAAGCCATCTAAGGAGAAAGTCGGCAAGATGAGCTCAGCCCAGGACTGACCAGGGCACAGGGGAGTGGGCTACGGGGACTGCACTGAGCCTGAGTGCGGTTTGCGGTCTCAGCAATCTGGGCTGGGGGGAGGAGGGAGATTTCAAGTAAGGACCGTAAGATGTCCGGATGGCCATGCTACAGCTCGGGAGCCTTTGGGACCCGCATGGGGAGAGTCCTCAGCAGGGCCTGGTGGCAGGCCAGGACTGGAGAGAGGCTGACTCACCCATGGGCAGGTCCAGCCCCCAGGTGGGGTAGCTGTGCAGTGGGGGCTGTGTGATCCCCCAGACTTCTGTGGGCCCCACATTTGAAGGCTTTTCCTTGTAGGAAAGCAGCAGACAGCCTCTCCTGCCGGCTTCCTTGTCTCGGGGACTGGAGGCCAGGAATTGGAGAATCTGGCCCACCACCTGCTTTTTTGTGGCTTATGAAAAAAGAATGGTTTTTAAATTTTTAAGTGGTTAAATTTTAAGTATTTATGCAAGTACCTACACAATGTACTCTGTTTTGCCTCTTGGCCTCCAAGCCTAAACTCTTTACCGTCTAGGCCTTGACAAACTTTCCTGGCTCATGGTGTGGTCTGTTTTTAGAGTCCAGCCGCAGGGACAGTTGGCTGCCGGTGAAGAGGCCTGGCGTTGCCCATGTCTTGGTCCTGGGGAGGGTGGGATGCTGGGCTTCCTTGGCCTCGGGCTTAGCATACTGACATGCCCCCCCGCATTTTCCCTGAGGCCCCCCAAGTACAGAGCGGTAGGTCTGGGAGAGGGTGCCAAGCTCTAAGAGGAAGCGCATGGCTCCAGCCTTCCTGCCAAAGCATCCCAGGGCCATCGGTGCCCTGGCGGCCACTCTTGCTGGGGCAGGTGTGTTCCTGCAGCTGAGCAGCATCTCGCTGATAAGGCCTAATGAGCTGCGTTTAACCACAACATGGTCCTGCCATGTGGCCTCCCTCCCCCAGTGTGCCCATCTGTCGGCCTTGGGAGACCACTCTCTGTGCAGCTGGAACCTCCCCCACCATCGAATCAGGAGAGAGCTGAGGTCCCCCAAGCCAGGCCGAGCACACAGGCCAGCAAATCTCTGTGCTTAGCCTGTGCCAGCTCCTGGCCACCTTCCAGGTCCTCAACGGCATCGCCAGATGGTGGCTAACGAAGGGTGAAAAGCTCCCGGGGAAGGTCTGGGCACAGAGCAGTGTGGGAAGGCCAAAGAAACAGAAGGCACCCTGACCCCGGTGGTGGGAAGGGCTCCAGGTGTGGCCTGACTTTGCTTGGGCCGACCAGCTTTTATTGCCAACCTCTTGCCAGCGGCCCTTCCTTTACTCTTCCTGTCCCTGTCTCCGGGGACCTGCCAGTTAGATGCTTATACATTGTAGAGGACAGGCCAAGGCCAGGTGTTGGTGGATGTGTGAAGTCCACGGGCCCAGGCCCGCTTGTTCTGGGAGGGTAACTGCTCTGTGGTCCTCTCACCTGCAGATGTCCAAGCAGTCTGAGCCCCTCCTTTTTCCTGGGGTGAACGGTTGGGCCTCACACATCTGGGATCTCTGTGGTTCATCGTGCGCCCTCCAAGCCACAGGCTGGCCTGTTCAGATGAAATCATTCGGCCTAACTTACTGTTAGGAGCTGTGACTGATGTTCACGTCGGCCCCTGATGCTTCAGAGCGTGTGCTGGAGAGGCCCTTTCACAGCAAGTCTTTGCGAATCTGGCACCCCGAAGGGCCCGGTGGGCGGGGCCAGAGAACGGGGCGGGGTCAGGGCAGATCCAGCTCCACATAATGGAGAAAGTACAGTTATAAAACAGTGCAAGCCACCTCCAGGATGCCTGTGGCGTTCTTCCCCGGGCTGCGAGGAAGGGAATGTGGGCCCGAGGCAGGAAGGCACCACAGGACACGTGGGGCGGTTAGAAGAGCGAGCCGAGGTGGACACTCCCGGGGTCTCTTGGTTGTTTGTGGTGGTCGGAGCCTTGGAAAGCTGAGGGGCTACGCACAGTAAGGTAGGGGGTCTTTTTGGCGTGGCAGGGCAGCCGGTAATGAAAAAGAGCCCAGAGCATCCTGGCAGGCGTTGGCTGTTGGAATGGCCGAGGTTCTTCTTGGGAGTGGGCACGCCCAAGATTTCATTTTAAGCTTGTTTTGTGGATCCATCTGCCCTTCCTCTTTGCAGATCACCCGTGCAAACTGCTGCCTTCTCAGGGCTGGGGTGGGTCTGTGGCCCGTGGCTGCACAGGGCCACGTGAGCACGCAGAACCAGCGAGGGGGAGGAGAGGAGGGGAGGCGGGATGAGAAGGGGAGTGACCCCAGGAATGTGGTTTTGGGGAGGTATGGGATTGGGATTTGGGAGGGGGCTCTGAGGCAATGTTGTCTTGCTCTTAAGGGGCAGAGAGAACCCAGGTGACACGTGGGTTAGAGCCACTCTAGGAAAGTGAGTTGAGCTCTGAGCCCACAGTGGGGGGACAAGGGCTTTGCTCTGTGGCATGCTGACCCATTTTCTGGCAGTCGCTGGCCAGAGGCCTGCGTCTCTACCTCCCCAGCTTTGGAAGCAAAGATCGGAGTCTGCAGCCCAGGGTTGGGTGGGGCAGAGCTTTGAAAGGGCCCCAGTCATCTCTCTGGGCAAGGACAGGAGCTGGGGCTTTTGGGACACCTGCTGATTTTGTCTCACAGATGGGGAGTAAATGGCAGGAATGACAAATCCAAAGAATCTTAAAAGCTTTAAGACAATGAGGATGGGGATCTGCGTTGCCAGCAGGCCCCCCAGCTCGTGCTCTTCTCACTGTGACATTGACCTCCATCATGCGGGGAAGCCTATGTTCCATCCTGGTGACCGCCTGCACCAACAAATCGCGATGAAGCGACTTCTGAGGCTCGGTCATAAAGGGTAACCCAGCTTCTGCTGGGTTCTCTCTTTTGGGACATGTGCCTGTGGAACCCCGAGCCTCCAGATAAGAGGCTTTGGTTACATGGAAGACACCACGCGGGGAAGAGCATGTGGTGAGACCGTAGAGAGATAGAGAAGCTCAAGGAGCCCAAGCCACCACGGTGGCCCAGCGCAGCATCGGGCCCGAGAGGGAGCAAGCCTTCAGGGGACTCCAGCCCCTTCATCCATGTCACCCCCACCAGACGCCGAACGCAACAGAGGAGCTCCCCGCCGACCCTTACCAACACTCCAGCTTCACGGGCAGAAGAAACATGCTGCTTGTTTTAAGCCCACAGAGTTTTAGGCCCTTCGTTACGCAGCCGTAACTGACTGATACAGGGGCGGGAGGAGGCCATGACCACATATTAAGTGGCCATTTTGCTAAATATCTCACGGACATGAACTCGTTCCATTTCCTCAATAGGAAGGTAGACACCTCTGCTGGCCCGCCTTTAACGATGCAGACGGTGGGATTCATGGGAACAAAGTAGCTGGACACAGGACACACGCCCGGTGACAGGATCGAGACTGGAATCCGGAGCTGACCTGGAGCCAAAGCTTTGTTCCCTGTTGGTACCTCCCAGTTCTGGAATTTTCCCTCCAGCTCTGCTGTGAGTTGATTGACCAGCCTGGGACAAGATAGCCTCCTCACCTGGGCAACATGGACTCCCAGACTCGTACCTGTGGCCTGGCCTGACCTCTTCCTCTGGATGCACAAGGTTGGCCCCCATGGACCTACAAACTTAGGCCTTTTGAGACCAGTGGAGGGGGACCCATAGACACTCGTGAGGATGGGCTCCCTAGCAACAGTGGCAATGGGAGAAAAGTTTGCTCTGGACCATGGAGGTTTTTGCGAAAGAGCCAAGAAGTCATCTCTTTTGGGGCATCTGGGTAGCACAGGTAAGCATCCAACTCTTTTTTTTTTTTTTTTAAGATTTTATTTATTTATTTGATAGAGAGAGAGATCACAAGTAGGCAGAGAGGCAGGCAGAGAGAGAGGGGGAAGCAGGGTCCCCGCTGAGCAGAGAGCCCAATGTGGGGCTCGATCCCAGGACCCTGAGATCATGATCTGAGCTCAAGGCAGAGGCTTTAACCCACTGAGCCACCCAGGAGCTCCGGTAAGATTAACCATATAAGAAACTGCCAGTTGTTTTCCATAGTGGTTGCACCATTGCTCATTCCCATCATGACATATAGAAGTTCCAGCTTTTCCACATAACGCCCCTAAGCGTCCAACTCTTGATTTGGGCTCAGATCATGATCTCACGGGTAAGATCAAGCCTCGTGTCCCCACGCCCAGCATGGAGCCTGCTTAAGATTCTCCCTCTCCCTCTCCCCCTCCCCTGCCTCTGTAAAAAAGAAGAATCTCTTCCTAAATGTCCAGCATTCACCCTGTGCCAAGCGCTGCTCTAAGGGCTTTATGAGTAGTAACTCATTAATTGTCACAGCAGCCCTAGGAGGTAGAGACCCGGTTGTAGGGGTAAGAAAACTGAGACACAGACAGGTTATTGAATTCGCCCAAAGTTACATGGCTGGTGAGGGCTGGACCTGGTATTTGGATCCACCAGTTTGGTGGAAGAATCCCAAGTGGAGGGATGTTAAAACAGCTCTATTCTCAGACTGGTCCAAGCAGATTTTATGCTGTGTCTTCTTTCCTCTTCACATCCGTTATTTCTTGATCGGAATTTCTTAGAGAAAGAAAACAGGGAGCTGTGGACTGGCACCAAAAGGGCAGATGGGGGGCTCTGGGCTTCTCTCTGGTCCCCGGGAGGCATGTAGTGAGTAGCCGTCTCCTGCACAATGAGAAGACAGAGCTCTGAAATGTCCCCGGAGAGATGTTCCCATCTGAGCAGGCACAGCGTCTCCGCAGTGCCTGTTGCCATGGCAAACAGCCAACACCCAGAGCCAAGCGGATCATTCCAGAACCCCTGCGCCACCGGTTACCCCGTGACCCAGCATGGTAAAGAGGCTGAGCTTTGAAGATGTGAAGTCTCATTAACCTGAGTCTGAGCCCCGTGTTTGGCTTCCCCTCGGGGTCAGCATGTGCCCGTGCTCCCGCTCTGCACCTGGAGGCAGCTTTCCCCTCCCCCAGTGTTTGGGAGGGAGACAGCGCGGGGTTCAGGCGCTCACAGCCCCCCAGCCTTAGACAAGCACAGCAACTCTCCAGGCTTGTGAGACTGCACCCATGCACTGGAGCTGTTGCTGAACGCCGGTCCTGAGCTGGCGTCCCTTCTGGGCCTCGCATGTCCCCACATCAAATACTCAGGAGCAATTCCCTGGCCAGGGACTGAGGGTGGGTTATTGTTTCGTTGGCTTAACCAGAATATCTCCCTTTTCTGCGCTGCTGGGTAGATATGAGGTATAGGATATCAAGGATTTACACAGGGCCTGGCCCCAGGGAAGGGCAAATTCATGCTTGTTCCTGTTCTTTGTCCTGTCCTGCCCCCCACCCCCTCCCTGCTCCCCAGTATACTCTCCTCGGTCCTCTCTTTCCCTGAAAAGTACTCCAGAAACTTGAAAGAAAGCCTCGAGGGCTTCCTGGAGGTGATATTTCTATACCCAAAGCAGGATGTATATTTTCCAATAAAATAATGGCTCCTATTTCTAGAATACCTACCGTGTGCTGTGCACAGTCAGTATGCTGTCTCACTTCTTACTGTAGCCCTTCAAGGTTTCATTATCCCTGTTTTTCAGTTGAGGAGATTCAGATAAGATGTAGAGAAATTAAGTAATTTACCCCAAGACCACAGAGGTTCTCTGAACCTGGGAAGCGTGATATCAGAGCTTGGGCCTTTAACCCGCATGCAATACTTTTTTGTGTCATATCTGTGTCTGCGTTTGCGTCGGGCCTCTTCCCAGCTGCCCTTCATACCCTTCCTCCTGCTCTGGCTCCTCTGAGCAGCTGTGCCTGCCTCCCTGAGGGACTGGGCCCTTCGAACCTCTGCCCCCCGCCCCCCGGATTCTCTACGCCTTCAGTTAGGCAATGGCCATTTGCCCGGCTCCTGGACCACACGTGCCAGCCCACTGAGTGAGTGTGGGAAGAGAAGGGAAAGAAAGGAGGCGAGCTCACGTGCGAGCCCGACTGGGCGCATAGCCATGCGGGTCGGCACGCTCGTGGGAAGGGAAAAGGCCCCAGGAATGGGGCAGGTGTGGTCCTGGCAAAGCCAACCGAATGGTCATTGTTCAGGGTCCAACAGCAAGCTCTGGACAGTCTAAGAAGCAAGCTCCCACTTCGAGAGAAGGAGCTAGAAAAATTCAATGTTAGGTCCCCAGCAAAGCAGACAGGGGCATCAGAGCTGGGCTCCCGGTCTGTGGGGCAACAAAGTGCTGGGAGGACCTGAGGCAGGAACCTTGTCCTCCATGCTGGCCCAACCCAGGGGTCCATATGCAGGGTTCCGACCCCCTAGCATGACCTGGCCGTGCAGCCTTAGGCTTGGGGGATGGCAGGACTTTATCCCATCCCAGGGGCTGCCATTACTAAGGCTGTTGAGACATCCACTGCTGGTTAGGGTAGTGCCAGCCCTGCGTAGTGCTGGGTCTGCAGGTGGGCAGGCGCATTCCAGCTCAGGGGGCTGGGAGAGAAAATCGGGTGAGAAGTGAAGGTGGCGCCTCTCAGCATCCCATCTCTCCTACCATAGGATGGTGAGTGCACAGAGCTGAGAGTCCTCAGACCTCTAGGGTTTGCTTTCCAAGGATTGTTAGGATTGGTGTCACCTAGGCCTTAGGAGGGAAGGACCTGACAATCTGATTGTAAAACTTTATACTAAAATGTTAATGACTACTTGTTCTTTAAAAAAGGGTCTGAGGACCTCAAAGAGGCCCCTTCTTGGTGTGATGTGGGGGTGGTGGTGTTGACTAAACCGGGGGTGCCATATATGCCAGTGCCAAAGGTCAGCGGTGCTGGCGGTCAGCCATGCCTGGGTCAGCCGTGCCGGGGGTCTGTCACGCTGGGGGTCAGCTGTACCGGGGGCTCAGCCATGCTGGCCTTTGCCTGCCGCTGTGGCCGCCCATCTCCATTCCACCAGCTCCATTCCACCTAATGACTGCCCGGCACCTGCCCGGGAAGATAGATGGCCGCTGTCACTCAGGCAGGTGCGTGTCACAGAGGCACAGACTGAGGCCCACAAGGGCAAAGGTGCAGTTGCAGTCAGGTTGGGAGCTGGTTTGGGGCTTCGGGAAGGACGGAGGCTCCAGCCTGTGCCCTCGTGTGAAATGCGATTGCCACTCTGTCCTCCCTGCCGTTTCCTTGTCACTTCCTTCCTGGAAGCCAGCCAGCTCTGCCTGCCGGGACCTCGGGGCTAGTGATGCATGGGCATCGTGGGCTGTCCTGCAGCTCTTCTGCTCCCCGACTCCCTGCCCCCAGGACGAGAGGGGAGTCTCCCCAGTCCCATGTGACCCAAGTGCTGGCTCTGGCCTTCTGTCTTTAGCCTGATGCCATCGTTACAGTGTCCTCCTCCATGGCTGCTACCAGGAGGGGAGGAGGAGGAGGAAGAAGAGAGGGAAGAGGGGGGAGGAGGAAGAGAAAGAGGAAAAAGAAGGGGAGGGAAGAGGAGGGTAGGAGGAAGAAGAGGAGGAAGGATCATTGATTCCCATGGGGCACCGTGGTGGGAGATATCCCTTCCCACTGAGCTGTGGAATTTGAGTGACCAACAGGTTCAGTTTTCCTGGGACCAAGGGGGTGCTGGGAGGTGGGACTTTGAGTTTTAAAACTGGGAAAGTTCCTGGCAAGCTGGGATGAGTTCACCCTGTGTGGAAAGTGGGGTTGGATGAGGCTGGATGCGGCGTCTTATTACCCTGGGAAAAAAGTGCCTGCTTTCCCTGTTCCCTGGTCCTTCTCCAGGAACGCAGCTTTTCAGTCACCTGGCTGTGTGAACCCAGGTATGGCTCCTGGGGGGATAAAGTCTTGTCTTTATTTTCCTCCACACTGGGTAACACTCTGGTGAATTCCGTGTTCCAAGAATTGGTGTACTTGGAATCTTGGCAGTGCCCTGAGAATGAGATTGCCCCATTTCACTGGCACTTTCCCACCGCTGGGTGGTGGCCCAGAGCCTGTCCCTGAAAGCAGAAGGTCCTAACCTGAGAAGCAGATGCACTGTCAAGTCCAAGGGTAAGGGTGGGGAGTGAGGGGGACAAGGACGTCTGAGAACATGAGACCAAGCCAGGGTCAGGGCTGTGTTTGAGACTCACGTTGATGACTGTCTGGTTTATAAAAGTCACTGTCACCTCCCCAAAACATCAGAATGCCCACGGAGTAGGTGCCAGAGCTGGGTAAGCGACATCTTTGACACTAGTTTTGTGGGGGATGCCACAGGGCAACAGGGCTGGGCCCTGGGGAATGTGGTCAGCTGGGGCGGTCTCATGTGGTCTTTTGTCCCTAAGAATCAGCTGCCTGCTCCCCTGAAGCTGAGCTGAGGGTTTCCAGCTCCTTGGCCTGGAACCTCTGCGCCTGCCCACCGCTGGCTGTTTTGAATGACTCAGTCCAGCTGCCCACCCCCCAGATTAGCACTCCTGCTCATTCTGTCACAGGGAATAAGGGGAAGAAGGTCCGAGACCTCAGGCAAAGATGTTACCAGGCACACAGATGAGCTTTAACTTTACTCAAAAACAAAGGGACACACAAACCAAAACCAAAAAACCAAAAAACCCTAAAACAAACAAACAAAAAAACTCCCCAAAAAAGCAGATTTCCAGTTTGCTTCAGTGAAGAGGAAGTTTTCTATAACTTCTCAAATCTTTCAGGCCCCAGTGCTGGCTCTTCTCCCTGTGAGGCACCTACAGCCTCAGACCCCCCCGGCCGAAGGGTTTCCCTGGATGCCGCTGGCATCAACCACATTCAGCTTTTTCATAGCTGATTCCTGCCAACTTTCTCCTCTCCCCATTTCCAACCCCAAGAACGTTGCAGAGATTGATTGGAGAGAAGCTATCTGCAAGAAGGCAACTACATTATATGAGATGAGTCTCTTGAGAGCAGGGACCCTGTCTAATTCAGCTGTTCATTCCGTAAATACGGATCAAATGTCCCAGGCATTCGTCCACGTGATAGAGAAGAGTGGTTTGGGGCCCGGGCTCTGGAGCAAGACTCCCTGGGTTCTTCCCTCGGCCCCATCACTTACAAGTTATAGGACCTTGGGCACGTTTATTAACCTCCTTGAGTCTTAGGGATAATAATATTACCTGCTTCCGAGGGTTTTAAGGATTAAATTTTATGTATAGATAGATAGATTTCTGAGAACATGGAATAAGAACATATATCCACTGAGAACTTATACACGAATGTCCCTAACAGTCAAAAAGTAGAAACAACCAGAATGTCCATCCACCAAGGACTGCACAAAAGCGTGGGTACATCTGGTATATCCATACCGTAGATTATTCAGCAACAAAAAGGAATGAAGTCCTGACAAATGCTACAATAAGGATGAGACTCAAGAACATTCCGCTAAGTGAGAGAAGTCACAAAGAACCACATATCCCATGATTCCATTTATAGGAAGTGTCCAGAATAGGGAACCTATAGAGACAGAGAGTAGGTGAGTAGTTGCCTGGGCAGGGGCAGAGGAGAATGGGGAGTGATTGCTAGTGGGTACAAGGTTTTCTTTAGGGGCAGTTAAAGTATTCTAAAATTGACCCTAGTGATAGTCGCACAACTCTGTGGATATAGGAAAAGCCACCGAATGGAAGCTTTAAAGGGGTGGTTTGTATGGCATGCGAGTCCTATCTCAATAAAGCTGCTTTTCAGACATCTTCGAACAAGGCCAGGCACATATTAAGCATAAATAAGTGTCAGCAAGGATTCTTTGGAGCTAGGAAAATTAGGAATGGAAAAGATGAGCAGACTCTCTGCTTCAGGAAGCTCACACTCGTAGAATTCACGTCCGTACCCCATGCGTCGTGAAGTGCAGGGCTGACACGTGGCTCACGCTAGCTGTCGTCAGACCGCGGGCCTTCTGGGAGGTCCTGTCATCTGACTTGACGTGAAGCCGTGGCTTCTGATGTCTGGCTAGCACCATCCGCCTGTCTGTCCTTGGCCCTGAACAAAGCTCTCCACCCTCTCATGGCCTACAGGGCCAGCTCACCAGTTTTGCTTCTGGATTTTCTTTCCTCCTGACCTGGCTTTGTCCTCTTCTGTAAAGCAAGCAGGAACATAACGTCTCCTCTACGTTGCTGTTCAGAGCGCGGTCCCGGGACCGGGAGCTTCTGCAACACCATGGGACGTGTAAGAAACACGCCCAGATCTCAGGCACCGCCCCGGAACGGCCGAGTCAGAGCCTAAGCTTGGACAGGATCCCCGAGTGATTCATCGGTACATTGAAGGTTGAGGAGAAAGTCAGAGCCGTTCCAGCCATCAAGCTCTCTGATTCGACGGGAAGGCATCCAGTATCCAGCCAAGACACGTGGAGCCCTTACTCTGTGCCAGGGCCTCTCCTACGATTCTATCTCCTTGCCACACGAGCTCTAGGCAGGGGCAGTCGTGCTGCTATTTTACAGGAGAGAAGCTGAGGCCTGGCTCAGGAAAGCGGGGTTCTCTGTGGAGGTCACCTAGCTCACTGGGGACAGGGTCGGCTCCCAAATCAGGGGGGCCTGACTTCACCCACTCTTCATGCTGTGTTGCCTCGGGTCTGGGTGATGCTTCGGAGAGGAACTGGCGTCAGACTTTTGCATCACCAGGTGACGAGGAGTTTGGAGGGCACTTTGCCAGTTTGCCATGATGGCAGACAGACATTCCGGGGGAAAGCAAGAGCAAGGGCAGCGGTCCAGGGCCGGGAGAAAGTTTGGCAAGTCCAGACAGCCCCCTGAAGTGTTGTTTTAATAAAATGAATGAAAATTCGGCAAGAGCTGGTTTCTGCTGGAAACAGCATGGGAGGAGGGGGAGAGAGTCAAGTTACCTAAGTTATCAGCAGGTTTCGATAAAATCTAATGACATTTTAATGTGTTTTCTGAAGATGCTCCTTACTGAGGTGAAATGTATCATACTGAGCAAATGTATCATATGCTCATGGTGCTGGAGAAAGATCATTCTTGTGCATTGACTTTGGTTTTTATAATTCAGCTGCCCTTTGAAAAGGATCGACTTCACCCTAGCCGGGTCAAGCATCTCAAGGGTCATAGATCCTGAAGTCTCTCCTTGGACAGCAGGACCCTCACCAAGGAACTCCACGCTTGTTGGAATATTTCCTGTGTCTGCCAGTGCACCCAAGGTTCTGAAGTTGTCCTCAAGGGGTCCCCATATCACTGGGCAAAGTGTCACAGAGTCAGCGGTGAGGCCAGAAGTCATTTCATAATAGATTGCAGCCATGGTGAAAACCCTCAAAATCAAATCTCAGAGCCTTCCATTGGAACGGACATTTTTAAGTCCATCTTTAAAGATTTTGTTAGAGTCCTTGCCCCAATGATGAATCACTTGGTAAAACCCAAAGAAAGAAAAGATAATCAACACATCCTTCTCTTTAACTTGGATTTTCCTCTTCTGAGGAAGTGTCTGTATCAGTTAGGAAGAATTGTGCCATAAGGCACAGAAACTGCAAGGAAACGTGGTCTGAAGAGGGAAGAGACGTAACAAGTGGCTCCAAGTTAGGGCAGCTCCAAGGGTTTGCTATGGGATGGTTTCTCAAGGATATCCTGTCCTCAGACTCTTCCTGATATGTCTGTCTCAGAATATTGGTTTGTCCTCTTGTTGGCTTCCCTCGTGGTTCCAAGATCATAGCAGCAGTTCCAAATATCTAGTGACATAAACAAAGGAAGCGTCACCTTATGGGTTTCTTTTTAAAAGGTTTGAGGCCTTTCTAGAAGGCCCCTCACCAGTCGTCTCACATTTCATTGGCCATAACTATGTTATACTTCCTTCCTCCCTCCCTCCCTCCCTCCCTTCCTTCCTTCCTTCCTTCCTTCCTTCCTTCCTTCCTTCCTTCCTTCCTTCCTTCCTTCTGATTTCATTTATTTGAGAGAAAGTGAGAGAGAGCACAAGTGAGGGGCAGGTAGAGGAAGAGGGAGAAGCAGACTCACCACTGAGCAGGGAGCCCAATGTGGGGCTCCATCCCAGGACCCTGGGATCATGACCCGAGTTGAAGGCAGATGCTTAACCGACTGAGCCACCTAGGCGCCCCAAAGCAGATTTTTCTAGATGTGAATACCACCAGTATCTGTGGTTGTACAGTACTAGTTTCCACGGAGCTGACTTCTCTCATTGTCTCATCCTTCTCTTAAAAAGTAATACCTATGGGCGCCTGGGTGGCTTAGTTGGCAGGGTGGCTGCCTTCGGCTCAGGTCATGATCCTGGCTGGAGTCCCGGGATCGAGTCCCGAGTAAGTTTCCCTTCTTGGCGGTGAGTCTGCTTCTCCCTCTGACCCTCCCTCTTTTCATGCTCTCTCTTTCTCTCTCAAATAAATAAATAAAATCTTAAAGAAAAGAAAAAAAGCAATACCTATGGTCTATACTGAGGAAATAGAGACCACCGTAAATGAGAACAAACAAGCCATTTACTTCGAGCAGAAACTCAAAAGCAGGCATGGGAGTGGGGAAGCGTTATAGGGAGGAAGAAGGAAGACTTCATGAGTTCCCCAGTTGGAGATTGTTGGGCAATCTGGAGGTGGGTAACTGGAAATGGGGCGTTTTGTGTCATTGGTCCTGAGTGGGAAGCAGGGGTGAAAAACAGGGAAGCTGGCAGGTGTCGCCTGAGCCACAAAGGCTGTGCTCTGGCTTCCCGGGGAGGTTGCTGTGGAGGCGTCATCCATGGTCTGGCCATCGTCTCTCAGGATCGACGGTGGGAGAAAGCCCCAGCTCCCCAGCATGGGAAAGGAGGCCTGTGCTCTGGGCTCCAGATTTTCCTGTCCCCCTCCAGACATCAACGCCACCAGCACCCCCAGAGACACACACAGCTGGCCGCTCACCACCCTGGCCACAGGGGCACCTCCACGGTCCCATGTCCTGCCTGGTTTACCCCTGTGCATCCCGGTCAGGCTTGGGAGCCCCACTCCTGCAGCTCTCCAAAGCTCTTCGCGCTCCCTGCCCCCTAACCCGGACAGAAGGAATTGTTCTTCCCTTTGTGTTGCCCTGTTGCGGGCACACTTATTAGGAGGGGACTGGATCACATTGTGCGAAGGGCGTGTATTACCACCTGTCTCCTCCCCTGTGCCGTGAAGGCCATGAAGGAGAGCATTCCGCTTCACTGGTGCCCAGGAAAGGACTCTGCAGAGAGCAGGCTCAAAACAAAGGCTTTTTGGAAGGCAGAGTGGGAGAGAGGGCCATGGGTAGGGATATGGGATAAAATGCAGGATACACAGTTAAATTTGAATTTCAGATAAACAATTTCTCAAATACAAATATGTTCCAAATATTGCATTATAGAGGCGCCTGGGTGGCTCAGTCGGTTAAGTATCTGCCTTCGGCTCAGGTTATGATCCCAGAGTCCTGGGATCGAGCCCCGCATCAGGCTCCCTGCTCCGCTGAGAGTCTGCTTCTCCCTCTCCCACTGCCCCTCCCCCAGCTTGTGCTCACTTGCGCTCTCTCTCAAATAAAATTTTTTTAAAAGATTTTTATTTATTTATTTATTTATTTGACAGAGAGAGAGATCACAAGTAGGCAGAGAGGCAGGCAGAGGGAGAGGGGGAAGCAGGCTCCCGATGTGGGGCTCGATCCCAGGACCCTGAGATCATAACCAGAGCCAAAGGCAGAGGCTTTAACCCACTGAACCACCCAGGTGCCCCTCAAATAAAGTCTTTTAAAAAATGTTTAAAAAATATTGCAGTATGAATAGATCCAACAATAATGCATGGGGGCATACTTATACTAAAAAAACCTACTCACTGTGTGTCGGAAACACAAATTCAGCTGGGCATCCTGCATTCTAATTTCCTAAATATAGCAACCCTGACCACAGGGCAAATGCCTAGTTAAATTTCCAAATGGTTTGACTCCGAGGCCCAGAGGAACTCTTCCCTAGTCCACTCTTCCCTTCCCTGGAAGGCCAGAACTCTGCCCCTGGGGTTGGCCAGGCGATGCTGCTCTTGTGCCTACTGTTCAACACCCAGAGGGCTGGCTCCTTCCCCGGAGATCAGAAACCAGGCTACGAGTTTCCTGGAAAATGCTTTGAAGGTTCCCAGAGGAGAAGAAATGCATGGAGATGGTAGTGGAAAGACGGGAGGAAGGAGGCTTAACGTCCTTAAAGGACAAGAAATTGCTTCATGCTGCCTTCACTGGAAATACAGGCGTCAATCCTGAACAGCGACGAGGAAGTGCTTCTTTGCATGGGGAAGTCTTCTGTGATGAAGCATGGTTTTCAGAGAAGCCCTGCGTGGTCACGAGAGAGGAAAAGACAGAAGCTGGTCCACGCTGTACCCCAACTCACCTTCTGGGCTCCACTTTATAGAGACTGTGGGGAGGATATGCACTGTGGGTTGAATGGTGCCCTCAGAACCTGCAAATGTGATCTTTGGCAGCGGGGTGTTTGCAGGGTTAACCAAGGATTTTGAGATGAGAAGATCATCCTGAGTTATCTGGGTAGACCCCAAATCCAATGCCAAATGTCCTGCTAAAGAACACACAGAGGAGAAGAGAGACCCATGGAGGAAAAGGCTGTGTGAAGGCCGAGCCGGGTGAGCCCCGAGCCCAGGAGTGCAGTCACCACCAGAAGCGGGACAGAGTCAAGGCGGGATTTTCCCTGAGGGGCTCCAGAGGGAGCTGACACCTTGATTTCGGACTTCTAGCCTCCAGAATTGTGAGAGACCAAGTTTCTGTTGTTTCAAGCCATCATTATAGGAGATTATCTATCCATCCATCCATCTATCCATCCATCCATCCATCCATCCTATAGGTTATAGTAGTTGTGATGATAGCTACAGGAAACTAATACAGCATAGGCCTAGAGTCCTAAGGCTCGGTGCATGGACTGGGGGCTGGAGTTAAGGATGTCCTCCCCGAGGGCCACACACTCATGCTAACATGGAGCCTTTCTTGGTTTCTTATGAGCAAATGGCCTGCCATCCGATAGACTTCCAATTTTATGTAAGACCGAGCCCCACTTACCTGGTACTTTATATTAGCTATTCAGTTGTTACAAACACTGGGTATAAGGCATTGTTTTAAATTTGAATATGATGTGGAAAATCTCACATGTATATTTTTTTAAAGATTTATTTATTTAGAGAGATGGTAGGGAGGGGCAGAAGGAGAGAGTCCCTGAGCAGACTCCCCGCTGGGTATGGAGTCTGACAGGGGCTCGATCTGAGCTGAAACCAAGAGTTGGGCGTGCTGGACTGAGGCACCCAGGCGCCCCTCACATTTTTAAATCAAGTTTAATTCTGTGTGTATGAGGAATCCACATAAACATTCTCCTTATGCTTGTTTTTTGACACAGCAAATCAGTGATCTCCAAGTAGGGGAGCTCAACGCAATCCACTGGGTTGCAGGAAAAATAGTAGAACTTTAGGTCAAAAAAATAGGAAAGCAATTATACTTTCCCAGTCTTTATATGTTGAAGCCCTGATCCCCAATGTGACTACATTTGGATATAAGACCTTTAAAGAGGTACTTAAGGTTAACTGAGGTCATGACCATGGGGTCCTAATCTAATAGAATTAGCAGCCTTCCAGAAGGGAGATGGATCTCTTGTAGGTCCACATTGAGAAGGCAACCATCTATAAGCCAGGAAGAGAGCTCTCATCGGAACCTGATCACCTCGGCACCCTGATCTCAGACTTCCAGTCCCTAGACCTATGAAAGAGCAATTTCTGTTGTGTAAGCCCCCCAGCCTATGGTATTCCTATGGCAGCCTGAGCTGACTAATACAGGGATATGTTATCAAAAACATTTGGAACTACTGAAGTACCCAGTTTCCATATATTCCTTTTCTAATTCTTACCAAATTCTTTTTCCCCTGGAAAGTGGAAATGGCTCAGAGAGGTTGACTGTGGCAGTGATGGCTCCTGTTTGTTCTTGCTTCCCTTGTTCATCCCTGTGGGTGGTCCCCTCCCACTTTGGCCTTGGCCTTGTGACTTGCTTTGGCCAATACAACGATAGGTACTGTACCATAAGCAGAGGCTTGGAAAGTGCTTATAAGTTGGAGCTTGCTTCCCCTCTTACTGTGGGGCCTTCTGGCACTTAGGGAACAAGCCTACCATAGTCTCCGAAGTCTGCGAGGCCATGAGGAGAGCAGCTGTGGACATCCCCGTGGAGGCCTGGGGCGGCTCTGGACCACCCAGCTGGCCCTGATCACAAGAACTGCTCAGATAACCCGTGGAGTCATGGAAAAGTAGAGAGATTTGTCATGAGAGGTCACGAAGTTTGGGGGTGGTTTGTTCCATGACAAAAGCTAAGCGATACTCGGGCTAGGTAGGGTATAGGGTCTTTTACCCAGTTTAGAAGAGTTACAGTCCAAAATATGGATGGTCTCCAGATGAGATGATTTCCAAAAGTCTTCGCGGCGTTGTCTTTGCACGCTCTAGCACGTATCCGGCACATACTAGATGCTCCGACACAGTTGTTGAG
>CM052812.1:63931011-63946768 GCA_028533885.1 Nasua narica | reverse complement strand
TGCCAGCTCGGCGGGAGACCTCTGTCCTCTCCCTGAATTGCCCCCAGTCCCAGACAAGCTGGAGAAGGGAAGAGTTTTCTCAAAGGCACACCAAGCTCCCCTTCACTAATAGGTGTAGGGAGGAGGAGAAAATAGACCGCCTGTCCTCACTCTAGTCCCCAGGCCCCAAGCCCAGTTTTGATGGGGAAGGGGTGACCTTGGAATCAGACAAGGAAATAGCATTCTAAACGAGACTGGGCTGTTTTAATGAGGAAAGGGATCTGAAAGCTCTGAAATAGGCCTGAAGTCTTGTTAAGGGACAGGGAAGGGGTACTTAGTAGAGGCTGGTTCATTCTTTTATTTGACTTATGTACTTACCATCTATTTACTATGTGCTAGTCACTGCCAGATGCGTAGGTCCGTGGACTTGCCAAGGGGTGCGGGAGACAGAGGTTGGAAGATAAACCCACATTCCTGGGGTGGGCGGTGAAATGGGCTATGGAGGCCTTTGGAAGGAGATGGAGGGAGGTGGCTGCCTCTCTGAGGAGGGGATCTTGAGCGAGGGCTTGAATGAGCAAGGGAGGAACTCCTGTAACAGTTGGGGGCTGAGATCAGATTTTTCTCCCCATTTCCTACCAGAGGGGAGGAAAGCCTGGGGGGCTCGCCAGCCTGGTGGGGTGTCCTCGAGGTGTCAAAGCTGGTGATTTTTAGAATCTCAGAATCTCAGGCCCAATCCTGGGATTTTGATCCCGTTGCGACAGAGGTGGGCCAGAACCTTCCCAAAAGCTCCCCATCTGATTCTGATCATCTGAAGGTCTAAGAACCAGATGGACTCAGTGATCACATTTGCTGCTCACCGTGCACCTGCAGGGGTGAGGCGGGAGCTGGAATTGAGAGCTCGATGTGCATCAGGAGTGCCTTGCTAAGTACTTTGCTAACATTATCTTTTACATCTACCTCTATCTATCTCTCTACCTATCATCTATCCTATTCGCAAGAACACTGATGTAGTACTATTCTTCTACCCATTTTATAGGTAGAGAGGAAACAATAGCTCAATGATGTTAAGTCACTTGCTTGAGATCACAAGGTGGCGGGGGGCGGGGGCTAGATTTTGACCCCAGGATGAAACTGGGGCTGTACCTTCTCCCTGCAGAGATGAGATAAGCACTCAGTAAAATAGGAACCAGCCACCCAAGGCAGGAATTCCAAGTGACAGGTGGGAGCGGACCATGCACAACCTGAGACTTTGGAGGGACAAAGAAACCAGCAAGATATGGATAGGGAGGAAAAAGGGCTGGACTATTCCCGGTGGGGAGCTAAGCCTAGGAAAGGAGGAGCAGGCAGAAAGCAGTGCTTAAGAGCAGGGACAGTTGCCCAGAGAGAAGCAGAGACCAGACACCACACGGGCCCTGGATGGGGAGTGGAAATCGTGCTGGCCTTCGTTGCCTATGGCAGTTTGGACCCTCATCCCAGCACAGAAGGAGATAAACAGAGCCTGGGGACCAGAGTTTGCCTGGAAACAAATATCAAACACTGTACAACTAGCAGTGTCATGTTCAATGTATCTAAGAATAGTAACTCAGTACACAACTGAAATAGAAAAAGTTGTCTCCCTGAGTCTTTGTGATGGGCACTCAGGACCCTGTGTCCCTCTGCTCTCCTCCCTTGCCGTGTCTCTGATTGTTTGCATGATGCTTGGATGTATTTTGTCTCCAAAGTCCATGAGATCTCAGTAGCCTCATGATAAATGCTTCTGCTTGTTCGAGTGGTTTCTGATGCCTGCAATCAACATATCCCTGTCCAGTACAGAAATGATGAATCTGGTGTCTGGTCCATGCCAGTTGAGAGGGGGGGTGGGATCAGTAGAGGTGGCGACCTCTACTAGGAAGCTGGGAATTAAGAGATGGACTTTGAGCCATGTATTGAAGATAATGTCAGCTGCTGTGATAGACAAACCCTGAAACCTTAGTGGTTTAACACCCTAGAAGTTTATTGCTTTGTTTACACCGCGGTGTGTGCGTGTTCCTGGTCCCTTCATCTAGGGACCCTTCACGGTTGTGACTCCGCCCTCTCCCTTCAGTGCTCGGCCAGGACTGAGCCAAGCCTGTGGCAAGCACCTCTGCCCAGATGTGATGACGGTCCCTTCCACTCACTTGCCATTGGTGGGAATGAGTCATCGGTCACACCATCTCACCAAAGTGCAAGGAGGCTGATGCTGTGGAAAATAGTCTGATAGTTCCTTGGAAGGTCAAACAGAGACTTACCAAACGACCCAGCAATTCCACTCCTAGGTATGTGCCCCAAATACTTGAAAACAGATGTTCAAACAAGAGCTTATACATGAGTGCTCACAGCAGCACTGTTCACAATAGCCCAAAGGTGCAAATAGCCCACAGGTCCATCAAGAGATGAATGGATCAGCAAACTGTATGGTGACCCATACAACAGAGTATTATTCAGTCTCAAAAAAGACTGAAGTATTGGTATATGCTACAATATGGGTGAACCCGGAAAACTAACGTTAGGTGCCAGAAGCCAAACACAAGAGGTCACATGCTGAATGAAAGATTCCTTTTCTTAATAAGAAATATCCAGAACAGGTAAATCTATAGAGACAGAAAGCAAATTGGCAGTTTCAAGAGGTTGAGGGGAGGGAGGAATGGGGAGTAATTGCTTAATGGGCATGGAGTTTTCTTTTGGGATGATGAAATGTTTTGGAACTTGATTTAGAAGGTGACTGCTCAACACTTCTTAGTGTATAGAGGGCTGATGAATGGTTTGTTTCAACACGTCAATTTTATGTTAATTTCACTTCAATAAAACAAATGCAAAGGGGCTGGGAAATGTCATCTGAGGGACAGATCCACACTCCCCAAGGATGTCAGGGAGCTGGCCCTTGGTGACCAGCTAAGCATCTGTGTGCACCTTCATGTCTCCCCCAGAACACATCTCCCAAGGGGGATAATTCAAAGACCTCCCAGGTCACCCTATCCAGCTTAAAGCTGAGGACGTCCAGTCCTCTCTTGAGTTGAGATGTGGTTTCCCTTGCTTTGGTGTCGTGTAAACTAAAAGGACAAGTTAGCCGAGTCTCCCACCTTCACAGCCAGTACAAGGAGGTGCAGCAGAAACAGCAGGACTACAATACAAACTTATATTCAGAAAGGGGAAGCCTGGCAGACAGAGCCGCCACTGGCCCTTGGTATGTGTGAGCTCCTGCTGGGTAGGCACGGAGGTGGGTGGGACCGTGGGTGGACAATTTCCCTGATTAGATTCTGCTCTGATTTCTGGGAGGAGCTCCCTGGTCCATTGTTCTTTATGGCCCCGATTCCATCCACTTGCAGATTTTGCCTTGATCATTATCTCCTGGGCCACATCTGAAGTGCATTTTGGAGAGTTTGCCCTACTTTGCGGTGGCAGTTGCCTAAGCCGACTTCCTGCCTGTGCAATCTCAGGGCCCCAAGGGTTGTTTAATGCTTGAACACTCAAAATGTTGGCTAGTTTGGGCTCGTCATTTCTTTGGCAATGAGACACATAAAAATTGTAGTAGGCTTCTTTCGAGACACCAAAAAAAGTACCTTTTATATGATTTTAGTTATATGATGTTCAAGAACAGGCAGAACGAATCCATGGTGACACTGTGTGTTTGATTGGAATCCCACAGGCGAGTAAGACTCAGAGGGGCTAAATGGCTTGCCTAAAGTCACACAGCCACCAGTTGGAGCAGAGGCAGGACTCGAACCCGGGTCTCTGAATGTACAGCCCGGAAGCTCGCTCTCGGGCTTGGCTCTTACAGGGACTGAGTAGACACAGCAGTTTCCAAATACAGCTTTTTCTTTTGGTGCTTTTAATTAGTGTATATGAAATACACTGCCAATCTAATTTAATTATAATTAGGTAACCAGAAGGCTGATTATGTTGTAAATTTAGATTAAAGAGCTGTTGTTTTCAATTAGGTTTGATTGTAAAGTGCTTTGACACTTTTCCTGGCCTCCCGGAAAGTTCATTAAGTAACTTCCCACTGACTCGCATTTTGCCCACAGGTCTGGGGTGGTATGAACTGGACTAAGTTTCCCAGGACACCCCAGTGTGGTCCACACTTGGTACCTGGTGCCTGCCCATTGTGGCAAGAGCCACCAGATGCTACTGGGCTGTTGTATCAGGGTACTTTCAGCCGCCTGCAATTAAAGGTCCAACTGGAAAAGCTCAGACCTCAACGGGACTTACGGTCTCACATGAGAAGACACAGGGAGGGACGCAGTCCAGGGTGGGTTCATCGGCTTTCAAGACATCCCTGAGGACTCAGGCTCATTTCATCTCTCTGCTCTACCAACTTTAGCATGTTGGCTTCTGTTCTCAGGCGTGTCGCTAAGGGGCTATGTGATGGTTGCTGCAGCCCCAGCTTTCCCCTGCCCCCAGAAGGCGACATTCCTTCCTAGCATCCCTTGAGCCTCCAGCAGCCTTCTCATGGCTCCTTGGCCACGACTGTGGCACGGGTCCATCCCTAAGTCAACCACTGTTCCTGAGGAGTCACCCTGACTGGCTTGGGTGGGGAGACTTTCCGGGAGCCCAGGATTGCCTGATGCCTCCCGGCAAATTAGTAGAGGCTGTGGGGACAGGGAGTGGCTGTTGGCTGAGCTACCAGTGGTCCACGCCAGAAGCCTGCCACACCCTGGGCAGATCTGGCTGAACTCAGCTCGGGTTCTTGACTCTCCATCAGATACCTGCTGTCTCTATTCCTGAGGGCAAAGCTTTGGCGTTGTTTGTAGGTGGTGGTGGCAGTCCGAGGAATGGCTAAGCAAGAACAAGGATGAAAAAGGGAGGACATTTTAGAGGATGCAGGCTGACTAGAAGATGAAAGAGAAGTGCACACAGCTGTGGCCGAGCCAGCCCAGTTGTCTCCGGGGAATGTGGGGAGCACTGCCTTAGAAAGAGGCTATCAGAGAGAATGGGTTTGACCCTCAGCGCCTCAGGTAACGCTCCCAGCAGTCCTCCGAGGCATTATCTGACCCAGACTACTGCTCTGCATACCAGGCTGCCTCCAGAAGAGACCATCCTCTGGCTGGCGGGTCACCTGAGGCTCCCACTTCCCGATGCTGCCTGGCCCACTAGTGGACAGTGGAGTATGGGGGACATGTGGGTAGCTCCTGGGGCCAAACCCCTTGTGCTCACATTCCAGCTCCTCTCACCCCTGACCTTGGGAGTTTCTTTAAGCTCTCTTAGCCTCAGCTTCTTCATCTGTAAAATCTCCACAGGATTCTTATGAGGATTAAATAAGATAATCCATAGAAAATGCCTTTGTGCACAGTCTAGCACATAGCTAATAGGCAGTAAGTATTTGCTATTTTTATCACTCCGCTGGGAAGCCTTAATATTACTATTATTATTATTCATGGTGTTCTGGGCCATGTGGAAAAGCTGGTGAATTCTCTGCTTTCGTGACTCCCATAATCCTTTTTAGCATTGGTGTTGAGGGTAGTTCTGAGCACGGAGAAAAGGCAGCCCATGCTGGCTGGGAAAAGCCCCTGGTACGGGCCTGGCACATAGTAGGTACACAATAACTATTAGTTGCCTTCCCTGACTTAAAATTCTATGAACAGTTCAATGGCTTTCCCATTCTCTGCTGTCAAATCTCCGAGCGATGCTTAAACTGTCACCTTGGAGACAAAGTGCTCCAGGAGAGAGGTTTCCATTTTGAATCTCTGATGACTGCTCAGGCAACCTCCGTTTTTTTAAAAAAGGAATCATGTTCCTCAAAATATTGGGGCATCTGAATGCATCCAAGTTGAACAATGGATCCCCATAGTTGTAAAAGGTTGTTCCCTTCTCGGCAAGCTAAAAATATAAAATCCTCGATTGTAAGTGTCCATTTCGACAGTTCTGAACGGTGTTTTGTTGCCTTCTGAAATGAATTTTGTTCTTCTATTTTGCAATTAAACACAGGAGTAACTGGCTGAAGTCCAGTGTATCACCAACAGAGATTCGAGTCTCTGCAGCACTCCTAACAGTTTCCAGCTGCGACTACACGGGGTGAACTTTACAGCCTTTTAAAAATCACTGGTATCAGTTCATCCAGTTTTCCATTTTCCCATTTTTACAGAACAAAAAGGCAAAAACATGCAATTTTCATAAACCTATACTGTTGACCAGATAATGAAAGGGAGCTGCCAAACCCGACCTGTTGGCTGGCAGGGCTGCATCACCCTGTGCCAGAGCTGGAAATGTCTGGGTTTCGCGTCCAGAAGACAATTCGAGGTATAATGTATGTGAAAAAAATGGAGTTGAGACCCATTTATATCTGCCCCTTATTAAATATGACAAGATAGATACTAACTCCTACCAGATGATCAGCGTGGCCTCTAAAAGGCCCATGGCCCTCTGCCCATGGCTACTCCACCGGGGCTGCTGGCCCCATGATCACCAGCCTCTTGGTCCAAACACCTGGAACGCCAGTGAAAATTGCCCAGACTGCTGGGCCACGAAGAACCAAATGTGTCGTGCTCCTTGCTGCCAACCACAGGCACCGCGAGTGCTGGCTGATGGCGGAGGGCCAGTCCTGAATTCCAGCCACGGGAAGGGCCTCCCTCCCAGGCCACAGCTGAACTGTGTTGGGCCCAGGTGTTCCGTCCCCTAAGGCTCCACTGGGATTGGATGCCCTGGATCTTTCAAAGCTGTTTCATCACTCAACGCGCCAACAGTGACTTTTAATAAACTTCTGAATTTTCGTCTCCAAAGTTCCCTGTAATCTCCTCCCCCGACACACTCCTTCACCCCCCTGCTCCTTCACAACCCCGTTCACTGCTGCAGGATCAGCACGTTCTCTGATGTATTTTTTCTTCGAGTTTTCCCTCCGAGTCTCTGCTTTAACCCAACATCGCTGTTCTCTGAGCCCGGCTCCTCTGCCACCTCTCAAGGGGTCACGTGTTTCTCGTGCCCTGTATTTCTCCGATGGGGCGGTGGGGTTGGCGTCCTGCTTCTTCCTTCCCTCCCCCTTGTGAGCTCCACTGAGGCGCCCGCCATTGGAGTTGTCCCCCTGCTTCTGCGCGGCGACCATCTCCAGGTTATTAGCACTCCTCGCTTTTGTTTCAGGGTGACCTTTATCTCCACATCAGCTCCTGCCATCATTCCCATGAGGCAAACTTCAACACTCATGTGGGTGGCTCTTCCAGTCTTGTGAACTCTTTCACCCCCCAACCCCCGGCCAGGCCCAATTCTAATATTTGCTGCAAGAGTACAAATGGAGGCTCATCTGTATGTCCTAATATTAATTAATTAATTAATCAATTAATTTAAACAATTTTATTTATTTATTTGACACAGAGAGATCACAAGTAGGCAGAGAGGCAGGCAGAGAGAGAGGGGGAAGCAGGCTTCCCGCTGAGCAGAGAGCCCGATGCGGGGTTCGATCCTGGGACCCTGAGATCATGACCTGAGCCAAAGTAGAGGCTTAACCCACTGAGCTACCCAGGCACCCCAGTACGTCCTAATATTTAAATGTTACACACGCAGTTAACCAATTGTTATGTAACACATATCCTATTCCCTTTCCTTGATACAAAAAAAGGTACATGTAAAGTTATGGTAAAATATCAAAGATGATGGAATTGAGCTGCTTTTGTATATGTCTGGGTACTCTTCCAGGAGCTTATTATTTGGGTAAGTGATAACATGAAGTCATACGTAATTCATAAATTGTATTTATTCCATAAGAGTTAATTTTCTTGCCTTCATTTAAGTAAATTACTAATTATGTTGTTACAGTCAAGGCTTTCACATAATTTGTGTTCTATTGAGAGTAATGACTAATTAGACAACCTTCTGGGGACACTGTGGTTCTTAGGGTGTTTTTCATTGATTTCAAAATGGAGAAACTATGTTTGGCTGAGGTCGAAGCAGCTGGACTTGTCCATTAAATTCTTAAAGCAATTCTTGGATTGGGAGGGAACCATGAGTTTACTGTATCACATTCACAGGATCATGATATATCATGAGTTTAATATATAACATTTTTGATGGAGTTGAGTTGTATATGATCAATTACTGTCACAGAAAATAGCATAAATATTTTAATCTCATTATATAAATCTCTAATCACCACTATCATGAATTTCATTGTCACTTGAAAGAAATATCAAGGTCCATATAGTATTTTAAAGTATTTTCCTTTTGAATTCTCCAATGCTGACAGTAGCACCATGTGTATAATTTGTTAAAATTTTTCTTCAGGTTACATTTTGAGCTGTAACCATCCAAGATAGTCTCTATAGAAATTTAGGGAGATTTTGTATGACTTTCTTTCATAGTCATGCAAACTTTTTTGTTTCCTTTAAAAAGTAAAAAAATTAATGCTTTAAAAAGTGAAATAGACAAACTTAACTCTGGGGTTTGTTTTTTTTTTTCAGATTTTATTTATTTGACAGAAAGATCACAAGTAGGCAGAGAGGCAGGCAGAGGGAGAAGCAGGCTCCCTGCTGAGCAGGGAGCCCGATGCAGGGCTTGATCCCAGGACCCTGAGATCATGACCTGAGCCGAAGGCAGAGGCTTTACAAAAGAGGTTTTCTTTTGTGAGCAACAGTTTATAACAGCAGTGGGTAGTGCAAATACACTTTCTACAAATACATTTTCCACTGAAGACTATACTTCACTCACATCTGAGGATCTTCTGTTGTTTTACTTAACTCTTTAAGTGCATCTCATCTACCTTGTCTAAATTAAATCAAATTGCTTTAACACAGCGAGTAATTCTAAGACCGTGAATTAGAACATGAAAATGGACAGTTGGCACAACTGGGAGATGTTACTTTGTTATGCAGGAATCCATTGCATTAATGCCAAGTGGAAAGGATTTCAGAAGTTAATTAATTTGTCTTCTCTTTCAGTTAAGTGCTTCTGCTGCTCAGATTCTCCCCGCATTCTGACGTATCGCTGTTTTGTATGTAGGTGGTGGGCACCACTCAAAAGCCTTCAGGTATCCAGGAACGGTCACTTGTTTTGAGGACGTGGGGTGTAGAGAAACCATACCAAATTGCTAATTCAAACATTCTACCTTTTGGTTATGACCTATCCTGCTGGTTTCTTAATTAAGGACAGACATCCTTACGGTAGCTCTTCGACCTCACAGAGACTTCTCATCCAAAAGCAACTTTACCTTCTCTCTAGCCATCTGCCCCATCTGGTCTCCAGCTTGAAGTCCCTGACTGATTCATCATTTCTATCCCTCACCCAACTGTCCTTCTATTGCATGCATCTGACAAAACCCCAGCTATGGATGAGCCTGATCATCTACCCAGGTCTATATCAGAGTGGCTGAGTTATCCTTGAAATCTTTCCCTCCCTTTCAGTATGTAATGCATGGAGTCCTGTCCCAGCCTAACTCCAAAATCAATCTGCAGTCCACCATCTCTCTCCATGCCCACTGACATCCCCCTAGTTCAAGCCACCTTTGTGACTTGCCTTAAGTATTTGTGTAACTCTCTACTTGGTCTCTCTGTCTACTCTTTCCTTTCCTACGAGGCCATTCCCCCTCAGGGCAGTTGGACACCCTTATAAAACATAAATCTCATCACAAACGTCCTTACCCTTTTTCCATTCAAGCAGAAACACCAAATCCTCAATAGGACTTACAGAGACTTGTATAACCTGTCTCTCTCTTCCTTTTACCTTCCCTCCTATGCATATCCCGTTCCCTCTCCCTTACTCGACTTGAGTCTCATGACTTTCTTTAGGTTCCTAGATGATGGCAAACGCCTTTTCCCATGTTGATTCTCCTGCCTGGAATGTTTTCTCCCTAAATTGCTGATTGATGAACTTCTACCCTCCTTTCATCTTAGCAGGAATATGCTTTCTCAGAAAAATTCTCCTTGGTCACACAAAGAAATAATTTTCTGTTATGCCCTCTCATAGCATCTAGGATTTTCCTTCACGATGCTCTGTTATACTTTGGGTTATTTGTTTAATACTTGACACCTCAGTGGAATGGAAGCTCCATGGGAGGCAGAAACTCTTTTTACCTGCTTACTCTTCTAGCCCCAGCATGTGCCTGGACACAGAAAGATTTGTAAATGACTGAGTGGAAGGGATAGGCCTGCAACAAGGTGTGGATAGAAAGAACTTTTACTCTATGGCCTCCTTCAGCCTAAAGTTTAAAGCTTAAAGTTTAAAGTTTAAAGTTTAAAGCTTCAGCTTCTAAATTCATCATGTTTATGGAGAGAAACTTCATCATTGTCTGTTTCCCTGCTAGGATGGAATTTAGGATTCAGATGCTAAGATGTAAAAGGAAGGAACAAATTCCAACGTGGAAGGAAATACTGAATAGAGAATACTCCCCCGAGTGGCTAGACATCTTCACTGTAAGCAGTAATCTCAGTGTGCAACTCTTAAGGCTTGAGTTATTTCTATGTCTGTAATCCTCTTGCCTTCTCATCGAGATCATTCCAATAGCTTTGCCTTTAGATTTCCAATTGCATTATGCATCACAAGTCATTTCTTTGTCAAATGCTATATTGGTCCATTATAATCTCCTAGGGATTAAAAAAAAAAAAACGTTCTTCTTTATCCTAACATAGTTTATCAAAGTCATGTCTTTAAGTTTTCTGTGCTAATGCCTTCATGAAATTAATAGTAAATTTAAAGTAAAACAGCAATTGAAAGAGATCATTTATATGCTGTATGTTGTCTACCACACCTTTGGTTCAGTTCTTGCTTGACAACTTAGAAGAGACATGTATAGTCTGTGGATTTTTTCACATAATTTTTTCTTGTTTTCTTTCCTCTTCTTGTTCACCTCTGAGCAATGTCATCCTTTACTAACAATGCAAGGATTAGGAGGGTAGAATAGATAAAAAGATGTAAAAATGGCAATAATGATCTTCGCCTTCTCTTAGGGAAAATGTATCTCACTGTACAGATCATGTTTTAGGAGTTGACTAAAAAACCAAAAAAAGGAACTGTTGATATGAGTAAGATTTCAGGTAGACTTCAGCTAGTCATGCGTGTACTTATTCAAAAGTATTGAACAATCACTGAACTATTCCGTGGGAAAAGTGACGTGAAGATATTTAAAGCCAAACAGAGAAATTCTTAGTGACAAAGTCTCTGTGCCTCATCCCCTCCAAGCTTTAACTCTTTTAGACAATTAGTCATATATTTATATAATCAGTGTATATGTAATTTTGCATAAATGTATTAATTAGGGTGGTGCTAATGAAGGAGGTGGAGTGGAGAGGCTGGGATGAGGTTATGTAGTTGATAGGCTCCAGGAGATTAGGTACTTGGGCCTATAATGGGCACTGTTGCATACCTAGCACCTATTGAAACTTCTCCACTTGACCCCAATTTTTGTTCTATATCCAATCTTCACTTCTCAGCCAGTGTACTTAAGGAAAAGCTCATCCCACTCTGGGCTCCAGGGGTGGGCTTATTTTCCAGGAGTAAATCCATACCCTTTCCAGTAAATGGCTCTGAAATATGTCTAAAATGTCATGTGAATCAGTTGCAGAAGGAGCCAAAGAGACAGAGAGGAAGTTTGTTGAGGGCTTCTGGGAAAGAACTTGCCTGCTTATAATAGAGAGCTACCAGAAGTTATGGGTCTTCTTCTTTTTCCTCTTCCTCTTCCTACTCCTCCCCCTCCCCTCTCCTTCCCCTCCCCTCTTCCCCTCCTCCTCCCTCTTCTTTCTCCTCGTCCTCTTCCTCCTCGTCGTCCTCTTCCTCCTCCTCCTCCTCCTCCTTCTTCTTCTCCAGATCTTATTTATTCTGAGAGAGAGCAGTAGAGATCGTAAGGAGGGGGAGGGGCAGAGGGAAAGAGAGATTCTTAAGCAGACTCCATGAGTTGGATGTAGGGCTTCTCATGACCCTGAGATCAGGACCTGAGCCAAAATCAAGAGCCAGTTGCTCAACTGAGTGGGCCCTCTTCTTAATATCTCATCCATGTATAAGAAGTTCAGAGCTGGGACAGCCATTATACCAACAGCCTGAGGATGAAACTTATAAAAGAGGAGATCAGGACAAAGACCAATGCAGAAAACAGAGCTGGAGCCCTGGCTGAACCACACCTTACCTTTACCCTGCTTGTCAGTCTTAGTGACATAAATGTATAAAAATATACATTAGGGCGTGGACACTCAGGTGTCCATGAGTAGCCTTGATTTTTTACGCAATTTTTATTTGAGATTTGTATTTCTGGGAGCCAAAAGTAACATTTTAATCTATAGAATCCCAATTTATATTTTTTAATGTGGTGTTTATTTACTTATTTTTTTAAAAGAATTTATTTGAGAGGGAGAGAGGGTGAGAGAGAGAGTGTGTGTGTGTGCATGCCCCCCCCCCCACCTCCAAGCAGGGGAAGAAGGAGGAGGCGGCTCCCCACTGAGCAGGAAGCCTGATGTGGGGCATGATTTCAGCCTGGGTCATGACCTGAGCTGAAGGCAGATGCTTAACCAACTGACCTGACCAACCCAGGTGCCTCTCTTGTGTTTATTTTTTAAAGTTTTAGAATTTTTTTCTGATTATAAAAATAATACACACGCATTGTAGAGAATATAGAAAACACTGTAAAATACAAAGATTAAATCCTTCCATAAACACATTATCCCCAGATAACTGCTGTTAATATTTTGAATCATTCTTCTCTTTGTGTGCACAAACTCAAGATGCAGACTGGCCAGGTCTGAGGACCCAGAGCAGGTCCCAAATGACCAGCCAAGAGGGTCCCTGGCTTTGCCCAGGACAATCAAATGCGAGCCAAGAGGAAGTAAGAGTGGAGTTTATTGAAGACACAAAGCAGATACAGAATGTCCAGGAGACTCAAAGTAAAGGGAGCAGGAGTCTTGTCTTTGCTTAGGGGTCTGGAGTTCTTATTGAGGTGATGGTCTGGCATACTTGTGCTCTCAGACGTCCAGGAACTGGTAGATAAGGATGAGTGCTCATGTGTCCTCCATAAGTCACTTATGCCCTGGAGTCAGGGGTCTTGGCGTCAAGGTGTTTGGAGTCAATGGTCTTGGACAAGTTTGTCACCCTCACCGGTCACTCCTTAGATGTCATGTATCGTGCTGGAAGACTCCAAAGAAATCATTAACTCCTGGGGCGCCTGGGTGGCTCAGTTGATTAAGCAACTGCCTTCGGCTCAGGTCATGATCCCGGAGTCCCGAGATTGAGTCCCACATCGGGCTCCCAGCTCAATGGGGAGTCCGCTTCTCACTCTGACCTTCTCCTTTCTCATGCTCTCTCTCACTCGCTCTCTTTCCTAATAAATAAATAAATAAAATCTTTAAAAAAAAAAAAAGAAATCATTAACTCCTGACTTTTACAAAAATACACATTAAGGCATGTGTAAGGCAGGGGTCCAGGTCCTAGCAAGAATAGAAGCAGGAGAAGGAACAAAGAAAAACATGGCTTTTTTCCCGTTCATGGGGTCCCTTCATATATATCTATCTTACATATATATTTTGTATATATCCTGATTTAATGAAGCTGATAACCTAGTGGGAAATAGAAACCAACCAGTCAACCAACCTAAAAGCCAAACAAATAGATTAATACTTGCAACCATGGGAGCTTACAGTAATTATTAACATGCGTTATAACTGCCCAATGTTGGGTCACTAGTAATGTTGTTGCTAGTAATGTTATTTCCTATCTCCATATCCTAGAGCAAATCATCTAAGATTTTAAGCTAATAACTATTAAAATATAATGATTTTATTATACATATTATATATTATAAAATATTGTACATATTATTTTAATATGTAAATTACATTTATATACTTCTATAAAATTATATTTTTACATGTGTAATGTAAAAAATAAATAATGTCTCATAATGTCCATAAAAACAACCAGTTATCAATATACTCATTTTGTTTCCCTTTGGTAGGTGGTATTTCTTATTTATGAAAAGTTGCACCGTTAGTGATTGTTTTGGCCCAGTCATCATTAGATTTTTCCCTAATGGTGTGTTTAATTACAACTAAAATGAATGTCTTATATTGGTTGTTTTGGCAGTACACATATGAAGGGTTCAGTGTTCACCTGTAGGCGGGGTAAAAAAATCTCTGGAGTAGGGCCCTGCCAGGATGGAAGCTGCATTGCTAAGATAATACCAATCCCTTAAATTCTAAATGTTTTCCAATTTCCATTATGATTTTCTGACCCGTGAGTTGACTGGAAGATGTGAGTTGACTGGAAGAGTAGAAATACGAGAGTTTACTAGCTGTTTGTTGGTTATTGATTTCTAATTTAACTCCATACTGGTCAGAGAATGTGGTTGCTATGATACCAATCCTTAGACATTGTAGAGAGACTTGCTTTATGACCCAGTATGTTCAGCTTTTGTCAACTTTTCACGTTTTTGTGTATATTTATTTTATGGTTGTTAAGTGTAATGTGCTCTTTGTATTCATTAAATCAAGCTTGGTAATT
This sequence comes from Nasua narica, assembly GCA_028533885.1. Lineage (NCBI taxonomy): Eukaryota > Metazoa > Chordata > Mammalia > Carnivora > Procyonidae > Nasua > Nasua narica. The sequence continues at coordinate 63,932,371 of CM052812.1, read as the reverse complement.
GTGTTGTTCTAGTTCCTTAAAGATTTTTTTTATATCCTCTTAATCTGTGTATTGGTTTTCTGTGGTGCTATAACAAATTACATGAATGGTGTGCTAAACAACAGAAATGTATTCTCTCTCATTTCTGGAAGCTAGAAATCTGAAATCAAGGCACTGGCAGGGTGGAATTCTCTGGAAACTCTAGAGGAGAATCCATTCTTTGCCTCCTCCGATTTGGGTGGCTGTTGACATCTGAGTGGGAATGTGGCTTCATCACTCCAATCTCTGCTTTTGGGGTCACATTACCTTGTGTCTGTTTTGTGTTCTCACATCTCCCGCTGCCCTTCTCTTAGGAGGACACTTGTCAATTGGTTTTATGGCCCACTAGGGTGATGCAGGAAGATCTCAAGAACTTTAATTACATCTGCAAAGACCCTATTTCTAAAATAAAGAGTCACAGTTTCCAGGGATTAGGACACAGATATATCTTTTTGGGCTACTACTCAATCCACTGTAATCTATTAGAGATGTGAAAATCACCTACCGTGATGGTAGATTTCTCTTTCTTGTACTTTTGTGAACTTTTGTTTCATATATTTTGTGACCATGTTATTAGAGATATACTTATGATTTGTATCTTCCTTGTGTATTATTTTATGTAGAAACCTCTAAATTTCCAGACACACTCACCAACCCACTTATATAGAAAGTCTATTGATGATAAACTACCAGTTGCTGTTTGGAAAAGATTGTAATTTGCTTTCCTTTTTCCATCCTCTTTTTTTGCTGGGCACAGAATTCTGAGGTCACATTTTTTTCCACCCTTAGCATTTTACTCAATTATCTTTCACTTAAGAAAATACTCCAAGAATTTCCCAGGGCCAGAGAATTAGTATAGTTCCAGGCCCAGGGAATTAAACATATGCAGTGCTTCAAAAAATATGTGCCATTAATATGTGGGAGCACTGTCTAGAATTAAATCATTGTTAAGTGGTGAACAGTTGCCTTAAGTATATCACAGAATATAGTGGGAAAACATAGTGTGAAGCTTGGCATTTAAAAATTTAAAATTCCTAGGGGCACCTGAGTGGCTCAGTGGGTTAAAACCTCTGCCTTTGGCTCAGGTCATGATCTCAGGGTCCTGGTATGGAGCCCTCACATTGAACTCTCTGCTCAGCAGGGAGCCTGCTTCCCGCCCGCAACCCCGCCCCCCCCCCCCCCCCGCTTGTGATCTGTCAAATAAATAAAATTAAAAAAAAAAAAGAAATTTAAAATTCCTGGCCTCTGTGTATGGAGAAGTTAAGGAACTTAAAAAAAAATAGCTCAAATGCATATTTTTTTAAAAAGCCACCTTGCTACGTTTCGGTTTTTATTCCTGTTT
>CM052812.1:63871270-63930911 GCA_028533885.1 Nasua narica | reverse complement strand
GGGCTGAGGCCCACCAGCAGACCCATCAAGGGCCACCCAGGGCAGTCCCACCCATTTATAATGCGCGAACCCAGGCCTTTTGTGGCCTCCTCGCTCTGTCAACCAAAGGCCGGGCGGCGAGACCCTGTAGGGTGTTAAATCCGGCGGGCGTAAGAAAAACACCACAGAAACCGGGCCTGTATCACAGGGAACGCCAGAGGGTTTGGGGCGCATCTTCAGGAACGGGCCAGATTCCGGTCGCCCTGGTAACCAGACACAGAACGCGCCTGCGCTAACTCCCTTGTCACGTGGGGCCGGACCCGGGGCGGGACCGACGCCTGTTCCTCCGGACCCGGGGCCCCTCCCCTCTCAGTGCGGGGTCAGCCCCGGCGGGCGAAACCTCTGCTCTTTTGCGTGGGGTTGACTCACAGCTCCTGCCCCTTTTTGCTTTGCTTTCTCCTGGCTCATTCCTCGCACCACGTGCCCTCCTGGCCGCTCCCCCAGCTGGCCTTTCCAACTGCCTGTTGGAAGTTGCTGTAAAATGTCGTGAGGGGCGCTGCCGCTTTACGGCTGCCTCTCCCAGGCTAGAGCCCGGGAGCGCCCACCGCCGTCAGCCCTGTCTGTAAGAGTCGGCCCGGCAGAGACCGAGATAGCCGGCGCGCCGCTCCCCTCCCCGCCGCGTCCGTGCCGGCCCCCGGCGATGTGAGCTCGAGGAGGCTGCGGTGCCCCCTGGCCCGGGGTTGAGAAGGGCGGCAGGTGCCTGTGAGGCGGGCGGGTGCCGGGGGCCTGCAGGATGGAGGAAAGCATGGAAGAGGAGGAGTGGGGCAGCTACGTGGCGATGATGGACGACCAGAACCACAACAACTGGGAGGCCGCGGTGGACGGCTTCCGGCAGCCCCCGCCGCCGCCGCCGCCCCCCTCGTCGATTCCAGCCGCTGCGCGAGAGCCGCCCGGGGGGCAGCTGCTGGCGGTGCCCGCGGCCTCGGTGGACAGGAAAGGCCCTAAGGAGGGGCTCTCGATGGGGCCGCCGCCACCGCCGGAGGCCAATGGGGTGATCATGATGTTGAAGAGCTGCGACACGGCTGCCGCTGTGGCCAAGGCGGCCCCCGCCCCCACCCCCAGCTCCACCATCAACATCAACACCTCCACCTCCAAGTTCTGTGAGTCCAGCTTCTCCCCAGCAGCCTTGGCTTTTCTCCTCCCCACCCCGACGTCGAATCCACCCTTCTCGGCCCGCCTCGCTTCCTTTGTTTCAGGCCTGGGTCTCCCCTCCCCTCCCCGCGTCCCTCCCCCCCTCGTTTGGTGTCTGCGGCCAGCGCCGGAGCGGCCCTGGCTTCTTGTGTTACCTGACCTAGAGAAGCAGCCGGGTGCGCACACAGCCCCAAGTTCTCCTCCAAATGCGATCTTTATAACAGCTGGCTGTTTCGAAACATTAAGCAGCTCTTTTCTTCTCCATTCCCCCTTCAAAGTTTCACCGTCAAACGTGAGGGGAAAATAAGGCCGTCTGAGTTTCGTTAGGGAGAGTCTTTTTTGGGGGGTGGGGTAATCAGATTGAAATCTGGCCATTGTGTTCTTGTGCTTTTAGTTAGTCTGCGTTAACTCAGGGATTAGAAAGTTGACCAATATTTACACCTCGTTCTTTCCGTTCTTCAGTGTACACGTTCTGCGTCCTGATAGAGAAATAATATGAGTTGTTTCTTGGGCAACACCAACGCGGTGGAAGCGACATCCGTTTTGAAGCTAATAACGTGTAAAATTACTTTTCAAAGCCTACACTCTTAATAAGCCATTTACATGTGTCCAAGATTATGTTGAGTGTTGAACTTTATGTTAGTGATCTGCCTTGCCTTAATGCTCAATTTTGAGCAGAAAGGTTGGAGACCAAAATCTTTTGTATTCTCCTAACCAGGAGGTATCCTTCTATAGCTCGGGAAAATAAGTGCTTTTGCTTTGAGTGGGTTTTTTTTTGGAGGTGGTGGTAGTGGTGAAAAGTGACCATGGCAGCCAGATTTTACTCTCCTATTAATAACTACAGGTTTTGAATAGCATCTGGTAAAGCAACTGGGGATTTCATTTCGAGTTACTAATTTTATCAAGCGGTACCAGTAATTGTACAATTAGCTGTGCGGAGAAAATATCTGCCTTGGTTCAGATATACAATTACAGCCTTACCCTTCTATTTTTTTGATGGGGACAAGCACATAATCTAATTTATTTGCCTTCGAGATAAAGCTTTGGTCAAGGACATTCATGTGTAGGATGGTTGGTAAGAATCAGATACGATTTTTTTTTTGGTATCATGCATTTGTGAGAATAATATATAATTTGTGTATTGAAGTCTATGTGGTGACACCAGGCCTTGAACACAGTGGCTGGGTGACTTATCTAAATTCTGACAGAAGCTTGTTTTAATGCTTCCACGGTTCATTTGAAGAGTTCAGAAAACACCATTAAGTTAAGAGCAGAAACCAGTGAAATTAGGTACAAAAGATTTGCTGAACCAAAAGATTGAAGATTAATAAGAGATCTCTGATAAGATCAAGAAGAAAGCTGCAACTATAATTAAGGGGAAAATGGGAAATAACTACAAGTATGAGACTTTTAAAAAAGAATTTTATGAACTTTAGGCTAATAAATATGAGAGCCTAGATGAAAAGTATAAATTCTTAGAAAAATACAATCTGAAAGTTGGTATCAGAAGAAATGGATAACTTGAACTAATATTTAACAAACTGAAATGGTAAAGACCTCCCCTTTCAGAAACTGTAATGAGATTGGTGAGTTGCATTGAATTTTAAGTAACAATTCCTTTTTACAAGTCTTTCTGGGAAATAGGGAAATAAACAGATGCCTAGCTTAATTTATAAGGTTAGTGTTAGTGAAATCTTGATTTTAAACCTAGATAAGGGCAGTATGAGAAAATTATATATCTATTTCAGTTATTAGCATGGATACGAAAATCCTACTTCATGTCTGTGTTCAAGAAATCATGATCCATGGAGTTTAAGAATGTGAATATAATTCAATATCTATTGCTATTAATGTAATTTATCACATTAATAGACTCAAGGAGAAAAATCTTGATTATCTTGATACCATAAAAACATTCGATAAGATCCAACAACTATGTATGATAAAAACTCTTAGCAAGCTTGGAATATGAGATAACTGATCAAGGTCATTACCAAAAATCGACACCAAATAATAATACTTAATGGAGAAATTTTAGATACATTCATTTTAAGATTACTAATAACGATGCCGTCTATCACTGTTGTTTAACATGGTAAGAAAAATCCTGTCTAACATTACAAAGGGAAAAAAATGAGAGATATAAGGATATGAAGGGAAGCGTAAGAGCTTATTATTTGCAGATATTGTCTCTTACCTAGAAGAACCATTAGAATCCAGAGAAACTGTTAGAACTAGTAAGAGTTTAGCAGGGTTACTGGATTGAAGATCAAACTACAAAAATTAGTAGCATTTACTATACTAGCTATAACAAACAAGGAAAGGTAATCAAAAGTAAATATTGTAAATAATAAAAACATCAAAACTGTAAAGTCTCTAGGCATTAACACAAGCGGACATAAAAACTTTAAGAAGAAAACTTTAAAACTTTAATAAGGAACTAGAAGAGGAATTAAGTGAGGAAAAACTTTCCATGTTTTGGGATATGTTTGTTTATTATTATGAGGGTCAATTTTCTCCATTTTAACCTATATTTTCTCCCATTTTCTCCAGTTCGATTAAATGGCCATTGAAATTCCAGTTGGTCTGACAAATTCAGTAACCTAAATCTAAAACTCATATGGCAGATGGGAGAAAGTTTGTGAATAGCTAAAGCAATATTAAATATTTGTGTTGGTGGAGCTTGCCTTATCAGAAGTTAAGATACTGTTTCAAGGCTGTAGTAATAAAAACTGTAGTGTAAGTACGTGAGCAGAAAAATAGACTTGGGGTACAAATTAGAGAGGAGAGACTTACCCATATCTGTTCAGGAACTTAAGGGTGGCATCATAAATCACTGGAGAAAGGAGTCATGTTAGGAAGAGTGGCTTACTATATGGAAAACAAACAAACAAACCTTATGTTATGGATAAGTTAAAAAGACCTAAATGTGAGAGAAAAAAAATTAATGGGAGACGTTCTTGAAGAAGCTCTTTCCTTAAGAGACAAGGAAGGATTCTTAAAGCTTCAAAAATTTATAAAAGTAAAAAACTAATGACTTTGATTATATAAAAATTAAAGATTTTCATTCAGTGAAAGACAATGAGAGAAGGTATTTGCAGTGTCCAAAATTGATAAAAGATTAATATGTAGACTAGACAAGGAACTACCATCAATAAGAGGGCAGCAACTTCTGTAGAAAAACAGTCAAAGGATAAGTAGGTTGCAGAATAGTAAACCTTAACATGCATAGAAAGAGGTATTTGGAATTATTAAATAATCAGAGACAGGCAAATTAAAGAGTAATAGTGTCTTTTCCCACCTGCTAGGTTGGCAAAAAGTAGGAAGCTGGATGGCACCAGGTGTGGGTGGGGATACAGGATTTGCTGGTTGAACTAACAGTGTAGTGGACCTATGAGGTGTCGAGATGCCCACAGTCTCTGTGGACCAAATAATGAAAGAGCCGGAGTGTTGAAGCCCTGAGCTATGACAGTCAAAGTGTGGTTCTGGACTGTAAGGTGAAAACAGCTTCTGGTGGTACGTTTTTGGAATAGGTAAAAAGAAAGCATTTCTTAGCTTGATGGATGCATATGAGGTGCCAGGGATTGTGTTGATTTGTCCCAGGAGAGACTATATCTGGAACAACTACAATCGGAATCACCACTTTGTTTGGTTTACTATAATCTACAGTCATTTCCCAAAATCCAAGTCTTCTGCACTGGCCCAATAGGCTAGTGAAACAGAATGTCCTAACAGCCCCCATCCCGCCATCTTTTAAGTCTTTGGAGTTGGTATTGTCCTCTTCAGTTTCCACAGAGATGTGGAGTTGCTTTGGATTTATTATTTTGTTAGGAAGGATCACGTCTAGGGGATTTTACTTGGCCTTCCTCCTCCCCCCCCCACTTAGCCCTTTTTTATGCTGAACACCCTTACTTCATAGTGTAGGGAGACTTGAACTGTGTTCAAGAACACAGGGTGGGTCCACGGATTCACTGGGTCCACTGTAAGATGGAGCGAAGCCAAAGCCCTTCTTTCTCCGTATGCCATCACAGCTGTTGATCTGACTGGTTTACCACAGTGATGTTTTGGTCCCTAAGGGTTAGCGTGGGCTGAGAGCCAGTGTTGAGTAACCCCTAAAAAGCCCAAGTGCATGTTTCCCTCATGCACTATCTCCTTATGAAAAGCTGCATGTTCTCTTGGAAAGGCTAGGAGGAAGACTTCAAGTATGCTCTTGATGCAATTTTGTAGGGTCCTTCCTCAGTGGAACCCATTGTCTCCTTTTTTCCAGGGGCTCTATGTCTTTGAACAAGCTCAGCCTATGTATCAGGTGACATGCCATAATTCTTATATTGTGGCTACTTAAGTCAGGCCTCAGTTTGATATACCTAGAGGTTTTTTTTTTTTTTTCTTCTTCTTTTTTCTTCTCATCAAGTGACCTACCTATCTATTTTTCCTTAGGACACCATGGTTAGCCACCACCAGAGATCCAAACCATTCTGATGACAGGTCTGGTCCTCTTGCCCATTATATCCATGCCTACTTTATATCTGAAGATTAAGTGCTTCTACTTAATCCTTTGTCACTCTGGGACCCCACTATCCCATTGAAATCAGAGAGCCCCTTTTAATGGCAGTATTGGCCATCTTTAACCCAGAACTACAAAGGACAGCCACCACAGCAGTTTTCAAGGAAATCAGTACATCCCTCACCAATACATTTAATTCCTTGAGAAAGGGTCTTCTTGGGGAACATTTAAGTGTGTGTGTGTGTGTGTGTGTGTTGGATGTGATAAAAACTCTCATTCTTCATAAGTCTGGATTAATTCTACATACTAAGGAATAGCTGGTGTTCCAACCTCTTCCTCCCTCCCTCTTCATTCTCCTTCTCTTCTTCCTCTTTTTCCTTCTTGTCCATTTCTTCTTTCTCATATACCTTTTCTCCTTTCTCCTCCATTTGTATTCAATAAATTGTACCCATTTATGGCATAAAATTTTATCTAGGATTTGAGCAAGCTAAAAGCTAGTTTGTTACTGTTACTACTGGATGCTGGCAGAAGCAGGAGACTCCTGGATCAGAGAAAGAAATATGTTATTCACGGCACAGCAAATAGTGTGAAACCTGCATATTTGCATAGGTTTCCCTTTCCTTGGGTCTCCCAGAGGCAATATAGTATGGCCAAGATGGATGCTCCCTCATTGGGTTTGTGTTGCAGTTGAAGAATATTGAACTTGGGGAATCCACTGTTTATAGAAAGCAGTAATCGAGCTTGCTCTTTGTTCAGGGGGAAGACATTACCTCATCTTTCAAGGTTCCCAGCTATAGGATGGCTCCATTGGTCTGGGCCTTGCAATCTTAGCACACTCAGCAAGACATGTAGGAGTGCAAGAAGCCCAAGGAAGACTGTCTCTCCCAACAGTAACCACTAAATCAATCAATAGAACATTTTTGCCACTGAGATACTTTTTATGCTTCCTTGCTTTTAGTACTCCTGCGCCTAGCCCCTCTGCTTTCTGTTACTAGGTTTTACTTATATGGTATCATATAATCTGTATTATTTTATGCTTGGCTTCTTCACCTTGTTTTTGAGATTCTTACATGTTCTTGCGTAATTACTACTTGTTAGGGCTGAGTTCTGGTTTGGGGGGGATACCACAAATTGTTTATCTGTTCATATGTTGGTGATCATTTGGGTTGTCTCCAATTTGGGTTATTATGAATAAAGCTGTTTTGAACCATCACGTAGGTTTTGTGTAGACATAGGTTTTCATATAAATATCTGTACATGGAATTGCTTGGTCATATATTGGCTGTATAAAGCTTTATGAGAAACTGCCAATCTGTTTTTCAGAATGGTTGTATCATTGTACATTCCCATTAGAAATGTGTAAAAGTTCCAGGGCTCCACACACTTACTGATATTTATACTGGGTACATTTCCCATTCTTGGTATTGTAAGGTTTGTTTGTTTTAATTTTAGCCACTTCAGAGGAAGAATAGTAATACCTCATTGTGGTTTTATTTTGCATTTCCCTTTTACACATGCTGTTGGCTTTTTCATGTGCTTATTGCCCTTTAATGTAATTTTGTTTGTGAGAATCTCTTTAAGTTTTTCTTGGGTTGTCTTATTGCAAGACTTCATCATTATTTTAGATGCATATTCTGTGAGATAATATATGTATTGTGAATGTTACATCTGTGACAATGTCCTGTGGAGAACAGAAGTTTTGATGAAGTCTGACATCAGTTTTTCTCCTATGGCTTGTATTTTTTTATCCTAAGAAATATTTCCCGTCCTCACAGTCAGGGAGATTTTTTTCCCTATATTTTATTTTAGAAATCGTATGGTTTTAACTTTTACTTTTAGATCCATGATCTAAGTTATGAATTGATACCCATGTGTAGTATGACGTAAGGATGGAAGTTCTCTTTTTTTTCTTTTATATGGATATCCAATTGTTTCAGCACCACTTATTGAAAGGAGGATTATCCTTTCCTCACTGAATTACTTTGGCAACTTTTTTTTTTTAAGATTTTATTTATTTATTTGACAGAGAGATAGAGATCACAAGTAGGCAGAGAGGCAGGCAGAGAGGCAGGCAGAGAGGGAGAGGGGGGGAAGCAGGCTCCCAGCTGAGCAGAGAGCCCAATGCGGGGCTCGATCCAGGACCCTGAGGACATGACCTGAGCCGAAGGCAGAGACTTAACCCACTGAGCACCCAGGTGTGCCTACTTTGGCAGCTTTATTGAAAAATAACTGACCATATATGTTGGGTCTAAATTCCATTAATCTGTTCTTTGGCATATCATATTTAGGATTGTTGAATCTTCTTAATGAATTGGTTGCTTGATCATTATAGAATATCTGTCTTTATCTTTGGTAATAGTCCTTACTCTGAAGGCTATTTTTTTTTTTTTTTGATAAGTCATTCCTGTTTAATTTTTTTTTCAGGATTATTATTTGCACAATATATCTTTCCTATTTTATTTTAACCTATCTGTGTATTTAAAGTGCATTTCTTGTATATAGCATATGGGTTTTTTAAAAAAAAATTTTTTTAAGGTTTTATTTATTTATTTGACAGAGAGAAAGAGATCACAAGTAGGTAGAGAGGCAGGCAGATGGATCAGGGGAAGCAGGCTCCCCGCTAAGCAGACCCTGACACGGGGCTCAATCCCAGGACCCTGAGATCATGACCTGAGCCGAAGGCAGAAGCCCAACCAACTGAGCCACCCGGACACCTCAGCATATGGTTTTGTTTTGCTTTTCTAAGACTGATCTGACAACCTCTGCCATTTATTTATTTATTTTTAAATATTTTATTTATTCATTTGACAGGGAGAGACGCAGCGAGAGAGGGAACACAAGCAGAAGGAGTGGGAAAGGGAGAAGCAGGCATTTCGCTAAGCAGGGAACCCAATGCAGGGCTCAATCGTAGGACCCCGGGATCATGACCTGAGCCGAAGGCAGATGCTTAACGACTAAACCACCCAGGCACCCCACCTTTGCCTTTTTTTTTTTTTTTTAAGATCTTATTCATTTTGAGAGAGAGTGCAAGCACACATGCAAGTCGGGGGAGGGGCAGAGGCAGAGGAAGAGAGAAAATCTCAAGCAGGCTCCATACTCAGTGTGGAGCCTGACATGGAGTTTGATCCCATGACCCTGAGATCAAGAGTTGGATGCTTAACCAGCTGAGCCACTCAGGTGTCCCAATCTCTGCCTTTTAATTGCAGCATTTAGACCATTTACATTTACTGTTATTAACAACATGGTAGGATTTAAATCTGCTTCTGATTTGTTTTCTCTTTGTCCCCTCTGTTTTTTTGTTTTTCTTAAATTTCCTCTTTTCCTGTCTTCTTTTTTATTATTTTTTATGATTTATGTTTGTCTTCAGTTTGGCTTATTAGCATGCCCCCCCTTTTTCCCTTTATAGTGCTTATTTTAGTATTTACAATATGAAAATTAAGCATATCACAATGTACCTTCAAGTATTGATCACTTCACATATAATGTAACAATCTTATATCAGTATACTTCATTTCTCCCTCCTGTCCTTTATGCTATGTTGCCATTGTCATAATGGTACTTTTAAGTATAACACGCATCAAATATACAGTTATTAGCTTTGCTTAAAAAATCCGTTTATCTTTAAAAAAATTGAGGTGAGGGCGCCTGGGTGGCTCAGTTGGTTGGGCGACTGCCTTTGGCTCAGGTCATGATCCTGGAGTCCCGGGATCGAGTCCCATATCGGACTCCCGGCTCTGCGGGAAGTCTGCTTCTCCCTCTGACCTTTTCCCCTCTCATTCTCAGTCTCTGTCTCTAATAAACAAAAAAAAAAAAAAATTGAGGTGAAATTCATGTGACATAAAATTCACCATTTTAAAGTGAATCATTCAGTGGCATCTAGTACATTCAGTGTTGTGCAACATCCCTTTATCTGGTTCCAAAGCATTTTCATCACCATAAAGTAACATCTGGAACCTGTTATGCAGTTACTCCCCATTCTTGTCTCCCTCAGCCTCTGGGATCCACCAACTTGCTTTCTGTCCCTATGGATACACCTATTCTGGACATTTCATATGAATGGAATCATATAATTGAAATTTCTCTTAAAAAAATCAAAAATTGGAAAATAATTCTTTTTTGTTTACTCAGAGAGTTACTGTTTCTGTTACTCTTTATTCCTTTGTTTAGACCCAAGTTTCCACCTCTTATTTTTCTTCTGCCTTGAGAACTTAACATTAATGTTTCTTACAGTACAGTCCTTTTGGCCTTGAATTTATTCAGCTTTTATTTGTCTGCAAAAGTATTTTACCTTCATTTTCTAAGGTATTTTTGCTGGATATAGAATTCTAGATGGACAGTCTTTGTTTTGTTTCGTTTTTTTCAACACTTTAAAGATGCTTTTCCATTGTCTTCTGGCCTGCCTTGTTTCTTATAACACATCTCCGTATAGTCTTATCTTTGTTCCTCTCTCTAACTTGTCCTATTTTTCTGGCTGCTCTGAGGATTTTCATTTATGGATTAAGTTTTCAGGAGTTTGATTGTTATGTTTCCTGGGGTAGAGTTTTCTTTATGTTTATTCTTTTTATTGTCCATTGAGCTTCTTGGATTTGTAAGGTTTTAGAATTTGTGATATTTGGAGCATTATCATTCATTATATAATCATATATAATTAATTATAGTTAATATGTCATTGTATAATTATATTAATACATATTCATAATTATGTGATTATAACAATATTATAATTACATATAATTTTTTAAAAACTTACCACTCACCCCTTAGTTACATATGTGTTAGACCACTTGTTATTATACCCTAAATCACTAAGGTTTTGTTCATTATCTTTTTCAGTTTTTATCCACTCTCTTTGTGCCTCAGTTGAGGTAGTTTCCATTGCTATGTCTTCCTTGATATCTAATCTCTGTTAATCTTGCTTTTATTCAGCAGGAGTTCCAGCTGTTTTTAATGTAGGTTGTCATTGAGTCCAGGTTTCAGTCAGTTAACTGAGCAAACTGTTATAACCATATCTAGTTCCTTGAGGTAGTACAGTAAATAATCTTTAGTAAAGTGTATGCCTTTTGATAACTTAAGTCTTATCTAAAGTTGTTTCGTTCTTGTTCAGTAACCCTAGAATCTGATCCCACGCGCATTCTCTAGGTTTCTGTCAACATAGGTGTGAAAGTCTTTGGAAGTCTTAAAGTCTTCCAAAGGTTTTTTGGAATGTAAGGGACTCCTGTTGGTTTGAATTTGGTACTTGTACCCCTAGGGAATCTGATTTGATTGGAGGTTTAGGGCAGTGAGTGCTGCTTGCAGGTAAGGCATGAGGAGGTCTCATGACAGAGTCTTAGGTAAAGACTAGCCTCATGTTGTGGAGGAGGGGTACTTCTTAGGCAGGGAAAGCTCAGTGACTTTTGTAAGGTTAGGGTTCCCAGATAATCAGACTCCACCAGGCTGGTCCCATTTCAGGTCTCAAGATCCTACTGTTCTACAGTCAGTATCCTTTCACTTAAAAGATTTGTCTAAGCTTTGAATTACTTTTTTGTGGTAATTGTGTAACTTGCAGGGTCATTCTATTTCTGATTTTTGGGCTATATAAACCCTGTGCCTATAAGAATTAAGAGATTCCTTTAATGACAGTCACCGATGGTCTTTGTTCATTGAGCTAATCGTTTTCTTAAAGTTTTCACCTGTTAACAGAATTAGCCCACTCCACAGTCTTTGTTTCTCATTTCCATCATAACTGCCAGAACAGTCTGCCATGTTGTTTCCTCAAGAAGAACTTTATTCCGGGTCTTACAGGTGGTAATTTGAGTACCTCTTTGCTGCTTCCTGCCATGTACAATTGCATTATGTTATCTGATGTTGGCACTGTCATCATTGCCTCTAAATCCAACTAGTTTGGAAAACCAAAGCCAGCTTCCTGGCTTTAGAGAATGTGTCCTGTCACTTATTGATTATAGTTCAGTGCATGAAATCACTCTAGATACCCAAAGCAAGAAGATATTTAATACTGGAAATTAGCTCCTTTAAACATTGTTGAAAAGTTTGGAGGTGTAGAAGTCAGGCTGCTCCATTAAAGCTGAGGGCAGGCTCCTGCCGCTGCTGTGCCACCACCATCCTGTGTCATCGAAGCTGCCTCACTCACCCCTGAAGTGGATTACCAGACGCTGGTACTTGGGGTTTTTTAACTTTACTTGCCAGAATCATGAGCAACAATAATACACTCTTTGTCTTACTTTGACCCTCCAAATTTCACTCAAATGTGTCTCATTGGTGGAATCTAATTTGGGAAGTGTAACTATTTAGTTCAGCTTTCCATTCTGCATTAGTTAGCTTTCTATGATAATAACCCCCTCTCCCCCGATCTCAGGAGCTTATGGAACAACACAGGTTTATCCTTGTTCATGTTATATTCGTGGCTGACAATTGCCTGTGGCTTTTCACATGTCATCTCATTTGCAAGAGCAGCTCTTTTCTGGGTCCTGTCACTCTTGGCAGAGGCAAACGGAAGAGAGTGGACAGAAGCACTAAATGGCTTTTAAAGCTTTTGCTCAGATGTAGCACATGTTATATCTGCTCATATTGCAAATATATTAAACAAAACAGAGTGGTTCCCTGTCACAGTGTGTTGAAGATGGAGGCTGGTGGGACTGGGGTATGAGGCTAAAAGGCAGTGAATGGATAGAGACAGGGAGGGCCGGGGGTGGGGGAATCTTGCATTAACTGATACTGTGCCATGATCTCTGGAAAATTATTAGCCCAGTGCACCAAAAGTTTCTCTTCTTAGATGAACAAAGCTTCACGGGATTTGAATTCAGCGAAATTATTCTGTTTTTTAAAATTAATGATTAAAAAATGTGTTAAAGCTGACTTTTGAATTAAAGTGTTAACTGATTTTGGTAAATCCTGCCCTTTACATCTGCCGGTTTCCAGATTGGCTGATCCTTTTACAAGTGTATCAGTTAATGCATTCAGGTCTTAAAATATGCACTGCTTGAAGCATCTGTGGTTGTTATTTGGTATCTTCTTGCCTTCCAGCTTAGTGGAGTTGTGCTGCAGTAAGTGACACTATGATATTGATTGATGGGCTAAATTTCAGGGTCTCATTGGGAATCTTGTCTTGCCGTTTTTTGACATATATTGTGGGAAGTGACATTGGTGAAGCTTTAAGAGAAAGCCATTGTAATGTTTATATAAGCCCCAGCCCCAAATCCCTGAAGGAAATGAATGCTGCTTATTTCCTCTTTAAACTATAATTCTGTGAGCTGTAGACCATATGTAATCACATGGTAAGCTGTTAGATATCATATAAAAATTATTGTGGGTAGTCTTTTGTAACATGTCTTAGTAGGACAAACTGGTCTTCTGTTTTTCTTTCTACTTTTGTAGTCATTTGGCTATTAACTTCTATAGATAAGAGTTATAGATCCATAATTTGTAGTTGCAGTTGTGCTGACCAGACATCTGAATGGCATTTTATCCAACAAATATTTATTTAGGGTCTTCTGTATGCCAGGATAATATTTTAGACTGGTGAAGAGACAGAGTTTAGTGTGGAAGATGATGAGAGACAATTATGTTATGATTAAGTCCTGTAGTAAAGCTATGTAAGTACATGGTAGAGGAAAAAGAGAATCTCTATGAGAATGAATAAGAGTTTTTCAGAAGAGGGGCCCCTGGGTGGCCCAGTGTGTCAGGCCTTGGGCTCGTAGTTTCACTTCTGGTCAGATCGCGGGCTGGTAGGATCGGGCGCTACATCCAGCTCTGTCAGTCTCCTGGCGTTTCTGTCTCCCTCTGCCCCACCCTGCACACGCTCTCTCTTTCAAATAAATAAATCCTAAAAAAAAAAAAAAAGGTTTGTCAGGAGGATTGAGGAGGTGGGATTGGGTTCAAAGAGACTGCCTTTGCAGAGGAGGCATTCTGTGCCTAAAACCCAGAGTTGACATTGTTGGAACACAGGGTGTGAGGACCGAGTGATGCAAATTAAACACAGATAGAAAGGTGAGTAGTGAGGAACATGCCATGTTAGAGGTAGGATTTTCTTTTGTAGGAATAGGAGCCACTGAAGGGTAGTAAGGGAGTCAACTTGGCAAAATTTGTCTTATTTTGTTAATTTAGATTGGAAAGGAGTGTGAATGGAAGGCTAGACATGAGTTAGGGGGTTGTAATTGTTGTAGTCCAGACAAGAGATGATGACCTGAATAATTAAAGCATTGGAAGAGATCATATTTAAGATTTTGGAAATATTTGGGATTAGGGTCTACAAAATTTAGGGGTGAAGGAGGGAGGATATACATCTAGGAGGAGTATAGGGGTGTGTGTGTGTGTGTGTGTGTGTGTGTGTGTGTGTGTGTGTGTGTAAGGTCTATGGAATAATAACGTAGAGAGGTCTAGCGGGCAATTGGTGAACTCGGAGCTTTCTCATTCCCCGTGCCTTAAAGCATTTATTGGAAATACTGAAACAAAAATGTCTTCTCACTAGATTTTTTTTCTTTCTGAGGATTTGAAGTTCACCAAACTCTTTGACCTTAAAACAACACAAAACTTTTTTTTTTTAATACAGGTTTATAATTTAAAAACTCAAACTGTATGAAAAGATACATAATGAAAATCAGTGGTTCCCTCCCCTGCCCCTTCCCATTCTTGGACCTGTAACCCAGAGTCAGTCACTTAGCAATCATTTAGCTGAGTTCATTTAGCTGTTTTTTTCTAGTATTTATCCACACGCTTCAGTGTGTTAATGTTGATATTGCTTGATTTATTACTTCTTTATGATCAATTGACTTCCTGTTATTAATATGAGGTTTTAGTTCTCTTATACCTCTTCCTACCTTACCTCTTCGATTCTTTTAATACCACAATTTTTTGTTCAGTTAATAGACCATCTTTAATGACTATGTAAATATTCGCCAGGAGGCCAAGAGTGCGCTCAGATTCCGTTTTCTTTCAGATAGATCTTTGTTATTAGTTACTTTGTTTATACTTACATCATTTTTGTTAAACTTATTTTTAAAACTTTAGTGGCTTCATCAGATTCACTATGTATCTGTCCCTGGTGTTTTAAAAAGGCCCAATTAACCTGTATTTTCTTTTTGTCTTGAAGCTGTTAATCTTTTTCTGTTTATTCCTTAGGGCCACTACACAGTTGCCTTGCAGGGGCTTCCCAAGTAGTTGGAATGATTGTTACTTGATGTCTTCCTTTTTGTTTTCCCTCGTGTGTGTGTGTGTGTGTGTGTGTGTGTGTGTGTGTGTGTGTGTGTGTGTAGAACATATCTTCAAGTAGCTTCCTGCGAAAACGTGTGTATATAATAAAGTTTCAGGTTTCTCTCTAAAAATTCTGCCTTCACCAATTGACAGTTTGGGTATAGAATTATTAAGTGAAAACAACTTTTCCTTGGAATTTTTCAAGTGTTGCTTCATTGACTTTAAGCTTGCAGTGTTATGCTGGAGAATTCAGGTGCCATTTTAATTTTTGTTCTTTTATATGTGACCTTTTTTCCCCTTGAAAAAATTTCTGCGATATTTTCTTATATTGTGTCAATAATTTTCTCCCTTAACATTTTTCCTGTTCTTCCTTTTTTCTGGAATTATTGGTAGTCAGATGTTGAATTTCCTGTTTTTGTCTTCTTTCAACCACTTTTTGCTATATCCTCTTCATGTTTGGGGAGAATTTCTTAATATTCTGTGGGTTTTTTTTTAACAGCTGCTATATTTTTAAGAGCTTCTTAAGCAATCTAAGGATTGCTTCTTTTTCATGGCAGTGTCTTTGATTTTTATCTTAACCTTTTCAAGGATAATAATTACAGGGTTTTTTTCAAGTTTTTAAAGTTTTCTTAATTTTCTTTCTTTTTATCTTTTCAGTTTTTGTTTTGATTTCTCATGTCTAAAACTTTCTACAAATCTTGGTGAGCCATAGCTGTCTATGTATGTATAAAACTGAAAAAGGCTAATTGTGGTAGTTCTGTGTTTACAAGGGACCTTACCAAGTTTAAGTGTTGGCCTTCACTTTAGGCTAATTAGATGCAGAGCTGCTATTTTGTTGGGGAACTGTCAAATATTAGGATGTGAATGTCCTTTCTCTGGCTCTGTTCCTTTTTCTAGGGGAGGATCTTCCATCCTGGGAGAATGGTGACAGTAGTAGCTAAGTGGAACAGGAAGTAAAGTACATTTCTCCTGGTCCATGGCATTTCTAGAATGTTCGAGAAGGAGTAGGATTAGATGTTTGAGTGTTTCTTATGTTGACTTTTGGCTTTTACTTAATCCATCGGCCCTGTGCTTTATACAGACATGCTTGTGCATGAGCCCCCTGACCCCTTCATGTATGTTTGTCTCAGAGTCCTGGCTTGTATGTTTCGGTTTCTATACAGATTAACCCTTTTCATTTTACTGTTTTGTCTACAGATTTGCAGCCAATCTTCACCTCTCCCCTCTCTGCCCCCCATTCTATGCCTCTAACCCACACTCATTGTGTCCTGTCTTTAAGCCCTGAACTTCTCTGGATCCTGCAGGGCAATATTAGCTCACTTACTGGTGTTTCCACCTCAGCACACCCTGCCTTGTACTACTACCTCAGAGTTAAACTTTCCTGGTCTTTTTTTTTTTTTTTTTTTAAAGATTGTTATTTATTTATTTGACAGAGAGAGAGAGAGAAATCACAAGTAGGCAGAGAGGCAGGCAGAGAGAGAGGGGGAAGCAGGCTCTCCGCTGAGCAGAGAGCCCGATGTGGGGCTCGATCCCAGGACCCCGAGACCATGACCCGAGCCGAAGGCACAGGCCTTAACCCACCGAGCCACCCAGGCGCCCCTAAACTTTCCTGGTCTTAAATGTCATGCAGAGATTGACTTGTAGGAAATCAACAACAGACTTTAAAAAAAATTTTTTTTTAAGATTATATTTACTTATTTATTTATTTTTAATTAATTTTTTTAAGATTCTATTTTATTTCAACAACAGACTTTTAAAATTATGGCAGACCTACACTTAGTAGGATTTACACTTATGTATTGAGTTGAGCAGATACTTTATGAATATTAAGGGATTTTGGATTAGTTGGAGTTAGAACTATAATAGATAATACCCCTTGACTTTTTCATATGTACTGTCATAACTTGTTCACTTTGTCTCAAGTGTGGTGTTGTAACTGTAGAATAATGTGTGGTAACTCTCCTAAAGATATATGGATTTCAGTCTTACTGTAGGCCACTGCAGCCGGTTTTCTGAGATGGTAGTGATGGATGTTTGTACCATTACATTTTGTGAAATTGAGAGATGTATGGATTTTTAAGCAGTAAAATAGTAATGAAATGTATTTCGTATACAATTTTTATGGTGTTTTGAGGAAAGAAACATATTTGAAGTAAGACAGAGGTTATACAGTTTAATATACTATGTTACAAGCCTTTTGTGGACTAAAATATTTTCCTTTTGGGGAGAATAGGATAGGATGGGGTGGGAAGCACAGAATCCTTAAACAATGAGTTAATGAGGACTTACATGAAACAAAAATAAGATATTAGTGTTACCAATTGTTTATGTGAATGTAACTTCGTTTTTACATGGAATGACTTTTTTTAAGGTTATATTTCTTTATTAGCACAAGCGGGGTGAGGGGTAGAGGGAGAAGCAGACTTCTCGTTGCCACTGTGTGTCCATCCATCAGTAAAAATCTAGGAAACTTGTATTGTCCAAAACATTACCACCTGGTAGAATGCTCTATTCTTTACAGCATGTGGGACTCAATTCCAGGACCTTGGGATCATGACCTGAGCTGAAGGCAGACTCCAACTGAATGAGCCATCCAGGTGCCACCATGGAATGATTTCTTAATGATCACGATAGACATTTTATACTGTCCATAGTATTTGATTGAATTAAACCACAAATTCTAAACTTTCTAAACAAACCAGTACCTGAAGCATGCAGCTTTGGAAAGGTTTTTGCCTACTTTAGAAACAGTTGCTTCATTAGGACTTAACATTAGCCGCCCTCCTCTACTGGCAAATGGAAATACACCTGAGTAGTAGGAGGTTTTTTTTTCCCTCCTAATGAGGAAAAAGATATTTAAAGTATTTGGTAACCCCTCTTAATTTTTTTTTAATCGCTAGTTCTCTTAGGAACAACTAAGTATTATTATTTCTTGTCAGCATCAAGTTATTTTTCTTTTGAGAGAAATAATTGATTTTTTGTTGTTAACACCCCATTTATTTATTGGAATATACTACCTTGTTCTGATTCTGATTCTCCTGTTTTACTCTGTTCCTTTTCTTCATTCCCAAAGGCTTCTGCCCATTCCCCAGACTTTGTTCTTGGCCTTCAGCTTCTCTCTGTCCATTATTTGAAAGGGTTGTCATCCCCTTGTGCTGTAGAGAATAGAGCATTCTATATCAGGTGGTAATGTTTTGGACAAAACAAGTTTCCTAGATTTTTACTGATGGATGGACACACAGTGGCAACAAGAAGTCATAATTTTTTTCTGAGATCACATAGACCAGCCGAAGTTAAATAGAAAACCCAGAGCTTTTTGTCCTAGTCCATTCTTTCACCTTATCTGGTTGTAATTAATTATTGTTAATCTAAAAAGTCATTGCTTTTGACACATAATTTGGCCTCTTAAATTTGGCTAGATCTTTTAATTCATGATTACCTTTGCTATATTCTTAAGGAGTCTATTCTGAATGAAGGCAGTGTTCTTGGTGGGAGATGAGATGCGGAAGAGTAGAATGTTAAGGAGTCTTTGATATGAAAACAGTTCCTAGTTGTTCCTTTAAAATTTTTCTTTGGTACATTTGCACCTTTATTTGACCCTGCAAGCTGTTCAGGACAAACCGTGTGCTAGCAGTCGAGACCAGAACACACCTGTGATCCCGGTTGTCCCGTGGCTCTCAGACTTCAGCGGTTGTAAGAATAACCTGGAGGGCTTTGTAAACAGGGAGTGTAAACACTCCCTGTTCCTCGCCAAGTTTCTGATTTCAGTAGTTTTGGACGAGGACCTGGCATTTGGCATTTACAAGTTTCCAGGTGATGCCGATGCCGTTCTGGGTGTCCTCGTTCTTTGAGGACCACTGATGTAAGGGGATGAGAAGTCTTTGCAGTAGACTAAGTATAAATTAATAATTACGTGGTATGATTTCTGAATATATCTTCCTCTTATAAACAAAGAAATAACAAAGAAATTCAAAGGAAATAGTAGAGCTTCCCTGGTTTACTTCAGCCTGTGTGAAATAAAATATACTTTTAAGCTTTAATTCCAGAATGACTAATAAGTGATATGCCATCAACAGTTTTTATAGTAAGGATTTATTCTGACTTCATTAACTTAATTTATTTCATATATGTTATTGAGTACTTATCATGTGCTGGGCACTGTTTGGAGTTGGGGCTCTAGTAGTAAATTTCTCCTCTAGGAGGCTTATGAGTTATTTGAGGGAGATAAATAATAAATGTCAAGTTTTGATAAATGGAATAAAAAAGTGTAAGAGTTGAACATATTAACTCCTACCTGGTGTAAATTAATTATATATTTCTAATAGTTTCATATTTATTAGTAACCTGCTAATATTTCTTGAACCTTAGATCAACTATTCCATGTGTTTTTAGACTTTTTATTTCAGTTTATTTTAGTAAAGGTCAATTAAGCTTTCTCAGTAAGGCTTAGACTGCATGAACTTGTTATCTTCTTATGTGTTTCCTTAGCTTTAAGTCTTGTGGCATGATGTTTTGAGGCCAACACTAGGGTTTTTACATACTTTGAATTTGACTGTCTCCAGAGGGCACTGCATCCTTCAGTTCTTTGAGTGTTCATTGTTGTTTTTTATTTTTACACTAGGCCTAAATTACTCACCTTGTGTTCCTGGCCTGGGCTTGTTGGCTTTTGAGTTTGTAGTACCTTCTTTAAACTGTTTGAAAAGATGTGCATTATTTTCAAGCTGGAAAATCTAACATAGAAAGAATTTAGTATTATTTTTTAAGCTTTTATTTATTTGAGAGAGAGAGAGAACAAGTGGTGGGGAGGGGCAGAGGGAGATAGAGAGAAGCACTCCCTACTGAGCAAGGGAGCCCTATGTGGGGCTTGATCCCAGTACCCTGGGATTATGACCTCAGCAGAAGGCAGATTCCTAACGGACCAAGCCACTCAGGTGCCCCCGAAATTTAGTGATTTAATGGTAATTTCTTTTTTGTTTAGTTCCCATACTTTGTATTTCTTTTTGTCAGTCTGAACTTTTTTGTGGACACAGTTAAAGTGACTCACTACGTTTCTCTAACAAGAATATCTAGTTTTAAAATTTAGGACTACACACCACACACATTTACACACATGCTTTGTATATATGTGTATGTAATTTTCAGTCGAGGTGGATTGAGATTAGCAAGGAAATAAATACCTTTAAGTTTTTTGGATTGTTATTTTAAGTGTTGCCTACAGATTATGACTGCAGGTATGAAAAACCTTCCTAATCTTTGGCTAAGAGTATATACCAATGTTTGTTCATTCTTCAGATTACCTCTAGTTCTTCTGATACTTGTCTGTATTCTCCTATTCTTTTACTACAATGGTGAAGATTGGCTGGTTTCCTAGAAGAAAGTTATATTAGCTAGTATCTTAGTCCATTCAAGCTGTTATAATAATAGTGGAGACTGAGTGGCTTATAAACAGAAGAAACTTATTTTTCATAGTTCTTGAGGCTGGGAAGTCCAAGATGAAGGTGCTGGCAAATTCAGAGTCTGGCAAGGGCCTGCTTCCTGGTTCATAGTAGACTGTTCTTGCTGTGTCTTTACATGGCATAAGGGGTGAGGAAGCTCACTTGGAGCATTAACTCCATTTGTGAGGATGTCACTCTCATGACCTAATCATGTCCCAAAGGCCTCCCCCAGTACCATCACATTGGAAGTTAAGATTTCACCGTATGAATTCAGTCTACTACAGCAGCTAGCATTTAAGGTCAACTGAATTGGCTATTTATTTCTCATGCAAAATGTATGTAGAAATAGATTTTTATCATATTTGTATTTGGAAATGTAGAGTGGAAATAGATACGACTTTTTTTTGTTTTTGTTTTGTTTTAAGATTTTATTTATTTATTTGACAGAGGATAGAGATCACAAGTAGGCAGAGAGGCAGACGGGGGGGGGGGGGAGCAGGCTCCCTGCTGAGCAGAGAGCCCAATGCAGGGCTCGATCCCAGGAACCCGAGATCATGACCCAAGCTGAAGGCAGTGGCTTTACCCCACTGAGCCACCCAGCCGCCCCAGATACGACTTTTTTTGATGTGAAATAGGCTTTAACATTTTCCGTGATCATGCCGTTTTCATTTTGGTTTTAAATTCTCTTTTTAAAGGTATTTAAAAGCAGAACATTAAAACAAAACAAAACAAAAACATGCCACATGAAAGACATCTGAGAGGCATCAGCAATTACTGCTTCCGTAATGGGACTCCGTTCTGTGCTTAACAGCTGCAGCACTTTACTACATTTTAGATTCTTTTTCCTCCTTTGTATCTTTGACTTGGTAATTTGCTGAGGTGCAAAGCCTGTGCCGGAGAAGTAGGAGCGCTCCTCACCTGCAGCAGCAGACCGGCTGCCCATGGGATTATAATTCTTGGCTTCTGTACTTGCAGTTTTCTTTCTGAGCATGTCACTTACCATGTGACATGGTAAGTTTAAACTTCAGCTTTCGGTCTAGAGCAGGTATGCGATATGGTTTAGGTAATAGACTGGAGATTCAGTAACCTGGAATCCCATAGTGTGAAAGTGGTGTTCTTTTTAGTTATTTCCAGTTTTCTTTGAATCCTTCAAAAAGCAGAGAGGTGGCATTTTGGAGCTAGTGTGTAACACTTCTCAACATTGGCCAATCTCCATTTTTCACAGGGAAAGCAAGCTCCAGCTTCAGAACCTTTTATCAGGCAGTAGGAGAGGGCTGGAATTTAATAATAACACTATTATTTCTGTACCATCTTTTGTTTAATGGAAAATGACACTGCTTTTCTATTTTTGATAGATTCCTTTTTCTTCCCCTTTTTAAAAGCACAAATGGTTGTAAGCACAAGGGGGTGATTCTAGGAAGCACCTGCAGGGGAGTGGAGACATGAGAGAGAAGCCAGTAAAGAAGTCACCACTGTGGACAACGGGAGTACAAACTCGGGGGAGCTCTGGGAGTCCGTGTAGCACATGCCCCTCCGCCTTGTCTTACTCCAGAGTAAAGGGAGCTGCTGAGATATTTATACCAAATTCTCGTTCCTTGTTGCTTGAAGGCCCCTGCCTGGGGTTGTTGATTATTCAGAACTTCCAGAGGAACTCTGACAGCCAGAGAGAACACTGAGGCAAATAATGGTTGGTATTGACAGTAGCCTTTGTGGAGAGAGTAAATGGGTGGGGCACCAACAATTTCCACTGGACTGGGAAATATTCTAAGCTTCTTTTACATCCTCCTCATCTTAGTAAACAGCAGTCCCATCCTTTGGTGCTCAGGCCCTAAACTTTGGAGTTGTCCTTGACACTTCTGTCACTTCTCCCTCCAAACCATTAGCAGATCTGGTTGGCTAAACCTCTAAAATTTATTCCAAATCTGACCTCTTTCACCCCCACTACTGCCACCTGGTTCAGCACCCATGATCTCATACATAGTCTCCTGACTTTGCTCACTTCTAGCATAGCAGTTAGATAAGCTATAGAAAAGCTAAGTCAGACCACCCAAACCCCTCCAGATGTCCCCATCTAACTCAGAGTAAAGGAATGGCCACTAAGGCCCTATGTGATCTGGCCCCCTCTGTCCTTTTGTGTGTGCATCTGTGTGTGTGTGTGTGTGTGTCTGTGTGTATATCTGTATTCAGTTCTTTTTGTTTTTCACCTTATGTGTAGTCAAAACATTTGTTCTCCATTCCTTTCAATGCAGGAATTCATTTGTCAAGATTTTCATTCCATCTTTACTACTACATTCTGGTTGACTTTTTGTTTTGTTTTTAAATTTTCATATAGTAAATAGACTTTTTTATGGTATGTTGCGTTGTTTTATGGTATGGTATGTTGGTTTTGACAAATGCCTGGAGTGCTGTATCCACTAGGACGGTTCTACACAAGAGTTCATTCTCCCACGCTACCCTTTGTAGACTGTGCTCCCTACCTTCCAGGCCCCAGTCTGTTTCCCTTTTTATAGTTTTGACTTTATTAGCATCATGTAAGTGAGAATCTTCTAATATGTAGCCATTTTGGTCTGATTTTTTGGCAAAATACATTTGTGATTATTCCATGCTCTCTGAATCAATAGTTCATTCCCCAAGTGTCCTTTAGAATAAATTTAAGCAAGAAAAAGTGATTTGATTTAAAGAAAATACTGAACAACAATGACAGAAGTGGTACATGTATACGAGAAACATTTTGAAATCAGTAGTGTGATAGAAAGGTGCTAGATAAAGACTTTATGTGGTACTTCTGGCAGTAATTAGCAATGTACTCTTGGGGAAGTCAACTCTTTGCTCCCCAGTTTCTGGTAAAATACATAACATACCTCACCTAGTAGTTGTTAGCTCCTATCTCCTGAGATAGTGGTGGTTCATAGGACACGGTATTTTGGGCACCTGGGTGGCTCCGTAGATGAAGGCTCTGACTCTTGTTCAACTTGGGTCGTGATATTGGGGTTGCGGGATCAAGCCCTATTTCCGGGGCTTGTCCCTCTCCTGCCTCTTAAATAAGTAAAAATAAAATGTTAAAAAAAAAAAGACACAGCATATTTTAGGGTTTTTGGATAGCTCTTTTCTCCAGGGCAGGTGGGTAGTCGCCCTTTTTCACATTAGCATTTCATTGTTGTGAAGCAGCTATCGGCCTGGATTTCAGAGTTGTTAGGACCAGCTGTTATAAAAGCTTTATGAACCTTTGGTAAAGGACTACGAGCCAGACAGTAGGAATGAGGTATGCCTCATTGTAAGTCTCCCAATGCGTTGACGTTTTTCTGTTGGGCTTATCAAGTGTGACATAGGTAGAATCTGAGTCAGAGCTGCTGTCATGTCCAGGAAGTGCTGGTGGTACCACAGATCCCTGCAAGTTTCTGGCAACATCTTTTGTTGAGGTAGCGTTTGGACTTTAATCCCCGTAGTCCTGTTGTTAGGTAGATTTTCTCAGGGGTGTCTCTAAAGATTGATTGTTGGGGTTCATAATTTAATGGAACTTTAATTGGAGGGTGAACGTGTGTTTGACAATGCACCACTGTTAATAGATAACTGGAAAAGGAAACCAATGATGCTTGCTTGTTTTTATTTTTAAGGGCGGACTCATGGTCATTTCTTTTTACATCATAATTAATGGCTGCTTTAAAATCTGACAGGATTGCTGTTTTCTTTGTTTTTTGAAATGGGATAGTAATTGAGTTGTATTTAGTTGACAGACTGTCAAAGAAATTAGAGAGGAATTTGAGAGCACAAAATTGGTGTGATTTGTGTTTACATGTGGTATATAGTAATCTTTATTTTACTTTTTACTTTTAGTAATGAATGTTATAACTATTGAAGATTATAAGAGCACATACTGGCCAAAATTGGATGGTGCCATAGATCAGCTTTTAACCCAGAGTCCTGGTGACTATATCCCCATATCCTATGAACAGATATACAGGTAAGTCAAGATTTCATTTGGCTGGGTTTGAGAGGGTATATTAAGGTTCATGACACCTTGAAATATGGCAGTATGTGTTCACATGTAATATATGTCAGGTGAGGAGGATCTGTAGGTTGGTTGTATATTCCACACTTGGAGGTTGGAGGTTTGAATTATACTTTGTGCTTCAAGATTGCCTTTCAGATCAAGGTAGAGTTAAGCCCAACTCACTTAAACTTCTTCCCATCTCAGCCTGCTACCCCCACTATACATAATGAAGAAACTTTGGAGGTCAGTGAAAAAGACAAGAATGACAAGTATCTGGTGCAGAAATACTTATTTTTGTCTCACATGGAGACCCTAGTTTAATCTGTTGATGTTTATGGACACACAGTCCTACTATTTTTGGTTATTTTGTTTCCCAGTTCTTGGTAAATGGAAGCAGCAAATTAGTGAGGACCTGGGGTGGGACATGAGATCAGCCTAGTCACAGAGGAGGTGATGACAGTTGTGTTGTTCTACACAAGTAATGCACAAAGCGCCTGGGTGGCTCAGTTGGTTAAGCAACTGCCTTTGGCTCAGGTCATGATCCCGGAGTCCCGAGATCGAGTCCCACATCGGGCTCCCAGCTCCATGGGGAGTCCGCTTCTCGCTCTGACCTTCTCCCTTCTCATGCTCTCACTCACTCTCTTTCCAAATAAATAAATAAATTAAGTAAGTAAGTAAGTAAGTAAGTAAAATCTTTAAAAAAAAAAGAAATCTTTTTGTGAGTTAGCAACTTGTTGCTAATTATCACTCTCCCTTATTTTGACATTCATTGAAATGAGAGTGAGAGAGAAGCTAGTTTGTGAGTAGTTATCATAGTCAGATTTTCAGATTATCACCCAATACTAGATTACCTAGTACTGACAAAATGTGTAATGCAGTACTCAGAAAGATTTACAGCTGATGGTAGTATCTCTTTCATCTGAACACTGATTGGGGCAAGGTAAATTTCTTCTTAAAAGTTTTGATTGGTTGGGGTGTCCGGGTGACTCAGTTGGTTAAGCGTCTGACTCTTACTTAATTTCTGTCCAGATCATGATCTCAGGGTTTTGAGATGGAGCCCTGGGTTGGGCTCCTTGCTCAGTTCAGAGTCTGCTTGAGATCCTCTCCCTCTGCTCCTCCCGTGTTCAAGTGTATGCACTTTCTCTCTCTGTCTGTCTCTCTCTAAGATTAATAAAAAAAAAAGTTGTGATTGGTGACTTTTTTTAGGCCTGAATTAATTATTTAATTATTTAAATATTTAACTAGTGACTATTTAATTATTTAACTAGTGACCATATATCTGAAGTATGCATTCATCTTAGGTTGAATGAAGTGCTTCATTGTTAACTTGGTTTTTCTGTTTTGGTTTTTCCCTACAGTTGTGTGTATAAGTGTGTCTGCCAGCAGCACTCCGAACAGATGTACAGTGATCTGATGAAAAAGATAACTAATCACCTAGAGCGAGTCTCAAAGGAGCTGCAGGTAAAGAACTGATCATAGCGATTTTTGCTTCCTTGGGATGTTTCGGCTGGTTGGAATTAGTATACATAATATATATTTGGAGGCTTATTAATTTAATAATGGTATAAATTTATAAATATTTCCTAGATGAATATTGACCAAATAATCTAACCTTTAAAATAAATTGTTAGAAAATTAGATATAAATTGTAGAACTTTTTAGATTAAATAAACTTCAGACTTTGATTCCATTTATTACCATATCAGCGTTTCTTTTATTTAAAACTTTGTTATTGGGGCGCCTGGGTGGCTCAGGGGATTAAAGCCCCTGTCTTCGGCTCGGGTATTTATCTCAGGGTCCTGGGTTTGAGCTGTCTGCTCGGCGGGGGGATGCTTCCTCCTCTCTCTGCCTGCCTCTCTGCCTACTTGTGATCTCTCTCTGTGAAATAAATAAATAAAATCTTAAAAAAAAAAAAACAAAACTAGGCAAGGATGTCCATCCTTACCATTCTTAAAAAAATAAATAAATAAAACTGTTATTTCTGCTAACCTCAGTATTTGATGGCTTTTGTAATATAAATGTATGTATATTTTAATTTTTTACTGTTAACTTTTTTTGGTATTCCCTTTGAAGAGTGGTGTTTACCTGCTAGTTTCTGATACTTGCTAATATAAAAACTGAAGTCAGCATTTTGTTGATAAACTCTCTAGAGATGAACATCATCCCAGCTGTGAAATGTGGATTGGAGCAAGTAGTGGAAATACTCTGTTTAAGGAAGCATTTGGCCTCTGATCCCTGCCCCTTCCTGCTTTGGTGAAGTTTCCAGTGCTTGAAGGTCAGGGACTATCTTTATGCCAGGGCCAGATGATATTTTAGTTCTGACGTAGAAGGAACATGATGTATCGAAAAGTCACTCAACAATAGACGAGCAGGGTCCACACCACACTTAGAAAGTGCTCCGGCAATTCTGTAGCATCCACAGTTTCTGGCAACTGCTGGGGTGTGCTTTGGCCTTGAATATTGTTCCTCATTTACCTTGCGGGTCTGAGGTATCTTGGTCTTGTTTTCCCAAACAGTTGTTGCGCTAAAGTAGCCCTTTTTTAAAAAAAAATTATAGTCAAATATAAACTTTTCCTGCTGTTAAAGTGTAAGCTGTTTTCTTATATCTTTTTGACACTAAATATGAAATCTTTACTCATTTAACAAATATATTTAGTACCTAGGCATTGTATCTAGGTTGTAGATGAAACCCAGGATCCATGCAGTCTAGCTTTTGAGTTTTTTGCTTACTAATTTTTGACTCTCCCCTTGCCCTTATTTCTCACATCCAATTTATTACCAAATGTTTTTACTCCCTATTTCTCTCTTGGCTCTTGTCCCCCTCTGCTCACTTGCCGCTACCAGTCGAGGCTACCATCCATCCTTTCAATGTTTTACTGAAATGCCCATCTTAGCTTGCTCTGCTTCTGGTCTTCGCATCTCCTGCTTATTCTTCATTTCTGTCAGAGTGGCTGTTTCTAAAGCACAAATCTGATTATCATTTTTCTATTAAATTGAAGTTTAAACTTTTTAATATTATTTAGGAAGCCTTTCATTATCTGATTCCCCCTTATTTCTGTGGCCTGATACATTACGTTTCTGCTCCCGCATACCGAACTTCTTCACTTCCTTGAACAGTTTATGTCCTCTTTCACTTCTTGGCTTTTGCCATGTTAACTTGACTGCCTGGAACATTCTTTGTTTTTCTCTGCCTTCTTATTTTTTTGATCAGTGTGAATATACCATTTTGGCTGCAGGTTGGACATCATTTGTTTTGGAAAACATTCTCTGATACCTTGTTCTCCCAAGCCTGGGTTTGGGGGCCCCTCATCTGTGCTTCTGTAACACGTAGTATATTATTGTAATTCATCTGTGTATTGTGCCTGTCCCTCCCTCCCTCTGTCCCCAGTATTATTTTCTGAGAGGGCAGAGAAACATGTCTGCCTTCTTTGTTATTGTGTTGTTAGTACCTACTGAATGAAATGTATATCAAATGTTTACCAATAAATAACTACTGCTTGTTTGAATTAAGTTTTTCTGGTAGAAATCTGAATGTGATCACATCACATAAAACTTTAATGTCAAGTTTCGGAGTTCAGGGAGTACCAAGGCTCTCATTAGATCAGCAAAGACCTCAGTATCCTCAAAAAGCATTGTTTAATTAATGCTGGTTTGCTATTATTGAAATAATGCTAAATAATCTTCTAAAACAGAAAACAGGACAAAATATATGACTTGCCTTAATTTATATCTGTGAAATGTGAGTTGGAGATTTTATAATGTGTGTTATACTTGGGCTCTGACTTCACACATAGATCATGAATTTGACCAATAGAATTGTGATTTAGTGAATTCATTTGTCATCTTGGAGTTTTTGCTTGAGTGGATTTTTCTTTTTCCTTTTTAAAATATATATATTTTTAAAGATTTTATTTATTTGAGAGGGAGAGAGCATAGGGGCAGAGGGAGAGGGAGAAGCAGATTACTTGCTGAGTAGGGAGCTCGACATGGGGCTCCATCCCAGGACCCTGAGATCATGACCTGAGCTGAAGGCAGACGCTTAACCAACTGAGTGAGATACACTTGGCTACATTTTTGTCATGTGTTTGTTTGACCAATTGTCAGTATATGAAGGTAACCTGTTACTTGCCCAGCTGAGCTCTCTGGAGTACCAGTACTTTGAAATCACTGAGATTCAGAGAGTAAGTTTCTGGGGTTTTGGAGAATGGTCCCTATCAGTAAGCATGTCTAGAGTTCCCTTCATTCTTTATCATGAATGTCTGATTGTTCATTACACCTTACTTTACTGATGCATCTTCACTTATTTAACCATTGTTGGATTGAGGAACTTTCATGCTTCCAGGCTTTGGCTGTTACAGTGCTGCAGCATTGACTACATCTGACCATATTGTAGTTCACAAAAGTTGTACCAAAGTTGCACTCAAACCAGTTACGTATATATCAGTGAAATGTCTGTTTTCCCCCACCCTTGCTAATACAGCATATTATAAGAGTAAAGAATTTTTGCACTATATAATAAGAATTTTTATTAAAAACTAACATAAGAGTGCTATCTCTTTTGATGTTAGCATTTTGGAAACCATCCTGATAAGTGAAATATATGATGTAAAACTAGGGAATTTAGTTGATTTTTAGAATCAATACATGTTCTACCTGGAGTTCAGCAGTATGACTTGAAAGAAAAATCTTAACCTCAGAATGATATCTTTTGTAAGATTATAAAGTCTAACCATTATTTAATTGCATGGTCAAGTGAATGAAAACATGGGAACCTTGGTTTTGGTCTCAATTCTGCCACGCAGCTGCTGTGTGCCTTTTGATTAAACATGATAATATCATCTTGTAAATTTTCTCAGCATTGAAATGAAATGGCTTTACTGAAGTACCTGGTTGCTCTAAGTAGAGTTTTAAGATAACGTGTCTCCTACTTCCTGTTTAGCTAGTGCTGCTTCATTGTTTTCCCAGGTTTAAACTCATTAGTGTCCACCTGTGTGGAGTGTTCTGGAGTCTTCATCCTTACCTGAAAACAAAGTAGACCACTGGAATTTCTTCTTCTGTGGACTCATCCATCTTGTCAATAACAACCCTGTTAGCAGTGATTGTGTGATTGTGCTGTATTATTTCTGCATCCATGTCTGGCTACCCCACAGGTCCTCCTTTGAGGGCAGGGACTCTGTCATGTGTCTTTTTATATTTCATGTCTGGCACCATCACAACTCAGCAAATGATTGTTGAGTGAATGCTCAGCAACCAGGATTGACCTATACCGTGGAAAAAGTAGCATAATTAGTTTCACATGATCACTAATCTTTACGTTCTATAGATGTTTAGGCATTTTATTAGTTTATTTAGTGTTCAGTTAATTTGGTTTATTAATTTATTCAGTGTCACAAATATGTGGCAGAATGTACTTTATCAAGACCTTAAGGGCGCTTTTCCTATGAAACAGAACAGGATCCAAGAGCCAGCAAAGTTGTGTTTGGTTGGAACATTTTGTTTACCGCTCTGATTTTAGAAATGAAATATCGTTATTATGAGCTAAAACAAGAGTGGGATGAGTTGCATTTGGCAGATAATCAGAAATGTGGTGCTAGTGTTGATAAATCAATAAGCTGGACATTCGGGGTATGGGCCTTTATCTTTCAAGGGTATCTTAAAATAGCTGCTGGTTTGTATGGTTTATGTGTCAGAGTGATTTATTCATCTCCATCAAAAGGCATATCCTGATGGTGAGACTGAAGAGTATATTCTCCAGTTATTGACATAAAACCTAGAGAATACTGTTTTCAGAGATTTCAAAAGATTTTAATTTGTTAAACCTAAATGTTCTTATGTAAGAGTATAATAATAATGTGCTGCCTCTTAAAAAATTGTTTATTTCTTTCTTAAAAGAAACAGTGACTTTTATACCATTTCAGTAACTTTGTTTTTAAAGATTTTATTTATTTGAGAGTGAGATAAAGAGAGAGAAAGAGAGCATGAGCAGGGGGAGGGACAGAGGTTGAAGCGGACTCCCTGCTGAGCAGGAAGCCTGATGATTTGGGGCCCAATCCTGATGTGGGGCCCATCCTGGGACCCGGGATCATGATCTGAGCTGAAGGCAGATGTTCAACTGACTGAGCCACCCAGGCACCCCTCACTTCAGTAACTTTGAAAAGCTTTTTGTTATTAAGTTTATTAAGTTACTAAAGTCACTTAACTAGCTGATAACCCCACTTAGTATTCGGCTTGCTATTATATTACACTGCATGTAAGTTTCTACTTCTCTGTCTACTACTAGGTTGTTTGAACTGTGACAGTGTATTTTGCCTTAGTTTTTTTAAAACCATTCACCTGTGCCCCTGCCCTTTGCACTTAACTCCTCTCTTCTTTAAATGTGATAAACTCTCTATTAATATATTTCCCTTTTTCCATGTCTCCGAAGCCTCAGATATGAATTGCCAGTCATGATTTTTTTAATATACCAGTGACTTGAAATAGAAGACTCATTTCCTAGTTTAGTGAAACTGTAAGTTTTGGAAACTAAGTTTTGGAAAATTCTGTTAAAACTTTTAGCAATCACCATACTTTTGGTGAGGGCTCAGACCAGTTTCCAAATGTCTGTTGAACATTTCAACTTGGATTTCTTCTTGTGGATGCCTCTTCTTGTGGATACCTCTTCTTGTGAATTTCTCTTCACCCAAATAATTTTCATGCTCAGACTTGAGATTTCATGTTCATCTTTGCTCCTTTTTTTCTCCCTTACCTCTTGTTTCCAGGTGATTGTCAAGGTTGATAGAACACTGTCCTTTCACTTGCCTCTCCCCTTTCCTTCTCCACGTCATTATTGGCATGTGTCTCCAGTATTCTCCTAATAGATTGGTTTTTCTCTATTATTTGTTTCTGGCTGAATAAGCTTCTAAAAACACTAATTTGATGGGCATATTTTCTTGTTCAAAACCTTAAAGACTCCCTATTGCCTTTCTCAGTCACCGTTGATTTTTTGGTTAGTATAAGACAGTGAGCTGGTTGATTTGTTGCAGGAGTTCCTAGGGGGCCACCTGATGTAGCCAGTGCCTTCTACGTAGGTGTGCAGGGGACTCTGTTAGGTATAGCAGCAGATATGTGTTTGATAAGACTAGATAATTTGGACCAACCCTCCTGATACTGATAACAATTTTAAAAATAAACAAGGTTGCTAATAAAAAAATAAAGAATTGTAGGACCAAGATCTGAGAGAAGAAGGAAACCCAGAGAGGGGAATCTGGTGTTTGAGCCATTTTTCCACTAGGGGCACTTGTTTATTCTGGAAAAGGAGGCTAATAGGCTGAGAAATTTTTTTTTTTTTTTTTTTGACAGAGAGGAGAGAGATCACAAGTAGGCGGGGGGGTGAGGGGAGTGGGGGGGTGGGGGTAGGGGTGGGAAGCAGGCTCCCCGCTGAGCAGAGAGTCCGATGTAGGGCTCGATCCCAGGACCCTGAGACCATGACCTGAGCCGAAGGCATAGGCTCTAACCCACTGAGCCACCCAGGCGCCCCAGGCTGAGAAATTTAATAGTGTTTTGATGGGCTTATGGGGGTAGAATGATAAAAATTGGGAATTTAAGGTCCATCAACACCTGAAGGATCACATCCCACGAGTAGTAAGAATAATGTTATAGACTGTTGTAGCTGGAGCCTGATTCCTGATGCATAAAGATGGTCTGGATTTACTGGTGCCTCTAGTTGCTTACCAGAAGCAAAAATAAATTATCTCTGGAGAAAGATAACATTATCCTAGGCATCAAATTAGTTGCCTCATATTTCATGAACAGTATCTGGCACTCAGAGTAACTAGTCATATTAGGAGGCGAGCATAAAAGTAAGAGAAATGGTAAAATACATTTTTAGACAAGAATTGAGAGAATCCATCACCAGTGGTCTCTAACCTTAAAGAAATAATGAAGAGTGTTTTTCAGATAGAAAATGTTCTAGACGAAAACTTGGAGAATCAGGTAGGGATGAAGAACAATAGAGGAGATAAATATGCAAGTGTAGAATAATGATAATGTTTTATGGCATATAATACATAGACTCAAAACACATGACAATTGCTTGTTAGGTGGATGGGAGTAAATGGAGGGTCACCTGGGTGGCTCAGTTAAGTTATGGTCAATTCAGGCCATAATCCCAGGACTCTGGGATTGAGCCCTGCATCAGGCTGCCTGCTCCATGGGGAGCCTGCTTCTCGCTCTCTCTCTGCCCCTCCCCCTGCTTGTTCCTTCTCTCTCTCTCAAATAAATAAATAAAATCTTTAAAAAAAAATCCTAAGGCCCTAGCATTGTGTAGGAAAAGATAAAAGTACTAATTTAGTTTATTAGACTGATATAACAAGGATGCAGTCTGTAATTTTAGGGCAACCACTGAAAGAATGGTAAAAGAAAGTGTAATAAACAGGATAATAGAGGGAAAAAATGGAATAATTTTGAAAATAAGGAAGACAAGAAAGGATAAAGAAAAGGTACAGAGAACAGATGGGACATATAGAAAACAAACAGATAATAAATTTAAACTTCCGTGTATCGATTGTTATGTGAAATGTTGAAGACTGCTTTAAAAGAAGTAAGCAGATGCTCAAACTTCATGAAATTCTGCAACCTTACTAAATGCTGCTAATATGAGGCAGAATATTTAGCATAATTTTAGACAGAAGAATTGCATATAAATGATGGAAAAAGAGATACAAACATTAACCAGAAAGAAAGATGATATAACAACATTGATTTTGTAAAAAATGGTAGATTCTGAGCAAGAGGTATTGGATATAAAGAAAACTTTTTGTAATAAAAAGTTCCAGTTCCGGGAAGGTAACGTTTCTAAATGTGTATACACTCAATAACATAGCCACAAAAATTAACAGACCCAAAAGGACAAACAGACAAAGCCACAATCATGAGAAGTTAACACATCAATGACATTAGTAGCATTTATTTCAAGAAATTAGAGAAAGAACACAAAGGAAACCCTAAGAATGAATTAGGTCACAATCTTTGCTAGTAGACCTTTGGAACAGTAGTATTCAGGGAACTGTGGTTCAAAGCAGAATAAGAAAAGTGCCCTGTCTGATTAGAGGTGAAATAATCAAAGCTAGATGAAGGAATAAAGAGGAGGTGGCATTAAAAATGAATCGCCATGGGGGCGCCTGGGTGGCTCAGTCAGTTAAGTGTCTGCCTTGGGCTCAGGTCAAGATCCTGTGGTTCTGGGATCGAGGCCCACGTCACGCTCCCTGCTCAGCCAAGAGTCTGCTTCTCCCTCTCCCTCTCCCTCCTGCTCATGCTGTTTCTCTTACTCTTTCTCAAAGAAATAAAATCTTTAAAAAAAATTTTTTTAAAAATGAACGCCATGAAGAATGGGTGGATGTTTGGGGAGGGAGCTATTTAGGCTGAGAGAACTTCATAAACTAAGGCAGTTTTTGGAGAGGTTTGGGTAGCAAAGAGTAGTCCTGTGAGGATAGAGTAGTATTTGAGGGAGATTGGGAGAAGATAAGGGTGAAAAAGGCAGATTGGAGCCAATTTGTAGAAGCCCTTAAATGCCAAGAGTTGCATCTTACAAAGATCAGTATGGAATTCAAGGAAATACAAGATTGAAGTAGGAAGTAGGGAAGTAGGATTGAAGTAGGAAAGAATGGGAGACAGGGGAGCAGTGTTCGTGGTAGACTAGGTGAATTACAGGTCCACAATTCTTTATCTGCAATTCCAAAATCAAAAAAAAAGCTTGCAAATGGATTTTTCCCCCTTTTTTTAAGTTGGTGTCAAAACTCGTGTGGTAGTAAAACTTGGTCTAAACTCATGAAGAATTTGGGGGGAACATTTATGTATCTCTTTTCCTGAAATATCAATGTCTTAGATATTTTCTCCTAGAAATATCAGTGTTTTGATATTTCCAGTCTCTACTGGGTATTTTACATAATATATTGTGTAGATGTCAAGATACCTTCTAAATATGTAAAGTTCACATCTGCCCCCAGGAATCTTGGACAAGAAATTGTGGAGTTGTTGGTAATGGGAAGGAAAAAGTATCTAGAAGAAACAGTATAGCTAAAACCATGACCAACTGGAAGAGAGGCAGGGTCAGAGGATTGAGAGATCTATTTGGTTTCCATAGAAATGTTGGCAGTTGCTAGAGGACTTGAGGAATAGGGAAGGAGGATGATAGTGGTTTGAGAACATTCAGTTCAGCAAACATTGAACATCCGTGTGTGAGCACGTGTGCTAGACTAAGCTTAGATTGCAGAGATAATTAAGATGCGGTTTTATTCTTTAGTACTGCTTAGGGGAAAAGTGTAATGATCATTTTAATAGACTGGAATGTGATGAATAATAGGATAGAGATAGGAAATGAATCACAAGTCTTGCTAATTTTCCCCCTTGTAAAGTCTCAAATTTATCCCATGCCATGTGCCTAGTTTAGGTCCTCATTGGTACTCCACTGAAAAATAGAAAGATTTCTAGTTTGTGTCTTTACTGTGCAAATGTTCTGTTGCCTCAGTCCATTTTGTTTTTTTCAGATTTATGTCATCTATTTTCTTTTTTTTTTAAGATTTCTTTATTTATTTGAGGGGGGGGCAGAGGAAGACAGAGAATCTCAAGCACAGTTGCTGAGTGCAGGAACCCAGTGTGGGGCTCGACCCTGAGAACATGACCTGAGCTGAGCCACCCAGGTACCCCTCATATCATCTGTTTTCCTAACCTTTTGACTCTATTTACCTAAAGCGCAAAGACCATACTCCTTATCAAGGATTTCAGGGCCCTTCACACTGTGAACTCAGCAATATAGTGTAACATTTTGCTATTTTGTTATTAAGACTTAAATGGGCTGTGTGTTTTCATCTTTGTGTATTTTCTCATTTGGTTTCTTTTGCCACTGTAGTTGACCATTGAACAATATGGGAGTTTGGGGCACCAATCCCCCACGCAGTCGAAAGTCTGAGTATAACTTTTCACTCCCCCCAAACTTAACTGCTAATAGCCTACTGTTGACCGGAAGCCTTACTGACAACATAGTCGATTAACACAGATTTTGTTTATGTGTTATATACTGTATTCTTATAATAAAATAAGCTAGAGAAAAGAATATATTAAGAAAAATCAAAAAGAAGAGAAAATATATTTACAGTACTGTACTGTATAAAAAAAAAATCCACGAGTAAGTGGACCCATGTAGTTCAAATTCATGTTGTTTGAGGGCAACTCCCCCCTTTCTGCAAAGGGGGATTCTCCTTGTCTCTTAGGGTTTGCTGAGCTTTTAATTTCAGTGTTCCTGACAGTCTTCGAATCACCTTCTCTTCTTTGCATCTGGAGTACTGTGTTTGTGTTGCTACTACCGTCCTTAGTTTAGCACTTTGGCATAGGTTTAGTTACCAAGCAGGGTGCCATCTTGGCAGCATTGTGAACTTCTTGAGGGCCAGAATCCTGAGGTACTAGTGTTGGTTTTTTTTGGCCTCTTGCAATCTTGAACTAGGTAAGTACTCATCAGATAAAGGTGCTGGCCATAATGCTATTGACCAAATGTTTGCATTTCTCTTACCTTTCAATACATGGTAAGAGTATACGTCTCTATCCTCTTGAAATTAGACTTAGCCAAGTGACTCGCTTTGGCCTTGAATTGTGAATTCAAGTGAGGTGTGCATGGTGAAGTGTGTACCCAAAGATCTGAAGCCCTTAAGACCAGCTGTTCAGTTTTCCTTTGCCTGCCATGGGAATGGTGGTAGATGATAGAGGCTCTCTTATTCTGGGTCCCTGGGTAAGTATGACAATGGCAGACTCTTAAGATGGGCCCGTAACCTGAGAAATAAAGCTTTGCTATGTATTTTTTTTCCTCAGTTTTTAACCCATAAAAAATATTTGTTTTGAGATACAATCACGTACTCTTAACATTTACCTTTTTAAAGTGTACAAACTCATTTGCTTTTAGTGTAGTCACAAAATCGTGCAGCCAGCACTGCTACTTTCAGGACATTTTACTTACCCCCCAAAGAAAGCCAGTCCTCACTGGCAGTAATTCCCTATCCTCCCCTTCTGTCAGCCACTGGCAACTGCTGATCTACTTTCTGTCTCAGTGGATTTGGCTATTCTGGACATTTCATAGAAATGAAATTAGAGGGGCGCCTCGGGGGCTCAGTGGGTTAAAGCCTTTGCCTTCGGCTCAGGTCATGGCCTCAGGGTTCTGGGATCGAGCCCCACACCGGGCTCTCTCTGCTCAGCGGGGAGCCTGCTTCCCCCTATCTCTCTGCCTGCCTCTCTGCCTACTTGTGATCTCTTTCGCTCTGTCAAATAAATAAATAAAATCTTTAAAAAAAATGAAATTAGACAATATGTGACCTTTGGTGTCTGGCTTAATTAATTTACAATGTTTTCAAGTCCATTCATGTTTGTATCATGATTAGTACCTCATTTTTTTTTTTTTTTTTTTTTTGGTGACTGAATAGCATTCCATTGTACTACATTTTATTTATCCAAACTTTGTTATTTTAAGTCACTGAGATTTTAGGGGTTGTTTTTTGACTGAAAACAAAAAGTATTTGAATTGACAGTATTTAGAATATCCTGTTTGCCCCACCATTTGGATAACTGAGTTTAATGGATATAACATTCTTTACTCTTAAAACTGTCCTGAAGTGACACTTCCATATTTTGATTATTTTTGTGTATGTCTGAATTCAGAATCCATTAGAGCAGTCGTGAGGCACTTTCCCCCACGTGTTGATAAATTTATGTATTAATGCAGTTTATCCTGTTGAGAGTATATTTTCACTTTTACTACATAAAACTGTTTTGATGTTTTGATCTGCTAGCTTTATAGCCAGTAATCCATTAACAAATGTGTTCCCTCCAGCAGTTTTTCAGTGATTTGGAACTTACACTGTACATTATGTACATGCACAGAGTGTTTAAACAGACTCGGTTCCCAGGCCAGGCCAGTAACATTAAAGTGTTAGGAAAACCACCGATAATACTAACCTGAGTTCAGATCCCCAAGAGAGACCACAGACACAGCGGCGGGGAAGAAAAATGTTGCAGTTTTTATTCTCCCAGCAGGGCTGAATTTGGGATGGTTTAAATGACTATTTGTCAACTAATGACATTTTAACCACTTACTTTAATAAGATTACAGTAGTTTTGATGTCTTTTGAATTAAATACATCCTAGTTGAGGTTAAGTATAATTTGACTCTCAAACCTATTAGTAATAATGGAAATTAATAGAAATTAAACCATAATTAGTCAACATTACTTAACTTTGTTTTGCTCTTCACAGACACCAGATTACATATTAAAGCTTTACTACCAAACTGCCAGCCAACTGAGCCAGATTCTTTTGGTTTTTAAAATCAGAGCAAGGTTTGCTTTGCTGTTAATGTTCTGGCCGGTGGGTGGCAGCATAACTCAGCTGGTTGCCTGCACGTGGTCATTGGGTATTTATCTATTTTTTAAAGGCTATAATTTCTGTATCTGTTGAACTGCAAAGTGTGTTTTTAGAAAAACTTTCATTCCTCTATATATGCTATTCACTCCTTGCCAAATGAGGATGATTTTAGATAATTAGAAAATTGACTGTCATCCCTAAATGGATTTCAAGTAAAATAAATGTCATTGCCAACTGCTAGGTAGCTCTTCATATGTATATTCTACTGAATTTTTTTCTGAAAAAGTTATTTGGAGATCTATTTTTTAATTCAAACTAAAACTTAAAGCAGAATTTGCTAGTGAGACCCTCAGCTAATGTAACCCTCTGCAGACCATAATTTTAATAAGTTCACTAGCATTTTTTTTGTTTCTTGGGTTTTTTTTAAAAGATTTTATTTATTTATTTGACAGAGAGAAAGAGATCACAAGTAGGCAGAGAGGCAGGCAGAGGGAGAGGGGAAAGCAGGATCCCTACTAAGCAGAGAGCCAGATGTGGGGCTCGATCCCAGGACCCTGAGATCATGACCTGAGCCGAAGGCAGAGGCTTTAACCCACTGAGCCACCCAGGCGCCCCACTATCATTTTTTTGAGATGGGGATTGTGTTCTTTTTTTATTTGTCCTCATAGGGCTTAACAGAGTGCCAGACCTAAAGAGAGGTACAGTAAAACACTTACTACTTGATAAAAAGCATATGCTTGAGGTTACTAGAACTATCTACTTATTTGAGTTAAAACAGCATCTTGAAAATGGAATTTGTAATGAGTGAGAGAGTCAAATCACTTAAATAATGAGTAGTTATTTGCAGTCGTTTGTCATCATAGTGTACAGAGTGCACGGTGAGAGTTACCTTTTAAAATAAACTTTTTGTTTTGAGACAGACTTTTATACTTGGAAAAGATAAGGAAAAAAGTTTCCTTTGAAAAATAAGCTCATAGGGGTAAGTGGTAATTCTTGCTAAGTGTTAAAAGGTGAGGTGTGTAGGAGAGTGAGAAGTCAACCTAGTCCTCCTGACTTCTTTAGATATTTTCGTCTGTTAAGTAATCCTCAAACCTTTTCTAACTGCTGTGTTACCTAGCTTAGTCATAGTTATATGGGTAAGCTAAAGGAATTCAGGGTCACAGAAGCTGGACTTTTAATTCAATTTACTCTAAAAGACTCATTGCAAACTTCTATAAAGAAACTAGAGAGAAGGTGTGGACTGTCCTTGTGCTGAGACTCCCAGGGATTCTGTACTATTATTAGTTTACACTTGGCCTTGAATGATTAGTCACAGCTTCTGTTGTTTTTCTTACCAGCTTTTATGGCTGCCATCACCGATGGAGAAACTATGTATCCATTCTTTCCTTAGAAGAACTGGTCATTTTTTATTGTTAATTTTTAATGATTTTAGTTTTTAAAGTAATCTCTACCCCCAAACATGGGGCTGGAACGCATGACCCCAAGACCAAGAATCGCATGCTCTACCAGCTAAGCCAGACAGGAGCCCCAGAGCTGCTCACTCTGTAGAATTTGTTTTCCCTGGTTGGACCAGGCAGCTGTAAAACACAGAACCCTGAGGTCTCTGATGAGCTTGGAAAGTAATGTAGTTTAGGTAGTTTTTTTTTTTTTGTTACCAGGATGGGACTGATGGTCTCTAGCAGCTTTCTGCATTTCAAGTGGATATGGAACTTCACTATTATATTCTAATAACTTTCTAAGCACTGAATTTGATAGCGGTCAAGAAGCAATTAAAAGAAAAAATCACGTAGAGTTGTACCACTAATGTTAAAATGTTAGGGTATCATATTTTTACTAATTTCAGTATAGTTTGCAGCTAAATTGTTGCTATTGTCCTGTAGTAAATCACGTCTTGTGTTGCACGGGTGATTACTGCTCAGCCCTCTCTTGAATCCTCTAGACTTCCTTCCCATGAAACTTCTTTTCCTGGTCTATGCTTGAATTCTCTGAGTGTTTAACGGCTGCTGGACTGGCTGTTTAAAGAGTCCCCTGAAGTTCTCATTAAAAATATTCACTTCTGGAAAGTTTCTGGAGTCAGGACTTTGGAGTGTGGCAGAGGAATCTGTCCATCATTAACAAGCCCTTCAGATGATTTGGAGAAGAGCATTCTTAGAGATTCACTGGCCTCTGGAAATGCAGCATTGTTCCTGAACATGGTCTCTCTTAAGCAAGGAGTGGTGGCGGCATCTTATGTTTAAATATAAGATTGTTTTGTTGCTGATCCCACACAACCCTTTTGCACCACCGAAGTCCTAATCTGGATTAGAAGGATCCATGCGGACCTGGATAATATACACCGTTAAGCACAGTTTCTTAAGTATCTCATGAAGAAGGGCAGACGAAATAGACAATCGTGTGTCCAGATGGTCGTTACGTTGTAGAAATATGTTTGACTTGGCGGATGTTGATGATATATAGCTGGCTGATAAAAGCGGATTATAAAATAATATAATTACATATTTGTTAAAACAAGCATACACACATACACACAGAACAGAAGAAAATGTTTATGGTAGTTATCTACCAATGCTGGTAGTGGTCATTTTTCTATAATAGCTTTTTTAATCTTTTAAAATTTCAGTAAACATGTATTACTTCTGTAAAGATACAGGTTTGTGGCCTTGTCATGTTTTTTAGTCTTCCTTCCTACCCTTTCTTCTTCCTTATTTCATTTTAACACGGAAAAGTCATTTCTTTATTTGAAGACAGTGTTTTTGTGAACATAAAAGCCCATAGTCTTAAATTTTTTCATGTTTCATTTTGGTGGGATGGGGGCAGAGGTAGAAGAGGAAGATGTAAGTATGGAATTGTAGAACTTGTTTGTATTTTACATCTGTGGTGTGCATTTTGGTAGCCCCTAACTACATGTAACTCTTCAAATGAAAATGAAATAAAAACTTGATTCCTTGGTTTCTTTAAATAGGTTTTAAGTGCTAAATAGACCTACATAGGTAGTGCCTACCGTATTGGACAGTGCAGATATGGGACTTCTCTTTCATCACAGAAAGTTCTGTTGGGCAGTACTGACCTAGATCATAGTATTTTCAAGACTATTGGCTAGAAAATTATTTATATAAATAATGTTATAAAATTAAATACACATCTAATAATAACTGACCAAATTTCCTTATCTGGGTTTCAAAAGTAAGGATAACAAACTTGTTTTCCTTTCCTTTTGTGAAGGATTGGTATGATATATCAAATCTTAGCTTTATGTCCTTGCTCTAAGGAATAGACTTAGTAACTAAGTATACATATAATGCTAGTGATATTAAGCAGGTTAGGTCTTCAAAATTAGGGGCCAAATTATTTTGTTTCTGTACAACTATCCATAAAGTTATCATCTAGTTCTTTATTTCACTTAAAAAAATTTTTTTAAAGCATAGTCTATGAAATAACAGCTATAGGAAGTTATTAATTGGCAACATTGTGGTAGAGAAGATGAGCAACAGACTATCAATGTGGAGATTGATTAAATAGTAAATTCAAACATTGTACTTAGAGGAACAGATTTAAACAAATTTAAAGTATGGTTTGAGGACCTCAAGGTCCCTGAAATCCTCTCATAGGGTCTGCAAAATTGATGCTATTTCTAGTACTCCCAAGATGTTATTTGCCCTTTTCTGTGTGTTGATATTTGTTCTGACGGTTCACAAGCAGTGGTGGGCAAACTGTTGATGCCTTTGCAAAATCTTCACTTCCTCACATTTGCTTTAGAAAACAAAAGCATTTCACTTAGGATTATCCTAGATGAAGCAGCAAATTTTTTTTTAATTTCACAATTTTATTGTGACTTTTAATATACTTTAAAAAATATTCTGTGTGGAGAAATGGGAAGCTACATAACAAAGTACAGTGATTGTTTTAAGAAAAAGCACTTGTGTGGTTGCGTGAATTTTGAGCTAAACTAGATTGGGTGTTTTTTCCTATAGAACACTGTTTTTATTTGAAAGAATGACGGACTGACAAACTGGTTATTTAACTTGACTTCAGTAGTCAACATTTTCTCAAAAATGAAGTGCGTCACTTCAAGGAAAGCAACGGGCAGTATTTGTTGCCAATGATAAAATTTAAGCTTTGAAGTGAAAATTAGAATTTGGAAAGCCTGTATCTACTACCATGACCTCAATGGCTTCCCAGTACTTAAAAAGACTCTTCTGATGAAATAGGTGCTGATAGTAACAAATCTAATTTTTTCTTTTTGATGTATAGTGAAATGCATCAACATGTGGAAGACGTATGCAACTCAGTATTATACAAATGACCAATTTCTGATGTTATAAATGTATGTATTAAAAGATCCATTCAAAGTAGAAGATAGACCTATGGGTTTTAATGTAATAGAGTACAGAGAGTTCATTGATAGTTTCAGATTTCCTGTTGCAACTAACCTTTAAGAAACTTGTCAAGTTTCAAAGAAAAATATGCACAATTAGCTGAAAAGGATACTAAAGTACGCTTTCCTTTTCTGCCTACATATATCTGTGTGAGGCCAGATTTTCTTCATTTACTTCAACCAGAACAACATACTACATCTGATTCCATACAGCAGCAGATATGAGAATCTAGCAGGTTTCTGTTAAGGCAGATGCTAAAGAGACTTGCATAAATGTGAAAACAATGCTGTTTTTCTTACCTTTTTTTGGAAAATAGTTATTTACGTATAACTAGTTTATAATATAAAATATGTAACTATTTTATCATTAAATGTTAAGGTGCAGACTTTATTAATACCATTTTAGAATAAATTAGTACATATTTTTATATTTATATATTATATGACCCATATGATAAGCAAAAGCTTTTTGGAATCTTCAGTTATTTTTAAGAGTGTAAAGAGGTCCTAAAACCAAAATGTTTGAGAATCACTAGAGTAAAATTTAAACAAGATATGTTCAAGATATATCTCCAAGATATGTTCTTAGGAAAAGTACAGATTGGTGTGGTTTTACGTTAGCATCTCTGTGGAAAGCGATATAAATGAGATACTTATTTTCATGTATGATGTTAAATTCTTCTGGAAGGATATAAACGAATTAAGTGTTAGTTCAGCGAGGAAGGAATAAAGGTAAACTCTTTACTTCCTTTTGAATGCATTTAAATTTTAAATCAGATGAATGCATTACTCATTAAAAAAAGAAGCAGAAGAAATTGAAGCATTCCTACCAGATATGTTACAAATTTCCAGGAATCTGGCTCTGTTATGAAAAGTTTGAGCAAATTTGGAGCAATAGTTATTTTTCTGGCAGATTGCTCTTCTTTCTTTCCCTCCCTCCCTCCCTCCCTCCCTTCCTTCCTTCCTTCCTTTTCTTTCTTTTGAGAAGAAAATGAAACTTGCTTATTTTAGGGTAAAAAATTTCATTTAATGTCCAAGCCAAATACATTCCTGTTGAAATAATATAAATCAAATAGGTAGCAATTTCCCCCATGGGGCCTAAGGTATACTGAAAAGTTTTAAGGAGGAACAATTTGTTATTTTTTTAATGGCAGTTATTTCTAGTTCCTCGTAAAGAGATTGGATTTATTTTAGAAGACTGTTATAATTTGTAGTCCTGTCATTTGAAAGGTTTTGAGTAAGTGCTGCATGAAATGTGGAACTAAAAAGCTAAATAAATGTTCTTGACATTTGATTTAGTACAAAAAGTGCTTTTTAATACTCATAACCTTTGAGGCTTTGGGAATTCTTGGAAAGAATAACTAAGGAATTCAATTTTATTTATTCTCTGCTATTAAGTGTGCCTTTTGATCAATGTTCATACTTTCAACTTTTGAATAGATAAAGTGTCCTTTTA
Source organism: Nasua narica (assembly GCA_028533885.1). Classification (NCBI taxonomy): domain Eukaryota; kingdom Metazoa; phylum Chordata; class Mammalia; order Carnivora; family Procyonidae; genus Nasua; species Nasua narica. The sequence continues at coordinate 63,887,414 of CM052812.1, read as the reverse complement.
TGAAAAGGGAAAATTACTTTAATGCAAAAACTCTTCAGATTTTCTTTTTCTCGTATACTTCTAAAATTTATTTCTTTGAATGCTGAAATATCATTTCCAGAGTTCTTTGCAAGAGTTTAGAAAAAGATATTATATATGATTCTGCCCATTAGTTATAGTTAAAAGTTTGCCCATAATGTAGAACCTTTTCCACCAATTTCTTTAGTTATCAAAGAATGCCTTTAATAATGTTAATAGGTATTTCTGAAGTATTAGACAGATAGTTAATTCATAAGGGAGTTTACTTATCCTCACTAGTTGCATGTGCATTTATTACATCTGACAGTTTTTCAAAGCATACACACATCATTTTCTTTGATTTTTGGCACATCTTGGAAGTAGTACAATTAGTATTTTTCCTTTTTTTATATTTATGGAAATTGAAATTCAGAAGGCTGATGAATTGCCTAATGTCAATACAACCTTGATAGTAAGGAAGTAGTTTAGATGGAAATAAGACTAGGTTAGATTTAGATTTAAACATATTTATAGATTTAAGCAAGACCGTCTTTGCAGAAAATGCCTTTATCTCTGCATGCTTTCTTGCAGGTTTTGTGGTCAGCTGTGGAGGTAGAAAGACAAGACACAGGTCTTGCCCTCCAGGGGCTTGAAATTTAGTGGCGGAGGCCACCTGGCAGGAAAAGTGAAGAAGTGGAATGGTACTCTTATCTGAGGGCCCTATGTCTCCGACAGTTTGGAGGAAGTGACACAAATCTTGAAGAGTGAATAGAAGTTAGCCAGAGTGACTGATTAGGGGGTGGTGGTAAAGGCATTCAGGAAGAAAAGATTCGAGGAGGGCTACACCAGTACACCGAACTATTAGTAGTGCCGTGGGAGTGCTCTGCTGGGCTGCATGTGAGAAGAACAGGCTGCAAAAGCAGAGAGAGAGCGCTGAAGTTTTCTCAAGTTTTCAGCATGCTAAAAGAGGAATGTGATGTAAATCGATGGAAGGACTCAGACTAAGGTTTAAGTCTTAGTTCTTTGGCTTATTAGCCTTGGGACTGTACATATGTGACTCTTTCTGAGCCCTAGTGGCCTCATATGTAGAATAGAAATAACAATCACTTGGCAGGTAATTAGGAAGACTAAGAAAAATAAATGTAAAAAAAAGGACCTCGTATGTGCCAGATCTCTATGCAATCATGGAAGATGAATTAGAAGTAAGGACCATTCACTACAATATTCTAACATCTCAATAGAACTGAAAAAATAAATCTTATATTAAAAATAGTATTGGAACATTTGGACATTTCTAAAACAGCTTAGCTGAAGTGGTTTTATAATTTCATTGTTTAAATTTAATATTTTGGAATCTTTCAGTGTGACATTTCCTTGTTTTCCTTTTTTGAAAGCAAGACTTTCTGTACCAGGGTGTGGTGGGCAGGTAATGAGACTGCAGTGGGTTGGAGTCACTTTTGTTTGCATGATGATTTGTGCCATGCCCATCTCCCGAACTCTCTGTCCCTGGAATGAATTCTTAGCTGGAAGACCTGGATCTATCCTCTTTTAACACTCTAATTTCAGACGAGTGCATTTGTGTGTTTCTTCAGTATTAAAATGATACCTAATTAATTTAGCTTTAAAGGATAAAATGAAACAGTAGATGGATATACTTTCATAAAACATAGCCTTAATCTGCTGGGGCTGCCATAACAAAATGCCACAAACTCTGGGTAGTTTAAACAACAGATACTTACTTCTTCCTGTTCTTGAGGCTCAGGACTCTAAGATTAAGGTAGGCAGCTGATTTGGTTTCTGTTGAGAATTCTCTTCTGGACTTGTAGATAGCTGTGGGCTTGCTGTATGCTCACATGGCCTTTCCTCTGAGTGTGCTGGGGGGTGAGATGGAATAGAGGGAAAGAGAGAGGAAGAGGGGGGGAGGGAGAAGGAGCCTCTCGGTGTCTTTTTTTATGACCCTAATCCTAAAGGATCAGGGCTCTATTCTTATGACCTCATTTAGGCTAATTGCTTCTTTACTCCAAATACAACCACACTGCTTTGGGCTTCAACATATGAATTTGGGAAGGGGGGACACATAATTTAGGCCATAACATGCCATAAAGCCGGAAGTTTCTTTTGATGGCTTTATGACTTGGTATTTTGGTAACAATGAGTTAAAAGCCAGGCATGTAGTGCAGATATATATATGGACCATTTAAGTCTCTTTGTAGCTAATCGGTTAGTTATAGAAGTGGTTTACAGTCAAGTTGGTATAGAAATCAGAATATTACTGTGCCTAAGGTAATTGTAAAAATTTCAACAGCCATTCTAACAGTATGTTACGCCTGTACCATTTCCCTGAGTATTTTCTCTCTTTCTTCTTCTTCTAGGCTCAAATATGGTTTGGTTCCTATAGGAAATGTCCACATAGTTCAGTGATAATTTTTATTAATTTATCTTAATAAACACAACTTTTGAATGCAACTTTTTACTCATTAACTGAGCAAGCCTTTTGGCTAACATGGTAAAGTTACACAGTTTTTAAAGACTGCTAAATCAAACCTCAGTTTCGCATAGCATATTTTGGAACAAAGATAGAAGTTTTAACCTTCAGGATATAAGCCTTCTCCTTTTCTTTATTGTAGATTTCAATATGAATTTTGACTTGAGGGGCACTTGGGTGGCTCAGTCGGTTAAGTGTCTGCCTTCAGCTCAGGTCATGATCTCTGGGTCCTGGGATCAGGCCCTGCATTGCACTTCCTGCTCGGTGGGGATTCTGCTTCTCTCCTCTCTCCCCCCCCCCCGCCCCTCCCCTCCGCCTGTTCTCTCTCTCTTTCTCTCTCTCTCTTTCTCTCAAATAAATAAAATCTTGGAAAGAATGAATTTTGACTTGGACTTCTGAGTCTGTTTGCATTTTAGATTGTGGTAGATGAAAGGTCCTTAACTTGTTTCCCAGAATGATCACATTTAATGTTCTTTCTCACAGGCCAGCCCTCCAGATCTCTATATTGAAAGATTTAATATAGCTCTTGGACAGTATATGGGAGCATTGCAGAGCATTGTGCCTCTTTTCATATATATGGTAAGTCAGAGCTGTTTTCCCTTTCCAAATATCTCTGTTTATTGGTCTAAGTATAGATAGATGAGGTTAAGCATGTTCTGTTTATCTTTTGCTATGTATTATGTTAAAAATGGAAGTTAATCTATTTTAGTAATGTTTGTGTTGACATAAATTGTTTACCCTTTTACTACTTAAAAATTCCATAAATAACACTGCTGAATAGATAATTAGGCATTAATAACCAGTACTCAGCATTTATTTTATTTCTGCCATATGGAAGACACTGTACGTGGAAAATAAAGATATATAAGAAAGATTTCTCATCCTCAGAAAGTAGGGAGTTTAAGACACCTATCTAAAATTATGATATGATAAATACCAAATAAGTCATTTCATAAAACAAGTAGAATAATAAAATTTTCTTCCATTATGGTGATGTGATCTCTTTCATTTGGAGAATTATGCCACGAGTATCATTTTTAGTCTATGGACTTTGTCGATTAGCCCCTTCTCTCTCCTAAATATATAAAATCATAGAATCTTAATGTTGGCGTTCCTATCGAAGGCAGGGTCCCTTAGCAATCATTATCCAATTCCTTTTTGTTTATTAGATTAGAGAATGGGATATTTGAGTTGATCCTACATTCTGTAGCATAAAGATAGCTGTATGTGGAATATTAATCTTCAAAATGATTTATTCTCCGTAAAATACAGTTTACTGAAAAAACAAAACAGAACATTGAGAGAAATCTGTATTATCAGCAGAAGACTGTTAATTAATTTGTGGGAAGATATTTATAGTAGAAAAATAAGCAGTGAAAGGTAATGACATGTATGTACGTTTGGAGAGAAATCTCCAGATACATTAGGTGAAAAAGCAGAATGCAAAGCAGTATGTGCTATTTCTTCATAAAAAGTGTTTTTTTCTTTATTAGGAAAAAAGTGCATATATATACATATATATATATATATATATATATATATGCACATATACATATCTATATATCCATGTATATGCAAGGAGCATTTAGAAAGAAAGTTCTTTCCCCAAATGGGGCCTTTGGGAATGCAACAGAGGGTCTGCTGTGGGAGACTGGTTTTTATTGCATAGTTTTATTTTGTTACCATGTGCATGTTATTTTTATAATTTTCATAATCTTCTGTTTAAGAGAATCAGTGAGCAACTTGTTAACATTCCTGTTTTTATTTTCCACATTTATACATTGAGTTAACATTTAAACATGAAGAAATTCAGTCTTGTTTGGCTAGTCATTCTTTTTTTTTTTTTTTTTTTAATTTTATTTGTTTATTTCAGAGAGGGAGGGAGGGAGGGAGAGAGCACAAGCAGGGAGAGCGGCAGGCAGAGGGAGAGGGAGAAGCAGGCTCCCAGCTGAGCAGGGAACCCGATGTGGAACTCGGTCCCGGGACCCTGAGATCATGACCTGAGCAGAAAGCAGATGGTTAACCGACTGAGCCACCCAGGTGCCATTCTAATCATGATGCTTTTGGCTACAAAAAACAACACCGAATTCAAAGTGATTTAAGTAAATAAGGAAAAGTTTTAATCTCTTGTAATAAAACTAAGCAAATAAGGCCGTCTCTAGGGTTGGTTGAATCCCATGGTTCAATAGTGTTACCAGGGACTCAGGTTCTTTCTTGTCTCCTTGATGTACACAGCATCTGTTTTATCTTGTTCTTGTGGTCATAAAATGAGTTACAAGATAGTTTGCGCTGAACTAGGCCTCTCCCAATCTGATTGCTCTGTATTGGGGCACATGTCTGCCTTTGAACCAAAGACCATTCCTGAGAATGCCATAAGCTGAATAACTTAGAGTAATCAGTGAAGCAGATTGTATGTTGGGGAATCAACCAGTGCATGTCCACTGCCTGCTTTCAGCCTAGATCATTGATAAATGGGGTACCTTTTATCAGTGTTTTCTGTTGTTGCCTTTTGGTGGTGATATACGATTTTTAAAGGGCATATTATGTGCTTGTCAAACAGTGTGGTCCATTTGTCTCTACGTCTCTGTTTAGTTAATGTTGAATGTCTTCCTGTCTTCTTTTGGAGGTGTATGGTTCATAATGTTTTATCTTTAACCGCATGCCAGAAGGACAACTAATAGTAGCAGGGCTTTTGTTTTTTGATGTTGGGCTTTTTATGTTTTAATTGATACCTTTACTGTTTCCTAAAATAATTTATTTTTTGAAGCTTCAGCTTATTAGACAAATCATTTCCCCCTAATGACGGCACTAAAAAACGATTTATTTTCTTCTTCAGAATAAGTTTTACATCGAAACCAAGCTTAACAGAGACCTAAAAGATGACCTTATAAAGCTGTTTACGGAACATGTTGCAGAAAAGCACATTTACAGCCTAATGCGTAAGTAATTCAGCTTACAGGGGTGAGATAACACGAGCAATGATCTTTTTGATTTTTGATCAGAGAGCATTGGCATATGCAGCCAATGTTAACATCTGAATAATATAGCAAGAGGTATTGCAAGTCCAGTTTTATAGAGACCCTGAGGAATTGAAAATGTGACTTGAAGTCCCCTGGAGAGCTGGGAGCAACTTAGCTAGGTCATTGGACAGTGCCTTTATATCTGGCCTGATAGTTACCTTTTTACCCCCCTGACAATGGGGGAAATATTAGTTAAGGGGTTCACCCTAACTTTGTTACTGGTAATTCTAGAAGGAGCACAGTATTTTATCTTTGAAATGGTAACACAGAGTTCTTTCTGATTTTTACTCTTTGATGTAAAATCCCTTCTCTAGTCATTTATTAACTATATTTTAGGCAAGCTTCTGATCCTGAGTTTTTTCTTCTGTGAAGTGAGATTTATAAAAGGTTTAACTTGGTAATGTAGATTGGTAAGTAAGCAGATCAAAGCACCAAGTTCAGTTAGTTTTTCTCTACCCCCCATTTCTTGGGCCCCCGGCTCCCTCACCATAGGTGGCATCTTATCTTACCTTTCCTAAAAGAGTATACCTCTCTAAGTGGAGTTTAGGAAGTTCCTACAACCTAATGTCTCAGCATCTTTTAAAAGTTCATGTTTTATGTGGTATATCTTTGAAGTCATTTTTTAGATTTTGGCACATACTTGGACTTATAGTGTGTATTTTTGCTTTTCTAATAGTCATAATTAGTTTCTACCGCAGTGAACTTTTACCAGTACTTACAGAAGAATTGTTCTAAGCTTGACCATAAACTTTTTTTATTTTTGAGTTTAAATTAAGAGAATTAAGAGAATGGAATTGTTAAACATTGGGCCAGTTTATTCTAGAAAGGCCAAGTTTTCAAATAATACGGTAGATTAAGGTAATATTTGTTTCATTGTTATGTTCCCAACATATTCTATCAGAATAGAGACCAAAATCTTTGAAGCATGACTTTTTTTTTAAAGGTGGACAGATGTTTATAAACACATTTAAACATAATCTCATAAGATATTCTAGCTCTTATAACCACTTAAGTATTATCTCTTACGTTGACATCGTTTTTGCTTTCATCGTAAAGTGGAACACAGCATTTTGAAGTCTTTCCTGTTAAAATTCTTTAGAGAAATGTTACCTCTTTTTTACTCTGTGAATATGTTTTTATATTTATCAGTAATTTAGAAATCAGTTTTATTGGACATATGCAAAGAGAATATTCAAAGAGAATATAGTCTTCCAGATCTGATGAGAGAAATCTCTCTTCTTAATCTGTGTGAGCTTTCCATAGATTCATGATATTTTATAAGATCACACCCTGTGAAGAGTCTCTGCATAAAAGGCCTCTTGATGTAAAGACATAAAGTCAGAAAAAAAATAAATTTTTTTCTCTTAAATATTCAATTAATTTGTACTTTATTTTTCAAAAAAAGTAATAATCTTCCTCTTGTTGATTATATAGTTTGATTTTCATTCAAAAATACACTTTATTTTTTCAAGATTTTATTTATTTATTTGACAGAGAGAGACAGATCACAAGTACGCAGAGAGGCAGGCAGAGAGAGGGGGGGAAGCAGGCTCCCAGCTGAGCAGAGAGCCCGATGCCCGATGCCCTCGATCCCAGGACCCTGGGATCATGACCTGAGCTGACGGCAGAGGCTTTAACCCACTGAGCCACCCAGGCGCCCCCATTCAAAAGTATACTGAAAGGTAGATATGCCTTTCTTTTTCAAGTAAGGTGTAAAATTCCTTAAGGTTTTTTTTTTTTTTTTTTAGATTTTATCTATTTATTTGACAGAGAAAGCACAAGCAGCGGGAGAAGCAGACTCCCCGCTGAGCCACCGAGGCACCCCAAGCTTTTTGCTTTTTTTTTTTTTTAAAGTAGGCTCCACTCCCAGTGCGGAGCCCAACACAGGGCTCGAACTCATGACCCCAAGATCAAGACCTGAGCTGAGATCAAGAGTTGGACACTTAACCGACTGAGCCACCCAAGCATCCCAAATCTTTTGTAAATTGTATAAAACTGAGTTTATCACATATTTATTGAGCAATTACCAAGCATTGTGCTTAGAGTAAGGGATTCAGACAGTGACCACTGGCCTTATTGATTTGGGCTCTGTAACAACAAGGGACACTCTTAAGTATTTATTAATACTCTCTGGATGATCATCAAAAGATTTTTAAAAAATACGCTCACTGCTTATTATGTAGTAGGACCTGTGCTAGATACTTTACAAATACTAACATTTATTTCTCATAACTCTAAGGTGTAGTAGTCATTACTTCCATGTTACAGATGAAGAAATTGAGGCATAGAAAGGTTAATATTAATTAAATTGGAAAGCCGGAACTATGAAGAATTGATTTCTTGTCTCTAGTTGTACATTTTCCTATACTTACGCCTCACTCCAACAAAACTAATAACTACACTCAAAGTTTGTATTCTCAATTCTGATCAGTTAATTTCCTTCTGTGGCTTTAGGTAAATTTGAAAATGCTAGTGTTTCATTTATTATGGTGATTATGCTACCCCAAAACATAGTCTTTTATAAAGTCTTTATTTGCTCACAAACTTGCAGTTTGGGCAGGGCTTGGTGGGGCTCTTTATCTCCGCTGCACTCAGCATGGGCTGATGTGATTCGCCCAGGAGTTGGGAACTTTCAAGATGGCTCACTCATATGACTGGCGGGTTGTGGTGGCTGTGGTTTCCTCTCTTGTGTTTCCTCTAAGAGCGAGTGTCTCAAGATGTAGGAAATGCAAAGTGCCAGTTTCTTAAGTCCTGGGCCTGGAAATTGGCAGTGTTACTTCTACTGTGTTGTGTTGGGCAGGCAGTTATAGAGCCCAGATTCCAGGTGAGTGGGCGTGAGCACACCTCTCCATGGGAGGCCTGCTGAAAGAATTTAGGGGCCATGTTTTGCAGCAGAGCCAAATGAACCCCCCCTCTGCTAATGAATAATTGGTACTCAAATGCCCAGTTGCAATGATTGTTTCATGAATGAAGACTGACTTCCTACTGTATGTAAAGGTCATATTCTACCATCTCTCCCCCATATGTGCTTATAAAATAAAATAGCTTCTACTTTTGGCTAGTAGCAAAATTGATTTCCTTTGAATTTAATTTTTACTTTCCATTAAACTTTGAAAACAGAAATACTAGGATATACCTTAGCCAGGGTATCTGTAGTATTTTTATATTGATGATTCTGAGCAAATGTGACAAAATGGGCCAGTTAATGGTAGAAGTTTCTTGAGAAGATGTAATATGTTGAGTTGCAGTAAAGATTTATAGTTCACTTTGACAGAGGGCTTTAAAAATTTACATGATTATCAGTTATTCTTAGGTTCTGCCTTTTAGTTCAGACTCTTGTCTGAGATCACAAGCAGGCAAAGAGGCAGACAGAGAGAGTAGAGGAAGCAGGCTCTCCCTGCCAAGTAGAGAGCTGGACTTGGGGCTCGATCCCAGGACCCTGAGATTATGACCTGAGCCGAAGCCAGAGGCTTTAACCCACTGAGCCCCTCAAGAATATTTTTAATTTTAGTTTTGATTTTAAGAATTACTGTTCAAATTAAAAAAGGAGAGAAGGCCGTAGGTAAGGCTGTAGCTCTGAGGAATAATTGAAAGAGTAGAGGATCTTGGTCTGGCTCCAGTTCATCTATTAAGAAGCTCTGTGACTTTGAGGACAGCACTTAATCTCTCTAGACGTCAGTGTTATAAACTTTAATGAAAGAGATTAGTCCTAGAAGTTCAGGAAGGCCATAGTCTAGCTTTAAAACTGTTAACATTAACAATCAGTGGAATTGTTGTAGGATTCTTGTGTTTTATTTTTAGTTCTATAATTTTGGGGAGAAAACTGCTTTTACTAAGAGTAAAACCTCATTAGTACCTATTACATATAAAATCTGTATTTCAGTGCTGGCATGGTGAACTGGAAAGAATTCAGAATTCAGAGTGAAACAGGTTCTCAGACCTCTCTGGCACTTGCTAGCTCTGTGACTTCGAGTGAATTATGCAGTGTTCTTTATTTTGTTTTGTTCTTAGCCTCAGTGTCCTTATCTTTTTTTTTAAGTAGATGATAATTAAGCTTGTGAGAAAGTAAATCCTAAATGAAGTTTAAAAGAATTAAACCTGTAGAATACCTAGCACCTGTTAAATACTCAAGAAATATTTTCTTCTCAGTCTCAAGCTGCTACCTCCCCCACCCAGATGCCCTTCCTTTTCCTTAAGAGAGGAGACAACTAGAAAATCTTTTAAGCACTGTTCTCCTAAAAAGAATTTAGGTGGAGAGGCTTTTAGTGAACTATTATACCACCTCAACTGTGTAATCGTTATTGAATATAATTCATTAATTCATCCCAAATTAATTTTGATATATTTTATATATAATTTAACCTGTGAATGTATCATTTACAAATATACATATTTGTATATTTGTATATATATTACAAATATATATATATATTTGACTACATAATTAATGTGTGATTGACTGTGAAGAGTTAGTGGGAACAAGACTTATGAAGGCCAAAATGATTGTCAAAAAGTAGGAAAATGAATGAATAGAAATTGAACCTGCATGTGGGGCACATGTTTGAAATTAGAGATAACCTTGAGTTGAAGAGACTCCCAGAACCTAAAATTTAGAATTGCAATTCTTAAACATTACATCCTGAAACATGATTTTCTGTGGTGCTTAACATTTGTCATCCTTAAAATTTATCTGTGGCATTCAGAGTTATCACTATTGCTGATAGAATCAGAAGGATCCGCTTGAATGGTGTGCCGTTGGCCTTTACCATATAAATTCAAATGTAACTTATATTGTATGTTTAAAAACTATAAAATCATTGCTGGTCAAGTGAGGAGGCGCTTTCATTTTTGAAAAGGCATAACCTATACAGCTTTACAAGCCTGGCTTAGAATAAAATTATACCAAGTCTTTGTGGGTTTGGGGGGTAGTTAATTGCAGGTGGTCTTTGAGAGAGAGAGTAAAAATTAGCTGTTTGGAATCATTGATATCTGTTGTATCCACTCAAATAATGGAATACATTTATATCTGTTAATGATATTATCTAGAGGAATTTTCTTATTTATTTAAAAATGTTCTAATAAAATTTTCATTGGAGAAGGAAAGCTGACTTGGCTGACCCCAAGGGTCATGTGGTTATGAGAGTTGGGAAAGTGAGTATGAGTCAGGCAATCTCTTGCCTGTATGTTCCGTAAGGAAAAAGTATGTGCGGCTGTAGTGTTTGGGAATGTAAGTTCCTGACTCCGATTGCAGTTACTAAAATGACCAATGATGTGTCTTTCAGAAAAATCCCAAGAGCCTCGAATATGGTGATTTGGGGAAAGAGGACTGGTTTGGGGAGTTAGAGAAAATTTTATTTTCCAAATGTAAATCTTCTGACTCATGAACCTAATGGGTAGCACTTTCAGCTCACTCGCTGAGTACCATGAATACTACTGCTTTTGGAAAGCTTATTTTTAGAACCTCCATGAATTGAAACATCTCCATTAGTGTTTTAACAGACCTGCACATATTTACTGATTAGATTGAGCTCTACTGAGTTGGATTTAAAAAAAGAATCTTTAGCATATAGACTTGGTTTGTCCTTTGGGGCTGTTCTTTTCTTGCACTTGTTTTACTTTAGTTTTGGGAGAGATAGTAATAGAGAAACCTTGACAATCACTGTGTTCTATCATTTTTATAACCCATTTTCTCTTCTTTCAGCTTTACTGTTAGAAGCTCAGTCAACACCATTTCAGGTCACACCTTCAACTATGGCGAATATTGTGAAAGGCCTGTACACTCTCAGACCAGGTAAACAGCCACCATTTCTTTTGGGGTTGGACTTGTTTATTTGTTTGTTTATGACAGCTTCAACCTTATCCAAGAGGGCAGTGTTTATCTATGTGTCTCTTGAGGCTTAATGGTATTTGGATTTGTTATAATAAAAAAAAAAAAGAAAAAGAAAAATTTGAGTAGATACTGCATTCATCATGGTGAAATATAAACTCAGGACTCACTTGGAATTCTTTCTGTACTGGTGAAAACCAACTAGTTAAGGAAATACAAGAAATAATGTGTAGCAGACATTTTGGACAAAATGGATCCTCATGTCCAGTATTAATCTCTTTTTTTGTTGTGGAGTTTCTGCTTCACTTGTACCCCCACACTATAGATATGCATCGACATACACCTCCACAACTCCCATCTTCCAAGGCCTATTTTGTAACTTAACAGGGAATCTAGAAGTGTTGATAAAATTACAATCATTTCATAAGTGTATTGTGAGGAGAGAGATATTCAGAAAAGCAGAACCAGAAATCAAAGATCGCTGTATTCAAAGGCATGGTTTGTAAATTATCTCAATCAATCTATCTTAGAATAAAAAAGCCACTGAATTTAAAGGAATTCCAAGATATTTTGTGTATATCTTCCTGGTAAGCCAGAATGTCAAAATTGTCATACGGTTGCCTAGCAAATTTTTTAAAAGTCCATAGTAGAGAGATTGCAAAAGTTCTCAGGGTAGAACATTGTGCTACCGTTTAGAAACATAAGAGATGCTTTTTTGACAGTACTTTCTTTGTGGAATTCTTTTGTCATTTAAGGATTAAATGAAATAAAATATTATCTAAAGAGCTTAACATAGTACCTAATAATAAGCATAGCTAACATTAGCTGTTTTTATTACTATCCAGTTAGGTCCAGTAGTTATTATTTTTTAATTTTCCAAAGGTCCAGTAGTTATTTTAATTAATTGATGCTTGATCATTTGCTTAAAAATACGACAGAATTTAGCTTGCTGAAACGGAAGTCAGTTAAAAACCGGTATTGTAGGTAGACTGTGATGTCAGAAATACCTTTTTTCCCAGGCTACTTTAAGCATTTAGGGACTTCTAGAATATCCAGATGTCATGTTACCTTAAATTTGCTTCGGGTCTTACTTTATAACTTCATAACCTTTATAACCTTATAACTTCATAAACAAGTTATTCTCAATAATTACTTCTGTAAAGTAGCAAAAATATTTTATTACGTATGTCCTATAAACTGATGTTTCTAGTTTCTCACAGTTTTATATTTATTTTACTAAATGTGATAAAAATGGCTCATGAATTTTTCTTTTAGTGCTAGGTTGTGAATGATTTTTTTTTTTTTTTGGAAGACATCCAAGTGCAGTATAACCAATTTCTAAATTCTGTCTCCTAAGTAGGCAGCTTTATCAGCTCTATTTAAATAACAATATTGTAGAATTTAGAAACTAATCACTAAGTTTAGAAAAATTCGTAGATATATTTTTATCTGGGTTTGAGCTCTTGTAATAAGATTCATACTACCTGTGAGGAGAATTCTGTATTTGAGAGTTGTCCTTTTGAAAAGGAGAATTTTATCAGAGACTAACCTTTTGTTGCCCTAGGCATTTTCTGAGATACTGTTAAACATATTTTGATATTTAAATGCCTTGCCAATACCCATTGTGTTCTTGGTTTGTTAAAGAAGTTTTATTCACCTGACAGATTAAGGTTAAAATATTTTAAAAGTTGAGGCGCCTGGGTGGCTCAGTGGGTTAAAGGCTCTGCCTTCGGGCTCAGGTCATGATCTCAGAGTCCTGGGATCAAGCCCCGCATCAGCCTCTCTGCTCAGCAAGGAGCCTGCTTACCCCGCCCCCCCCCCAACGCCCCTCTACCTACTTCTGATCTCTCTCCTCTATCAAATAAATAAATAAAATCTTTAAAAAAAATATTTTAAAAGTTGAATTTTAAATGTAAAAGTTGCATTCATTGCACTGGTTCTCAAGTGCTGATCTTTGTATGAGGAATGCATCTGAATCACCCGAGGAAGTTTTTTTAAACTAAATTCGTGAGCCCTAATCCTTGTAAGTTCTTAGGACTACTAAACTTTTTGGTGTGTTTCCACCTGATCTTTAGAAACTAAGTTTAGACACAGTGCCAGCTGTCCCATTCTGTACTTCTTTGTTTAATACACACTCTTTTCTTTGATTTCTTCATCTTTATTTTAATGATTACCTGGAGTTCCATAAAATGGCAGATCAGATCGACTCCTGCCACTTCTCACTGATGGATCAGTGGTTCTCCAGGGCCCTGTATTGAGACTGTAAAGGTATATTTGAGTTGAGTTGGAAGGAGGGACACTGTTGAGAACATTTTGCCATGAGTTTATACAAATAATGAGTGGATTGTTTTTTGTGGTACTTGTTTTTTGTTGTTGTTTTGTTTAGGTCATGTCTAACTTAACTGTTCTCCTGTTGGACAATTTTTACTTACCATTGACCCAGCATTGCACAGCATCAAACATGTTTTTTTGTTTGTTTCTTTGTTTGTTTTTCAGATTTAGGATTATTTACTCAGATTATAATTTTTAAAGTGAGTTTACTGGATTAAATACAGATTGACATTTTATGGTTTTTGACCTATACAGGGAACATGTTTTCCAAAGGGAAAATTTGAAAGGGCAAGATTTAAAAGAATCTAAAAGGGATAACAGTGCTAAGTTAGGACCAGCAACAAGGAAGACGGAGTGCTGGTTTTAGCATGCCCTTGATACAGGTGGATGTTATTTATATTCGGAGTTCAGAGAATAAAGGGAAGAGAGTGTTCATTTATCAGCAAAATGTAAAAATATCTGCTTTCTTTGTATCGTAAATTCTTTTTAGAAAGAACATTTAGCCTGTTTGTATACTCCTTATCAGAATGGGATTGCGCTCGTTTTTTCCCCACTTTAAGTTTGGTTTAATAACATGTTCTTTCCATGAACAAAGAAAGCTTTCCCTTTTTCATTTAATTTGTCTTTATGATTTCCTTAATGGATCTTTTCCTTCCCTCACAGAGTGGGTTCAGATGGCTCCAACTCTGTTTTCTAAATTTATTCCAAACATTCTCCCTCCGGCGGTGGAATCTGAACTTTCTGAATATGCTGCTGAAGATCAGAAACTTCAAAGAGAACTTATACAAAACGGTTTTACGAGGCAAGTTTTTTTTTCTTTTTTGACAAAATATGTCCATTTCCTTCATCAGTTTGGTTTAGCAAGGGAAGGAGGCCAGGGTTCTTAGAATGGGGAAGAGGCATCGAGCAGTCAAGTTGATGCTGCTGGGGGAACGGTTAGCTGCCTGTGCAAATGGTGAAGCTGGGATTTGAGTTTATGGAAGCTGCCCTTCACTAAACATGGATTTGGAAGAAAGGAGCTCTCATTGGGGGAGCAGTGAGGCTGGGAGGCCTATAAGCGCTCTTCCAGTTGTGACCTTCTCCATTGTTCTCAGCATTGGTGAGATGTTATGATTAGTCATAATGTACTTTTATGACTGAACTAGCAAATGACTAGTTTGTGACTAAACCAGTAAAGCGGCTTTTCGATTCTGGTTTTCGTATTTTTACTTTTGCCCTAAATTCTACTTGTTTCTTCTTAAAAAGTAGGATATCTCTTTATATGTGTCCAGAAAATTTGCCTTGCTTGGTTTTGATATATACATGTGGCTGATTTTTCTAAAATTTGCAATTTAGGATCCTAGCTATAACCCAGAAAATCTTGCAAAGTTGCATATTTTCAACCGAAATAGATTATTCTATGGGAAAACACCCAAGTTTCATCACCAAGTCATTGACGGGTGCAGTAAGGCCTTATATATTTTCATGATCCTTACTTTTTACTTAGCACTTTTACATATCTTCTCATTTGAATTCCTGACATTAAAGGAAGAAAGTTATGGAAAGTTAGACACCTCGGTTTCTCCCTGAGATATAGTTGTGATCATAAATAGTAGGTTGAATTTTGACTCGCTTATCTGACTAGGGCTGGGGATGGACATTCTCTTTTATAGGTTCTGATGCCAAGCTAAATCTCAGAATACCAGTCTTGACCAAAATTGTTTTTACTGTCTCTAATCTCAGCACAGGTTAGGAAAGCAGAAAATCTGTTCTTTGCAGCCTTATGCATTGGTATTTATTCCCCTTTTGTCCTGGTGTCATCTGTATTCCTGTGGATCCGGGTGCACCAAGTAATCCACTGGTCATTTTGCCCACTACTGGCAACTCACACAGGAAAGGCTCACGGAAGCTGTGTAGGTAGGTCTGGTAGACCTGACTTTGTTGGGTCAAGTTAAGGGAAGGCAAGGCCATAGAAAATGCTAGAATGTAGGCAGGTAATTTTTCTCCCTGAAGTCCAATAGTGAGGTGTTTTATGATATTAATTGCAATATCTCTAATAGCGGTATTATTTTCATATAGAGAATGAGCCGTTTAATGCCATAGTAATTTTGCTTACTCATTTTTTTTTCTAAATTTTCTAAAAAACTTTTTATTTTTATGTTAATGATAGACTTATAGGAAGTTGCATAAGTAGTAATGAGAGTCCAGGATACTCTTCCCCCAGCTTCCCCCAAAGGTGGTATCTTGCACAGCTGTGAAACGATATCAAAGCTGGGAAATTATATTGATACGATTCTGCTAGAGAAACACAGCCTAATGTCTGTGTCACCAGGTTTTACAGAATTTCTTTTTTTTTTTTTAATTAATTTATTTATTTTTAAATTTTTTATTAACATATAATGTATTATTTGCCCCAGGGTACATGTCTGTGAATCATCAGGCTTACACATTTCATAGCATTTGCCATAGCACATACCCTCCCCAATGTCCATATCCCTACCCCCC
>CM052812.1:63850770-63870770 GCA_028533885.1 Nasua narica | reverse complement strand
GATTGCTTTAGGTAGCATAGACATTTTCACAATATTTGTTCTTCCAATCCATGAGCATGGAACGTTTTTCCATTTCTTTGTGTCTTCCTCAATTTCTTTCATGAGCACTTTGTAGTTTTCTGAGTACAGATTCTTTGCCTCTTTGGTTAGGTTTATTCCTAGGTATCTTATGGTTTTGGGTGCAATTTTAAATGGAATCGACTCCTTAATTTCTCTTAAGTTTTGCTGTTGGTGTATAGGAATGCAGCTGATTTCTGTGCATTAATTTTATATCCTGACACTTGATTGAATTCTTGTATGAGTTCTAGCAGTCTTGGAGTGGAGTCTTTTGGGTTTTCCATATAAAGTATCATATCATCTGCAAAGAGTGAGAGTTTGACTTCTTCTTTGCCAATTTGGATGCCTTTGCTTACTCATTTTTGAAGAGCTGTTATATTCATGTGGTGGTTCAAAGTCAAGATGATATAGAAAGTACACATTGAGAAATTTTGCTCCTACTTGTCTCCCCATCTATTCCTATCCCTTTAGGTGACTATTTTATTAGTTCCTTATGATTCCTTTCAGTGCTTCTTTTAATATACAGATATAAGCAAACATAGTATATGTTTTTTCTTTTACTCCTTTCTTACCCATTCTGTTGGGCAGATAGGACTTGTGTAACCAGTTGCCTGTGGATGGCAACTGGAAATATTTCCAGTCTTGCTGGGACAGAGAATGCTATGATGAGGACCCTTGTACATGCATAATTGGGTACCTGTTGGTGGTATATCTGGAGAGTAAATTGCCGTAAGTGGGATTGCTGGGTCAAGAGTAAATGCAGTTGTAACTTTGATGAGTATCACCAAGTTGCCCTTCATGGGGGTTTGTGCCATTTTGCATATTCACCAACACAGTTTGAAAAGTTCTTCTTCATGGCCTTTCTGATAGAGTATATATATTTGTTAGGCTTTTTGATTTTCACTGGTCTGGCAAGTGAAAAATAATTACTTAGAGTTGTTTTAATTTGCATTTCTCTTATTAAGAGTGAAGCTGAGAATATTATCAGGTTTGTATTTCTTTTCCTGTATATGGCCTTTTTATGTCCTTTGCTCACTTTTCTATTCTTTAGCCTTTTTTCCTTCAATTCTGGGAGCTGTTTCTATGTTGAAGAGATTGAGTCTCTGCCCAAGATAAGTCAGTTAATTTTCGTAATTTGTCTATGACTTTACTTATGGTGGTTTTTTGTTTTAAGTCATGCAAAAGTTTTTTATTTTTGTGTAACTTTATCAAGTTATATCTCTATGGCTTATGGATTTTGAATTACAGTTAAAAGTTTTTTTTTATTAAATGCAAAAATCTGAGTCTATCTTTTATAGTTTTCTCTAGGATTACCATAATATTGAAGTCTTTTATGCTTTTATTCATGTTTTTATTTAAATGGTTGCTTTTAATTTTAGGGGTGAGTTTATTGATGCCTTTAAAAAATAAACAAGCTTCTGAAAACTTTTACTTCTATGAAGAAGTGTATGAAAATATCTCTTGTGGATTTCTCTGAACACCTCGAACTCACCTTCCACAACAGTGTGTAGAACTATGTAAACATATCCAGAGATATTTTCCTAACCCTAATTTTGGAACTGAAAGAAGAGACCAGGGTGCAGGGCTGCACTTCAAGTTAGTATTCCAAGAGGTGATATGATTAAACCGTTTTGTTGCACAAACCAAATTGGGCCATTTCTAGAATTAACAACATATTATACATTAATATGAGAATTAAAGTCTGCCTCACAAATTATTCTGGTGGGTACTTTGCACGTTGTAGATCCTGCCTAACCTGACGTTCTCGGACTTCCTGCAGTCCACTACCGAGTTGGCCCAGATGTTGGAAAGGATGTGCACATGTCCTATACTTAGCAGCCGAGAGCTGGTCTGCCTGTGCTTCCAGCTCTCGTGTGAGGGCCCTCCACATTCTGCCCTGCCAGACTCGATGCTGCCTTTGATCGTTATTTGGCTAGGGTTGTTTGGGAAGAAATGGTGTCCATGGGTGCAGAAAACCTTGGGAATATCAAACAGGCTATTTAACAAGAATTCTGTTACTGGCTGTTTTGCTGGCGCAGTCGTCATATGGTTTATGCCTAATCAGTCGTGTGCTTCCTCTTCAGCTTTGCAAACCGTTTTTTCATTTAGGACTGTGTTTTGCTCACGTGGTATGGTCCAGAAAGGCAGCATCCAGCTCTGATGTAGGTGGCACAGAGTGTCTTTGGAAGTGTTTTGAATTGATGTGAATGTTGTCAAATATATCCTCGATTACAGTCAATGGCTGTTTCTCATTTGAGCTGGAGTTTATGTGCAGTATCTTTAGATACATGGAAATGTACTTATTTGTAAGCTAGAATTAACATATGAGCTAAAGGCAACATCTTGTTTTTATCAGTTATCTGTGTAATAGAATTGGTTATTGGAGGTTATTGGTGGGGAAGGGAGGGTCTATTACATTATGGAGGGAAGCTTGTTTGGGAACTTCTAACATGCCTGCCCTCAGATGGAACATTCTCTTTCAAACCAACCTATTGGGCCCCTTCAAAGGTTGTAATAAATAGCTTTTAAAGGCAAGCATTTTGCAGAGTAATTGTTATTTAGATTTCTGGAACAGAGTGGTACCCTGTAGGAGTATTGTTGATCTTTTTAGCTGAGAGGGTCACTCTGGAATTGGCACTTTTTCGTTTAGTAACAAGGGTCTGGTTTTGAGGGCAGCCATAGCTTTCTAGACTTGGGGCACTAGGTGATATCTCTGCAGCCTCTTGAGTAGATCACATCTACATTCTTTCTCTGTGCCTTCTTTGTTTTCCCAGCTATATTTTTCTCCTATATTATTTTTGCCTGTTCAGTTTTTATTTAACCTTTCAGGAGTGGGAATGAAGGTTATCTATGTTATCTATAGAAGTTGAGGTTCTGCATATAAAATCCTATGTCTTCCTTTTTGATCAGCATTAACTTATTTAGAATATTTGAGGAATGTTACTGTGATGGTACTCATATAAGGTAATATATAAGTGTAAATAATAGTACAGGTGACCAACTGGCTTTGTAGGCACAGTGTTAATAGGAGGTGTTTAAAAAGCAGCATTAGGACACAGGCGTTGAGAGCTCTGTAGGCTGTCTAAGGCTAGTTCATGCTAAATGTGGTGCATGTTTTTCTCTAAATGCCCAGCCTAGAGACGAACCCTTCAGAGGCCATTTGGTGTCTTCTCTTCCTGCCTGGTCATTGAGACTCCTCACCTCGCCCAGCAAGAGGTTTCTGTCCTGACCTTGAGCACAGCCAGAGAAAGGGAGTGGGAAACTGCTAATCTAGAAGATAACTCTGAAGGATGAAGTGATTACTTGGGCTAGGATCTTCATAGTCTATCTCTAGAGGCCATTTATCAATTATTCACTGATTTGTTAATTCAACAAATACTTATTTTCTGCTAGACACTGTTCTTAGGTACTAGGTAAACAAGTTCCTGTTTTTATGGAGCTTATGCTGTAATGTTGGGAGATAAATAACAAATACGTAAGCAAATTATTTCAAATAATAAAAAGTGCTGCGAAGAAATTGAGACAGAGCATGGGATAAAGAGTGAGAGAGTGACAAGGGTATGTTTGAAGGGTTGGTCCA
Source organism: Nasua narica (assembly GCA_028533885.1). Classification (NCBI taxonomy): domain Eukaryota; kingdom Metazoa; phylum Chordata; class Mammalia; order Carnivora; family Procyonidae; genus Nasua; species Nasua narica. The sequence continues at coordinate 63,867,133 of CM052812.1, read as the reverse complement.
GCTAAGTGGGACATGAAATGCCTTCCGAGGGGTAGACATTCCAGTGAGGATGTAGGTGATAAGGAGACAGCCACATGGCTAACTGGTGGCAAGAGTGCTAATGGCAGAGAAAATGGAAAGTACAAAAGTGCTGGCTTGTTCCAGGGAAGAAGGAAAGCCAGCATGGCTGACATACAGTGAACAGAGGTAGAAGATGAGGGTGGGGAGGTAGGCAAGAGCCATGCCTCACAGGACTGGGAAAATGAATTTGAATTGATTCTTAACTGTGATGGAAAGCCACTGAAGGGCTTTAATCAGAGGCATGAAATAATCTAATTTATGCTTTTACATAAGATTGCTCTGGACTAATAATAAGACTCTTGCATTGCGTAGGGGAGAGATGGTAGTGGCGTGGGTTGGGTGTGTAGCCATGGAGTTGATGGGAAGTGTTTGATTTGGGTTATGTTTTGCCAAGGCGTGCTCCGGAGGGAGAGGAAGAAAGAAAGCAAGAATGAGCTAGGATTTTGGTCTGAGTAATTAGGTCACGAGTAGTGCCACTTATTGAGGAAGACTGAAGAAGGAAGGAGTGGGGATGGAGTGGAGTCACTGGCCATGGTGTACTGCCGGTATTTAACAATCATCCAAGTGACAGTGGTGGGGAGACAGTTGGACCTACAAGTCTGAAGTGTAGGGAAGAAATGAGAGCTGGAGACAGAATTCTGGGAGTCATTGGCATATGGAGAGTGCTTCAAGTCACAGGACTGGTATGATTGCCTCTTAGATTACGCAGAATATATACACAGCCAAGGACAGTGTTGGGTAGACCCAAAAGTGTTTCAGGAAAGAGAAGATGAACTGTGTAGATGCTACTAAGGGACCAAGCAAGAGAAAGCTAGCAAATCCATTGTTATTACTCATTACTTGAGCATTTTAGTTATTTGCCTGGATTATAGTCTGAGAAACTGGAGAGACAAAACTAGGATTTACAGGCAGCACAGGACCTAATCAGGACTTCTATTTCCTTATCTGTAAAGTGAAACTAGAACTTCTGTAGGTGTCGAAGATGAACTGTTAGGTACATGTGAAGGTTCGTGTTCTGCCACCTGCAGGAAGGGTATTCGTATACATTAAGCTTCTGAGATTTTGGGGGGCACCTGGGTGGCTCAGTTGTTTAAGCAGCCTTTTGCTCAGGTCATGATCTCAAGAGTCCTGGGATTGAGCCCCACATCGGGCTCTCTGCTCAGTGGCGAGTCTGCTTCTCCTTCTCCCTCTGTGATCTCTCAACTCTTACTCTTCTCAAATAAGTAAAAATCTTTAAAAAAAAAAAAAAAGATTCTGAGATTTTTCAAAAGTCTTAAGCAGTGTTTGGTCTTACAATAAGGCTTTCTGGGGGGAGGGTCGCCAGGTGGCTCAGTAGATTGAGCATCCAACTCTTAATTTCAGGGTCATGAATTCAAGCCCCATGTTGGGCTCCCCAACTGGGTGTGGAGCTCACTTAAAAAGAGGGGGTGTTTTTAGGGAACATTTTGGGTTCATATTTGAAATTCGTCCTAGTGTATGCCAGGTCACTAAGGATGTTGGTAGCAGAATCCAGGTTTATCTTCAAAGACAGTTTTAGTCTGAACCTGTTCCTAGAACCTAGTATAAGCCATTTTTATAGATAACCCTTCCTTCATTTAATAGCTTTCTGTATTTAAAAGGCAGCACCTGGGGTGCCTAACTTGCCCAGTCGTAAAGCCTCCACCTTGGGGTCGGGTCATGATCCCAGGGTCCTGGGATCAAGCCCGCGTCAGGCTCCCTGCTCAGCAGGAAGCCTGCTTCTCCCACTCCCCCTACTTGTGTTCCCTCTCTCACTGTCTCTGTCAAATAAATAAATAAAATCTTTTAAAAAAGTAAAAAATAAAAGGCAGCACCTTTTAGCTAAGAATATTCAGGTTATAAACGACGGTACTACTGTTTAAGTTTAATGTCTGTTTTAAGATACGTTGTTAGAATTGAAATACCTGCTTTACTTCTGTTACCGATTCTGTCCCTTCATTGCTCCTCTTTTGGTGTATGACGACGTCCATGTGTTCTGTTGATTCCTTCTTCTCTTCTTATCCCCAGAGGTGACCAGTCCCGGAAAAGAGCTGGGGATGAGTTGGCTTATAGTAAGTAACGATGTTCCTTACCATTTCTGATGGCTTTGTTATGTCAGGCAGCTCCTGGCAGCGGCCATGCGGTGAGTATAATGAAATCCATGGTGTTCTCCATGGTGGCCTCACGAGGCACTCTGTGCCATCCGGCCAGACTGTCCGCAAGCTGCGGCAGCTCTGGAGTCTGGTGGTTTTCGGCAGCTGTCAGGAGCCTCCCAGGTTCTGGAGTCTCTGCTAGAATGGGATGATGGCCCCGCCTCAGCTCCTGATGACGCAGCCCATTTCACTTCAGTCAGCTTGGTTTTTTTAAATCTCCTTTTGAGGATTGAGAGCAGGGTGAGAAATACGAATTAAATAGATTCTTACCATTATCAAATGCTGTCTGCCCTTCATAATTTTTCCCGTTGCAATGTTTCTATTCCAGACAGCTCGTCAGCATGTGCAGGTTCCAGAGGGTACAGATAGTGAATGTCCTGAACGTACTTTCCTTCCCGGAAGGAGGACACACTGGAGCTGCAGAGACTGTATTCGGAGCACAGCGGGGCCTCACACACTCAGGAGCTCTGTCACGAAGTTGTTCTTGGAAGAGGATGTTGGACTTCTTACTTTGGTTTGTAATTTTAAAAAACAAAAAAACTAACAAAACAAAAAACAGTTGCTGCTAGACTTGGGGATGATTTTGAAATGGGACAATCTTTTAATGAGTTTATCTACAGATTCTGTGAGGAACAAGCATCTTGAAAAGTGACCATTGCTAAGGGAAATCCAGCAGCCAACATCAGCAGCTTTCTCCAAAAACATGAGAGCAGAAGAATCTTTTTTTTTTTAAAGCACTTGTTTTGTTCATTTGTGGACTTGGCACTTCAGCACCATTGGCTTTGCACATCAGGATCTCTTTTGCTTTAAAATCAAGCAGATCATTACAATACAGTGTTTTTTGCCCATTACCAAAAACAACCCCCTTTTAAAAGAGTTGGTCTTTCTGTAGCATTAGAAAGTCTTGTTAAAGGAAAACGCTAACTTGGCTTCTGCCGTAACGTAACTTTTCTCCTCACCGGTTCACAACTTTTTTCTACTCTGTGCCTTGAGCTGTGTGCACTTTGCAACTCTGTTACCATGGTGTTCAACTCACAGATGCTTCCTGCAAAGGTTTATGGTATCACAGACTAACCCACTAAGACGTCAGATGTGACTTTGTAGCAGGATGCCGAGTAAGTGGGAAGGTAGAAGCGTGTTGCTCACTGGTCGGATCTCCCCCTGCTTCGCTGTGGCACATTCATGTTAATGTTGGGGACCAACTCTTGTAGAACATATCCATTCCCTCTGTCACTTCACATGATTTCACCAGCTGCTGGAGTATTGGCATAATGCTAGTATAGGGGTGGGCAGTACTTTAGCACTAAAGCTCCCTTTTTAGTATCGTGGTGAAATTTCCAGTGGTAACAGCTAGATACTGTGATGCTCTAGGAAGCAGATACGGCTTTTAAATCCAAATATAATGGTGTGGGCTTCCGGATCCATTTCATTTTTAAATGGGTGAGATAGGTACTTAAAAAAAAAAAAAAGTTTGCAGTCTGCATCATTTTTAGCATTATATTCAAGTATAATAGAGAAGTAGCGTTGCTGTTTCAAGCTTCCTTCCAGCTGTGACACAGCTATATTTTGTTTTTGTTTTGTTTTTTCCTACACCCACAGTGCTGTTTAGTTTCTTACAAAAGACTCGAAAGCTTATTCTAGTTGTTTCTGGAAGGCAAAGAAAAATAGATGTGGCAGGTGAAAATATTTTTCTTCTCAATTTTGCTTGACTCTAAATTGAGCGTGTGCTTGACTGTTTGGCTATGTCACACTAATATTTACCTCTTCAGAGAACTTGGGGGCAAAACAAGATGTATCAGGGATAGTGTCACAGTTCCGATTGTCAGGTTTCTCATAGAGTTGCCTCTGTCAATTCAGTTTGTCTTTTTTCAGGAATAGGCTGAATGAGAGTTTGAAGTACGATGATAGGAACAAGGAAGTCATCTGATAGAAGTCCTCTATTTGTAAAAATTACTCTTCTGAGAAGTAAATGTAAAGATAGTCAGATTTTTTTAAGTACTTATCAACCAGAGTTGGTGGATTTTGCAGAGGACTTTGAACTGGACTCGTTTAACTCTGTGAGCATCTTCGATTGTATCGATAAACACTGAATTACTGTAAGAATATATACAGGCTCTCACTGTGTTCTGTACAGGTTTATTTGCTACCCCAGTAACATTGTGGTGTCAAGGAAGAATTCTATCCTATCATGAAGTCCAAATTTTACTTTTTGCCATGGAGCTTACTGCGGGCTTATAAATAGAACACCTGCGACTAACGTCTTTCCTGAGTAGTTTTAATAATACTTCTGACAGGAATAAAATTGGGATGTTTCTTTAAATGTGGCTGAATTCTTCATTATCCTAATAATGTGCCCAAATGCTTTTTCTGGGAGAGTATTCTTTGGTCAACAATGGAACTTTCTCTATAAAAGCATTGTATTATGATGTGAATTGGCATTAAAATCTTTGGATGCTTTTGCATTATTAAGTTAATGGAGAAATAGTTTATATTGTCTTCTTTTTATTATTATTATGTATGTGTTAACAAAAAGTGGGCAAAGTTTGCAAAATCTAGTTTCTCTAAATATTTGCACAGCGACTGCAGCTCACAACGGGCCAGGGCTTGGTACTACAAAGCCGTGAATGGGAAGTCACCGTAGAAGGATATACTCATCTTCCTGGTGCACGTGACCTGGTTGTTACTCATCTTGGCCCCTTGAGGTACATTGCAGGATGAAAACCCTATTTCTTCAAGTAGAAATTGACCTTGCTTATTTAATTGGGTTTCTTAACAAAATTCTTAGTTTGCAACGTGAGAGGAAATAATGGAGGAGGATATGCCCTCCATTTTGTATTGACGAAGCACGGTCAGCCAGAAAGTATTTTCTTCTCATGTTTACTTGTATTCCTCTTGCCAGTACAATATCGAGTTTTTCCAACCCAGTTAAATCCTGGCTTTTGTGCGGCCCAAATCACTGAGGACAGAAAATTGTACATTGATTGGCTCATTAGGCTGCACACAGTTGATTTGGCGAGCCTGACTGGTGTGTATGTGCCCCTGAAACTAGACTCTTCCAAAAGAAAGCCAGCTCGGTCGCCTTGGGATAATGCCCTGTCAAAGTGAATGACGATGGTTTTGAGAGCCAGGACTTACTCTCAGATTGGCCTTAGGCTTCGGTAACTGTGTCCTCTCCTGGCTTCTGTGGTCACAGCTGCATCCTCACCTGACAAGAGCTATGGCTTCGTTTTCTGTGGGGCGGAAAGCCAAACCTCATAGAGTGTGACTCTTAATCTAGTAGTTCTTAGGTAGATTTAGAAGAAACAAACCTGGGTGCATGAGTTGTGCATTATTAAATTTTGTGGGAAAGTTACTTTTTTTTTCCCCTGTCTCTTTTACAAGATTGAGGCAGTTCCTCTCCCTTTCTTTGGGGTATAGAAGGGAAACAGCGGTTAGCGGGCCGGCAGGAGGATGGGCGCCCATGGCGTTACTGCCGTGTGCGTCCCCGGTGCCCCAGCCCCGTAGAGCTGCCACTCCCCTGGCTACAGGCGCCGTGCTTTCTGTCGGGTTGCAAATTTGCACACAAGAATTCCTCAGGAAGAGTTTGCACATGCATCACCTTGCAATATTCTGTAATGACCGAACAAGGGACTTGAATGTTTTTCAGCACAAAAGGAGAACTTCACAGTGGTGGTCTGTGCACACGTACTGGCAAAGGTCACGATGCTCGAGCAAACACAATTGGTTTCTGCAGCATAAAGTGAGCAGGAGCACTTGTGTCATAGTATTTAAACAAGCCTGTTTAATCTCCAGAGTAGTCCTTCCAGATTTTGTCTTCTTTTCTTATTGAGACTGGCTGTATTTTCTTCTGTGTTGTTTCTGTTTTATGGCAGTGAGTTATTTCCATGATTATTATAGAAGCATTGCCCTTGAGCTAAAATTCAAGTTGTTTAATAAGCAGCTACTATTAAAAATAACTGAACATTGTTTTATGGATATACACTAATCTGAGATATTAAAATATTTTAAAACTAAGAAGCAAAAGAAAAAACCTGCATTAGGTATCCAGTCAGTTTGGATGTTTTGAGCTGATTTTTTTTATGGTGTCTCTGTGCTTCAGAGTATTATGTTTACTTTACTCTAGGTCTAGGCCTCTTAAGGAGACTTAAAAATGTAAGGTCAGAATGTGAATCCCTTGACTGACACCTAGAATAGGTTTATAGGACCTTTTCAATTGTGGTTGCAGTTTTCAGTAAGATTGCATAAGATGAAGTTCATGTTTATCAGAAGTTAAAATAGGAGTTCTTGGAGAAATGGCTTTCTTGTTACTTTCATTACCTTATGGAAGTTTGCCCCAGTTTCTGGCCACCAGAATCGATGAAAGGACCCCTGTTCTTTTTCAAGGGTAATGATTCCTGTTTTGTCCCCTTAGTTTTGATGAACTAAGTCACTGACACTTTCCCTCCTCCCCTGGCCAAGACCCTATTTTGAACTTCTTTCCAGAGCCTAGTGGCACAAGTACATATATTATTACTGCTGATGTTGATGGTGTGGTTGTGGGAGAATTAGAGAAAATCCTCATCAGAGGTATGTTCTAACAGGACCTCAGTACACATTGTACCCCTTCTGGTCGAAAATTGTCTTCATTTCTGGTTGGACTGTGTTGTTTAGAAAAATGTTAATGATTTATAATTCTAGGAAATTTATAGTGTGGCTCTGGGGTAAATTTTGTGGTCTGGAAAAAAATAAATATTTTGTATGGATTCTAACATGTCATTTCAATGTGGCGACGATGTACTAAATGCAATAAGACTGTGGATATTCTCTTAGAAGGGTATGTTTTGTTAAACAGATGGCAATTTAATTGCTCTCATTAGCTCTGTTTGTCAATATTATGACCACGCAATGCGGGAGAAATTATTCAGGTGTGAAGTTGTGGGGAGCTATGGCTGGAAACAGGAATGCTTATGAATAAATGGAGGTCAGATGCAAACTAGAGGCTCTTGCCACCCAAGAGCACAGCCAGAGCAAGGAAGAAGCAATAAAGTGTAGTCCCCGGTGGTGCTTATTTGTTGGAAAGCATGGTGGAGCTTAGAACAGGGTGTTCTGTATACCAACTCTTCCCAATCCAAGAAAAAAATGGTGGATGAAACTCGTATCGATTGGGGATTAAGGCCACTGACTTTGGCTCTGACCTTTAACTCTTGATGGATTTGGATTCACTCCTTCTGTATTAGGGTGTATACCATCACTCGAAAACATTGTGGTTAATGAAAATAAATCTTGTACAGATGTCCTTGGCTTGTTATGTTGATACTTGGTCATTGGAACTTTGTTATAATACAGAACAAACATATGATTTTGCTTACAGTATATTCATAATGCCTCCTAAATAGTAACCACACTCAGCACATTGTCTCTTCCGTCAGCTGGTTAATGAGCTGGCAGGGTGAGTGTTCATCTTGACCTTTGTACCAGTGATTAAAAAAAAAAAAAAGTGTGTGTAGTTAATTATATACATTTAGTTACCTAGGCTGCATACGCATGTAGTATCTATACATTTGTGTGTGTGTGTGGTTTTTCTTCTTTAACCACTGCCACATTGTGGACCTTCATGAAAAGTATCTGACTTGTGGGTTTTTGCATTGATGATACCATGCTTTTTAAAAATAACCCTTTTTTCTCGCTGTGAAATTAATATTATCTCCTAGGTTTTTTGAAATCTCACTTTACAATTTTAGTTACTCTTTGCGTTCTGTTTTCAAGTGTCCTTCCTACAGTGTTCTCAGAATGCCGGTTGTCATCTTCCTCTTTTTTAAAACCTAAGCTGTGTTATACTGGTACCTTCTTTTTGATGACCGCACACAGCAGGATTCCATGACTGTCTTTTCTTTTTCTCTGCATTGAAATCACCTGACAGTTTCTTCCCTCAGCTTTTTCTTTGTTTCAGCCACATAGGGAGTTATTTAAATCCTTTCCCATCTCTTAGCAGATTTTTTATTTATGTATTTATTTTTTTTACTGAGCATAAAACTTTACTACTAGAGTTCTTTGTGTGTGTTGATGTTGATGTGTGTTTATTTCCTTTACTGGCTTATGTCATATTTTAAAATTCTAAAACATTTTGGATTTCAAAGAACGTGGTTTGGTAGAAGGAATACCATACAGATAATCTGAGAGCAAAAGTCTGTCTTAGCTTAACTTGAGTTGTGTGTTCTTGGGTAAGGTTATTTTTCTCAACCTTGGTCTCCCCATATTAAGCCCTTTTTCCTCCCCAGATTACTCATGATAGAGCCTCTTCCTCTGGCAATGGGCTTCATTGGCTAGAGGGATAGAACAATTCTAAACTTAATTATGCACCTTAAGTGACTAATAATAATATACCTCAAAATATATACTTTTTTTTAAAGATTTTATTTATTTATTTGACAGAGATCACAAGTAGACAGAGAGGCAGGCAGAGAGAGAGTGGAAGCAGGCTCCCCGCTGAGCAGAGAGCCCGATGCGGGGCTCAATCCCAGGACCCTGAGATCATGACCTGAGCCGAAGGCAGAAGGCAGAGGCTTTAACCCACTGAACCACCCAGGCGCCCCTCAAAGCATGTATTTAAAAACTGGCCATAACTACAAAGAGAAAAAAGTTAATTTACCAATATAATGGGCATTTTAAACATACCTCCCTAATTAATAGATCATGAAGAAGACAAAATCATGATGATAAAGGGGATGAAGATTTAAATAGCACAATGAATAAATCAGACCTGATGGAAATACATAAACCCCTCCCTCCACCTTCCAATGAGAAAATCAGCATTTTTTGCAAACCAAATCTAATATTGTATTTAAAGAACAAGAAATGATGACCAAATTGGATTTATCCCAGGAAGCAAGTTGGTTAATATTAGAAAATCAGTCATTGTGACTCATCTGTTAACGGACTAAAATATGATCAGATTGTGAAAATCCAGAGAGTCTACCAGGCAAATTAAAACACTTAAGAGTTTATCAAAGTTGCTGGAACAAAATCAATATGCAGATGTGAGTTATAGCTCTATGTATCCAGCTACAAGCTGTAATGTCTTAAAAATATAAATGTAATTAAGAAATAAAGTTTACAGTAGGAATATAACAATATAAAGTATGTAAGAATAAATCTTAAGAGCTGTGTGAGCCTTTCGATGACAAATGGTGATTTAAAAAAAACCCAGCACCTTTATTGACCTCAACGAATGGAGGGACTATGATGGAGAAGATCATCTTGGTCTCAACTCTTTGTCCAAATTGGTTAATAGATTGATAAAATTCCAACAAAAAGTCCCAATGGTTTTCACTGTGGTCTTGACAAGCTGATCCTAAAATGTAAATGGAAGAGCAAAGGGTCAAAGATACTGAAAACATTATTAAAAAAGAATGAAAGAGTGAGGGCAACTAGCATGACCAGATTTTAAAACTTACTCTAAAATGAAAAAAAAAAAACAAAAACCATTACTCAGACATTTAAAGACGCAACAACAAAAACCTAACTACAAAATGTAGTGATTAAAACAAAGTGGAATTGGTATAGAGATTATGAGTAGATGAACAGACAAGGACGAATTGCTCAGAGACTGACCCAATTAGTGTGAGAACTTAATTTTTAAAAGGGCATTTGTGGTAGACCTTGGGGAGGAAGATGGATTATTTAATAAACGGGGCCTCAGTAATTTTTCACAAAGGAAAAAAGTGAATTGGACCTTGCCTTGCATCGGGCACAAAAAGCAATCCCAGGTGGATTAAAGCTTTACACAGGAAAGTTAAAACTATAAAACTTTTAGAAGACAATATAGAAAAATATTTTTATGATTTTGGGGAAGGGAAGGATTTCGTAAACAAAGGAGGAAGTGCAAACTACTGAAAGATGTATAATTTGGCCACACTGACACTACTTTTGTTTACCGAGCATTTCACAGAGTGAAAAAATGAGCCCAAAGTGGAATACTATACAGATGTCCACAATATATCTAACTTTTTTTTTTTAAGATTTTATTTATTTATTTGACAGATTGAGAGAGAGAGAGATCTCAAGCAAGCAGAGAGGCAAGCAGAGAGATAGGGGGAAGGAGGCTCCCTGCTCAGCAGAGAGCCCGATGGGGGCTCGATCCCAGGAACCTGAGATCATGACCTGAGCCGAAGGCAGAGGCTTTAACCCACTGAGCCACCCAGGCGCCCCTATATCTAACTTGTTAAAGAGCTATGTGCATAAATATCAGTAACAAAAAGGACAAAAATGGACAAAGATGCAGGCTTTCACAGAAGAAGGAACAGAGGTGACCCATAAGCCTGAAAAGATGTCTAACTTGAAAAGTCATCAGGAAATGAACCCATATCATTTCCTGGCCATCAAATTGTCAGCAACCAGAAAAATCAGAAAATACCACCAATTGGAGAGATGATAGCAGGATCTTTTTCACCTGCTGCTGTTGGCATGTAAGACAGCTTTGGGAAACAGTATTATCTAGTTAAGTTGACCACAGATACATCTTACAGGCAAGGATTTATGCTTAGAGAAAGTCCCGTGTGGGTGTATACACCCAGGAAACCCACAGGAATAGTCACAACGGTGTTTATAGAAAAAAGAACAGAGCCAAATGCCCATCCACAGTATAATGAATAAGTGAAGTCTGTGTGCAGTGAAATTCTGGAGAGCAGAGAGTGTAGTATAGAGCTTTGTGCATCATGGGTGAATCTCAGAAATCACGTTGACTTAAGTTAGAATGATTCATGAGTAATAAAGCTAAAGAAAAGGAAGATTAACAACATCTAAGATCATGGTTTCCTTAGGAATGGGCTGGAAGGAAAGCAGAGAGGAGCATGGGCTTATAAGACCTTGATAATAGGAACTTTTTGTTGTAAATATGTCAGTTCTTGAGTTTAATATGTATATTCGGTGCAAAGTCAATCCAAATGCCAAAGAGTATTTATTTTTAATACAAATTAAAAATTCATATGGCAGTATAACAGATGGAGGATCTTGATCTATAGCAAATAGAGGAGGATCTTCATTGAAAGGGGAGAAAAAAGGGAACTTGCTGTACCAAAAAATATTTTTTCTTTAAAGTGCAATTAAATTTTTACACTCATACAAAAATATACCATTCAATGGAAAATAGTTTTAAAAATAAACTCAAATGCTTTTAAGAATTTAGAACGCATTAAAGACGGCTTTTTGAAATAATTCTGACCATGATGGATTACTCAATATAAGGTGCTGGTTTCAGTAGAGAAAATCAAATTTATTCCCATCAGACCATTCACCAAAAGAAATTCCAGTTGGACTAAAAATTTAAGAATAAGTTACAAAAGTGAGAAGACAATATAGTTAATATCCGGGGGACTGGAGTTTATTCTAAGGATGTAAGCAATGGCCGGAAATACCGCTGTCCAAACCAGGCACCCGAGTGTGTGTAGAGCACCACCCCGGCATGTGTATATAGACATGTATATTTTTAAGTCAATGTTTATGTACTATACCAATACACATAAGGCAAAAAAAATAGGTAAAAATGTTTAAAATATCTTTTGTGTGTATTGTAAAAAAATATCTTTGCTCTTTCTAAAACTTTTTTTCTTTTAGTGAGAGCTGTACGATTAAGAGTGCTTCATTATTTTTGAAACTTCTAGTTTTAACATTTTGTGATAAAAATTACTTAATTTCTAGTTCTAAGGTAAGTTTATTCTAATGCTGAGTTTTAATGGCTAATGTAGCTAAAACCACTTCATTAAGATCTGTGGATCCAAATGACTGTGCTTACCGAGAAACAATGCTCATTTTCCACTCCCATCTACTAGTCTTCAAAAGTGTTTGTTGAAATCTTTATAATAAATTTCCATCTTTCTCACCATCAGTACCTTGTTCTTGCTCGATTGCAAGTGTGGCATTTGTATTGGTAAAAAAAAAAAAATGGGTTCAAAACTTGAGGAAAGTCATCTTTGGATTTCATTTCCCAAGTTTTAAGTGTATGCTTATGAGAGTTTTCAATAGGTCACAGTTTTTGGTAATACATTTTCATAAAGCTGGAAACGTGTCTCACCATTTTCAAAATGCCTTTAACATGAACTTCTTTTGGAAAAGGTAGCTACTTTCTTACTCATTGTTAGAATATCATCTTTACCTTGAAGGGTCAGATAAGGTCTTTTTTTTTTTTTAAGGTTTTATTAACCCGACAGAGAGAGATCACAAGTAGGCAGAGAGGCAGACAGAGAGAGAGGGGGAAGCAGGCTCCCCGCCGAGCAGAGAGCCCGATGTGGGGCTCGATCCCAGGACCCTGAGACCACGACCCAAGCCGAAGGCAGAGGCTCTAACCCACTGAGCCACCCAGGTGCCCCAAGTCTTTTTTTTTTTTTAATACCTTTTATATTGCATATTACTGACACACACTTGTCACCATAAGAAGGGTTGGCAAATCACAAACATTTTCTTTTTCTCAAATATATGTCACCTTTAAGTTTGACAGTACTTTTTAGAAAACCAGCAGCCTCTTTTGGGATTTAAATTTCCCCTTCGGAACACGTTCCATGGGTGAAGCCCTACAGAAAGTGGTTTGAGTCATTTTTTTCCACTTTTCCCAAGGATGGTACATAGCCAGCTACCAGATGCATAGAGAGAAGTTCCGTGTAATGGATGCCTTCACAGCATAAGGGCTTAATTCTTTCCCGACACCCCCTGAAGAAGGGCTGGGAGGAGAGAAGCAGAGCCGGGGAAAACCATGAGGTATGCTGTGGGGAGAAAAATGCCTTGGATATCCCTTAGAAGAGCCTTTCCTCATGAAGCAGCCTCCAGAGCCAGCCGTGGAAGACAGGAACTCCCCGTACACGCAGTCCTCCGGGGCCGCGTCGGGCCAGCCCGGGGCTCTCCCCAGCTCATCCCAGGGTGAGGTCTTAGCTGGACTGGGTGCTTGAGTCCCACTGCTAAGGTGTCCTGCATTTTCCGTGACATGCGGAAGCGGGCGAGCCACCTGAAAGGCTCTGGGGAAGGAGTGAGGCCCTGCCCACTGCGGGGTGCTAGAGCAGTGCCCCCATCTCTGTGTGGTTGGTGTGGGCCTGGGCGATCCTTTGCTGGCTACCCCTTTTCGGCCTCCTCTGGCGACCTCCTCCTCGGGTGAGTCCTGCAGGGATGCACCCAGGGTGCGTCCGGGCACCCAGGAGAAGGGGCTGCAGGGATGAAGGTAGTTTCCTGCCACCTCAGAGGATGCCTCTCAACCCTTTCCCTCAAGGGGAACACTGTCAGGGCGCAAGTGCTTGCATGGCTTTGCGAAGGGCCGCCTGCTGTCCGTGCCCTCGAGGACAAGGTATGTGGCTTCGCCAGCAGGCACAGGTAGCGCACCACTGCCACTGCCCCTCCCTGCATGTGTCCGCCTCTCTGGCTGGCTGTTGGGCATCCCTGAGGACGTCCTATAGATCGAGGTCGTGCAGGGTGGGTTTGTCCTGCAGGAGCCTGTGAGGGGGTCAAAGCCCACAGCAATGGACTCTACACCCTACGGGGCCGGAGGCTCAGGCAGCGTCGGCATCCTGCCCCAGGCTTCCCCGGCTGGCCGGAGGGACGGGGGCTGGAGCCACGCCCCCTCAAGGCACCTGTCATGGCTTCGCTGTTTTTCACGGCCGAAGTCCTGGTTTTCCCGAGTCCGTCTCTCTGGGCGAGGTTGCCCTCCACGTGCTTGCTGCCTCACTTCCCGGCCTAGACCAGGAGCACGTAGCCCTCGCTGGGGCAGCCACCCCGGCAGCCCAGCAGCGGGCGTGACGTCCAGTGGAGCTCTCGGGAAGTGAGAAGTTTCGGGTGTGTTTTTCGGCCACGTGGGCTCTTCCGTGGGCTGTGGAGTCCACATGGCTGAGAACGCCTCTGGGAACATTGCTTGAGTGCTTCGTGCTCCCTCAGGTGCGGCTTCCTCCGTCACCTGGCGCCTGCACGTGGGGACCCCGCGCCCCCCGATGGGGCGCGCCGAGGATACTTCACCTCTGGCATTTTCGCCAAAATCCATAAGCTCCGTCTACACAGGAAACAACGTCAGAAATCCCAAGTGAGGGACTCTGCAGCACACCCGACCGCTCTCTCATCAAAGGTGCCAAGGTCATGAAAAATGAGGAAAGACCAAAAATCCGTCAGGTTAAGGTAACTGTGGAGACCTGATGACTAAACACAATGTGGGATCCTGGGATTGAGAAAGGACGTTTGTGGAAAAGCTGGGGAAATCGGAATAAAATCTGCTGCTTAGTTAATAGCGCGGTAAATGTAGATTTCCTGATTTTCATAAACGGGCCAAACATCAGCTGTGAACGCTCAGGGAAGCTGGGGGAAGGATTTACAGAAACGCTCTATACTATCTTTGCAACGCTTCCCTAAGTCAAAAACTGTTTCCCAAAAAGGTTTTTTTTTTTTTTTTTTTTTAATCCTGTGGGTTTCTCAGGTGGGTTATAAAGGGATGTGAAGTAACAGTTCTCGAGGAATCTGAGCTGCCCGCTCCTCCTCGGGAAGCGCCCGGGGGGCTGCAGTAACCCTGCTTGCATGTGGTGGTGGGCCAACGGCCGACACTCTGCCAATTAAAAAACCCTGTGTTTTGAGTTGACTTCAGTGTTTATCTTCAAATCAAAGGGTCTGCGCTTACAACACCTGCGTTTTGCTCCTACCGTCCTCTTGCTGGTGTTGACAGTACATTTTTGGCTCCCAATCAGGGATTGGAGAATTGGGTTGTTATCGGTATCACCAGCAGAGCTTTAGCTAAAATGACATGGCGACTCATCAACCCATGAGAGGGAGCTTTCGAAGATGGGCAGTTGGAGTCCTTGGCCCCTGGGTCTCCTGCAGCTGGGAGGTCTTCCCCGGGGCACTTGGGGGTCCCTCTCTTCTGGGTTCCTTGCACCCTCTACTCTCAGGCTTTCCGAGGGGACCTGGGTTTAGTCAAATACTGCCGGTTCCCACGGAGCTGGAGTGCTCACGTTGACTGAAAATCATGCAAGTCAAGCTGATCCAAGGGGTGAGACCGGGAAGTACTGCGCAAGCGCGGCAGGAAGGTTAAAGGCCCCAGCCCCACGTGCTGATACAAGAGAGGAGAGCAGATCAAGGAAAGCAGGCTTTCTGGTGGGAGTGCTATCTTAGCAGGGGCACCGGGGGACCTTGGAAAGAAAAATGGGTAAATTCAAGAGGCAGGTGCTCCAGTGAAAATTGGATGTAAAGGTGTTTTTTTAAAAAGCTTTATTTATTTTAGAGAAAGAGTGCATGTGTACAGGGGGAGGGGCAGAGGGAGAGGGGAGGTGAGAATCTCAAGCAAACTCTCCCGCTGAGCATGGAGCCCAACGTGGGGCTCAGTCTCATGACCCTGAGATTATGACCTGAGTCAAAAATCAAGAGTCAGCTGCTTAACCGACAGCCACCCAGGTGTCCCAGCCACGAGGGCGTTTTTAAGAGCTGAGACTGCCAGTCACATCGGGCCCTCCCGGGGAGCCAAGGTGGCCTGGACACATGGGGTGAGGGTGGTGCGGGGCTTGGGGCTCAGGCTAGGGGAGCAGGTGGCAGAGCTGGGACACTGACCAGGACCTCTCAGTGGTGCAGTTGTGAGAATACACACACAGCTGCTTTGGGGTCCACTGGCTCCCAGTCTATGAGCGGTGTGCCCCTGTCTGCGTAGGTCACTTCAGCTGTCCGAGCCTCAGTTTCTCCTGCCATAAAGCCGGAGGGCTCAGGCTTTCACTTGTTCCGTGGCTCAGATGTTTCTCGTCCTTCTGTTCAAAGGATAACAACTACCACCGTGGGGACTCTTCCACTGTCCCGTCACCCGGCGTCGGCTGTGGGCCGGGCACTGCATGAAGCACGCTGTCCATCGTCTCAGTGATGCTCACAGCAGCTCCGTTTCCCGGTGTGAAGTGACCTGTCCAAGGTCACCCACCGAGGACACAGCAGTCGGTCCCCAACGATCGCACACTGTTGGGTTGATGTAAGGGCTGCAAGGCGGAACCAGGGCACAGGCTGGCTTCCCTGCGGTGGCCGTGCCGCTCCAGGGCACAGCCGTCTGGGTAGCAGAGGTGTCCCCGGGGCGTGAACTCAGCCTCCCGTCTGCTGCTGAGTCCTCAGCCTGCGGGCTGTCTCGTGCCAGCAGCATTCTCTGCTGGGCGGTGCCTTCTAAGCTCTGGGTGGCCACTTGGCCT
>CM052812.1:63803183-63850270 GCA_028533885.1 Nasua narica | reverse complement strand
CCCCCCCCCCCCCCCCCCCCCCCCCGCGGGCGCGCTTCCCGCCTCCCGCTTACCCTCAATCGGACCGGCTCACTGTGTCTCAGCCCAGTGTAATTTGTCTTCCTCTAATACCGACTGGTCTGAGCATCCCCTCACGTGGTCAGGGGCCCTTTGTGTTTATGTCTCCTTCATCGAATCCGCGTCCCTTTCTTCCTGAGAATGGACCGAAGCCCTCTTTTTTTTTCTTCTTATTTGGAAAAAAAATTTTAAAAATGCAGGATGGTGCGGAGAACAGTTGGAGCAAAGCTCTAGAGCTGTGCTGTCCAACAGAAGCGTCTGGAAGACAGGAACGTTCCAGGGCTGTGCCATCCTGTAGGGCAGCACCCCCGCCCCCCGCCCCGGGCCAGGCGTGCCGGGGGAGCTCTTGAAATGCGGTTAGTGCAACTGAAGAATTGAATTTTAAATTTTGTTTAATTTTAGTGCCTTTAAATTGAAAGGGCAATAGCCACAGGTGGCCAGTGGCTGTGTCCCGACATGGCAGGTCTGGAAGCATCAATTTAGGGTAACCGGCGGGCCCTGTGCTCCGGGACACTGAATCCTTCTTAGTACTTCAGGACCCTCCCGGACACAAGTTGTTTGTAGCCGAAGGCTGTGCAGGCTGAAGTCACATCGATGTAGTGACTTTGAACAGAACGTTAGGAGGGCGATGGAGTTGGTAGCCCGGGTTCGAATCTAGGCCTGCCCCTTCCTAACTGTGTATAGCCTTGAACACATTACTTGACCTCTCTGAGAGGACCTCCTAATCTGTGAAATGGGGCGGTGGGGGGGTATCACTAGCATCTGCTTTTAAGCGTTTGAAGATTAAAAGAGAGAATTGAGTAAAGTGCACTTGAACCCCAGCAGCGGCCAGGCCCAGAGGAGGTACAGACACGACTTTCCAGGTTCGTCCTGACCACATCTCAGTTAACAAGCCGAGAGGGGTTAATGAGCTCAGTTAATGAGCCGAGAGGAGTCCCGGAGCTCCCGGTTCCTGGTGGATATTTTCTTATTTATTCTTCCCTAACAGCCCTAAGGCAAAGCTACTGTCCTTGGCTCCACTTGGCAGGTAGGCACGAAGGGAAATCGACACAGAGAGGTTAGGTAACTTGCCTCAGGTCACACAGTAAGGATGTGCCATTCTGGGCGTCAGACTCAGGTTTCGTTCACTCCTGAGTCTGCCCCACTAACCACCATGCTAAACCGTCTGTGGTTGAGAGGCAGCTTCCGCGTGTATCCTCAAAGACAGCACTCTCAGAGTGGTCCAGGGACCAGCAGAATCAGCATCATCTCAAAAGGTGTTCGAATGGTCAATTCTTGGGCCTCAGCCTGGAATGACAGAAACTCTGGGGAGGGGCCAGTCACCTGTGTTCTAAGAAGCCTCCTGGGTTGATTCTCGGGCCCTAGAGCTTGAGAAGTGTAGCTCGTGGGGCCTTCAGAATACTGGCTTTGAGTTCCACTGGGGTTCACGGCTTCTGCCGTCTCTGCTGGCCCCATACAACTGCCTCCCCAACCCAGCGTCTCCCTCTTGCCCTGGTAGCCCTTGGATCTGTGGTCCTACAGCGCCCTCCTCTCCAGAGCTGCTGGCCGGGCCTCTGTCCCCTCTGCTGCTGGCCCGGCTCCGGGCTGGGTACCACGACCCTGCTGTGCAGCAGGGCTTGCTTCTCGGGCTGTTATCTGCCCGGTTACCGCGGCCCCGTGGAAAGCGGGGTGGACGGCGACGCGACCACTAGGTCGTTTGTAAAAGGCTGCGTCTCTCTGGCTGATGACTCAGTGTGACTGACTGTCACCCTCCAATGACAGAGATCGGGGGCCCTGATGAGAAGGCCTGCCAGCGCTGGAGCTCCCAGGCCCTCAGGGGAACGGAAGGGAGGAGGACACGGAGGGATGTGGGCCCCGGACAGCCCAAGGAGGCTCCGGGGCGGAATCCATGGAGCTCAGAAACCGAGAGCCCGGGCGTCACCCCAGGCTGAGAACTCAGACTCCGGCGCTGGCATCTGGGCTCTGAGTGTTTTGAAAATGGCCTCAGATGACTCTTGTCCCATCCCTGCTTCGCTGAGGAACAACTGACACATAACCGCGTGTGAGTTTACGGTGACGAGTGATGCACGTATAGATCATAAAGTGGTGACCACCGTAAGGTGGGGTCACGCATCTGCCGCCCCAGTCACTGGATTTTGTTGGAGCCGTGAGAACATTGAGTCTCTGAGAACTCTCAGAGCAGCTCACAATCCAGAAGGGTTGGTCACCGTCACCGGGCTGCACGCTAGATCCCCAGACCCTACTCATCTGGCTGGAAGCCTGGAGCCTTCGACCACCATCTCCTCATGCCCCCTCCTCCCAGCTCCCGGCAGCCCCCAGTCTTCACGCTCGGTTCCTATGAGCTCGGCTTTTCTGGATCCCACATCTAAGTATCCTACGATATTTGGATTCTGTGTCTGACTATTCTACTGAGCATAAGTAAAATATGTCCGCCCAAGTCCCTGCAAACGGCAGGACTCCCTCCTTTTTTATGGATATCTATATCTACCCCATTTTCTCACCTGTGGATCCGCCGATGGATACTTAGGTCGTCCTCATGTCCGGGGCCACCGTGGCCAGCGCTGCGATGAACGCTTGCGAGAAGGTGATTTCACGATTCTACCGTGCAGCCGCAGCTAGAAACCACGGCTGTAGAGCAGCACGTCTCACCCTTGAAGACAGGCTGGGATGGCCTGGAGAGCTTGTTTCAGAGGCGGGTCCTGGCTCAGGGAGTGTGGAGTCGCCCCCCGCATCTGCATTTAAGAAAAGTCACCAATGACCCAGTGTGTCCGCATCAGCAGCTTTCCTGTTTGATTCTGTAAGTGCGCCAGTTGGTAGCTTATTAAAGGGCAGTTCATTTTTGCTTAGGGGATCTCATCCCAGAAAGCCAATTACCAGCACTTCCTTCGAGAATTTTAACATTCATGCTAATTTTCCCCGAGAGGTATTTTCAATTCATTTGCATGACTTGGTATTTGTCAAGATGATTCTCGGGGGATGGGCTGCGTACGGTGTCCACAAAGAAGTCTTGCGGCCAGCCCTGGGGAGAGAAACCACACAGGGAGGACTGCGGGTGAGCCCCCGCCCATCCCACAGCAAATCTCTGGCCCCAAAGTTATCAGGCTCTGCCTTCACTTCTTGTACATTTCAGGAATCTGCTGCTAACTGTGCTTGAAAAACTAGATTTTTAAAATTCAGATGCTGTAGTTGACAGCTGGAGAAACATGAGGCTCAGAGAGGTTAAGCGACTTGCTTAAGGTAGCACAGCCAGGCCATTAGACTGAAAAGATGCAGCAAGCCCTACATTGCCGACTCACCAGCAGAGTCCAGTCCATGGCTAAGCTGCCCTCCAATGCGCCAGGCGGCCGATGCACCCCCAGGCAACCCCTGATGCACCTCCTGGTGGTGGGATCCCTGGGCCACAGACAGACTGCTCAGAGGAAGCACGGACTGGGGGTGCGAGCTGGGAGGTTGGGACCCAGCGCCCTCACTCTCTCACTCCCCTAGCAGTATGACCGTCTCCCTCTGAGGGTCCCCCTGCCCTGTCTCCTCCATGGCAGTGCCAAGGAAAGGTCAAAGGCCGTTTCTTAAGACCCACTGAGGCATTTGGAGGCCAGAGACCAGAGATGCCTGCGCCCACCCTTCCTTTGCTGCCTTGATCCTTAAAGATCCTCCTGCTGCTCTGAACCACCCAAACGCTTGCCGGGGAGCAGGACACGCCGTCAGGAGTTTGGGGACCCCGGGCCTCTGCCTAGGGCAAGTTGGTAACTTTCATGTCCATTGCAGAGATGAGGGAACTGAGCCCCAGAGGTCAGTCTGGATTGGAGGGAGGCAGGTCTGACCCTTGTTTGGGGCAGAGGGCTGGGTTTGGGCTGGTGTTTCCAGCTGTCCTTCTCATCTGGCCATCCCTTCCCCTCCCCTGGTCCCCTGGGTCAGCCGAGTGAGGAACAGGCTGGATAGAGCCGGTGTCAAAGGCTAAGAATGGAATGGAAATGACCAGGAACCTTCTGGTGGGGTTTAGGGATGGAGCCGCTGCGGGGGTGTGGGGCTGGGCCTGCATCCCCGTGGCTGAGCTCTGACCCACAGGGTTGGAAGTTTCTGGGAGATCGGGACCTGGCCTCCTGCCGGGGAGGGGGCAGGGACAGGCATGGTGGCAGCGTGGCAGCAGGAGGCTGGAACTTCTCTGGCGTGTGCTCCCTCTGGGCGCCAGGCCTCAAACGGGCGTGTAAAGAGCCACGCCAGGCAAGTCCGCCGTATGCCCTATGTCCTCTGAGAGCTGACGAGGGTGGGGGCTCCTTCCTCCTGTGACCATTGACCCGAGGAAAGCATCCGACGTGGGTGCCACCCGAGCGGCATCCGATGGAGGGACTGCTCGTTCCCACCCCGGTGAGATGCCCGCACCCCTAACCTGGGACCTTCTGCACCTTGCCCACCTATCCTGACTCTTCTGCGTCGGGCTTGTGCAGGGTTCAAAGCCGGCCGGCCGCGTCTTCGCTCCTGGTCTGTGCAGGGGACAGCATCAGGACCTGTCACACAGAGACAGACGCAGCATTACGTGAGACGGTCAGTGCCAAAGGTTCAGGGTGCTGCCTGGCACGTAGTAGCTGCTCGGAGAGTGGTTCTTTGTCATGGTGCCATCTGGGGAGTGGGGAGGGGGGCACCCGGAGGCAGCCCTGGGAGGGGCGGGCTTGGGGCTGCTCTCTCAGCTAGGACTGGAGGGGAGGACGAGGAGCACGAGGACCAAGGGACTCAGCTGGAGGGGGGCAGGGCCCAGGGCAAAGTTTTCCAGGCCGCCCACGCCTCCTGTCTTGGGGTCCCTACTCTGGGTCTTCGTCCCCAGCCCAAGCGAGGGGCAGGCACCCAGGCTTTAAAAGCTTGAAAGCTGGGGACTGAGTCGCTTCTGTCCACAGCCCTGGTGACGGGAGCTGGGTCTCTCATGCGCTCTCATCAAGTGGGATTTTTCTGTTTCTGAGAGGCCTGTGCTGGGAAAAGGCAGCTGTGGCGGGGGCCACGGGGGGAGGGAGTGGCACTTCAAGCAGCCGGCCTGAGGGATAGTGGGGGGCACACTTTCCCAGCCCTAATTTGAAAAATCGAGCTGAAAAACAGTCAGACCTCCCGTATGACTCAGCGTCATTATCCCTAATCACGCTGAGAACGCACCAACCTCTGCCCGGCAAGTTCCTGCCGCAGAGACTCCAGAATGCTGCAGTGTTGAGGGGGGAGAGCCGGGGCCGGGGGGGGGGGGTGGGGGGACTCACAGTAGCATGGCTAGCTCCCGCCCCCAGGAAGGAGGTCCTGGAGAGGGGCTCTGGTCCCCCGGCTGGGGGGTGGGGGTGGGGCAGGTGGCAGGTGCCTTCCCTTCTGGACTGGGAGCGCGGAGCCCTCGGGGATGTGGGCTCTGCAGCGGGGCCCGAGTGGTACCATTCCCTATCTCACGTTGGCAGGCTCTGGCTCCGGCTCTCAGGGAGTCCGTGCCCCAAGACAGGAGGCATTGCTTTGACACACGAGAAGCCTCCATTTCAGAGCATTTGGTACATGCTGAATCTAGAGGCCTTAGAAACGAGGAAGGACCCTAAAAGAGGTCTACTATACCCTATTACATAAAGAAAGCAGTTCATAAAATGGGGCATATTGCCTTAGGCTGCTCAGGCAGCCCCGGCAGAGTACCGTGGGCTGGGAGGCTTCAACATTCGTTTTCCCACAGTTCCGGAGGCCCCAAGTCCAAGATCCAGGTGCCAGCGAGGGTGGTTCCTTTGAAGCCTCTCTTCCTGGCTTGCGAAGGGCTGTCTTCTGCTTCGTCCTCTCTTCTATAGGATGCCGGTCCTATCAGAGCAGCTCGCCCATGGCCTCCCTGAACCTTAATTACTACTTTAGAGACCCGGTCTCCAGACACAGCCACAATGAACATAACGTGACTTCGGGGGGGCGGGTACAGACATCCAGACCAAAACAAGGACCAAACTCTGGAGCCGGACCCTGGGCTCCGAACAGCTGCTCTGCTTACATGTTGGGTGGGGGAGTGACGTGACTTCTTTGAGATCCTTAGTTTCCCCTCCTGAACTCTTGGGGAGATTGTACCTCTGCCTCCCACCTTCCGGAAGGGTCATGAAGATGACAATGACCATGAGGCTGGGAGAGAGCCTTGTAAATAGTCAGGGACCCTGAAATGAGAGGTCTTCTTATGAGAAGGGAGAGCTAGGAACCCTGGGGGACCCCCACCCGTTAGGCTTACCTCTGGTCAAGAGGGCTGTTGACAGAGGTCGTCCCTCCCCACCCCGACTACTCTTCAGGTGCAGCACGAACACAAGTGTCTGAAGGCCAGGCTGGTCCCCTGGGTGAGGGCTGGGGCGGCTGGGGAGGGGGTTGCTGTGGGCGACAGGGTACCCGGAGGAGTCTGTAGGCCCCTACCCTGCTCCAGCCAGGGAAAGTGGCGGTTTTCTGGACTTACTGAATTATCAGGACGAGATGGAAATTTGACTCGTCCGATGGTAGGTAGCTGATCAGAGCCTTTAAAACACTAGCCAGCCAAACCAAAACAGCCCCGAATGGCCTGCCGCCCAGCGGCTCCTGACCTGGGCTGTCAGAGTTGCTGCGGAGATGGTTGGGGGAGGGGTACTCAGGCTCAGAAAGGACAAAGGAGCTGAAGAGAGAGGGTGCTGGGTGGTATCTAGAGGGCAGAGGCCTGAGGCGTGCTGTTGAAAGTCCTCCCATGCGTGGGACAGCCCCCGCAACCAAGACTTGACTGGCCCCAAACGTCACTAGTGCTGAGACTGAGAAACCCTGATATATGTGGGGTTGGGTGAATCTTTCTTGTCCGGGGCTGTTCTGTGCGTGGTAGGAAACACACACAAGCGTGTGATTGCACACACGCATGCTCACACACATGTGTGCGTGCACATGCGTGCTTGCACACACGCGCACACACATGCATGCTTGCATACGTGCACACACGAACGCATGTGAGCATCCTTCACTCAGCCAGGCAGCTGGCGGTGATCCCTCAATGACATCGTGAGGCCACCTCTGTGTCTGGGAGACAATCAGGCCAGCCGTAAGCTGCCTGCTCCTTGTTGGGAAAGCAGCTCTAGGAACCAAGATGTTTAGTGCCCTCCCTGTTTGTTCCCAGCCTCTCTAGGAGGAAACATGGCCCAAATATTGGTCATTATCATGGTGACAAGATTCCTGGGAGATTGTATCTAAAATCTTTTATCCCAAGTACGAGCAACCGGGTTCCTCAAGGGAGAAATGAGCTCCTTTCATTCACTGGGAAAGCTTCCCACTTGGAACCCTCCCCACTCCCTGCCCCCGCACTGGGGGGACACCGCCTTCTCACGCAGAGAGGGACCTCAGGTGCACAGGCCCAGCTGTCTCCGGCTTCGAGTCCTTAACAACATCCGAGGCTACTTCTCCATGAACCAGCAATCTCAGGAGTGTGTCTGCCATTTATTATTTGATTAGTCTCTCCAAGGGCATCTTAATTTGTCCTTCCCAGGCACGTACTTTAGCCAGACGGTTTGAGAAATTACGTCTCTGAGTCTGCTATAATAAGACAATTATTCCGGCAGTGTCCCGCACCATGACAATGAGTCCTGAGCTTGGCCAAGGCCTTAATTTCCATCTGGGGTGAGACCGCATGGAAATTTTGAGAAGCCATAGCTTTCAGACGACTGGTGTCCAGAGGGAAAACTCAGGCAGGGCCTCGCTTCCCGGGGCGAGGTCTGTTCCCTCGGCCAGTGTGTGTGCTGTGAGACCCGGGAGTAGTGTGCGGGAAGCACCTGGACCTTGGAACCCAAAGAATAGAGCTGGAATCCCAGTTCGCCGTAAGTGTGTGCCTTTGGGAAAATGATTTAACTCCTCGGGGACTCAGTTTTCTCATCTGTAAAATGGGTGTGTGTCCTAGGGACACTGGTTGTTTATCTGCTGTTCAATCTCCTTTCTGTCCTTTGCTAACAGCTCGATTTTCTTTTGGGCAGTTACCACCCCCCAGCGTGCAGTGTCAGAGGGACGTAGGTCCAGGTGTCCTCCCCTCCCCGCCCGCCCCTCCCCCCACCCTCCGCCGGAGTGATCGTGTGACCAAGGCTGGCCCGTCGGAGCGCCTTCAGGTAAGGAGAACCTCAGAATGACCAGAGCTCTTCCTCTGGCAGCAGAGCCCTGACGAGAGTCCAGAGCGAGTCCTGCTTTTCCTCAGACCCCTGGATGTGCCCAGGTTCCGGGTCCTCTTCCGATCCTGTGTCTCTAGCTTTCTTGTCACTTTCATGAGCTAACCAATCTCCTTCCAGCAGATTCCTTTTTGCTGAAATTCTCTGGGGTTAGTTTCTCTTGCTGCTAACTAACGAGCCCTAAGTCACCACAGGTCTGTTGGGAGCTGGGCGAGCGGGTCTCCCGGTACAACTACGTGTCTGTCTACTTCAGAGCTTGGTAGACGTGGGCACTCAGCCAGCAGGGCCATCTCTCAGAGGGGCACAATTTATTGACATGGAGTTTATAAGCTGAGACAAGGACCCAGTGTGAGGTGGGGACCTGGGGCCCCATTTGCTCCAAGCCTTGGTGCTTCCCGTTCTCCTCAAATCCTCTTCTCACTCCCTTCTGACCCCTCAAGGTGAGGGGAAAGAAAGCTCAGAGAGGCGACCATGGATACTGAGATGTCTGTCCCTCCCTCTAGCTCTGGAGGGGGCAGTGGGCTGGGGGGTGCCTGTCCACTTCCCCCCAGGACTTCGAGCCTGCTTCCCCCCCGCCCCCGCCGCCGCCCCATGCCCTTGCAGCACGCCGGGCAGAGTCTCAAGGCCAGGAGCAGAAGCTGTGACGATTTAAAATTGCATCTCCACATGCAGAGATGAGCTGCCTGAAGCCCCATCCATTCACCTAAACCTCAGGGGAGGCAGGATACGCGGGGCCCCTCTGGACAGCAGTCAGTGGAGCCCAGTGACACAGCGAGCGACAGAAGTTCATTGAGCTGCATTAAACGTGCAAAATCACTTCCGAATTACTCACCTCCGTTTCTCAAAAACACAAATCCATTTTGTGACTTTTGAGAGAAACTAAATTCCACAGAAAAGTAAGCCCGAAAAGAACATAACCAACACCCATATTGTCACCACTTAATAGTTGTTAACATATTATCCTGTTTTCTTACCTGCTTTTTAAAAATATATATATTTTATTTATTTATTTATTTTTAGAGGGAGAGAGAGGGAGGAAGGGAGAGGGAGAGAGAGAACAGGGGTGGAGAGGAGCATAGGGATAGGGAGAGAAGCAGACTTTCCACTTAGTGCAGAGCCCGATGTGGGATTTGATCTCGCGACACTGAGATCATGACCTCAGCCGAAATCAAGAGTCAGATGCTTAACCGACTGAGCCACTTTTTTTTTTTTTTAAAGTAAACACTAGCAATGGAGCTAAGGTTTTTTCCGACTAGCTTCCTCATTCCATTTCTGTCCTCCATGCCCTTGAGGTGACCTCCAGCGGGGCTGCTGTAGACCCTTCGGCACATAGATAACACACATACTTCACTTTAACTTCTGTATTCACTGTCTGACTAGCCCACCGTCTGCTTCCCTCTTCCTGGACGTTCAGGTGTAATTTCCCCCAAATCTGTGAGCGTGTGTGTGCACCTGTCTCCCTGGGCACGTGTGTCAGTTCCTGTCAGAAAGGTTTGGGGCTTCCCCAGATCCTGCCCAATGCCGTGACTGCCCTTCCCTCCTTGCTCTCCGTGGGGGCTCCCGCCTCCAATCTGGCCGGGGCCTTCTCCGGTCAGACCCAGGGGCTGCCCACCAGCCTCAGCTTCTCTAACGAAGACCACTGGCCACGCCCACCTTCCTGGTTCCTCCCCGCTGAGTTCTTCCCGCCTCCCTTCCAGGCTTCTCTTCTCCCCTCTCCCTACCCAGGCTCTGCCAGTCTTCTTTTATGCCAGGACTCAGTTCACAGAGAGAAGCAGCTCTGACTGAGACTTGTCTCATCTGGCCAGCATGATGTTCTTGAAACATTCAGAATGTGAACCCTCGGCCCCCAGGGACCCCCGATTTCTTACACTAGCCATGCTGACGTTACCCTCCTGGAGCCTGCAGTGGAGAAGTAGGTTAGCTCACTCAGCTTCTGTTTCAGTCTCCTTCAGGGCTAACTTCCTCCACGGCAGAGCCTGGAAAGCTAAGATCAGTGTTTTCCAAACTCCCTGCAGGCGTGACTCCAGAAGTGATTCAGATTCACTTAACCAGGGGCATTTGCTTGGGATTTGAATTCAGAACGGAGTCAAGTGGGAGATTCGCACCTTTTTTGCCATCCCCAGCGTTTCCATCAGGCATAGGGCAGCTTGGGAGCCGGCGATTCCAGGGGCAGTTTCCTGACCTCCAACCACCAGTCGTGTAGACCCGGAGCCAGCAGTCGCTTCCTGCATCCGCAGCTTCTTCCGACGGCAGAGGTAGTAATTCCTTTTCTTTGGTGAACCAGTTCTGTAAAGTTTTTTTGGAATCTCTTCTTAGCCTAGATGTTATTTATTCTTCTGTCCCTTCCGATGACTCAGTAAGCACTTGATTCCTGGAATTAAAGCCACTTTTGCTTAAACTAGCTAGAGTGGTTATTGTCCTATGCAGCGGAACCCCGACTGATAGGGATCCTGAAGGAGCAAGGTTTTTGACCCCTGATTTATTCCTCTCCTTTCTCTGAGAGCACATTCTGACTTCAGTGTTACTCATTTATTTATTTATTGAACCATCCAAAAAAACGAATTAAGCGTCTCCTAGGTGCCTATGACTGTGCTGAACACGGGGGATACAAGACCGAGACAAGATGGTACCAACCGACCCCTCTTCCGGTCTTGGGGAATGCTGTTCTCCTGTCTTCTAAACCAGGAACTGCACGTATGTCTTTGATGCTTCTTTTTTTTACAACAGTCGCCGCCACCATCCTCATGGCCCCTCGGTAAGTTCTGGCTTCATAGTGAGCTTCAATAAGTCATTGTTTGGATAGGACCCTGCGACCCTCCCCTACCCCCATGCATCCCTGCGCAGATGAAATGACAGAAAAGCCACGAGGACGGAGGCTGCTACCAAGAAGGCCGCCTGTGTTTCTGAGGTTTCCAAAGGGCAACATTAGCATCTGTCCCCCACCTCCAGTGAACTGGGTCTAAGAGAGCTGATAAATTGCCGCTTTTTCCCCAAGACAAAAGGCATTATCAGCCCAGCTGACAGAAATAGCTGCTTCTCTCGCAGCCAATTTGGAATCACATCTGGAAAGGTTTAAACTAACCAAAACATTTCTTTTTGTATAAATGGATGTTCTAAGTGTTGAGATATGTCATGTGCCAGGAAAGGAAGTGAAAAGAACCCCGCAGAATATCTCTGACTTTAAATGAGTCAGGGCTGCTATAGGGCATACATACTTCCTTAAGTTTTTCTTTTTTAGAGTGAGAGGGAGCTTATGAATTATTTAATCTAGACTTCAAGATAAATGTTGCAAAGGATAAAGAGGGACCTTTCCTAATAATGAAAAAGACCAGTTCATCAGAAGATGTAAGAAGCCTAAAAGTATGTGCACCTAATAACAGAGGTTCAAAACACGAGAAAGAAAAGTGACAGAACTAAAGGGAGAAATAAATCTATCATAACAGGAAATTTTATTACAAGTAGACAAAGCATATGGAAGATCTGAACAAAACTATAATCCTATTTAAACTGGTTGACAGTTATAGAACCTCTGCCCAACAACAGGAAAGCACACATTCTTTTCCCCTGCAAATGGAAGATTCTCCAAGGTAGATCATATGCTGGACCACAAAACAAGTTTCGATAAATTTCAAAAAGTTAAAATCATATAAATAGCATTCCCTAACCAAACTTATTTTATTATTTTATTATTATTTATTATTTATTACACTTGAAATAAAAAAAATCTAGAAAATCTCCAAATATTTTGGAAATTAAGCAACATTCTTTTAAACAATCTATTGGTCAAAGAAGAAATCATAAGGAGAATAAGAAAGTAGCACAAATTGAATGAATAATCAGGTTCCTTTTCACTCTCAAAAGCAGAGTGACCAAATGTCCGGTCTGCCTAGGGCTATCCCAATTTTATTACTGAAAGTTTCATGTCCCAGGAAACTTCCCAGTTCCGGATAAACAAAAGCAGTTGGTCACCCAGTGAAAGGTTTGCACTCACTATAAGTTAGGTGGCCGCCTTAGGCATAGGGTCTCTCTCTTTCTTTTCCCCAGCTTTATTGAGTACGGTTGACTAATAATTGTATATATTTTTAAGTTATATGAATTGATGCTTTGATAAATGTATCCATTGTGACATAATCACCTCAATCAAGCTAATTAACATATCCATCACCTCACAAAGTTACCCCTTCTTTATTTGTAGTGAGAACACTTGAGATTAATTTCATTTTCTCTATCTATTCATCTGTTGATGGCCAGATTTAGGTTGTTTCCATATCTTGGCTATTGTAAATAATGCTACAATAAACACAGAGTGCAGATATCTCTTTGAGATCCATTTCCTTTGGGTTTAAATCCAGAAGTGGGATACTGAATCACAAAGTAGTTCTATTTTTAATTTTTGGAGGAACTTTATATTGTTTTTCATAATGGTTATACAAATTAAATTCTCACTGACAGTGTACAAATTTTCCTTTTCTCCACATGCTTGACAACATTTGTTATGTTGTCTTTTTGCTAATAGCCATTCTAACACATCTGAGGTGATATCTCATAACCTATTGGCCATTTGTATGTCCCCTTTTGAAAAATGTCTATTCAGGTCATTTGCCCATTTTTTAATTGGGTTGTTTTTTTGCTATGGAATTATACGAGTATTTTGGCTATTTTTTTTCACAATTTAAGTGAATTTCATTTAATTTGGCAAAAAAGCAAATCATGGAGGAATTATATAATACAGTTTGTAAGCTTGATTTAGAGTATTTGGGCTATTAACCCATTATCAGATATATGCTTTGCAATATCTTCTCCCATTCCATAGATTGACTTTTTGCTTTTTTGATTGTTTGCTATGTAGCAGCTTTTTTAGGTTGCTACACCCTTGTTTATCCATCTTTGCTTTCGTTGCCTTTT
The DNA here is from genome assembly GCA_028533885.1 of Nasua narica. Lineage (NCBI taxonomy): Eukaryota > Metazoa > Chordata > Mammalia > Carnivora > Procyonidae > Nasua > Nasua narica. The sequence goes on along the minus strand of CM052812.1, from coordinate 63,837,170 downwards.
CTTTTGGTGTCGTATCCAAAAATGTGTGCCCACGCCAATATCAAGAAGGTATCCCCTTTGTTTTCTTCTAGTAGTTTTATAATTTCAAATCTTGTGTTTAAGTCTATGGGGTTCCCCTGAGTGGCTCAGTTTTAAGCATCTGCCTTTGGCTCAGGTCGGTGGGGAGTCTGCTTGTCCCTCTGCCCCTCCCCCAGCTTGTGCTCTCTCTCTCTTTCAAATAAATAAATAAATCTTTAAAAAAAAGTCTTAAATCGATTTTGAATTGATTTTTGAATATGGTGTGAGATAAGGATCCGTTTTCATGCTTTCACGTATGGATAGCCAGTTCTCCCAACACCATTTATTGAAAGACTGCCCTTTCCCCGTTGTGCACTTTGGCACCTTTGTTGAAGCTCAGTTGACTGTTGATGCTTGGATATATTTCTGGGTTCTCTCTTCTATTCTACGGGTCTCTATGCTTATTTCTTGTGAGCAGCATGCTGTTTTGATAGGGTTTCTCCTTTTTTTTTACAGAGGTGGCTTCAGTGGGATAATGAACTGGTTTCTAGTTCAAGCTCTGCCATTTATTAGCTGGTGACTTTGGGCAAGTTATTTCACTTTTCTGGGCTTCAGATTGGTCATCTTCCAAACGGGGGCCGAGAGCTCTGCCTTGCAAGGTGTGTCTGAGAAGTAAATGAAATGATGTGACTCTGGTGGCTGGCATGTGGGTGCTGAGTCAACAGCGTCTATGATTATCACAGGCGATTATTACGTCTGTGTCGGCTTGTTACGAACAGATGTTTTGCTTGTTCCAAGTTAGGGAGGGTCATTAGTCCAAATGCCCCATTCAACATCATCATTCTCGTGGTCATAAACATAGCCAATATTCATGGAGCATTTGCCGTGAGCCTCTCACTGTGCAAACTGCCTCTTAGGCAACTTATGAGGAAAGTAGTCACAGAGAAGGGTTGTAATTTTCCATAATCACACAGCCAGTCACAAGTAGATACGGCATCAGCTTTTACGCCTCGTTAGCTCAGGGCATCTTTCCACAATGTCTTGGAGGGTCTCCTAGCTGGTGGTGGCGGGCATCAGAAAGCTGAGGGCTGAGCGGTTGGGGAAGGTCCCAGCAGCCCTTGCATGGGCCCCATCCTTTTCTGAACATCCGCTGCATGCTCAGCAATGGGGCTGAAGAATCATTCCCACCGCTCCCTGCAAAAGCCTGGGGAGGTCCAGAGTAGGGAGGGGCTGTGTTGGTCACTGTTCCCAACTCTTTAATGCTCCCTGATTCAGGGCAGCTGATCTGCAAGCCAGCGCCGAGATCCCCTGCTCTTCTCGGAGCCGGAGCTGGGGCCCTATTCTCAGCGCCGCCCTTCTCCGTGTGGGGAGGGCAGAAAGCGCAGAGCCCACCAACCTCCAACTGGCTCTCTTAGGACTTCCTTCTTCCTTCCCACCTGAGGCTTTTCACAGAGTTTTGTGCTGGCTGTGTCAAGGCAGTTCTGTCTCCGGAGAGTCCTTACTGGGGTGACAAAAGCCTGCGTGAGGCCTCTCTGATCTGGCAGAGGACGCGGCTCTCTGGGCGCAGGGTCTCAGCTTTTCTGTTCGCATTTCTCACTGAAAGAGCAGCCGGGCTAGATTCAGAGCTTGTTTCTCTGGCAAAAATATGCTGACCATCCTGATGCTTTGCCGGATGGCAAAAAACTTCTTCGGTTCCTGTTTTTTTTTTCTCCCCCAGAATTGGCTGATCCTCGTGGCTCAGATGCTCCAATGGCCCATAGGCATCAGGAGCCCCCGTGACAGCCGGCTGGGCAGATGGTCCCTGCCCGTGGCTTTGCCTCCCGTCTGCACAGGAAAGCACCCATCAAAGCTGCTCATACATCCATATGGCATCTCCACCTGCTTGGACGACAACACCTCAAACACAGCATGCCCCAAAGTGAAACAATCATCTTCCCCCACAAGCCAGGGCCCCTGGAATCTGCCGCCTGTCTTTCCCTCCCCTCGGTGAGAATCTGTTTTCTCAACGGGATTGAAACTACTGTTGATCGGAAAACTAGCTATGAGATAGGACGATAGAAAGGCATTAGCATGAGCTGGTAGAAATAGGAGCTTAACTGATAAATCCAGGAGAATCTCAACGGTCCAGCCAGGTCTTGATGAGAGAAGGACTTGGAGGAGGAGAGGGGAAAGAACGGAAGGCAGGGGGACTAGAAGAAGGCAGGACTGGGCATCAGCCCCCAGGTGCATTTGAATCTGATGCATTTGAGTTCCAGGAAGTGTTCGGGTGGGAGCTATGTAGACCGAATCCTGGAGTTAAGAGCAAACTGTTGAGCTGCCAGGTGTTGAGGTGGCTGCTGAGGACAAGAAGCCAAACTGAAAGTGGCATTCAAACCTTCATTCCTGTGCTGGGAGGGTCACAGCGGGGGCAAGTGAGAGAGAGGCGCTGACTCCCCAGCCGTGCGCTGGGCAGGGCGGAGGGCGGCAAGCAGCTCCATGGCCTGAAGGATGGAGAGGGATCTTCTTACCACTTAGGGACCCTGAACAAAAGTCTCCTTGACTTTTTGTGGGTCAAGGGAGCTGGGGGAAGGGAGAGCGAGAAGGGTAGAGTGGAGAAGTACTGAGTCCAAGTGGAGGAAAGGCGTCCGTTGCCGTGTGACCTTCCAGGAGGCGGCCTCTGAACCAAGGTACTTTATGGGTTAGGCATAAGTGTTAATTCATGCAGACATTTCGATATTTGCACCAAAACTTTCTACGGCGGTGACTTGCTGAGTTTTGTTTTATTTTGAGGTGTGACTCCCCAAACTTCTGGGGATGGGAAAAAAACACGGTAATTATTTGCAAGGATATTGAGAGGTATCAGAACATGGGGTTGCCATGGAATTGCAACCGGCTCAATCTGTATCTTAGCCGTTTGTGGGTTGATTCTTGGGGAGCACTGTATAGTACATTTGGTGGAAGGTATATAAGGCATGGCAATTTGCTGTAAACTTCCTGGCTGGAAGCTTTAGAATTATTTTTGTAGGCACAAGTATAATTTGGGGAAGACTGAACTGATAAAGCTCCCCAATCTCAATGGCTTAACAGTAAAATCGTATTTCTTGCTCATGTCACCATTCACTGTGGTTCGGTTGTGGCCGTTGGGAAGAGGGAGGAGGGCTTCATCTGTTTTATAGGATCTTTAGGGACACACATTGCTTCCATGATATGGTCTTTCCTCTTTTAAGCCCCTCTTCATATTTAGCTGGCAGAAAGGAAAAGAAAGATCACAAAGGAAAGAGGTTTTTTAGGAGCCACACCTGGAAGTGATGTTCAGCAAGCCCACTTGCATTCCATTGGCCAGGACCTGGTCACGTGGTCAACCAAGTGCACAGGAGGCTGGGAAATGTAGTCCAGCTTGTGTCCAGGAGGAAAAGGCAATTGAATTTGATGAGCGCAGAGCAGTCTCTGCCACAACACATATCTTAGATGACTTTGGATACTAATTTGATTCTTCTTTTGATAGTCTTGGTTCATTTAAGCAACTGTGGGATAGCACTAAGGTTGTTATCCACATTCCCCTGAGAAACTCCATAGGGTCTGCACTAAAGATGCTTATGACAGAGAAATACAAATTAACGAAAGCGAAAACAAAAATTAAAGGAGAAAAGAAAATTGCGGTATTGTGATATAATAAGATAAATATACATTTTGGTCTTCCTCCAAGTTTCCTTGAATAGAAGCCTTAAAATGCTTGCAACTAACTTCCTAAGTGATAAGAGCTATAGAGGCATCTTTTGTTACAGTACTTTGTTTTAATAATATTTGGTTTTTGTTCCCAGTTCCTGAAATAGCTCCAGAGTGATGAAGGTAAATGGGGATCTTCTGGTATTCACAGCGGGCCTCTTTCAGCCCCTGACTTTATGTTAATGAGTAACTAGGGAGGGAGCTGGTTGCCATGGGAGACACACACACACACACACACACACACACACACACACACCCAAGAAAGCTGAAATTTTCAGCCCTACCACCTGGGAAGGGAGAGGGGCTGGAGATCTACTCAATCACCAATGGCCAAAGATTTAATGGGTCCTGCCAGTGTAACGAAGCCTCCACAAACACGCTGGTTTGGTGAACACAGGGAGGGGCTGGAAGGGGAGGGCACGATAGCCGTGCACTCCTTTCTCCGTACCTTGCCCCCCGCCTGTCGTGGTTTGTCATGGCCGGATGTAAACCTCTTATTTATTAGCCGTCAGAGGCACAGGCAATAACCTGGCCTCAAGCTTGAGGGGCAGCTTGTGGGGCCGAGCCCTTACCCTGGGGATCTGACGCTGTCTCCAGGTAGATGGTGTCAGAACCCAGTTAAATTGTGGGACACCCTGCTGGGCTTGCAGAATTGCTTGGATCTGGGTGAAAAAAGGCCCGTGCATCTGGTCACAGGAATGTGAACCTGATAGAAGCCGAGTAGAGAGAAAGGGAGAAGGAGACTTTTGGGGGGGGGGTTCAAAAACATTCAGATATAGAGATCCCGTGGAGGAAAATTAGAGGAGGATTTTGAACAAAACTGTTGGAGCTGATATTTTGTATTTACTTCCTTTCAGTCCTATCTTTTGTTGAAGTGCATGAAAATTTCTTTTTTAAAATGACATGGGAGGCTCTGTGCCTTAGGACTCCTGGGTGGTTCTCTGGGGAGTGGTTTGGGTTTCTCTCTTCAGATCATCAGTCTGCAAGTGATGCCCTAGGACAGGCCATGTCTCCACCTACGCACTTTGAAGTCAGTCCCAGAAAGCCAAGCCAAGAGTCAAAACCAGCCAAGGGAATGGAAATTTGTAGACCTCAAGGGAAAGAAACCCAGTTCTTCAAACACAGATTCTGTTGAGCTCGGAGATTCATGGGCAGTACTTATGGGAAAGGTGGATTATACGGAACAGGATGGTGAAATGTAGAAAGACACGCGTAAAAGGAGGTGTGTTGTTGAGCCCTGAGCCGGCCCTGGCTGTGCACTCACTTGGCGACAGTGCTGGGGTGCTGGTGGCTGACCCCGAGGCTGCAGTGCTGCCGGATGACATGAGGGCACCAGGGTCCCCACCAAGAGTCTGGGACTGTTGCGGGAGAGTAGGGCCAGCAGTGGATGGGGGGCTGGGTCCCCCCCAGCTCTGAGCATGGCTGGAAGGAAAGTAGGGCTGTGTCCCACGTCCTTGCCAGGGAAACGAAGCCCATCTTGCTTCTTGACAAGACGATGAAGCAGTGGTTCCTGGAGACAAATGGCTGATCCCTTCCGGAGAAGAGGGCACAGTAGGCCTGTTTGCCCCAGGCTCTGCCGTCCTCCGCCCCCTGCACTCCCACCTGAGGGCTCCTGGGGGTGCCCCCGTGGAAGGACAGGGAGGAGCCCACAAGCCAGAGGGCTTCTGCGGCAGGTTGTATCTGGATGTCCTTTTAAGAGGACATTACTCTTGACATCTCAGAAGGCCCTGAAATGCAGTGGCAAAAAATGCACTTGCTTTTTCTTATCATGAAAGAAGCTTACCTTGACCGTGGGCAGCACAGCACTTAAAAAAAACCATTCCAACAAATGGCAGGGGTTATGATGGACGCAGGACAAAGGGACACAGAAGCAAGTGAAAGCCCTCCATCTGCGGTGGTAAAAAATACAGCTCCTCGGTATCGTGGTCGGGCTGGGTAAGAGGGGACGCTCTGCCTGAGAACAGGTTGGCGATTGATTGTATAGTATTATAAGGGAAATCAGGTCAATAGGGATAGCGTTATTGTTTTATGGGTAGTACGTTTTAGAGTAGAACAAGATGGGGGGGGGAATGATGCAGAAAGGGCAGATGAAAGAAATAATGATATCCGTGCTCCTTTTTTTAGAGAGATAAAAGTTAGGTAGAATGTATGGGTCGGACGGGATCTCTGGTTTACAACGGGGAACCACGTTCTGCCAGTAGGTAGAAGAGCTAAATTGGCAAGCTTGGTAGCAGTGTTCGGGTCCCGGAGACCTTGGGGGGAAATGCACCGGGCTGGTGTTTGGGGAACCCAGGACGGGCGGGTGTGTGTGCGCTAGGTGCTCTGGGTAGCGTGTGAAACATTCAGAAGGGTGCTGCTTGTGCCTGTTTCCCTTCCCTTTCTTTGATGCCCCTCTACCCGCCCCCAGCCCTCCACAGAAGTCTGGCACACCCAGTGGTGGGAAGGGCTGAAGGGCAATTCAGGGAGTTAGCAGCACTCTTTCCATCACTCTCCCTGCCTCAGTGGGCTCCCCTCACTGCTCACCTGGAATTCTGCAGCAGCCTCCCAATGGGTATTACACCTCCTGCCTTTCCCCATTCAGTCCCCTTCATCGTCCCCACCCCCCAATGAGCTTCATTCCCCTATTGAAGGCCCCCTGTCACTGAGTCCCAGTTCCTAGAGGGGAAAGCTCCAGCTTCTTAGCCTGGCTTCGAGGTCTCTTCCAGATGTGGCCCTGTCTCTCCAGCTGGCCTTTTCCGTGCATCTAACTCTCCTCATCCAGACTGCCCAGCTACCCGCGCCCTTGGCACCTTGGGGCTGGGCCACCCTGACCTCCCAGGTCTTTGGGTTTTTTGTTTTTTGTTTTCGTCTTTCAATCTCATCTTCTAAGATTCATTCTGGGCGTGTCCTGACCCATCCATTGAGACTGGACCTAGCCACCTCTTCCTTCTGAGCTTCAGGAAGAGTGGGATCCAGGTGCTTAGACACTGTCAATATACTCTTTTGCTCCATGTCATTTGACTCTCTGCTAGTCAGCTTTATTCTTTCCTTGCAGGTAGGGGCTTATTTCACTTGGTAGGTGAAATGAGGATCCATCTTAGGGAGGGCTTGTTCCCTTCTCACTTTCAGTTTGAGAAGTCTTAGGGAAGAATTCTGATGACCTTGCTTGAGTCAGGGTCAGGTGACTTCCTTCGACTCAATCACCCATGGTCAAAGGGAAGGGTCCTTATTATTAATAATGGTATCTACATACATATTACTTTCTTATTAGCCAGTGTACCAATTTATTTCTAATGACCTGATACCAACTAATACAGTGAGTTCATACTGGATTTGCGGCCAGCTAAAATGCACATCTTTTTGCCTCTTGCGTATAACCTGCCACCAGCTGAATTCACAGATCAATTTGCTGAACACCATGGTTAATTTACCACACTGACTGAAAATAGAATAAAATAAAATAAAAAATAAAATAAAACTAGGTAGTTTTAACTTACTGATTTTCCCTTTGTCTTCAAAGAAGTGTTTTAAGGAAGTTCAGTGTGTCTTTCCCCTCGCTCCCTGTTGCTGACATCAGAGGCTATAGGCAGAAACTAATGATGAGGACCACAGGGGTGGGAGTCCCAGAGGAAACCATGGGCAGATTAGGCGACATGAATATATTTATAAGAACGTGTTCATAAGACTATAGCCTTAAGATGATACAGTCATTGAATATAGTTGACTCATTTAAAAATATATTCAAGAAAAATATATGCACAAAGAATATTTTTGCATGTAAATGATTCCGTTTGCTGTAGTCTCTTCTTTTCTTTCTTTTTCTTTTAAATTAACATAAAATGTATTATTTGCCCCAGGAGTACATGTCTGTGAATCATTAGACTTACACAGTTCATAGCACTTACTATAGCACATACCCTCCTGATGTCCATAACCCAGACACCCTATCCTTACTCCCCTATGCCCCAGTAACCCTCAGTTTGTTTCATGAGATTGAGAGTCTCTTATGGTTTGTCTCCCTCCTGATCCTATCTTCATTTTTTCCCTCTCTACCCCTCATGACCCCTTGCCCTGCCTCTCAAATTCCTCATATCAGAGAGATCATATGATAATTGTCTTTCTCTGATTAACTTATTTCACTTAGCATGATACCCTCTAGTTCCATCCACGTCGTTGCAAATGGCAAGATTTCGTTCCTTTTGATGGCTGCATAGTATTCCATTACATACATACATATATATGTACATATATATATGTATATATACACACACACACACACACACACACACACACACACACATACATACCACATCTTTATCCATTCATCTGTTGATGGACATCTAGGCTCTTTCCATAGTTTGGCTATTGTGGACATTGCTGCTATACACATTGGGGTGCACATGCCCCTTAGGGTAAATACCCAGTAATGCGATTGCCGGGTGGTAGGGTAGCTTTATTTTCAACTTTTTGAGGAACCTCCATACTGTTTTTCAGACTGCCTGCACCAGCTTGCAGGTTCCCCTTTCTCCACATCCTCGCCAACATCTGTCGTTGCCTGACTTGCTGATTTTAGCCATTCTGACTGGTGTGAGGTGGTATCTCACTGTGGTTTTCATTTGTATTTCTCTGATGCCGAGTGACATCGAGCACTTTTTCATGTGTCTGTTGGCCATTTGGTTGTCTTCTTTGCCAAAATGTCTGTTCATGTCTTCTGCCCATTTCTTGATTGGATTATTTGTCCTTTGGGTGTTGAGTTTGATAAAGCTTGCTGTATTCTTATGAGTAAAAATACATTAATGAAGAATATATTTGTGGGACACTTTCTATTGAAGACAATCTCATGTCTGCATTTTCTGGAGCCCTCAGTGTCTCCTGCTGTGCCCCTAGCTAGGTCTTGTTAACTGTTCTTTTGTTTTTTTAACCTAAACAGTTCCTGGGCCTTCCTCTTTCCTCCTGCATGTGGCTTGTAGGTTTCCTCTAAGTTTGCCCATATACACACTAGTTGTATGCACACAAGTTTGTCCCCATCTTTCTTCCAGACTGGCTCCAGGGCAGGCTGAGCCTTAAGTAAAGAAGTAAAATATAGGGACAGGCGTTTCCTTACCCTCAGACCCTATGCTCCTATTAATCCTCATCATCCTCATTGTCATAATTATTATTATTATTGCCATCGAAATATGTGTTTGTTTTCTAGATGACTGCCTATCACAGTGAGCTCGGGCTGGGTGTACAGCCTGGTGGCCCCTTCACGTGGCTTGCCTCTGTCTGGGGGAAAAGATTCTCTACTCTAGACCCCTGACCCTGGAAAAATAACAAGGACTCCATCTTTGTTTTGTAAATCCTTATCTTTCAGCGGGAAGTAAAGATTTGAGGTCTGACATCATTTGCAAATGAGAGTTTATACTACTGGTGTTTTAAAATTGTTTTGGAAGCATCGGGTACTCATACACAGTTTGGCAATAGTTCCCAAATTTGTAGACTGTGCTGGCTCTCAGTTTTATGTAAATCCTGGCGACACCACGTCCTGATGGCTTGAATCTGTTTGCTTGCGATCCTACCGCCCTTGAGCATTTTCCTGTGTGTTAGGTCACATCGTGCTTTCGTTGGAGTTCTCTGCGGCAAACTCGGGGACTTAATTAGATTTTTATCTAGTCATAGGAAAAAAAAAGCACATCATGTCTCCAGACAGTGTTTTCACCTGAACTTGAAGGCATTTTCCTTCCCCGTGTGCCTTCAACCTGCTTATTTCATTCTGACTTTCCTTGCTCAAGGCACACATCAAAATTAGCCTTTAAATGCTGATTTAATTTCCATCATAATTACATGGCTCTTTGCCCTGGAGACTTAAATGCTTGATTTGGGCTAAAAAAAAAAAAAAAACCGACAAAGCTGTTGGAAATAAAAATACATCTATTTAGTATTTTTGAAAGAATCCCATGATAGTAGGAGGCATCCCGCCCGGATTCAGTTAGATGGAGACGGTTGCTCATTTGGGCCGGCGGCTGACGCAGGCCCTGCCACGCTCCAGCTGGCGGATCTGCTCTGCAGCAGATGGGCCAGGCCCTTAAGGGAGGATGGGAAGCATCCCACAAACCGAGCTTCGAGCCTCTGCTCCTCTAGCATTCACGTTCCCGGCTGTAAAATGTGGATCGCCCCAGCTACTGTTCACTGAGTGCTATGTCTATGCCAGGTGCTCGTTATTTGATCTCATGAGACAGGGACGCAAATTACCGTGTCCATTCTAGAGGTAGGAAAACTGAGGCCACCTATACCTGGTGGGCGATGGAGCCCGGAGATGAGCCCAGCCTTCTGGCTCACAAGCCCCACTCTTAACCCCAAGCTGTAGAGCGTGAGAGAGGTGGCGCTCTCTATTTTGTGAAGGAGTTGCATGGGCGACTCTGTGTGTGCTGCATGAACTGCTTTGCAAGGTCAGAAGCTCCTTGGAACGCTGACAGCCCCCGCCGCCCCGCCCTCACGTGCAGCAGTGGGTGAGAAGGCCGGTGGACCCAGGGTCCAGGGTCTTCAGGAAATCATTCAATCTCGCTGGGCCTCAGCTCCGAGTCTTGAAAACGAGCACAACAATCTTACCTACTCCTCAAGGCTACTGTGGGATAGAAACAAAACAATGAATGTTGGGAGCCCCCAGAACCACTGTAAGGGACCGACAGGACCGCTGACTTCCGCTAACCACCACCAGGGGCTCGTAACGCTGGGTCCCCTCTAAACTCCCTGGGGGCGCTGGGAGGTGAGGGCTGTTACGAAACTGACTTTACAGAAGAGGAAACAGGCTCAGGGAGGCAGGGTGACTCACCCAGCATGGCAGCCAGAAAGGGTTAGAGCATTTGAGCCCGCGTCTTCACCATATGCTCCCACCACAGCCCCCACAGGAAGCGGTTAGGAGAGCTCTCTACTCCTTCCTCCGTGAAGCCTTGCGAATGACCACCTCTGGGCACCCGCTCACTTACCCCAAAGCCTCCTCCCTCAGCGTGTGTTCCAACCACAGCAAGCTTATTCCCAAGTAGAACGCAGTCCTTCTCCCAGGCCTGCCTCCTGTCTCCCATGAGACTCTAACCTTCAGAGCAGTTAGTTTCCTGGGGGTGGGGCGGGGGGGGGGTGGGCTGCAGGGAGGGTATTTTCTCATTTCCCCTGTTCCTGTGTCTGGGTTCTGGCCCACAACTCTGCCCAGACTGGCATGTTTGGAGTTTCTAACCTTGAACCACTGAGCTTAGTTAGGGATGGAGGCTGTGGACATGGACGTCCCTGGAATACTGAAGCAGGGCCGGCAAAGGCCACCGGGGATGCGAATTACACTCTTGCAATTAAGCCAGAGGCAGTGCTGCCTGAATGCTGTGGTCTCAGGGGACGGCGGGGAGGGAGCCGGGCTGAGGAGGGCACACGCCTGTCAGCCTGAGTCCCCTTAGGAACTGTCCCCCGCTCCCCTCCTCCTCTCGTCCTAGAGAAACCAAAGCCCAGCTCCTCTCTGCCCCAGCTTGATCTCTTCCCCAGTGGCGTCTGCTTCGGCTCCAAGGCCTGTTGCAGTGAAAAGAAGGAAGGTGAACGGACATTGTACAAATCCATCCTTTCTCTTGTAAAATCAGTGCTTTGCCTTCAAGGAACGGAAGGAAAAAGGCCAAGGGTGAATTTGCAGATACAGTACCGGTTCCCTCTCTCTCCAGGGAAAGCTTTTCTTCCTTGACGCGTCCCAACTGACTGGAACCAACAGGATGCCTGATGGATGCGCGATCCTGCTCGCGGCGGCTCCAGCTAAATCTGGAAGTTGTCAAGTCGGCTTCATCTGGGTTTAATTTAACCAGAACTTACGGAATACTGTGGGGACCCGGAGAAGGCTAGATCGCTGTCCCTGGCTGGTCTCATGGGGATCGTCAGCCAAACAAGCCAAACCCTGAGAAGGAGGAAGCCATATAGGTGGAGAGAGCAGGTGCCCAGGACATGGGGGGGGGGGAGGGGAGCAGCAGATGTTGGAGGGGCTGGGAAGTGGGACAGAGGTCAGTGTGGACTCGAAACGGAGAGAAACAGTCCAATTTTCTCTCGGTTTTATCAAATTAGCTGGATATTCCAAGATAAACATGATTGAGGATGTTCTTACCCATGGGGCTGGGCACAGCCTCGCCAAAGGCATGAGAAGGAACCAAGCTGACCCCTTTCCTCTACTTTTCCTACTGTGTGAGCACAACCAGCCTGGATTTCTATTTTGAATGAATAGAAGAGATATGTCCTAAAGATGCAGGAAACCAGACAGAAGCTGTGACACTTCCGGTGGTCACCGGCATCAAGCACCCTGACCCCCCACCCCCAGGAGAAAGCACAGGGTGGGACTTCTCTTCCTGAGAACCAGAGACAGGACTTGGTTGCACCACTGAATAGCTGGGTAACCTTGATCTGCCATTCACCCTGGCCTCAGTCTCCCCATGGAGAAAAAACCTCCTTTCGCTCTCGGGCTGTCTCTCCCTGGGCTCATTTGGAGCAGACCTGGGGCAGTGGCCGAGCACCTTTGGGTCGAGCCTGTGACCCAGCAGCAACACATTCTCAGCAGTTGAGACACGCTCTTCCCCAAACCAGAAGGATCGAGGCTGGTCCGGACACGTGGAATTTCAACCTGAAATGACCGGGACCTCAGGGACAGCCTCTGCTCTCATCTTGTGCCCAGCTGCGGGTCAGACTTTTTGAATTCAGACCTTACTTCCCCCTCTGTCAAATGCCAAATGCACTGGTAAAAGGTTTAGGGTTTCCCAAGGTTTCTGAGACATTACTTCTTACAACAGTAAAGCTGCATCCAACTTCCCTCAAGCTATTTGTGGGTTTTTTCCCCATGAGTATGTTGTCCATCTCCCATACCTCCATCTCATTCCATAGGCAGGGCAACTTCAATCTCTTTCTTCCCCCGCTTAGCAAACAAAGAATTCTTTGTGGGATCCCCTCTCCTTAGAATGCAGATGGATTATAAATAACAAATCCTTTCCCTATTGTGCAGAAATTAGGGAAGTGGGGAAATCAGAGAGAAGGTAGAGTCACACGAGAAAAACAACAAAGACAAGAGTGCCTCTTGAACGCAAATATGGACCTTGCAGCTGTGTGCATTCACATGAGACAGCCCCAGGGGGAGCCTGGGGGAGCAGGGTGTCTCAGAACAGAGAAGTACAATCAGGGCCACTGGCCACAAAGCTCCCTGCCCACCAGCTTGGGAGCAGTGCCGTGTGACACACGGTTAGCTGTCCCAGGAGCCGCTCCTTTGACAAGGCACAGAACTTCAGCTGGGCATGCGTGACCTCCCAGCCTCCTTTGCAGCTAAGGGATGGCCATGAGGGCTATGGGCAGAAGAGGTATCTTTTTTTTTTTTAAGATTTATATATTTATTTGTTTGACAGAGAGGTAGAGAGCATAAGTAAGCAGAGTGGCAAGTGGAGAGAGAGAGGGAGAAGCAGACTCCCCACCAAGCAGGGAGCCCGATGCGGGGGTCAAACCCAAGATCCTGGAATCATGACCTGAGCCGAAGGCAGTTGCTTAACCAACTGAGCCACCCAGGCGCCCCACTATCATTTTTTTGCAATTTATGATATGGAAGCAAATTAACTGTGGAACAGTAGACAGACTCTCACAACCTGTTGAATCTCGCGAGCATGTGCATCACTGGTAAGCAGTGGAGCCTTCACCTGTCCAGAAAATGCCTGCAGAGTGAGGGTGAGGAACTGAGTTGGTTGGTGCTGGTGAATCATAGGAATCAAACCAAATGCGACTGCCTAAACTCTGAAGCCTGCCAACAATGACACAGGCTGATTTTCCTCACAATGCTCGGGGCTCGAGAGCTGAAATGTCGAGAGATGTACGCAGGGACTAAACCATTTCCCACAGGGATTCTTCCTCAGTGAAGTGTGAATCCAAGGGCCCAAGGTTATTTCCTAGATATGTAGGAAGGCCAGACCTGCGGTGAGCAAAGCCATAGTGAGTCTGTGAAGTATGTCCAAGTACCGTGCATGGAAGGTGTATTTGTATATATTTTCTACTCCTTTTATTAAGGTGGAACTGTGGGCGAATGCTGGGCAGGTGTATGGACAGCTGATGTCATCCAGGTGTGTAGATAGTTGACTATCTCAGGGCCGCAATCTTGGACTCCTGGACTATGAGAACTTATGGAGACCTTCAGAGTATCTAGGTTTCCTCCCCAACCCACTTTACGGTTGAGGACGGGAGTTCCTGGGTTGGATAGGGCTTGCCTGGGTGCCTCAGACAGTTAATGTAAGTGTGGGAGTGTGCGCCCAGGTATCCTGATTCATAGGCTGGAAACATGAGTGTCCCCCTTACACCTCTTCAAACAGTTTGCTCCTTGTCGCAGCTCATTCCTCCAAGAGCCTGGATGGCAGTGGTCCCAGCCTGTCCTATGGACTCCGCCTGATCCAGGGCCCTGGTAGCTCAGATTTTACCTTAGACATTTCATTAGCTATTAATTGGTAGGGTGTGGGGTTGTTCCCAACATCCATGAAGAATGTTGCATTTCATTTCCATACTTATCTGACCATTATGAGTATTCGTGTCATATACAACAAGCTCTTAAAATCCATTAAGCAAAAGAGAGTTCCCTGCAGCGCTGGTGGTCAGTGTGAGTTGGGTCATATCTTGTGATTTATAAATTTCCTTTTGCTGAATGGCCCCAGGAGAATTCTCCCCAAGGAGGAATATGGGAACATGTTTATTTGATTTGATTTGGTTTTTATTTCTCTGAATTAAAATCTTGAGTTTTTACAAAATAAAGAATGAATGCAGAGCTGTATAAGAATATTTTGGGCAGCTAGAAAACATCATCACTGATCGTATGCTTTACTTTCAATCCAAATATTAATATATGGAATATTCTTTCCCAGCTTTATGGAGATGTCATTGACATATAACGTTGTGTAAATGTAAGGCACACAATGAGTTGATTTGATACCCTTACGTATTGCAAAATGATGACCACTGTAGCATTAGCTAACCCTCCGTCATGTCACAGAATTACTTTTCCATTTTTGGGATGAACAGTTTATATCTACCCTCTTGCCAACTTTAAAATATATTCTACCTTAATATTATACACTTTAGGGGTGCCTGGGTGGCTCAGTGGGTTGAAGCCTCTGCCTTCGGCTCAGGTCATGATCTCAAGGTCCTGGGATGGAGCCTCGAATCAGGCTCTCTGCTCAGTGGGGAGCCTGCTTCTCCCTCCCTCTCTGCCTGCCTCTGTGCCTACTTGTGATCTCTCTGTGTGTGTCAAATAAATAAATAAATAAAATCTTAAAAAAATTATACACTTTAATGTTACTTTAGTGTTATTAATGATAATCACAATGCTGTACATTAGTTCTCAAGAATTTGTTTGTCTTATAAGTGTAATTTTATACTCTTTAACCAACATCTGGAATATCTGTATCATAGTAACTTTTGTAAAAAAAAAAAAAAAGTTGCAAACAACCTAAATGTCCACCAGTACTTCTTTCCTATGGGTTCAGATATATGTGTGCAAATGTGCAGGAGAGGGGCCTGTGTCACCTCTGAGGGAGGGACTTGGGTTGAGGTCAAGGGGACTTTAGGCTTATCTGTTTCATTTTTATTAAACAGGAGAATGTGTTCATGTGCTACTTATGTCATTAAAAATAACTTAACAAGGTAAACTATAGAGAGAGCACCGAACTGGTTTAATACCCTTGTCTTCCAATACCTATCGAGGAGAGAGGGAGGGCTGAAATCCACTACTGGGCTCCCTGGCACCTGCTTTGTGCCTCCTTGGCTGGAATCCCAATCATGCTGAGCAAGTAGGAAGCCAGGATTATATAGATCTGCCACTTAATGGCAGACTGTAGGACTCACACTCTAGTGTACATCAGGTAATCAGCAGTGCTTGTGAAAAATTTGTTTTCCCAGGTGTCACCAACAGTAATTCTGACTTAATGGGTCTGTCTTGTGATCTAGCAATCTGCATTTTAAATAAGCACCAGAATTGATTCTGGTGAAGGTGGTCTTTGGGCTGCCCTGGGAGAAGAATAATGCCTTCTTGCTCTTCACCTTTTGTAGGGACACTGTTCACGATCTCCTCGCGTGAAATCCAGGGCTGTCTCCCTGGTGACAAAGATAAGACGCAAGGAAGACACACCATCCCAGACATTCCAACTGCCAAACTACCAACTCTGAATGTCATGTATGAGTGCACACACATGTATAATGCACTTAAAAAACACCATGAGGACCATTCCAGTTCTGCATTTTGTCTAAAAAAATGTTGGAAAGGGCCCCTTACCCTAGATAGTGACACTAGAATGAATATCGATGTGTCTACATAATAATTCAGAGATGGACATAATGAGATGTGGTTTGGGTTCATCACTGAATTTTGTCAGGAGACATATATTAATGGAAACCCAAATGAGGGGCTTCTGCAAGGTCAAGGTTCCCATCTAAAGGTGACAACAAAGAGCCCTTCACTGCTAAATGGCGCAATGCAGACACAAGATGATTTTTTTGCCATCCATAAAAGCCATTTCTAGCTGATAATGAAGCAGGGTTGGAATCGAAATGGGAAAGCAAATTGCCTTGTCTCTGCCTTTCAAAAAGAATGTAATAAAATGGCTTTCAAGTGTTTTGTCTCTGTGTTTATTTATGTGTTTTTGTATTTGTATATATTTTCTACTCCTAATAGATGAAACTGAGATACACCATCCGTGCTGCTAATGTCTAAAGTATTGATGCAAGTCTAATCAAAAGTGAAAAAAATAAAATGTGCTGATGTCTTGAATATGACAAGTTGGTCAAGCCTTGTGTCTTTTAGAGGTTCTTTGTGCAGAGTGTCACCAGAGAAGGTAACCTGGCTGGGTTGTGGAGCTTTAGGAATGCAATGAGGTCCAGGAATGGTTGCAGTGAGGCCGTCTGCGATGAGAAATCCCCGATATACTATGAGCAGGCAGGGGCTAGAGCCGCTCTAGAATGTTGCCAGGGCCCCAGAAACTCAGCCAAACTGGATTCCCCCCAGCCCTGCATAATCGCCCCAAGTATAGGCTACATTGTCAGCATCCTTCATGGACCACTTGGGATATTGTTAAAGACTACATTTCGAAATGAAGCAATCAGCAAAGAGGAAGAAGGAAGCAATTTCACCCATTTATTTCACCCCAGGCCCTGCCAAGGGAGCAAGGATTGCTGATAGTCCTCCTCTGGGAAGAAACGACGCTAAGCAGTGGCTAGGGAAAGAAGGGGATGGATTCCTGACACAAAGCTTCAGCCTGCAGAACATTTTGATGATTAGAAAGACATAATGAGCCATCACTCCTTGTTCATTTCCTGCCACCCGAGCACTTAACTCATGCACATTCATGAGGGTCTGAAGTTGTGCATGGCTCACATAAGCATAGGAGGGGGAACATATTTAAGTAACATGGACAATGTTGGTATGGCTGAGTTAAAAATGCTATGAACACTTTAGAGACTCTTGTGCTGGAAAATAAATATCATCTATAAGGAAAGACACAATTCAAATTTACAAAAGTAGTTAGCAAATTTCCCAGTGATCATTAATTTCTTTCTTCCATAGCAGGTGGTGATAGAGGCGTTGGCCACAGTCATACATCTCAGTGATTTTTGTAGATGTCTCTCTCACTACACTGCAGATTTTTAGACAATGATGTACTTTTCCTCCCCCTCTCCATCCTCCTCCTTCATCTTGCTTTGATTCTTCTTACAATATCTTGCCCTGGACTTTGCATGCCTGGTAAACAGTGATGAAATGAGGAAAAGCAGTTAGACTGAGAAAGGGAAAATACTTCTCAAAAAGACTGTCTTTTGGAGTAAGGTTCAAGTAGAAGAGTTCGAGAATGTCCTTTAGAACGATCCCCTCTTGACAAGAGGAAGTGACATACGTCAGGACAGGGAATTATCCAAGAGTAGCCACCATTATTGTGTGCCCACTATGTACTGGTCCTTTCAGTCATGTTGGGTCTTCTCCACATCCTCCAGAGGGGGGCATCGTTACGGATTTCTTATGTTTTTCAGAGTTGGGGTTCTTCCAGGAAAAAGAATTTGCCCAGCAACTCACATATAGTAGAGGCACAGCTGTTCCACAAGCCCAAGAACCCTGTGCTATTCCTTCTTTAGGCTTTGGGACCAGTTCTCTCCTCCATTTGGCAAACTTGGGCTTACCTTACATTAGGGACTTTTTTTTTTTCTCTTAAATATCATCTTTGTCTGTTTGCCCGGTTGCTATTTCGGGAAGCGGCGAGAAATGGGAAATGAAATGTTTTCCAAATGCAAGGCTGGGGTCAAGATGTCTGAAGAGAGTTGGCCATGAAGGCTCAAAGCATTTCTAAGGAGAGTACTTTGTGTGCTCTGAACGTACTGAATTGGTGTAAGGCATTGTTCACAACCAGGGATGATCTTGTCCTTTCTCCCATCAGACATTGGCAATGACTAGAGACATTTTCGGTTGTCATAATTGGGTATGTATGCCTACCTTCTAGGAGGGTAGAGGTCGAGGAGGCTGCTAAACATCCTACAAGGCCCAGGATAGCCCCCCATGACACAGAATTTTCCAGCCCAAAATGTCTATAGTGCTGAAGTTGAGCGACCCCAGGATAATGTGGTGCTGTGTTCCTTTTATCTTTTATTTGGCATTTTATTTTTCATAAAGAGGAGCACAATTAATGTCATATATTAGGGTAGGTTGAATTAATATATTATAAAATATTCAAAAGACCACCTTAACTCTCTTATGTTTCTCTTGACATTTTCATTCAAGAAGATGGAGAAGCAGGGTAGGAAATTAGGAAAGCGTAGAGGTCTCCTCCTAGCTTTTGGTCTTTACAGTGTCACTGCTATAAAACACTGATAACAGGGGACAGTGAATATTTGTCACGACTCAGGGCCGCTCATCAGGTGCTTCTGTTTAGAGAAATTCCTCATTATATTCCCAAAGTGAGGTTGGACTCCTAATTCCCGGAATACTTTGCAACTAAGACTCAGGTTTGGCGTCCTGGCTCTGGTGCATCTCTCTGTGATGCACTTAAACGAGACTTGCATTCGGAAATGAATGACTTGAGGGAAGGAGACCTCCTTTTGTTGGACAGGGTGCCGCAGAGGCACCTGGATTTTAGGGACAGTGATGGCTGCAAGATTGCATTCCTAACGTGGGAGTGGCCCTGTTGGAGGTGACAAAAACAGTGGTAGGTGGGGCTTTCTTCACCGGAGATGGTTTTGGAAGCATAGCCTTGAGGCTGGTTGCCCAGTTCTTCCAACAACTATGTGGGCTAGCTGCCATTCTTTTCTACTTACACCAACCAGAGTAGGTTCCGGGGTTTGCAAGGAGGAACTCAGGCAGATACTCCAAGTTCATCAGCGGCAACGTTATTTGAAACCTAGAGGCCTTTCCAAAGACTCTTTCCTTTCAGTGACATTGTGAGTTTTCAGTGGAAAACAAGGCAGAAGGTTCTCTGTCTTGACAGCCTCCAGATGTGAGGCTGTAGGACTTTCGTAACAGAAGAGGCGGCCGCTGGAGACGCAGGCAGCTCCTTCCTGGGGGAACCCTGCTTGGGGAACTGGATAGCATCACCCTCCAGGCCTAGAGGAGGTGAAAGAAAACTGGAGGGCTTGAGACATCACCTTCTGCCCCAGCAGAGGTAGGGAGCTCTTTGTTCGCTGTGACACAAGTCTTGTGTCACATAGAGAAGCCTTTTATATTGGATTTCAATTTTATATGCTGATCCCCTTTTTGGTGTGTGTTGTGGGGGAAAGTTTTATGCTTGTCTGAAGAGGTCCTTTGCATTTATTTCTTTAAGTGTTTGGACAGTACAGAAACTTGTCCGGAGGTGGACACAGGGACAGATGCTGGGATGCCCGTCAATGTGCTTCTTTCTATTCTTAATTCCCTGACTGCTAACTCAAGGTCATATTTTATTTTATTTATTTTTTATTTTTTTAAGATTTTATTTATTTGAGAGAGAAAGAGAGAGAGAGAGAGAGAGAGAGAGAGAGCACACAAGTGGAGGGGGCAGAGGGAGAGGGATTAGCAGACTCTGCTGAGCAGGGACCACACCGAGGGGCTCCATCCTGGGAAGGCAGATGCTTAACCGCCACCTGGGCCGCCCAGGTGCCCCTCAAGGTCTTATTTTTAGTTGAGTGCATAATTCATGCACAAACCATTACTTAAAAAATATAATGAGCTTTGTAACAAAGATACATAAGTCTGGAAAGAACTGGGAAATCAGGGCTCAGGGATAGCTAATTTACTAAAGCCACAGGGTTTTTCAGTTTTAAGACTGAGTTTCCTAGAGTAGCACCTGGGATTGTTTTCATAGTTTCCTCAGCTAACTGTGTCTAGTTAATCCTGCCTTAGACCGTAAGTTCTGTGAGGGAAGGAATATGTCTTCCTCAACTATCTCTACTCAGGATACCTTGTCTACCCCTTCTCACACAGCAGATGTATATATCACCAATATTTGTTGAATTAGCAGGTTTCGTTGTTCTCTTTTCTCTTGTGGCAGGGAAGAGTTTCCCACTCTACCCCAACTTCATAGGGTACTCTGGGGGCTCATCCACTCCTTTCCTGGGGAGCCCAGATTCAAACAGGGCAGAAGCAAGGCGTGTGCTCCACAGGCCATTGCAGAGGGCACAAGGCGAGTTGGGGCTTACTTTTGATTTTGAACAGGCTGAGAAGAAAAGCCCAGCCAAGGACTGTTTCTGGGCAGCAAAATAGCTTTTAAGCCTCCACTCTGTTCAGACCAAGCTATGTTGGAGAATTTAAAAATGATTGGGGTGTGTGTGCATGACAAAGCTAGAAGTGATAATTGATATGTCTGGAGTCTGATGAAAAGCACTTTCTCAAAGTGATCTAAGGGAAACACATTTTTTTTTTTTTCACTTTAGTGTGTGACTTCACCTCACTTCTTAGCTGCTGCACTCAGGTTGTCGTCTGCAGTGCTGGGTTGGCATCTAGATCTTCTGAAGAGCCCAGGCAGGGGAGGGGAGCCTGGCTCTTGGAATACATACAGGACAGGCTTAAAAGAGAAAACTCTCTTCTGGGGGGTACCTGTTTTGCTATTGCCTGGACCTAGACAAGTCTCAAAAAATTGCTGTCTCCCAACGAGTAATTAAAAAAAAAAAAGATCCCTAGTGGTTTCTCGTATTGTTGGGCTAAGTGCAATATATCAGCATGAACTTAGCTGGCATGAAATTTTCAGATCCCTTAATCCAGTTTCCCAGAATTCTAACTGCGGTCCTTATCTCTGCTGTCTCTGTCTTCTGTTTTCTATATCCTGTTGCCTCCTGCCACCATAAAGCATAATACCATCTTCTGAAGTTCATACAGTCCACGGGTTTTATCTTCTGCATGGGATCTAAGCAAGGGACATTTGGGGTGAGCCATAAAGATCTGTTTAGCTTAGGGGCGCCTGGGTGGCTCAGTTGGTTAAGTGTCTGCCTTTGGCTCAGGTCATGATCCTGGGGTCCTGGGATCGAGCCCCGCATGGGGCTCCCTGCTCGGCGGGGAGCCTGCATCTCCCTCTCCCTCTGCTGCTCCCCCTGTTGTGCTCTCTCCCTCTCTCAAATAAATAAATAAAATCTTTAAAAAAATCTGTTTAACTTAAACATAATAATGCTAGGGTTGCAGTCGGATTTGTTCGAACTCCCTTTGATAAACCATGACAGTGGAGGGTTCCTATATTTATTTGATCCCATTTGAATCTACTTGTATTTTCAGTGCGTGCAGGTGCTTTTCTCATTCATTCAGAGATAGTTAAGTAGTGAAGTACTTTGGTTCCAGAATCAGGTGAATCTAAGTGGAAGTTCCGGCCTCCTGCCTGCTTATTAGTTGTGCCGTTATTCAACTAGCCTTGAAGAGCCAGTTTCCTCATCCTTAAAATGGGTATAATAAGAGTTTCGAGGCGATCGATGAGGTAAATATGTGATGTACTTAGCCTCGTGCCCGGTAAGCAAAAAGCCCTCAACAAAGAGTGGTTATTTTTATCCATTCAATCAAAAGAAACATGTACTGAGTATCTTCTGGGTGCAGGCATGTTGTAGGTATCCAGAAAGAATTTACAGTCGTGGTTGGTGGAGGGTCCACCAACATGTTTCCATCAAAGGAAAGCCAAACTCGAAGATTATCCTGTCCTCAAAGTCTTCTCTCTTTCATAACCTTTCTGTCCTTTATTTCTTTCTACTTCTGAAACACCAACACTTCCAGAAGTAGCATGTAATAAGGGACAGAAAGATCATGATCCAATCTTTGAGTTGGGTCTTGTGGGATGTGAAGAATATGGAGGTGAGTGGGGACCAAGCAACCAACATTCTGGAGAAGAGGACAACTCCTGAGAGCGTTATCAGACAGGAATGATGAGAACATGTTAGCATCCAGTTTGGCATAAATATATGAGAGAGAGAGAGAGGGAGAGAGAGAGAGAGAGAGAGAGAGAGAGAGAGAGAGAGAGAGAGAGAGAGAGATGGATAGAGGTGGAAGACCAGCCCAAAAATAAAGGAGAGAGGATCAGATGGACAGAATAGGAGTCCATGTTGGTTGGAAATGCCATGCTGAAGGGCCTGGCTTTCCTTAGATGGGCCATTGAAAGTTTTTGGAGAAGAGGAAGTAATAAAATCCTGTGATTTACTCTCTACTATATGGAGTACTAATTTTCTTCCATTTGTCCTAGAAAATTGTTTATTTATGATCTCTCAGATTTCTAGAGCACTATTAGTTCAGACGGGGAAGTCTGAACGTTGGTATGGTTTAATCATGATGTCCTGGCTGAGTGAGAGGGACTAGCCTTCATTCCAGTGTGGACCAGAGAGAATAAAGATTTAAAGTGGGCTCTTCTAGTCTTAGATGTTTACTTCTTTTTTACCTTGCAAATACTGACAACACTAAAATTCTTACCAGATTTGATCTGGAACTTGGCAAATGACCCACTTTCTTGTCTGGAAGGTGTCCCAAATACTGACATTTGCATGCAGATATTGAGAAGGTTGTCTTTTTATTATTTTTGGTATTATGTATCAGTGATATCGACCAGAATGATGGCTCTAGTTATGGGGACTAACTACACCCCAAATCCCTTTTCACCTTCATTACTATGATTTCCTCTGCTTAAGACATTTTGAAGCAAAAGTGTGTCTCTGCTTTTGGGTGCATATAAATCTGTGGTGAACATGATGGGAAACATTACCAGGTAAATGATTAGGTAGGCCCAGACTACATTTCATTCTAATGTTTTTCTCCATATCATATTGGCTTTAGCTATATTGATTATAACTCAGGGAGTGTTTGGGTTTAGAATAGATACAGTTGCATCACATTGATTGCTTTTCTTCCAATGTTGACTTTTCCTCTTGTATGAGTGAATCACTTGAATTTGCAGGGTGGACTAATTTTACTTCTTATGAACCTAACCAAGGTATCTGCAGCTAGAAGACAAAGGACAAGAGCTTACGGGAGAGAGCACAAGGAGGGGATGAGATAATTTCAAAGGAAGGAGGTTACAAAGCCTTCTTCCTTGACCCTGTTCCCACTGTCATCCAGGTTAATTTGCATTTCAATGACAACTTAATGCTACTGGAGATTTAATGTAACTTTTAAGCTTCTCAAATGTTGGTTACTTATGTTATTCTTGTGGAAATCCTGCAATCACTAGTATTATTTTTAATCCTAAAATGAGGCAAGGAGGCCTGGTGTGTTTATGTAAGGAAGAAGATTGTAGGATCCCAGTCCTGGGAATCGTCCTGGAAGAGTCAGGCTGATAAAGGATAGGTCATGGTGGCTGAGAAAGAAAGATCAGGGGTACCTGGGTGGCTCAGTCAGTTAAGCATCTGCCTTCAGCTCAGGTCATGATCTTGAGGTCCTGAGATGAGCCCAGAGTTGGGCTCCCTAGTCAGCGGGGAGTCCGCTTCTCTCTCTGCCCCTCCCTCCCGCTCGCGCGGGCGCGCTTTCTCTCACTCTCTCTAATAAATAAGTAAAATCTTAAAAAAAAAAAAAAAAAAAGAGCGACAGGGTGAGTAGGGAAGCACTGGGGGGCAGGTATTGAAGTGTGCCTGTGTAGGGTAACTGGCGTGAGGCAGGATTTTCTGACCTAGGGAGGTGAGACAGTGCCGTCATTGGCACTAAGTGCGGGGACCCCCAACAGGAGCACGTCACCACCCTGCGACCTCCAGAGACCCCTGCTTATTTTCCTCCACTCCACCCTACTGCTCTCCTAGTCGGCAGTCCAAGCCCAGAAAACAGACGGTGAGGCAGCTGTTTGAACCAGGCCAGGTCCGTTGTCTGAAAGCGTCGGACCCGGGGAGGGGCGGGAACTCCTTAATGGTCCTCCTCCCGGGACCCACGCGCCGCACAGCAGGGTGCCGCGGGAGCTGTCCGCTGTTCTGATCTCGGTTACTTGGCTGGATTCGCGGCTCTCCAGGCACGCCGCAGCCTGGGTGAAGGGCTCAGCGGGTCCCGGGAAGGGCGAGGGCCTGAAGGTCTGCGGCGAGCTCCAGACTCTAAATTTTAAATCCCTGCCAGAACCTCCTGTCCACTCCAGCCCAGACTCTAAGCAGGGTCCAGCTCTTAGGGAAGGGTCCCTCATCTCTTCCTCACATATTGTGGTGTAGCACGGTCCCTTACTCCACTTCTTACCCTGCTCCAGGTCATCCTGAGAGCCTAGCGCTTGACGCCGCTCCTCCCTCCTCATCCACCGCTCCCTCCGCCGGAGCAGGACTCTCCCACGGCGCAGCAAGCTTCCGCATCGAGATTCTCCCTCGTCCCTTCGACCCAGGTTTGTCAGCCCCCTCCCTTTTCTGTTTCCATCGTCTTCACACTGTCCTTCTACCTAGTTGTCTAAGCACCAGTCGGGTGGTGCGCGCTCCGCCCCGGTTTTCCATACAAGGGAGCGCTGGAGTGAGGGGCGGGGCGGAGGGGAGGCGCTCCCCGTCCCTCTCAAAAACTGCAAGCCCACTGGGAACTCCTGAATCTGTTGAGCTCCAGCGGAGAACGGAGAAGCTTGCACCGCCGTCGTGGGCTGAGGACTGCTAGTCGGGATTCGACCCCTCCTTCTCCTGAGCGGTTCCCCGAAAGCCAAGCCCCACTCACCAGGTAGGACCATGCTCCTGGGTCTGACCTGCGTGGACTGCGAAGGCTCTACATTGAATAGGAGGCGTTTAAATAACCTGTGCACACGTAATCTCGCATAGATTTATTTTTACATAGCGGGGATGGCAGTACTTCTGATTATTGTTATTTATTTTGGCCAGTTATTCTAAAGGGAGTATTTGGGTACTTGAGGGGGGGGGGAGGGAGGCACGATTGGTGTAGGAGGGGATGGATGGACAACAGGAAGTGACGGGCTTTGATTCTCTTTGGACAGGTGGCCATGGCCTCACGGCCGACTCAGGGTCCTTCAGTCCCTGACTTATTTTCTGGGTTGCCACCGGCGGCCTCAACTCCTGCCAACCAGAGCACAGAGGCCTCGGCGGTCAATGGGTCCGCGGCTCAAGCCGTCACGCCCTTCCAAAGCCTGCAGCTGGTACATCAACTGAAGGGGCTAATCGTGCTGCTCTACAGTATCGTGGTGGTTGTGGGGCTGGTGGGCAACTGCCTGCTGGTGCTGGTGATTGCGCGGGTGCGTCGGCTGCACAACGTGACCAACTTCCTCATCGGCAACCTGGCCTTGTCCGACGTGCTCATGTGCACCGCCTGCGTGCCGCTCACGCTAGCGTACGCTTTCGAGCCCCGCGGCTGGGTGTTCGGCGGAGGCCTGTGTCACCTGGTCTTCTTCCTGCAGCCCGTCACCGTCTACGTGTCAGTGTTCACGCTCACCACCATCGCGGTGGACCGCTACGTCGTGCTGGTGCACCCGCTGCGCAGGCGCATCTCACTGCGCCTCAGCGCCTACGCAGTGCTGGCCATCTGGGCGCTGTCCGCGGTGCTGGCGCTGCCGGCCGCCGTGCACACGTACCACATCGAGCTCAAGCCGCACGGTGTGCGCCTCTGCGAGGAATTCTGGGGGTCTCAGGAGCGCCAGCGCCAGCTCTATGCTTGGGGGCTGCTGCTCTTCACCTACCTGCTCCCCCTGCTGGTCATCCTCCTGTCTTACCTCCGGGTGTCGGTGAAGCTACGGAACCGCGTGGTGCCCGGCTGCGTGACCCAGAGCCAGGCCGACTGGGACCGCGCGCGCCGCCGCCGCACCTTCTGTCTGCTGGTGATGGTCGTAGTGGTGTTCGCCGTCTGCTGGCTGCCGCTGCATGTCTTCAACCTGCTGCGGGACCTCGACCCGCACGCCATCGACCCCTACGCCTTCGGGTTAGTGCAGCTGCTCTGCCACTGGCTCGCCATGAGCTCGGCGTGCTATAATCCCTTCATTTACGCCTGGCTACACGACAACTTCCGTGAGGAGCTGCGCAAGCTCTTGCTTGCGTGGCCCCGCAAGGTAGCACCGCAAGGCCAGACCATGACAGTCAGCGTGGTCATCTGAACCCACCGTGCCGGGGCTTAGCTGGGGAGCTCCGCCTCCACTAGTCTCCGAGGATGCCCAGCTGAGGCCATACTGGAGCGCTTATTCCCAACATCAGGGCTAATCCAATACGTAGCAAAACTTCCAGCTTAGCCCTCTGGTCCAGCTGTCTTGCTTTGTCCTTGTGTCTATGTAAAATGTGAAGTGGACTTTGGTGGGAGTCTTGTGCTTTGCTTGGAAGAGGCCAGGGAGAGGGGAGAGGATTTACTATTTCCTCTTTATGCCCTCGAATGCCAAACAAAGCTCTTTCTCTTGGTTCACCACAGTAATTCAGAACCCTGGCTGTCTTCCTTGCTTTCCCTTCTGCTTGCTCAAGGGTGAGATGAAGGAACAATGGGGGTGGGATTTAAAATGACTGCCTTGGGGTTGGTGAAGCTTTTTGGGTTGCCTTTTACAAGGACTCAACTGAGCTATCAAACTTGATATTGATGAGTCAGTTTGAACCCATTAATTCCTAGGATTCCAGGGGAATAGGTATTACAAATCTTTATTTGGGATTTCAGCATTTCCTGAATAAGACCTTTCCACACCAAAAGTGTTTCACTTTTAGATTCACTTGAATTTATGGCACAAAAATGCTCAGGAGTCACCTTTCAAAATGTCTTGCTAATGTTTCCCTCTTCCTTATCCCCTAACTTCTATTTGAAAATGATAAGATGAATCAGTCAATGAAGGGGTAGCTAAATAGGGACAAGAAGAAATGGTCCAAATCACTTAAGGGAGGATGTAACTGTGCATGGGTCAGACATCTACCTGTGTGTGTGTTTGTGTATACACACCAAGTGTTTGGGCACGTACACAGATATTTGGTTTTCTGAATAGCCAATGAAAACCATGTTCCAAAGCATCCTCTTGCATTCTCTAATTGCTCAGTTGCAACGGATCAACAGCTGTCATCTGACTGCTCAACACCTGCTTAGTGGTGACACGCTTGGAACACAATCAACCCAGAATGCAAGGACTGGGAGAAGTTTACTTAAGGCCAGAACTGAAAAGTAAACTACTACCCAAGTGCCATCAAACACCTCATTCCTTCCAGGGTTAAGGGGATAGGTGAACACCGTTGGGCCATGATACCAGGCTGATGATCTTCACCTTCCCCTCCTGAGAATTTTGTAAATGAGGAAAAGTGCTCTAGGACAAGGGTTTTCACTTTGATGTGGGAGCAGTGAGTGGACAGTGAGGGTGAGAGTCTTGGGAAGTGATACACATTATCCACCTGTCAGATCAGCCCCCGAGGCACAGAGGGCACAAGCTAGTGCAGCAACTGCACATCTGGTACCATCTGTAAGACCCCAGTATGGCCCTAGCTCACTAGGCAGTAGAATTAAGCTCTCTCCTTATCTTACTCTCTGAAATGAGCTCATTCACTCATGAAGGTGTGCCCTGAAAGGAAGGGAAAGAGGGGAAAGACTTGGGGATGATAAAGATTAAGTCCTATTACTCCAATGCCAGCAACCACAATGGGAGAGTGTATTCATGGTTGGGCTAGTTAGCAATATACATCTTTAGTGGTCGTATAGCTAGACTGTTCATAGCATGGGGGAGGGCAGGGAAAGGCTGGCTTGGGAGAAAGGAAAAAGCAGGTTAACTTGGGAGATGCAAGTTACCTTTGGCAATGGCACCAATAACTAAATGTTAGCTTCATCTGTGGATGTGGAGAACAAAGCCTGTGCTTAAATAATGTAGCCCCACCTACGGCATTATGTCACTCCCCTGTTCTAAATGAATGTACCCCCAGGCATCCCAGAGGCCGACTCCTGTGCTTCTAGCAGCTCTATTACCTGGGACACTCAAGACCAGACAGGCATTTCATGTTTCCTCAGAGTATTCTTTTGATGGAAATGTGTGGACAATGGAGGAAATGGGGGAAAGGATGGGATCAGTTGGGGGAGAGATCTGATTAACTGTAGTTTCTGTTTTGAAAGGTTTAAGTCGCTGGTTCTCAGCCCCAGCTGCTCCTAGAATCAATTGGAGAGCTTTCAAAAAACATTGGTGCCTCGGTCCTATCCCCAGAGATGGGACCCGGGCCTCAGCATTTTTCAAAGCACTTCAGGTGACTTTAATATGCATCCAAGGTTAACCCCCTTAAGAATTGTCCTCTAATGAATCTCAGCAACATCTGAATGAAGCTTTGATTGTACCTGCCAAAGGTACTATGAATTTGGAGTTGAATTCTGACGGGGCGTTACATGCTACACTTGGGGAATAATATTCTTTTAGCCTTCAGACAGTATTCATCAATCACACAGAGGCAAATCCGTATAATCATAATATATAGGCATTCATTCAATTCATTCAACACTTTCCTTACAAATCTCCTATGTGTAAGGCAGTGCATGAGTCCAATCAGTTTTTTTTTTTCAACTTGAGATTCATTTGGATTATAAAGTTATACACCATGAATTATTCCAAATCCTGGTTTCCAGGGCATTAAAAAAATTGAAGTGTTCTCTGATTAGCTTGATTTAAATCTACATCAACGGTGAGAAGAAAGCATCATTAA
This sequence comes from Nasua narica, assembly GCA_028533885.1. Lineage (NCBI taxonomy): Eukaryota > Metazoa > Chordata > Mammalia > Carnivora > Procyonidae > Nasua > Nasua narica. Next base: position 63,808,478 of record CM052812.1, on the reverse strand, counting down.
TTACTAGAAAAGCTGTCAGCTGTTTCTATGCTTACAACTTAAGTTAAAATTTTTAACATTTGCATGGACTTTATGGAGAGCCTAAAGAGGCTGGAGAATTATGCTGTGTTTATAAACATCTCTACAAATGATCTAAATTGCCACATCAGCTAATTAATTCTTACCCTGTCTGAAATCTACCTGGGACTAGTTTGACTATAAAACAAACTGACTTAAAAAAACATCTATTAGAAGTTAGTCCTATAGAAATCCACATAGCTCTGAGGTAGAAAATTTTATTTAGTATAACTTATTTTGGTTAATACCAAGCATCCGGTCCTCTTACTGCAAGAAGTCATAAAGGCCATAAAGCTGGGAACCGAGCCAGCCGGATACTTGGCAGCAGCCCATTCCGAGGCTGACGGGAGGTTCTGTAATCCTCTCTGCAAGCATTGTCACTGGGTCTCACTTTTGGCAGCCGATCAATAGATTTATCTCAGTTAATCAGCTGGGGAGTGTTTCAATATGCGCTGGCAACAGTTACCTGGAAATAGCAACTCCGAGAGATTCTAAGGTAACAATCTTCCAGTTAATGTAACCTTCCTGAATTTTTGTTCTTGCAGATTTTCAGCCTGCTCTTCTATTGGGAGTGCTAAGTTCCAGGTTTAATATCTCAGGTAGGCTGGTTAACCATCTCTGTCCCGTGGCTTGCATTTCTGAACATCTAGTAGTCTCGTAAGTGCAAGTCATGGAGCTCTCATCAAGCCGACCCAGGCAAGAGTGTAGCTAGATCTGAGAGTTAACCCAGGGTCTATCCCCCATGGATGAGAGGTCAGGAGCACTTTCGTTCTATCAAGTAGATCTTTGATGGATTTCCTTCCGTGCATTGATGTCTTTGTTATGTGTGTAAGATGCATGTGTGACTGACTCATTGTATGAAGCTCTTCAGGCTGGGGCTTGTAATAATATTTGATGCCTTGTGGGTGCTCAATAAATATTAAATCAGTAGTACCATCTCAAGTTACATACACTGTGTAAACTACATAACCTTGGGATGGCCAGGTCAAAGCAAAAATAAATCATGTCAAGGAAAACACGCTACTCAACCTGGATTTGTCGTATCTCGCTAATTCCAGGGATGAACTGTTCATCTGAGGTCTTCTATGACCCCTTGGCTCCAACCTTAGTAATGACAGCATTTCAATACATGGTACCAAGCTCTGTGCTTTCCAAAATTGTATGTGTCTAAATTGACAAAGGAAGAGTAGAGAATTTCAGGCTTAATTTCTATATTCATCCTTAATCTGGATCATTATTTAAAGGCTAGCATTTTATTATTCGTTTCCACCTATCACTTAGGAAATTTAAAAACATCCAAAACGTGGCTCTATAAACCAAATTTGATCATCTAGATTCCAAAATGTTCATGACAGAGTCGTGAAGATGATTTTCTGACACTTGTAAAATAAGACTTAAAAATGCATTTGTGGACACCTTTCCAGGGTTCCACTTATTTTGCAAAGTGAGATAAGCTATATACAGATGTTGGACATGCAAAGCATTCCTTTGGATGGAGGAGAGTTGTAATCTTGATATGTTAAAAGACTGCACTCTCCCTCAGCCTTTGGAAGTAGCAAGCCTTATTTTGAAAATTGAGCATGCGCACTTCCAACAGCTTTTGAATCATTCCTCTCTGCTTTCCAAGTCAATTCCTCTTCATTTCCCACTCCTTATTTCTCTATTCTGGCCCCTTTCTGCTATTTGCTCATAGTATCTATAATATACGTCCGATCTGAAGCTCCCTCCTCTCCATGGGAGAGGAAGTGGTGGGATTCAAGCGTCCATCTTCTAGTAGGTTCGTATAAGGGGAGTCATGTTGGAGAGATACTCTGGCTAATTCTGTCGCAGAGGCAGCCTTCACCAAATCAGGGGAGGGCTGCTGCCCATTGCGTTTCCTGCCCACTGTGGAGTCTTGGAGCTCACACCTTTGATCGTTTCCCAGACAAGCTGCAGGCAGAGGCGGACAGCAGGAGTCTGCGCAGGATCTCCAGCTGCGCCCTTAACGTGCTAAACCTCCCAGAGGGCTCTCAAGAGGGGCCTAACAACGAAAGGTCAAATGTGGTTCATTTTGATGTTTGGGGCTGGAACAAGGAAACCAGAGCCAGAAAAAGCAAAGGACAATCTCCTCTTTTAAATATTCCTTGCCTCCCTCTCTCAGCTCTCAAAAAATATCCTCTTCTTGACTTGTTGACGACTGAATCCCACGGTCCCAGAGCTCATCTCCTCTTTCTGGAGTGACAGCTAATGATGAATGGAAAGCTACTCCCTTCTCCCCCATCACACACACTCAGTACTGCCAAGTAATGGGGGGGGGGGGAAGTCCTTTGAGCTGGACAAATTAAATAAAAACTCCAGGTCTCAGGTCTGGGTTAGATGTCAGGTGCTGGGCTTCCTCTAGCCCAGGACGCCACAGTCACCCTTGGGTCTCCATCCTGGGAGGACGGCCCAGTCACCTGAGTCGGGGGGCTCGGCGCTGCAGCCCAACATATCCTGGGGCAGTGGGATGGGTGGCCTGGCCAGGTGGGGGGTGGGGCCACTGTGCGGCGGGTGTCCTTCGGGGCCACTGCCCCTTTCAGGGCACCTACTGCAGAGCACACTGACGTCCTCATTAGCAGGGAAAAGAGCCAAAGGCAAGCACAGCCGGAATGCTAGAGCACTTGTAGGTGCCTTTAGTGGCCGTAATGATTTCTTTAAAACAAGCCTCTTTATTCCTTCCTACCCCAGTCTCCTCCAGCAAAGCCCCTTTCCTTTCTGTGATATAACTGCAGAACTTGGGCTATTCTCATATCACTGTTGCTTTCTGGGAGATGGGGGGGGGTCTTCTGAGGCCTCTCCTGAGTCTAATATGCCATCTCAACTTGCAGCTGAGGCGAAGCCTCAAGACCTGGCCAGAGCCCAGGTCCTTCTGCCTGACCTACCCGACCTCACCGTGGGGAATTGGCTCCATCCGGGCACCCAAGCGCCTGTCGTCTAGCACGCCAGGCCTGGGGCGAAGGAGGGGTCCGTCTTCCAGTGCTGGAGGAGGGTTGCAGGCCCGGAGGATAGTCTCTGGGACCCAGGAGTTCCGGTGGGGCCTGCCAGCTGCACAGCACCGCCAAGGCCCGCACCAGTGCATCCCACTGGCCCTAGGGTGGGTTGGCCTCCAGGGACCAGCTGAGTGTCCATGGCCTGGCTGCTGAGGTCATTCTCCCGACCCATGGGCCGAGGGCGTCTCCCACCACAGGAGCGTGCTTTCAAAGGCTCAGAGGGAGCAACTCCCTCTGTGTCCACATCCCCCGCAGCACGCGATTCCTGCACCCTAGGATTAACTTCCGGCCCTCTGCCACAGCCTCCCGTGCCGCTGACCTTGGCCTAGGCCCCCGAATTCCAGCACTGGGTGCACCGCGCCTTCCTGTGCTACCTCGTGGTCCTCTTGCAGGGGAGCGACCGCACTGTGTCTGGGTTTGGACTTACTGTCCTCGCCGTGGATCTCTCCGTATGGGGTCATGGCCCTTCCGCCGCCGACCCACGCCCCAGCCCCAGCGGCGCTCCAGGGAGGGCCCGCACGCCTTTGTTGCAGACCTCGTTGTGGCCAACAGCACTGGACCTACACCAAGGGGTGGCCATGGACGACGCTGTGGTGGCCTCCCTGTCGCCTCTGGCAGGGTTGCAGTCTTCCCAGCCCCTCTCTGAGCACAGACGGCCGGCCAGCGCGCTCCTCCAGGCGGAGCGACGGCTCACTGCTACGGCTGTCCCAGCAGCCTGCGTCTCTGCAGCTCCTGCCCCCCGCACTTGAACGTCTTTCACCCGGTCCAGGGACTGGGCCTGAGCCTCACCCCCAGGGCTCCTTCCGTGTCCTGCCACTGCTCTGCCCCGGCACCGCCTGCGCCTGCGCCAACCCCACGCCCTCCAAGTTCTCGCCCAGCTCCGGGTTGCCTTGGGTCTCCATGCTCTGCTTCTCACTCCTACTCCCGGAACCCGGGGGAGGCCGGCCGCCCTGTCTCTCAGCCCCACTCGCTTGCTCCTTCCCGGTTCCAGCCCCTGGGCACTGCCGCGGGCCCCGCCTGGAGGTGGGTGCTTCCTGACGGGGGCGCAGCGGGGCAGGCGGTCCAGGCACCCAGGCGCTGCAGTACGACGGCTCCTACCTGCCAGGTGAGGCGCATTCAAGGTTCTTGGAGAGATTCTGGCATTCTCGGCGGGGCTTGAAGAGGGTGCACTCAGGCAGTCCTTGGAGGAGCTTCTCTTGCTCTCGGCGGCTGTCCAGCCCTGGCCCGGAGAAGCCAAACTTCGGGGCTCCTCTCCAAGGCAGGGTCTGTCGCCTTACTCTAAGTGATTCATACTTAGTTTCTTAGGTCTCCTTTGATCACTGTGGAAACGTCTGACTTCCGAGGAAGAAATCTGGAGTTTCCGTGTGGTGGAGCCAGTTGCCAGTGGGGCAAGCAGCGGGGGATCCAGCTGCTTTCAGGGTGAGTGTGTGTGTGCACGCTTGGGGGGTGCTGCCTGGAGGACGCTAGGCTCCCCGCTGGGCATCTGACACGATTGTGTCACTTGATTGCCTATTTCCCCTGCATTATCTCTAAATGGGAAGTAACACAAACCCGCTTATATTGTGTAAGCGTTGCAGACTCCAGAGATCCCGTCCTTCCTGCTAGTGGAAATGATGAGGGAAGGAAAAGGACTGGCAGGTCCAGAGGAGGATCAGACCTTGGGGGGGCCTCTCCCAGTGGCTCTCCTGGAGCAATGAGTTTCGCTGTTTTTCCTGCGTGAGCCAACTGGCAGTGCCCACTAAAATCTTCACGTTGGGAGCCGAGCTTCCTGCAACCTGGTCAGAACACACTTCCTGTTTTCCTAGATGTGGGGTCAGCAGGTGGGACAAAGCTAGCCCAGGAGAAAAACAAAAATCACCTGTTGGCCCACTGCTCCAGGAAATTGTTGGTCTAAAGCCAGGTTGCTTGCTGAATAAGGAACTTCCAACATTTAGATTTTTTTTTTTTTAAAGTTACAAAACAACTAATCTTTTACTTTAAGAAACAATAGTTGAAAATCTCCCATTCATCTCTCCTGGGGAAGTCGTTAATAATAGTTTGTGCTTTTCTTTCCAGACTCTATCAGTAACATATTTAACAGAAATGGGATTAAACTGTGTGCATAATGGTTTTTAATTTACTCTCCTTAAATTATATTCCCGATGGCCTTCCCTGTGGAGACATAGGGATGGCCCTCATTCTCGGCTGGCTGACTGAAGAGGAGTCAGGGGTCTGAAGGTACCTCTAGCCA
>CM052812.1:63754360-63803083 GCA_028533885.1 Nasua narica | reverse complement strand
CTGACCACCCAGGGTGTGATTTTCCCAGGAGCTGGGAGGTGGGGTGGGACTCCCTCTTGTATGTTGAATTCACAAAGGTCCAAGGCCCTTGGGGAGTGAAGTACTTTGCCTTCTGTGACCCCAGGTGTTTCAGCCAGGGCTCGACACAGTTGAGGAAGCTTTCTTGATAAAGGGTCTGTTTACAAAGGTGAGGGTGAGGTACAGGGAAGTATGAGGACTAAGCCGCAACCGTAACCTCAGAGGAGCTGTGACATCCCTGATTTCTGGAACATTCCCGAGGAAGGCGGGGGAGAGGTTGCCGAAACTCCAAAGGGCAGAGTCGTTGAGCGAAGACCATCTTCAGAGGAGCAATATCTTCAGAGGGCTGGGGCCAGCCCAGGTGTCTCCAAGACTGGGAGCCAGGGGAGAAAGCAAGTTGTCAAGAAACTGGAGTGTTTCCCAGACCCGCCTAAGGGCCATGAAAGTGACACACAAGTAAGCGCGTGCACATTCATTCAGCGGAGGGGATATTCACCCTGGGTCTTCGTGATCAAAGAAGCCTTCATGAATGAGCTGGATTTTGAGCCAGACTTTGAAGAGTAAAGGCAGGAAAGCATGCTATGGTCAGGGAAGAACATGAGGAAGGGGTCCGAGGTGGGAAAGGATGATGTCCAAGTGGAGGGTGTTGACTGTGTTTATCAGAAGGATGAAAGAAGCTAGAGCCAGGAAGAGTAATAGTACCGGCCAGGTTTGTTGAATTCTTAGTGTGTGCTGGGTACTTTCCATTACAGCATTTATTTCTCAACGCATTAGGAAGTAGGCATTCTTCTTATTATCTTAATTTACAGCTAGGAAAACAGACATTTAAGGAAGCCAAGCAAATTGTCAATGCGTCTCAGGTAGTAAGTGGTGGGGCTGGGATCTGAATTCCAAAGCCCGCATCCCTATCTGTGTAATATCCTAATTTGAATTTTCAGCCTAAGGAGTCTGGACCTTTCGGGAGGCAGTAGGGAGTCACTGAAGGTTTAGAATGAGCGGGAGATTTAAAAAAAATGATTTGTTCAAGAAGGTACTCTAGGAACCAACTCTGACAACAGGGAAAGTGTGGTTTAGGGAAAGACAGGAAGCAGGGACATGAGTCAGAGAATCATTGTCATCTTCTGGGAGAGGGAGAACGAGGATTAGAAGTAGGGCAGTTCAAGTGAGAATGGAAAAGAGACAACACGGGGCAAAGGGCCTATGAGAGAAATTAGCATCAGATTCTAGATAACAAGACATCTGAATGTCTTGTCAGGTTAGATGTTTCCTCTTTGCCCTCTTTACACTGGGGAAAAAAGGGTAAAATATGGGGTCTGTGCCATAGGTACTTAATACCTGCATCAATCAGGAATGCTTTCTGTAGAAAGTCAGAGAATACCCAACTAAGCATAAAGGATTAATCTTGAGGACTTTTAATGTCTGACTCAAAAAGAAATCGGAGGCAGGCAGTTTCCAGAACCGTCCTCAAAGACCATTGTTTACTCAAAGAGGATTTATATCCCAGTAATATAAAGTAGTTAAAATATCATACAAGTCCTTCAGCAACCCCCCAAATGAAAATTTATTTTTTAAAAGATATTTATTTATTTATTTATTTATTTATTTATTTGACAGGGAGAGAGAGAGATCACAAGTAGGCAGAGAGGCAGGCAGAGAGAGGGAGAGAGGGAAGCAGGCTCCCCGCCGAGCAGAGAGCCTGGGCTCTCGAGCGGGGCTCGATCCCAGGACCCTGAGATCATGACCCGAGCTTTAGGCAGAGGCCCAACCCACTGAGCCACCCAGGTGCCCCCCAAATGAAAGTTTCTTATTGGCCTCATTCCTTGTAGCCTTTCCCCACCCTGTGCCCCTGGCTTCCAGTCTCTAAACTATTGATCAGCCTCTTTCCTTGAAGACTACCCTCACAGCTCATTATTTTTCTCTTCCGGGGAATCTCTTCAACTCAGGCCCTTAGCTCTCTGTGCTAGTTTGCCAGGGCTGTGCCTTAGTCAGCTCGGGCTGCCATAACAAAATACCACAGACTGGGTGACTTAGGCAACATGAATTTATTTCTCATAGTTCTAGAGATTGAAGTTCAAGATCAAGGTATTGTCAGATTAGTTTTTTTTTTCCCCTGGGGCCTCTCTCCTTGACTTCTTATACTGTGTCCTTGTATGGCCTTTTCTCTCTGAGTGTATATCCTTGGTGTCTCTTCCTTTTCTTATAAGGACTAGTCGTATAGGATTAAGATCTCACCCTTATGATCTTACTTAATTGTCTCTAACGGCCCTGTCTCTGAATACAGTCACAATGGGCCTTAGGGCTTCAACATATGAATTGGGGCAGGGGCACAATTTAGTCCATAACACTCCCCAACTCCTACTCCCCTCAGAGCTCATCTTAACATATTCAAAGATTACAGTCAGGTCTCCGGTTGAGTTTTCTGAGAAACAGAGTGTAAGAAAGAGATTAGCATTCAGGTTGTTTCATTAAGGAGTTCTTTGAAAGTTCTGTGGAAGGGAAAGGAAAGAAAATGAAGGTTGAGGAAGGAGATTATTGGTCAGAAGAAGTTGAGCTGGCAGATAGTCTCAATGGAGGCCTCAGGCACCGTCTGGGAATATCTGAGAGATCTTGTGTTGCAAACAGGAAGCATGGAACTATTCTCCATGTCAGTCAGTCATTGGATGTAGGTTGTAAGGAAAGAAGGCACGGCCTTGAATGAGTTGGCTCTCTTCAACTAAGGCAGTCCCTGAAGGGGCTGATAGTTCCTGACAGGAAGCAGGCCATTTAACACTGCCCATAAGTCCATGTATATTCTTTTTTTTTTTAAAGATTTATTTTATTTTAATTGAGACAGAGAGAGAGAATGAAAGGGGAGAGGTCAGAGGGAGAAGCAGGCTCCTCTCAGAGCAGGGAGCCCGATGCGGGACTCGATCCCAGGACTCCAGGATCATGACCTGAGCCGAAGGCAGTCGCTCAACCAACTGAGCCACCCAGGCGCCCTGAGTCCATGTATATTCTAATCATGGTGAACTTCACTTTCCACACAAAGTAGATAATCAGGTATACTGCCGAAAGCTCTCCTCAAGCCTCTGTTTGTCTTCTAGGGCCGGTACTGACAGGGACTAGGATGCAGCCGCCATCTTTTTTTTTGACTTGTACCAACACACTGAACTGACCCACTGCAGAACGTCAGCTGTTCGTGAGGGATTCCTCAGGTGACCGTAGGTGTGAGCTGATGAGAAGTGCTGATGTAACTGTGTTCAGTGACACGGGGGCTGGTCCTGCTCAATTCCAAATGTATCACTTTCATCTTGCTCATTTAGTCCAATTAGCACAATACCATTGGTTGTGAGCCAGTGCGATTTGTTGGATGTTCAACTGGTCTACCTCTTTGGGCTCTATCATGCAGGAGAACAGGAGAGTTAGTGGTCCTGGGACAAAACTAAAACATACACTGAATGCAGACTGTTTCTGATTTTTTCTTTTGATAGGAAAGGAAAGGAATACATTTGCTTGATCAAAGGCTACGTATCTCATACATGAGGCCGTGTTAGTCTTTTCTAGCAAAGATACCATATCCAGCACAGTAACCAGTATGGGTGTGGCCACAGTTTTCCCTTGGTCTTTGGCTGGAGTAGAGAGTAGCTCTTGCCTGAAAGTTACCTGTCTTGCTAAGCTTCTTTCCTGTGTCTGATTAGGGAGAGTAGACTTTTTGGGGGACCTTTTAATTTTGCCTATGCCTGTTGGTGTTTTGCTTTGCCAATGTTTGCGGCTCTAAGTCTGGGACCTATGAGGCAGAAATACAAGCTGGGGAGTGAACTATTGTGTCATTCTTTGGGTTCCAAGGTTCCTATCTGGTTCTTCCTTCTACCTTTCAGAATCTTAAGTTTTCTTTATATATAATATCAGGATTTTTAGCGGTACTTAGCAGAAGGAATAGAAAAAAGTACATCTATCTTCCTTGAAGTAGAAGTTCCAAGGTAACATTTTTAAGTCCATAAAGCACATAAGTTTATAACAGAAGCCAATTATGTTAAAACATAGTTAAAATACTTAAAAACTTATAATTGGGATGTGTTAACATATCCGTTTCTTTATGAACATACTAAATAAAATGCCTAATGGCAGGTCCGATGGTCACTGTAACACCAAAACCTGATTTGCATAGTGGCATTTGGAGAATCAGCCACAGTTGCAGTGGGGTGCCAGATAATCTGTAACTTCTGGTGACAGAATCGCGGACGTCTCTAATTGGAATGTGCCTTTTTGCCTACATTCATAATTGAAGGAAATGCCAATTTTTTGGTGACAAGTGAGTTGAAAAAATACAGGTCAATTATTTTATGATCCAGTCCACAGACCCACTGAATTCATAGCCTTGGTTAACAACCCCAGCTTCCAAGGATAAAATTGGATATACTCTCAACCTCAAGCCCAGAGCAACGATAGCAAAACTTGTAGGCAGAGATTTGTGGCAAAGACTTAAAAAAAAAAAAAAAAAAAAAAAAAAACCTTTGGGGCCAGAAGCCCACAGTGGTCAATGAATAAGACAATGGGGCTGAAGCAGCCAAGAGCACAGCTGGATCTGATTAGGGGCTGACAAGGAGCCACGTTTCTGGACTCGACACTGGATCCCAGGGATTCCTGCTGCCGGAGCTGCGAACACCCCATCGGTGACGTTGGGAGAGCCCCGCCAAGCCTGGGAGTCGCTGGTCATCCAGGAGAGACTCCATCTGAGAAGAGGATGGGTCTTTGGCCGCTCAGCTGGGCAGAGTTTAGAAAGAGGAGGTTCCCCACCCCTTCCGACAACCCGCGAGTTACCCACACGGTGCCTGTTCTTGCTGCACAAAGGTGATTTTCTTCTGAGGACACTGTGTCCTGAACTCCAGCATTTGGGGCCTGCCTCCCACACAGGGACGATCCGGGCAGCCCCTGATAGGATTGGAATTACACTGCGCTTTCACAAAAGGCAGGACCGCCTTGCGAAGCCTTGGAGGGGCGCGGAACACGATGTCTGCAGGAAAATGAAATAAGTACCCTAATTTGCAAGCTGCCAATTCGCTCCTGTTTGTCCAGGGCCTGCCCGATGCCATTTGAAGGGTGGTTAGAAGTTTCTTTTGCCTCATTCCTTGATTTTTCTCTCCTGCTCATTGAAGTTATAAATAACAGGGCCTCGCATTTTAATGAAAGGGAGTGGCATGAACAACCAGGGGCTTCAGAAAGAAACCTGAAATGATAGTGCAGTTGCTAAGGAACGGGGCTGGACAAGTTAATTTTGTTGGCGTAACATCTCCCCATTATTTCATCTCCTAGCGTATTCATTCCATCCATCTGTCACCATGTCACCGGAGCTGCTAATTGCAAGCTCTTGCAACTGAGGTTGAGAACAGACCTATCCAAACCTTGTGAAAATTTCACGGTCAGAGGGGACCATGAGCTTTGATTTTACTGTTGAAGAGACCACCCTCCTCTAGTTCCAGAAGAAACCTGCCGAGGGCCTCACCACTTGGTTTCTGCTGAACCAAATTCTTGTGCCTCTTAGCTCCATACCCTGGTTGAACACTAGTTACCTGGGTACTTTTTTTTAATTTTTAAAATCAATGTCTAGGTCCCCTCCCTATGGATTCTGATATAACCAGTCTGGGGGCATGGTGCAGAATGGAATTTTTTTTTTTTAAGATTTTATTTATTTATTCGACCGAGAGAGTGAAAGAGCACAAGCAAGGGGAACAGTAGAGGGAGAGGGAGACGCAGGCTCCCCACTGAGCTGGGAGCCCGATGCGGGGCTCCATCTGAGGACCCTGGGATCATGACCCGAGCCGAAGACAGACGCTTAACCATCTGAGCCACCCGGCGCCCCATGCAGAATGGAATTTTTTAAAAAAGATTCCCTAAGTGATACTTATGTGCTGCCCCGGCTGAGAACCACTGATTTCTAAAACCTCCACTATTGTGTCTCATTTTCAAAGTTCCAAAGAGTCTTCTATTTTTGTAGTTCCTTAATCACTTTCTCCCTAGCTCATGTAAAATAAATACCATACTGAGCCTTTCGTGAGAGCTCTCTGAACACAGGTTGCACCCATATATGTTTTACCTGCATGATCTCTTGGGATCCTTACAGTGATGTGTAACGTGGGTGTTTTGGTCAGCCCAATTTTATAGACGTAAAGGCAAATGCTCAGGGAGGTTAAGTGCCCCGCTGGGAAGGGACAGGTCCAGGTTTTGGACATAGGTCTTACTCCAAAGCTGGAATAATGCACATAAAACACTTAGAAAAGGGGCACCTGGGTGGCTCAGTCATTAAGCGGCTGCCTTCGGCTCAGGTCATGATCCCAGGGTCCTGGGCTCGAGCCCCACATCGGGCTCCCGGCTCGGCGGGAAGCTTGCTCCTCCCTCTTCCTCTGCCTCTGCTTGTGTGTACCCCTCTCTCACTGTGTCTCTCTCTATCAAATAAATAAATAAAATCTTAAAAAAAAAAGACACTTAGAAAAGATTGGGCACACATTATTCATGAAAGGCTAGATCCCACCCCAGCTCGATTGAGATATAATTGACATAATATTAGGTAAGTTTAATGTGTACAATGTGTCGATTTGATACACTTCTGTATTGTAAAATGATTACCACCATGGTGTTAGCTCACACCTTTATCACATAATTACCATTTTTTTGTGTGTGTGGTGAGACTATGTAAGATCTATTTTGTTAGCAACTTTCAAGTATATAAGACAGATTCATTCACTATAATTACCATGCTGTACACTAGGTTCCCAGAACTTACTCATCTTATAACTGAAAGTTTGTATTGTTTGACCAATATTCCAGGCCCCCCATCCCATCTGCCTCCCAGCATGCCTTCCTGGTAGCCGCCATTCTATTCTCTGTCTCTAAAGGAGTTAGGCTTTTTGAGATTCCACATATAAGTGAGAGCATAGTGTTTTTCCTTCTCTGCCTGACTCATTTCACTTAGCATAATGTCCTCAAGATTCACCCATGTTGTCACAAATGGCAGGATTTCCTTCTTTCTCCTGACTCATTAATAATTAAATTGATAAAGAAAATGTGAGATTAAATATATAATATATAATCATGTATATATAATATATGCACATAATCTCACATTTCCTTTATCCTTGTATCTGCTGATGCACACTTAGGTTGTCTCCTTATCTTGGCTATTATGAATAATGCTGCAACCAACATAGGGGAGCTGATATCTCTTTAAGATCCTGTTTTCATCTGAAAAATAAGCTATTGGTGTCATCCTTATCACCACAGAGCCAGCACTCAGAGGTTACCTTTTCCTCCGTGCTCCTGAAGCCCAGAGATGTCTCGTGCCCAGCAGTTTCTGGTTTCCAGGTGCTGGGAGGCTCCAGGGCTTCCAGAAGCTGCTGCTTGAAGCTCCCAGTTCCAATATAGGCAGCTGACCCTAGAGACTGAACATGTACCTCTGCCTTTGGTCTAGAAACTCGGATCAGGTGATGAGGACCTTTCCTCAAATGTAGTAGTAGGAGCTCTTTCCGTGTCAAGAGAGAGGAACCCCACTGAGACTGGCTTTAAGCAGATGTGGCGTTTATTGACTGATACTGGTGGAAGCCACCGGGGAGTCCAGTGCTGGCTTAGGCATGATGGATCCTGAGAGCCACGGGAGGTCCCCAACCATCTTTTCCTCTCTTGTCAGTTCTCAGAGCTCTTTTCTAGAAGCTCAGGCTGACAGCCTTATGACTTGCAAGCCCACCATAAAGGAATTTCTTAAATGTAATTCTAATAAAAGTCATGGGATGGGCTTGGATTGGACCCATTAGTTCAAGGCCAGTGAGGCAACAGCATCTAGCCTGGCCTCCTCTGTCTCAGAATGGAGACGCTTGCTTTCCAGGTAACAAGAGATCAAGCCCACATGTCCCAGGAAAGCTGATTAAGAACATCAGCTTCCCCTTCCGATATTAAAAACAAAAACCTGCTGGGATTTACCTGATCTTTAAAGAGTATTCGGCGCTCAAGGTCTGTGTCCAAAGCTGTGTGAGCCTTGAGCGCCACCTAGTGATAAAGAGTGGTATTTTCACGGGATGATCTTTTCTCCAGCGGGGAACCTTCAGTGCCCCTCCCTCCCCGTTAGTATTGAGTAGTGCTGGGTTCTTAGGGACACAGAAATGACAGTCCTCATCCTGAGGAGACCCCCATCCCATTGATACACTACTGCGTGGTGAAGGAGTGTAAGTGTCCTACAGGGGATCCCAGAGCGGGAGGCATCATCTCTTCCCAGGCACCCTGAAAGCCAATCCAGAGCTGGCATCCCATAACTGCTTGATGAATGAATAGTTAATGGTTTCCACCAGATTCTCTGTTATCTGCTGTACATTTTCTTATGGACACATTCCTTGGGCTAACAGTCTCTAGCATATGCTCAGTTTTGTCAATGTAGACATTTCTTCTCTCACTGCTGGCCTACAATTTGTCTTCCTATCCAGAATTTTAGGATCGATACTTCCCCTTGCCATTCGCCCCTCAGTCAAGGAGAGAGTCATTTTCTCTCCGTGTCTCTGCAGAGGCTGAAGCCTGAGAACGCCCTCCACCGCAGTCTGTGTTCTCGGAACTGAAATCACGTGTGGTGCCTCATCGCCACGCACCCAGGCAGGGGGAGCCGCTGGGCTCGCAAACAGACCCAGAGCCCGGGGAGTCTGCTTGCCCATCAAAGCTGTGACTTTGTACTTTTTTGAGAAGCTGCCCCACCCACCAAAGCAGCAAGAGTCCAGGGCTCTGGGACCCACACTTGTCAGTAATGTGCTCGGCTCCGTGAGCACCTGATTTTCCTTCCGCTGGGAGAAACCCCGTGAAAGGGAGGGAGCGCCTGGTCCCTGGCCTTCTCCCTGCTTGTGTGCAGCCAGTGCCTGTTCTCACTCCTCCTCCCCCTCTCCAGTCCCCCTTTGGGCTGTTACGCTCCTTGTGTCACGCTTAGCAGCTGTAGGAAGTACTAGAGGGAACAGCCTGGGTCATTGTAAAGGAATAATTAATTATGGAAATGACTCTTGATGAGCCTGGCCTAGACACTGCTTCAGGTCATGGGGGTAGGGCAGCGAGCTAGATGAAAATGTTCCTTCTCCTTTTCGCGTCTGGGTGGCTCAGTCAGTAAAGCGTCTGCCTTCTGTTCAGGTCGTGATCCCGGGGTCCTGGGATCGAGCCCTGCATCGGTTTGTTCGGGCTCCCTGCTCAGCGGGGAGCTTGCTTCTCCCTCTTGTGCTCCTCCCCCTACTTGTGATCTCTCTCTCTCAAATAAATAAATAAAATCTTAAAAAGAAAAAGAAAATGTTCCTTCCTTTCATGGGGAGGACAGTATAGTAAGGGGTTAGAGTTTTATTTTAGTTGCAATGGGTCACCATTCAGAGAGTTAAGCAGAGGCAAACTTGATCTGATCTTCTTTCTTCTTCTTTTCTTTCTTATTTAAGATTTTTAAAATTTTATGTTTTAAAGAATCCCTTCGGGCAATGGCCTGAGAAGCCAAGAGGGAGGAAGAGAGCGGGTGAATTAGGGGGTCCTGCCCAGGTCCAGGTGGACTGGGAGGAAGGCTTGGTCTGGGGTGGCTGCAGAGGGGACGAGCTTCGGATCTGGTCTGAGCCAGGACTTGCCAATGGATTGGATGTGGGGGATGGGGAGGGAGAGAAAGGGGACGAGGATGGCTTCCATGGCTTTGGTCTGGACGGCTGCCCACGATGGCATCATGGACTAAAGGTGGGGAAGAGCAGGGGACAGCAGGTCTGGTGTGATCAAGAGTTCTGGTCTGGCCACGTTAAGTTGGAGAAACTACCCGAGTGAGCTTCCAAGGGGACTTTGTGGCACTTTGAGAATGACCAGGATGAGAAGTGGCCTCAGGCTCTAGGCTCTGCGGGGAGCTCACGAGGCCCCCATGTCTTGCACTTTGCTTTCTGGTGTGAGGTGCAACTGGTGTGACTTTCAGGTGCGACTGGTGACCAGAGGTTGGTAACCCTACCTGGCTAATGAGGTGCCCCCCACCCCCGACCTGTGCAGGAAACAGAGCCACAATTTTCCCAAATCAACCTGAAGTTAGCAATCACCTGGCGTGCAGATTGAAGCGCAGATCCCCACCCTAATTCCCTGGAGGAGCGCTCCGGGGACCTGAGATCAAGCCCAGAGTTGTGTGAGTGTAACTCCTGGTATCTGTCTTCGGGCAGTTTTGAGAACACCTGTTAGGATCAGACGCCCAACCTACAGTTCCGAACCCCTGACCCTAGCTCCGGAAATACCGGGTAGCCGACTGGACGGATATGAATGGCCCCCACGAGGACTCTTCCCCTCCACGTTTCAGTTGGCTTGTGCTGAGAGACAAAATGGTGGAGCTAGTAAGAACATGGTTTTGAAGTCGGACAATGCTGGGTTAAATCCTCCTCCTTCACTGCCCAGCTGCCTGGCTTGGAAGAACCACTGCACCTTTCTTAGGGGCTGTTTCCTCATCTGAGGAAGCTCTCACCTACCTCATGGCTTCGTTTGAAAGATTCTGTGGGTTAGTGTAGGTGGAGCACCTGCCCCAAGACATGGTGGCTCTTCCTGGTCCAAGGGAACACCCTCCCACCCCCCACCTTGGGTTCATTTCTGGAAAGTTCCTTTCAGGGCAAGGAGAATCTCCTGTGATGTCTGCCTGGGGCTCCAGCTACCCTCCTAAATGACTAAATGCGCCACTTCACCTTTCTCCACCAGATGTCAGGCCAAAGCTGTGGAAGGAAAATGACTCGTGGGCTCTGCAAGGTGGCCACACCCCAGCTTGCAATGCTAGCTTCCCACGGGTCCCCATTTTGGGGAGCTGGGAGGGGCAGTGAGGGGAGGGAGGAGACATTAGGGGGCTCCTGGCACCAGGTCTGGGCTGAATTGCAGCTCGAGCTCCACTGGGTGTGATGGGGCACCTCTGCTGTCCGTGGGACCGCAGAAGTCATGACCAGCTGGGAAAAATACAGATTCCTGGGCGCTCTCAGATCTACTTTTTTGGAGGGGGGGTGATGGTGGCGATAGGATACAGTACTTGAAACCAATCTTTTTCTGTTGGAATTAGAGGAACAATGACCGTATTTTATTACAATTCCCTTCCCCTGGAATGGGGCGGTCCTACTCTTGGGGAAACAGCCACACATGTTCATCTGGCCTGTGCCCAGTGTTAGAACCGGCCCAGCCAGAGATCTGTCTGCATTCTAGCTTGTCTGAAAAATAGGAGGGGACCCTTGCGCCTGTGAGAGCAAGACGGAGGCATCTGGAATCCTGGAATTCTGCTCTAGAAGGACTCTAGCCTCCTGATGCTGCTGACTTGCTCAGCTGAATCACAACTTATTCCCCTTTCCTTCCCTGCACGAATCCCGTTGTGATTTTATGGCTCCTTTGGTGCCGTGTGTTTGATGTCTCCTTGTTCCGCCGGACGGTAAGTACCATGAAGGCGGGAAGGTAGCTGCATTGCCCACCCTGGCGTCTCCAGCCCCTACTGTGGTTTATTTGTTGGGTAAATGAGAACCCAAGGAACGAAGGCACTTAGGGAGACCAAATATAGCAGGATGCTCCAGTGGCAATGTGGACTCCTATGAAAAAGTCCTAGTTTTATAACCTACCCAACTTTTTGACCTTGGGCAAGTTACGAAAAACTCTTTGGGCCTCAATTGCCTCATCTGTAAGATGGGAAGAATATAGCATCTGTCACACTGGGTTGTGGCCAGGGGTGTGGGAGACAATCCAGGTGAAGTGCTCAGCACCGTTGCCTGGCCCGTCGTCGGTGCTGTTGGAATGTTAGCTATTTGTTCTGGTTTCTGAAGGCTGTGCAGCAAACCACCCAAGACCAAGTGGCCTAAGAGAGCGATGGTTTTATTACACCCATGGATTCTGTGGGTTGGGAATTTGGAAGGCACAGAGGGGTACTCTTTTCTGTTCTATCATGTTGGCAGGGACCTCAGCTGTGACTCAAAGGGCTGCGGGTGATGTTAAATCGTTGCGGGTGGGAATAAGTGGGGCTGAAAAGACCCACTTCCAAGATGGCTTCTTCACTCAACTGTCTGGTGCCTGGGCTAGGGCTGCACTGCTGACACCATTGGTGGCTGGAAGTTTCTATATGGTCTTTGCAGCGTGATGGTCTCGGGGTGGCTCTGGGCTGTGAGAGGAAGCTTTCCAGTTATAAAGGCGAACGCTGCGTGGTCCTCTTTGCTGACCTGGTCTTGAAGACACATGGCGTTGTTTCCTTTGTAGTTCAAGGTAGACAGAGACACAAGCACACCCATCATCAAGAAGGGAACCTGCCCTACCTCTCAATGGGATGAATGCCACAGAATTCTTGGCTCTGTTTTAAAACTGCAACACTCTTCTTTTTGTTTTAACTTTTAAACACAATTTAATTTTTAACTTAGCAATTAGCTTTTTCACACAATTTTTAGGCATTCCTAAAGTTGTAAGAGTAGTTCAAAGAATTGGGATGACCCTTCCCCGAGCTCCAAATGGTAACCTTTAACATTTGCTTTGTCCCCCTCCCCATACTTCTACATTATTTCTTTCTGCTGAGATGCTGAGAGTCAGTTACAGACATGATTAATACTTTATCCCGACCTACTTTTGTGTGATATTTTTTGTGACTTTTTAAAAACAAAGACCTTCTCTCACATCATCCTAGTTCAGCATCCAAAATTAGTAAGTTAACATTATCCATTATTTCCAATGTCAGACCATATTCAGGTTTCAACTGGCAATGAATTCAATTATAAAGACACAGGATAAATGCTTTCTTAGTTTATCATATTAAGAGGAACATTCTATTGATCTGACCTATTACTGATGATGTTCAAGTTGATTATTTGACTAAAGTTGCTTGCTAGGTTTCTCCACTGTAAAGTTACTATTTTGCCCTTTATAAATAATAACTATATCATGCAAAGATGCCTTGTGATCAAGTCAAAATAAAAATGTCACCACTGACTTGAACATCCATTGATTAGTCTTACCTTAATCAATTGTTTTTTTTTTTTTTTAGATTTTTATTTGACAGAGAGAGAGAGATTATAAGTAGGCAGAGAGGCAGGCAGAGAAAGAGGGGGAGGCAGGCTCCCTGCTGAGCAGAGAGCCTGATGTGGGCTTGATCCCAGGATCCTGAGATCATGACCTGAGCCGAAGGCAGAGGCTTTAACCCCCTGAGCCACCCAGGCGCCCCGCCTTAATCAATTGTTACCACGATGGTGATTTTATAATCCCATCATTTCTTCTACCTTTATTCATTGACTTTCCCCTGTGAAGAACTTTTCCTTCTTATTTATCTATTTATTCATGTATATATATATATGTATGTAGTTGCTTATTTATATCAGTGTGGATTCATGACTTCTTATTATAGTCCATAAGTTATAATCCTTTGCTATCATTATATATTTTGGTTTTCTAGTGTCCCAGATTTTGCCATGAGATACCTTCAAGCTGGTTTCCAAGCCCTTTTGATATGTCACCATTATTTTTGAGCACTTCCTTACTTTTGGGCACCAGATGTTCTAGGTTCATCTTTGTGCTTTTCCTATCCCCACTCCAGAATCAGTAGTTTCTCCAAGGAACTCAGTTTCATTTTAATGGATAATAGTATTTAGAAACCAATATCTAGATGCTAATAGCTTATTGCTACTGGGATGTCATTGCTTCTAGGCCCTTGTAGCGGACAGAGGCAGGACATAGATACACACACACACCCCTGTATCTATTTTCATATTGAGCAATCTGTATATGTTAAGACCCGTTAGTTCACAATGATGCCTTCACTTCCAATCCAGCACTGCAGGGTATATGCTAGCCTTTCCCTTTTCCATTTCTGTAACTCCATGTCCCTGCCAGTGAGAAACCTGGTTCCCATCATGTCCAGTATATTATTTATTTGCTTGGATCTACCATATGCAGAAAATAGTTTCAGCATTGCTAGCCCATGGCTCTGTAGGAAGAATAAAATTACTAACTAGAGTCTCCATATTTGTTTAGTATATTTTTGATCGTCCAAATATTGTCCACAAAATTTGGCTGGGTCCCACTCTCCTTACATAAAAGGGAACTGAAGTGGGAGAGGAAGCATGACCTTGGACCAAGCCAAGAAATCTCCTTCCAAATTCTCTAACTAGGGCTTGCTTCTCCACCCCACCCCCCACCCCGGCCCCAATCAAAACTTTCAGCATCTCAGCCTGGGGCTGCTGATCTCTGCAGATACTGTCCCTTGGGACCATTTGGCACTTTGCTTCTCACCACAATGCTTGTGTGGGACCTCAGAGTATTCTGTGTCAGGGCGTGGGGTGAGAGGCAATAATTTAATAACTTGGATTATTTCATTATTAACCAAAGATCAGGAAAACATAGAAGACAAATCTGATTGCAAATAAAATAATGTAGTCTACCTAGAGAATCATATCTTCCTCTCTGTGGTTGTGCTGCCTTGGGAACCCACCAGGCAGAAGTCAAGGGGGTGATGGTGGCCATCAGGATCTTTTTTCTGATTTTCATGGGTGTCCCTTTATTGTCTGAGTGGAATGATGCTAGTCATTAGTCTGGGATAGATATGCTTTATGGTCTTAAGGAAATATCCTCGTATTCGGTTTACTAAAAGTTTCTAAGAGGGAATGATGATAAACTTTCAGCAGCGTTTATGGAAATGATGATTTGGGTTTATTTTACTTAGTAAATACATGTAGAGGATATCCTAAACACCAGGCATGGGGGTAAACAACTTGACAAATGTTAATTAATTTATTTCCCACAACAACCTCATAAAGTAGGTCATGTTAGTCTCTCTATTTTACAGTGAGAGAACTCAAGCACAGAGAAGTCAGATTGCTTGATAAAAGTCAGCAATGGAGGAAAAGCCAGGTTTTCAACCCAGGAGCTCTGGCTTCAAGGTCTGAAGCTTGGCCTCTAATTCTGTGCTCTCCCTGCCGTGTCTGTCTTTTATCATCTATTGATAAAAGTTACATGAGTAGCTTTCCCGCTATTGAGCCATCTTTGTATTCCAAATCATAATTGGTTATGGTGTTATTATTACTTGAAAATTCACTTATTGATTAGTGATTTAAATTTATATCCATATTCATAAGTTTGGTCTTTTTTTTCTTTTTCTTTTCATGGTACTGTGTCAAGGTTATGCTAAGCTTAATAAATTAGGAAAGTTAGCATCTATTTCAGGCTTGTGGAATTATTTATATGTAGAAAAATGATGGTTTCTTGAAAGTTACATGAAATAGCCTGTAAAACCATTTGGGCTCCGGGGCTAAACTACTTTTTCAATGCTCTGCCTACTCTCAGTTTTTTCAGAGTTGTTAGTCTGCTCAGATTTCTCCTTCCTTCCTCTCTCTTCATTTCTTTTCTTTTCTAAGATTTATTTATTTATTTATTTATTTATTTATTTATTTATTTTAGAGAGAAAGAGAAGGGGGAGGGGTGGAGCAAGAGGGAGAAAGAGTTTCAAGCAGACTCTGTGCTCAGTAAGGAGCAAGAGGCGGGCTCGATCCCAGCACCCTGAGATCAGGACGTGAGCCAAAACCAAGAGGCAGAGGCTTAACTGAATGCACATCCCAGGCTCCCCCCACAGCATTAATTTCTTCAGAAAATTTGGACAGTTTACATTTTTCTAGAAAACCATGTTATCAAGCTTTTCAAATTTAGCATTACAGAGTTATACATATTACCTCTTTGTGATTTAAAATAACTTCCATATCTTTGTTTATATCCCTTCACTGACTCCTGATTCTTAGTATTTGTTTTCTCTTTTCCCTTGATCACAGTATCTAGACATTTGCTTATTTTACTGTGTTCTCTTTCTTGTTTGCTGTTTAATGAATGCCTCCTTTTTATATTGATTAATGCTTTTCTCCTGCTTTTCTTAGGTTTGCTGCCGTTGCAAGGAACATTTTCCCTTTCTGTTAAGGTTGAAATCAGAAAACTGAATTTTTTTTCCCCTAGAAAAATTTCATGATGTTTTATTAACAAGATTATCAACACTGTGGCAAAGGCTTCCATGATCCTCTATCAATTAATCCATTTACACATTCAGTAAAGCAAATTTATTTTTTACAAAGGGTGTGCTACTGAATGGTTACATTAAACGTCTTTAGAGATATTTGGGCTATTATAGAAGATCAGTTTGTAATTCATATCAAGCATTGCAGGTAGCAGTTTCAATTTCCTATCACCATCTGGGCTGTCAATTTCCATGTGCACACACATAGAAGAACTCGTCCTCATTTATCTCCCATTTGCAATTAAAAGCTCTGTTTAGCCTAATACTTCTCAATATGATCTGTGTCCCACTGTGCTATTCCGGAATAATGACAGCTCAGGAGTTAGGGCTGTGGAGGCTGAGTCTTACATGGAAACATTTTTAATAGAGAAAAGGCAATTAAAACAACAAGGGTGTATTCGGCAACTAAGTTTTCAATGGTAAGATAGGAGCAAAGTGAGCTAGAAATTTGGAGAAAACATCCAAGTGCTTAAAAAACCCACAGTTCTTACACCAGCAATGAGCAAGATGCTTTTCATGTGATGGTGGGATTATCCTCATCACAGCTGCTCAGAAAAATGTAAGATCAGTATTACTGTCTCCATTTTACAGACTAGGAGCCTTGCTTGAAAGAAGTGAAATCACTTACTTTTGGACACATAACTAGTAAATAAGTAGGTTTGGTATTCAAACTGAGGCCTCTCAGAATCTAAAACCTACACCTCATCCTCTTCTTGGTGGTTTTCCACCTTCAGGAGTGCCAAAGAATAGGACTAGCGTTCTAGCTCATTTTCTCTGTGTGTCTGAATCCGGATACTTTCTCCTGACCTGGCCAATAATGGACTAGCTTTTCCTAGCTGTTCTATGTATTAGACTTACACAAAAGATTTCCTTTGAAGAGAGAGTCTTTTTTTTTTAAAGACTTTATTTATTTATTTGACAGAGAGAGAGCACAAGTGGGGGGGGTGGCAGGCAGAGGGAGAGGGAGAAGCAGACTCCCCACTGAGCAGAGAGCCCGATGTGGGGCTCGATCCCGGGGATCATGACCTGAGCTGAAGGCAGACGCTTAATCGACTGAGCCACCCAGATGCCGCTGAGGAAGGAGTCTTGTGGATGTCTTTGCCTTCCACTGTTAAAAATCATTCTAACTAGGGACGCCTGGGTGGCGCAGTTGGTTAAGCAACTGCCTTTGGCTCAGGTCATGATCCCAGCGTCTTGGGATCGAGTCCCGCATCGGGCTCCTTGCTCCGTGGGGAGCCTGCTCCTCTCTTCTGCCTCTGCCTGCCTCTCTGCCTGCTTGTGTTCTCTCTCTGTTAAATGAATAAATAAAATCTTTAAAAAAAAATGTTTAAAAAAAAAATCATTCTAACTAGACTTCTAGTTTCTGTCAAAGTATTGGGTTAGCCCCTCTGCTGAGCGGGGACTCTGTCTCCTCCCCCCCACCGCCCCAGGCTGGGTAGACGCACCAGAAGTTCTGCAGAGCCCACGTACGAAACTCAGGCAGCTGATCTACCCAGTGAGCCGAGCTAAGAAACAGTGGGAGAAGCAAAGTTTGGGGTGATATTGAAGACTTGCTCTCCTTCTCCGTGATTCTCAGTTCTGTCCTCCCATTCCCCGTATCACAGGAGCAGGAGCCGAAACCCAGCTCTTATGTGTGTGGCTACCAAAGTGGGGCTCTCCCAGTCTTGGAGGGAGAGTCACACGAAGGTCAAAGATCAAAAAGCGACCTTGAGAGTCTCCTTGAGGAATCGCCTTGTTTTTTTCTCATGGTCAAAATGAAGGTGAAGACTTGTATTACGGGATTTCCGTTTCCCATTTGAAAGGCTAGAGGGAGGTGCTGCGGTTCCAACCAAAGGACACCCAGCCAACGAACTGCTGCCGGGTCTTCTCTGGGCTGTTTCTGAAACAGGAGCAGCTCATGGATGCCACACTTAGGTCGTGGGCAACCTGGGGGCAGGGGGCACAGACTGCCCCTGGTCACGGGGGCAAGGAGAGAGAACTTCGGATGCAGGGGCTCCGTGGAAACTCCACATCAACACAGTCTTCAAAACTGATGGCTGGAATTTTCATCATTTGAGCTTTTGCTAAGAGAAGGTAACATTTTGGTTGGATCTTTTAAAGGGCAACATGACAAATACAGAAAGTATTCTAGACGATTTCGGTTACATTTTTTTAACTGAAAGAGACATGGATAGAAAAAGAAATGAAATGGAGCAGCGTGTGCACCCCATGATTAGCCAGGAATAGTAAATATTGCTGCCATTTATGAGCATCTCCTGTGTACCAGAGGGTTAGCACAGTTTTGCCAAACAAACCTGATGAAGAAATGGAGACCCGGAGACATCAAGGGCCTTGCTCGATGTGGCTCAGGTTGTCAATGGAAGAAGGGGATTTAAACCCAGAGTCCAAAGGCTTCCCATAATGCAATGCTGCTCTCACCATAGGCATATGGTGCTCTGCAGGCCCGAATTGAGAGATTTCTTCATTTTTATCCACCGGGTTGGCTCCAAGAGCTGGTATCTATGAAGATAGATGCTTTCAGCATCCAGTCTGATACAAACAAGTTGTATGTATCCCAAACAGCCTGGTCCAGAAGCTCTTCGGTGGGGCCAGGCAAGAGAGGCCTCTGCGGAGGGTGGGTGGGGGCAGGCAGGAGGTGCGGGGCCCGAGTGCGGAGAGGACGGCATTGGTGTCCGTGGGGTGGTGGCCTGGTGAGTGGCATCAGAGCATGTCAGCAAATTCTGGGAGCCTGTGTGGCAGAGGGGGCTCTGGGCGAGAGTAGGATGAGGATAGTGGGCTAGCATGGGGGGGCCCTAGCAGGCACCTGCAGCAGCAGGGAGCCTAGTGGGGGTTGGAGCCCCACGCACACAGCGTGTGCACCCTGGGGGAGCGCTTGAGCTGCTTCCAGCCCCTGAGGTCCAGGACTAGACTTACGCCTGCTTTCTCAATTGTCGCTGGTTTAGTCCCCTTTGATCTGAGCATCACCCCGGGAATCCCCCAATTCCCCTCCCCCCCCCGGAAGGTGGGAAGTCGGGCTCGAGTCTGTGGCCACCAGAGGCTGACACCCAGACACACAGGGACCACGGACACCCGGAAAAGCAACAATAGCAGGTCTGCTGTGAGGCCTGGGAGGGACGGCCAGACGGTGCGTCCGGGCATCATGGTGCCAGGACAATTATTAGCTTTGTTTCATTCAAGTTGATGGGAAACAGCAGGAAATCACACTCAGACTTCCAGAGGCTTCTATTGGATATACCCCCAATCGACTTCTCCATTTATAATTACATGTATTAACAAGTTCATGGCGGTGATACATGAAGAAGCATATTATGTAATCAGATTGTCTTTGATGGTATAGTTAATGCTAATGTGATGATTATGTGTGAACATTTAAATATATGACACTCATTATCAAAAATTGATTTAAGGACCAGATACTAGTCCCCCCCCACCCCAATTCTTTTATGTTCTTTGTCTCTATGTTCTTACTAATTCAGTAGGATGGCATGTGCCTAACTCAGTCTTTAATGAAAGGACCTGGCTGGCATTCTGTTAGCTGTGACAGCCGCCTGTCCTCAGATCTTCTCGGGAATCACTGGGACAAAAGCTGACCCAAAAGTCCTTCCCTAGTGCACACCCTGCTCCTGCTCCTGGGAATTGAAATAAATAAAAATTAGAAACTTAGGGGGCAGCCTCAGGCCTGAGGCAAGAGGAAGTTGGAGTCTGGGGTCTATCTTTATATATCCGTGTGACCCCACACAAGCCGTTTAACCCTTCCAGGATCCACTTGTAATGTGGGTAGAGAAAATGTCAGCCCCTAGAGGACAGGATACATAAATGAGGGTGTATACAATCAAATACCCCCCAGCTCTTAGGAAGACTGAGGCAGGTAGGTCTCTTTGCTCTGGCAGGTCCAAGATCTGTTTCTTGAAAAAAGACTTCATATATACTATGATCTTATTTTTTAAAGAAGTAATTAAAAAAATATGCATCTTGAGAAAAAGTATCTGGAGGAATATGCGCCAAGCCATTACTGATATTTAGCTCTGACGGGTGAGATTATGGAAGATTTTTCCTTCTTAGACGTAATAGTTCTGTAATATTCTGTGCATTTTATAATATGCAAATATTTTGTTTTTAGGCAGGGGAAAAACATAAATAAAAATTTACAAATAAACTAGAGGAAAATCCAGATGTTCTCTCTGTTCCCTTCATGTTCCAAATAACACTTTAAAAAAAAATTATTTTATTTATTCGAGAGTGAGAGCGTGAGTGAGCTTGGAAGAGGGATAGAGGGAAGGAATCTCAAGCAGACTCCCCAGTGAGCATGGAGGTCAATGTGGGGCTTGATCTCGCGACCCTGAGATCATGAGCAGCAATCAAGAGCTGGTTGCTCAACTGACTGAGCCATCCAGGCGCCCCCAATAACACTTTTCTAAGGCCATTGTCCTTTTTGCAGCTCCTTACCATCATGGAAATTGGGGACAAACGGTCTTTGAGAGTCTTCAAGAACTTTGTTAATTGCAGTACAAAATCAGGACGGGAGCAACAGGAATTAAGTGCTTGTGTGTGGTCTGTACACAACGTACACGAAGAGGGACGTCTGGGTGGCTCAGCCTGTTGAGCAGCTGCCTTCGGCTCAGGTCGTGATCCTGGGGTCCTGGGATCGAGTCCCACATCGGGCTCCTTGCTCAGTAGGGAGCCTGCTTCTCCCTCTGCCTGCCACTCCCCCTGTTCATGCTTACTCTCTCTCTGATTTATAAACAAACAAACAAATAAATATTTTAAAAACATACCTGAACAACGTATTACCCTGCAGGTGACTGTGGGACAGGAGGTTTGTTGAGATGCTCGTTCCAATGCTGTCCTTGTGGCTCATACGAATGAGTGATGTTTTCCTCCTCCGGTCCCGAGCAGCCCCTGAGCCATTCCTATGCGGGGCTCTCCTGGCTTAATTGCTTTGGTGTTTCAGAGTCCAAATGGCGCCTGCCGGGCACAGGGGAGGTAAATCCCCAGTCCGTCTTGGCTTTGGGGATGTAGGTCCTCGGAGAAGCTGAGGGAGGTTGCGGCAGTCGCTCGGGGCAGAAGATGCCCTTGGGTTCCCCCGGGACTAGGAAGGGAGTGGATTTGTGTATGTGTGTGTGGTGGGGGTATGATCCGCCGATGTTGTGGTCCCGGGTCCTACTGACCTGCCTCCAGATTGGGGGATGGCTGCGGGCTGCTCCAGAGAGTGACTAAACGCAAGGTCTGGGGTGCACAGGGAGAGGGAGTCTCTAGCTGACCCCTTACTGGGCGGAGTGGGTGCCGTGGAGAACCTCTGTGCTTAGCCAGGCAGCAGGGCCGACGGCCAGCCGCACAGGAGCGTGGCTTAGCAGAAGGAACAATAGTGGGGCGCCTGGGTGGCTCAGTTGGTTAAGTGTCTGCCTTCGGCTCAGGTCACGATCCCAGGGTCCTGGGATGGAGTCTTGAGTCAGGCTCCCTGCTCAGTGGGGAGTCTGCTTTGCCCTCTTCCTCTCCCCCTGTGCCCTTCTTGTGCTCTCTTGGTCTCTTACAAATAAATAAATAAAATCTCAAAAAAAAAAGGAAGAGGAACAATGGTAACAGAGCAACCCCCATACTAAAGATGGGCCTTACCCCCCTTTTTTGGGCACCACCCCCTGGATGTCACATGACCCTCCTAAACCTCTGCTTTCGAACCATGATTGAGATGGAATTTCTAGTCATGTAGGCATGCGGGGGCTCAGAACCAGATCTAACTTAATTTTTTTTTTCCTTTGAAGAAAGTAACGTGGCCCTTTTCTTTTTGTCATCTAAGGATTGTGGACCAAATTTATAGCCATCGCGTGTTCTTGAGCTCCCCTGCAAAGGCCCGGCCCTGTCCCACGCACTTCCTGGACTTTTTTCAAGCTGGATTTTAGCAGGTGCTCAAATTTGGTGGGATGGGAGACTTGTTACTACCTGTGCCAAGTAGGTCACTGCACGTGACACGTAAAATTGGCCATCACGCCGTGGGGTACCCCGTGTGCCAAACAGCAACAGCTGGTGCCACAGCCCTTCCTGGGCAAGTGTTTGGAAAGTGACCACGGAGCCTCAAAGCGGCAAATGGCCCAAAGAGGGCGACCAGCGCGTCGTCCCACGGCTCGTACTACAGCTGTGGCGTCCCCATCGCCCGAGTCCTCCCTGCTGTCCTCCGTCTTAGCTGTTAGGCCCTGCAGTGAAAGGCCTGCGTCTCGTTATGTTGGGCTTGGTCTGGAATTTGGTTCATGTCGGGCACTTGGTAAATGCCAACCAGAGTGAACTGGCTCGTGGGTGGTCTTCTGTGAGTATCTGCTATGAGCACAAATCTCTCTCTGAATTCATAGATGCGGTGAGGCCCCCCCACGTGTCTGGGGCCGCACGGACACCCGCATCATCTCGGCTGCCTGGAACCGGCCGAGGTGCCTCACCTTGACCCTCGACGTTGCCAGCAGCAAGTCCTCGACTCTCTCAGGAGTGTGAAAGGGAAGGGACAGAGGACGATGGAAGCTGACACCCAGTTCTCCTTTGGCAGGCCTTTCTTATGCCAAGTGCAAAGGAAATTTAGATTTCAAGGATGATTCCCAGCCTCCACCTGCCATCTCGCACCCTCACTCTGAGGAGTAGAGGTACGTTCCGGCTGCAGAATCCGGGAGGGCTCCAGGACTCTCCATCGGGGATGAAAACCACAGGGTGGAGGCTTTGAACATGATGTGTACTGAAAGCCACTGGTTCCCATGCCTAATTCACTCCTTAGGAGATCACTGTTTTCATCTGGCGGCCGTTCATGGTACACGAGTTAGCTGGCGGGTCCAGGCCTTGAACTCGCTGAGTGGGATCATTTTGCTGCTACGTTATCCCTGCTATCCGGCTTTGCAGGTCAAGGCAGTGTCATATCATAGGCGAAGCCCCCAGCAGGAGCTCTGGCTACTGTGTGGGCTCCGTCTACCGCCCTGCAGCAGGGCTTCCGGGAAAGGCAGGTCCTGTTGCAGGACCGGGTCCCTCCAGGACCTGCAGGGTGGGAAGCCGGGAGCAGAGGAGCGGAGTGGGGTTGACGGGGGTACTGGGAGCTGGTTGTGGGGAGCCCAGATGCAGGAAAGACTCAGACACGGAAGGCTGAGATGGAAAAGGAAGAAAGCAACCAGGAGCCATACATGTTAAGTAGCTGGACGGGATGGGACCAGAATCCTAACAACTAACATTTACTGTGTGCCACGCACTGTGCTAATCATAGAGCTTTACATGGATCATCTCATTTCAGCCTCAGCCATCCCGTGCCATAGGCGCCATTAGTGTCTCCTTCTAAAGGCGAGGGAACTGAGCCCAGAGAGGTTAAGTAACTTGTGCAATGTCACAGAGCCTCTAAGCTGGGGTTTGTACCTAATTTGATTCCAGAGCCTACATAAATAACCTCTATAATATGTTATCTTCTAGGGGTGGGGCACACACCAGAGACAAAATGTTCTAGACACTGGAGCAGTCAGGTTCTGATAGGAAATAATTTCTATCCTTCTAGCTGAAAAAGTTGACACTGGTCTCTTAGGCTGTGCCTAGCCTTAGGTTGCAGAGGAAAGATTTAGTGATATTTATTACATGCCAAGCCTTTTCACATTTATTATTATCTCATTTAGTCACAGCAATTCTGTAGGATTTATTCCTCCTAATTATAGATGAGTGAACTGAGGTTTAGGGAAGCTAGGTAGCATGTCCAAGGTCATGCAGCTGAGAGAGATCACAAGTAGGCAGAGAGGCAGGCAGAGAGAAGGGGAAGCAGGCTCCCCGCTGAGCAGAGAGCCCGATGCAGGGCTCTATTCCAGGACCCTGAGATCATACCTGAGCCGAAGGCAGAGGCTTTAACCCACTGAGCCACCCAGGCGCCCTGCAGGTGCATTTTTATGTATAAAAAGCTCTGAGAAGTCCTGCAGTATACAAAGCTGATTTTACATCGTTTAACTTTGGATTGCTCATTCTCGAGCACAAGATTCTTCTCCTCCCACAATGAAACACACTTTGAGAAATGTCACACTATGCTACGACGTACTATGACCTCTGGGTCCCCCAGAGGATAAAGAGGCAGAGTTGTATTTTAGAAAGATTTTTCTCTTTCATCATCATGAGTTCTAGCTCTGGCCTAGGAAATAAGAGTGGTCAATACAGCTATTGCAGTTGTAAAGGTACATACCTTTTGATAAAAATAATGACATATGTGCGAGGAAATATGGATGAAGCTCATTGCCTTGTTGTTTGAATCAGAAAAAGTTGGAAACAACCTAAAGAGCCACTGACTGCCACAGGAAAAGAAAGCCTAATACACCTACACCATGTAAGGCCATTCAACAGCTAAAAAGAATAAGCTAGCTCTATATGAGTTAATGTGGGTAAGTCCCAAGCCATATTGTTGAATAAAAGAGATGAGATGCAAGACAATACATTTAACAGGATACCATATATGTGAAATTAAGAGAAACTTTACATTTTTTTAAAATATAGACCTACGTGGGTGTTAGTGCATAAAATAGGGATGGGGAGGAGACACAAATCAATAACAGTTTTCAACTCTGATGTTCGTGGGAGGTCCGTTGGGACTGAGGGGATGCACCAGGTAGCACAGCACAGATCGGACCAGTGGTTTGCAAAGTGTGGTCTCCAGACCAGCAGCCTCAGCATCCCGCGCCCACGTGTTAGAATGCAAACTCCCGGGCTCTACCCTAGACCTGTGATTCAGGAACTGAGGACCGAGCCTAGCAGTCTATGTTTTAACAAGCCCTCCAGGTGATCCTCACGCATGTTCAAGTTTGAGAATCACTTGGTGAGACTATCCAATGCCTTAGGCAATAAAAAGGATGGACAGGGCACCCTCCTGCAGCCTGTAGCTATGCCGTTCAAAACGTGTGGTCTCCATGGTTGCTGAGCTCAAAGAAGAGAGCCTGGCTTACTTCTGCTTACAGTCCTTTGGCCAGAACTGGTCATGTGATCCCAACCTAACTGCAAGGGATTCTGGGAAATGCAGCCGGCCACATAGGGTGGGGGTCAAAGGAGACCACAGTCTCATTTATTGAGCTTTTTTATTTACAAGAAGCACATATTCATGTATTAACTTTGTAATTAAAAAAAAGTCCAAGGTTGATGGACAAGGAAAGCCTGCCTATGGTATGTGTGTACTGGGGGCTGTGTACATGGGGTATGGTAGGCAGGGAAGGCGTGTCTCACGGCCAAGAAATAATAAGGATCTTGGATTCTTCTGCTTTTGATGCATTACCTTATTTAAATGGCACCACAGTCCTCTGAGATGATTACTATTAAAAGCCCCATTTTATGAAGGCAGATTCTGAGTCCTAAAGAGTTTCTAGGACTTGCCTGGGTCTCATGGACAGTAAGGGAAGCACTGAGAACGGAAGCCAGGCTTTCACGTTAGAAAGTGACACCCCAGGGCAGCGCCTTGGAGGGCTTCATGCCTGTTCTTATGTTGCAAATGGGAGACTGTTTCTTGAGAATGAAATCACCGGGATGTATATATCAAAGGGAGAACAGCTCGGCTTCCTTCCAGTTTCTGCCCTCACCCCAGCCCACCCTCCCCGCCTCAGCATGGGGTCACATCCCCAATACAAGGAACCTCCAGCTCCCAGACCATTTACAAAAGATGTAGGTTTCACTGCAGGTTTCAGAGGCCTGGGAGCAGGAACTACAGCTCAGCACACAGGCAGCCTTCTTTAAAATCCTCTACAAAGTTTCCACTCCTTCCCTCAGACTTGTCTTTTTCCCTCCACAAACTCTTTAACTCCTTCAGTGACTTGGTTCCGGCTTCCAGCCTCACTGCACTCTGACCTCATTCAGGAAGCAAAACAAATGCCTGGCAAAGCTAAACCTCTTCACTGGAGGAATCCTGCGTACAGTTCTTCCCACTACATCTAAAAAACACCCCGTGGGCTTCGCATCCACTCAAGGCATGCTTAGCACAGATAGAGAAGACAGCCGCTGGCCAAGTCATCCTGAGAAAATGATAATTTTCTCATGGTTGACAAGTGGAAGTGGGGGATGGGGTGGAAATTTCCACAGGGGAAACTATGCATACTTTCTAGAGAGACTCGGCAAACAGACCTGGTGTAGGGGAACCCAGTGACCAAGGTCAAGGCATTCCAGAGCGTATATCTCAGTGGAAAGACACCTCAGCTCATGAATGTTTGGGGAATAAAAGAGGTCAAATTCCAACCAGTCATCCCCCTTTTGACTTAAGTTCTTCTAACTGACACGAGGGACGAGGCATCACAAAATCCGTTCCTTTTCCTTCGTGCAGAGATGGGGTGGGGAGCCTTTCTCTGGCCCAGGTTATACCGCGAGCGGGAAACCAGCAGTGACTGGAGAGCGGTGGATGAAAGTGCAGGTGTCGAGGGGGCATCTGTTTGCAATCACCCCCGATGCCAGCAAACACTGCTGTGCCTGCGCATGCTTTTGTGGGATGGTGCTGGAGAGTGGTGACATGGAGGCCGCCTTCTCTCCGGCTGGCAGGTGCCTTTCACCTTGAACTTGCAACTGCAGGCCACGTCCAGCCTCTGACAGCAGCATACTGGAGCAGGAAGACTCGGATGTCAGTGCCGTCAAGGCACGGGCTGACACAGTGCTGAAACTCACTTCCTTTTCTTCCCTGGCCCCTCTCCAGGCCGGAAGCAGCCCTTTCTGATCTGAATCCTGCCCCTGCCCTCCATCCTCCCAAGGCCGACTGTGCCCTGCCATCTCAGACCTCCGCCGCTTGGAAACCCTGACCTCTAGGGGGCAGCAGACGCATGTGGCAAGTGGAAAATGTCTGCGGATAGCTGGTTGTCTTTAAAAATTGTACAATTTTTGCATTCTACTGGATGCTACATATGCGTTTGTTTTAATTTAAAATATCTTTAAAACTGTTACAATTTTCCCTTCCAAGTCTTTGGCTGGAATAAATCCTGCAGAAAATGTACCGTGCTTCTCTCGGGGTTTTGCACACCCATTAGCTCCCCACTGAGCACACTCTGGGGTGCATAGGCAGGCTGATGCTCCAGACTACACCATTCAAGGCCTTCTCAAGTGTTCTTGATTTTCATTCCCAACTCCCTCCCTCCCTCCAGGAGACCCCAGTCGGTATGTACCCTGATTTTTGAGGCAGCCTGTGAAGCAGGGACCTTGTCTGCCCACCGTCTGCCCTCAAAGTCCACACAGAACCTTGCACAGAGCCAGAGATCCCTTAAATGTGTGTGCTTCCAACCACCCCTCTCACAGGACCTCGGAACCTCCAGGATCCCATACTCTAGATGGCCAGTAGATGGCACCAAGTTTTCTACCAGAGCTGCCAGGCAGGTTTGTGGTTTGAGTCTGGATTGACAGAGGGAAAACAGACTTCCTCTGGCCACATTGCATACTCTCCCTCTCAGCTCTGTCCTTCCAGGGTGCCCATTCAGCCTTCAGGGAGAGGATCAAGGGAGAATAGAGAAAGCCAAGAGGGTTATCTTTTCATGATTTCTGCTTGTTTGGGGATGTCAGGATGCTGGCTGATTCATTTCCAGAAGAATCCCAGGATTCCCTCTGTAGGCTCAGAGAGGCTCCAGTGAACATAGAGAAGGAGGTTCAACACCAGGCAATGGAAGAAATTTTTCTGTTAAGCAATAGGGTAATTTATCAGAGGAATATGGAACCTGAAGGAAAGAAATGATAATGTATTGAAATGCTACCATTGGGGCCACCATCACCACCACCATCATCACCACCACCACCATCATCACCACCACCATCATCAACACCACAACCATCATCACCATCATCACCACCACCATCATCAACACCACAACCATCATCATCACCACCAACACCACCATCATCACCACAATCATCATCACTATCACCATCATCAACACCACCACCATCATCACTATCAACATCATCAACACCACCACCATCATCACCATCATCACCACCACCATCATCAACACCATCATCAACACCACAACCATCATCATCACCACCATCACCACCATCATCACCACAATCATCATCACTATCACCATCATCAACACCACCACCATCATCACTGTCACCATTATCAACACCACCACCACCATCACCAACACCACCGTCATCAATACCACCACCATCACTACCATAGGCATCCTCCCTCCCCACCATGTGTTTAGAGCTTTGAAAACTGGAGAATATCTTACATGTTTTACACAGTTTCTATCACTTAATCTTTATGAGAGACATTTCATAGAGTTTGATAACACACAGGGAGCTTGAAGAGATGATCTGGTAGGAGACCCGAGTTTTCTGTGTACATAGTATACTTGTCCCTTTTCATGTTTTCTGGTTTCTTTGGGAGACCCCCAGCAGACCAGAAGAAGGTGACTATGGGTACCCCTAGTGTGAGAAGAAAAGGCCCATTGTGCTTTGGAAGGAGAGGGAGAGCAGGTAATAGAGGAGAGAAACCACACCTGTCTCCCCCTGCCCCCAGGCTCCATATGGATAACAACAGGTGAGTTGAACTTAAAGAATGGATGGTTTTGCTCCTCCTGGGCACTGCGTACATGACTGATCGTTAGCAAGACCTTTGAAGTTTATTCCCAACGTCTTCCATTTGATATTTCTGGAAGGATAACAGGACTGCACAAAGACCTCAACACACAAATGCTCATAATGGTGGCAAAGAACACAGAAGAGGGTCACTATAGCTTCCCCTAGGACAACACAGAAGGCCTGCTACAACCAGGCTTCCAGAAAGATCCCACATAAGGAGGATTTTATCTGAACATTAGTAGAAAATGAACGCCAGACCCCTTATTGCTGAAAGACCCAAGATGTTCCTACAGGCCACACCCACCCTCAAGCCGTGAACATTCCAAATGGGGAAATATCCCAGGCTCAGCAGAGAAGCTCTGCAAGCCTTGTTTGGAAGGCCATCTTTCTCAAGGGAAAACTTGTAGAAAGAAGTACCACCCCCCCCATACCATCTGCTAGTTTGGGTAGCTAGAGGCCTGTCTTTATTTAGTGTCATGTATGCATATCAATGTGAGCATAGACCTCTATGACTCTGCTGTGAGTGGGCCCATGGGACAGGTACTGTTCAAGGTGGAAGACAGACAATATATGTCTATTCCTCCAGTTTTATGCGTGTAATATCACAGGCCAATATAGACACCTGGACATTATCAAACCAAAATTAAAAACTCATTGGAAAAAATGACAGTATTTGCACAGATTGCCTATAAATCTTCAATAGCTAATTCTCCTTGGGCAGCGCATCATATGTTCACTTTCTTTTTAAAGTCTCATTAGGAAGGAAATTTATTGCCCAACTATTGAACTATGTCAATTTTTCAAAAACATTGTGTGAATATTTCCAGGAACCATATGTTTGATTTTATATTAGCTTTATGCCACTGAACGGGAAGAAGCTTGATCTTTCCAATGATGAAATGACACTAATCATGAAATTAAAGGAGATAGCATGTACGCGGTTGGAAGCGACAGCAGTTTCCCATAAATGTATCTTAGCCCTGGCTCCCTTTGATAATTTAGAATGATGTCACTCCCGCCGGGGCCGGGGTGCATCCACTTCCCCTACTCCCCCCACCCCCAGCACCCTCTTTCCCTATCTAAATGTGGATCCAAAGAGAAGTCTTCAGAGGAACCAGATTCTTATGATGGAGTGTGTTCCCCAGCTGTGCCTGTTTGCCTGCCATGGTGGGAGGAGCTTACGAGGGTCCAGGAAGGAAAAGAAAAGCGTTAGGCAAAAATCAATGGATTGCATGTGGTACCCGTTAAAAGTAATAAATAGGCAGAAGATAAAGGGCCGGGCTTACACATGTGAACTTGTCTCTGCAAGGGCCCTGGCATCCAGAGGGAGCAGGAGTGGCTGCTTCCTGTTCCTGTGGCCCAGCCTTGGACCACACCCATGGGGCAAGAACTTCACTAGCAACTGAGAGAGAGAAGGGGAGGGGGTCACAGGGTGGAGGAGGAGGGAGAAGGGAGGAGGGAAACTTGAGGGTTTGCCTGGCCCTAGTTCCCATCTTTTCTACAGGCTCTTCAGACAGGGGAATGACTCATCCAGGCGACCTCCAATTGAGCAAGAGGGAAATATTTGAGTGGTTGCAAGCACTTTGGAAGACCAGGAGAACATGGAAGGTGAGATTCTAGAACACTGAAATCCAAACCTCTACTCATAGCTGGAAATGATATTGGCCATGTTTGGCCAACTAATTGGGACTAATACATGTCCCAATGTATGGCTTTTCCCCCTATTCTATCATGTTGAAAATATATGTATCTCCATATATTTTTATATATCCCCATGTATTTTAAATATATGTATGTGCATGTATGTATCTACAAGATTTCTATCATCTAATCAGTCTATCATATATCTGTCTGAGTCCTACAATACTCACATAGAACCAGAATGGGGGAGAATCGCTTCGTGATGACTTAGAGGGTGGGGCATGGAAAAACTAGACATGAGCCTCACTTTACCTCCCGGCTCTTTGATTTATGATTTGGTCTTTAATTAAGGATTTCTTGGACAAATGCCTTTTCTCCTTAAAAAATCATTTATCTCTATC
Source organism: Nasua narica (assembly GCA_028533885.1). Taxonomy (NCBI): domain Eukaryota; kingdom Metazoa; phylum Chordata; class Mammalia; order Carnivora; family Procyonidae; genus Nasua; species Nasua narica. The sequence goes on along the minus strand of CM052812.1, from coordinate 63,772,501 downwards.
AATACGCTGCTACTAGTGATTTTCATTTGTTCAATACATATTCCGGAATCTGGCCAAAGACCCCAAGAAGTACAAGAGAAAGACTCGCACATAAGTAACTAGTATTTGAATGAATAGATATAGGATACTATTTTGAAACTATAATTTGAAACTATTAATTGAAAGTGTATATATGTTGTCATGTAAGTCTATGTTTGTGTTTATGTGCTATAATCGTGATTTCCAATTTTAAAAAACGATTATTTTTTATTTTTTAAATTTAATTTAATTTTTAATTAACATATAATGTATTATTTGCCCCAGGGATACAGATCTGTGAATCATAAGGCTTAGACATTTCACAGCACTCACCATAGCACGTACCCTCCCCAATGTTCATAACCCAGTCACCCTATCTCTACCCCCCAACCCCCCAGCAACTCTCAGTTTGTTTTGTGAAATTAAGTGTATTTTATGATTTGTCTCCCTCTCGATCCCATCTTGTTTCCTTTTTTCCCTCCCTAGCCACCACGACCCCCACCCTGCCTCTCAAATTCCTCATATCAGAGAGATCATATGATAATTATCTTTCTCTGATTGATTTATTTCGCTTAGCATAATACCCTCTAGTTCCATCCATGTTGTTGCAAATAGCAAGATTTTATTTTTTATGGCTGCATAGTATTCCATTGTGTGTGTGTGTGTGTGTGTGTGTGTGTGTGTGTGTGTGTGTGTATACCACATCTTCTTAATCCATTCATCTGTTGATGGACATCTAGGTTCTTTCCATAGTTTGGCTAGTGTGGACATTGCTGGTATAAACATTCAGGTGCACATGCCCCTTTGGATCACTACATTTGTATCTTGAGGGTAAATACCCCGTAGTGCAATTGCTGGGTCCTAGGGTAGCTCTATTTTCAACTTTTTGAGAAACCTCCATACTGTTTTCCAGAGTGGCTGCACCAGCTTGTATTCCCACCGACAATGTAGGAGGGCTCCCCTTTCTCTGCATCCTCACCAACATTTGTTGTTTTCTGACTTGTTAATTTTAGCCATTCTGACTGATGTGAGGTGGTATTTCACTGTGGTTTTGGTTTGTATTTCCCTGATACTGAGTGATATTGAGCACTTTTTCATGTGTCTTTTGGCCATTTGGATGTCTTCTTTGCTGAAATATCTGTTCATGTCTTCTGCCCATTTCTTGATTGGATTGCTTGTTCTTTGGGTATTGAGTTTGGTAAGTTCTTTATAGATTTTGGATACCAGCCCTTTATCTGATATGTCATCTGAGAATATCTTCTTGCATTCTGTCAGTTGTCTTTTGGTTTTGTTGACTGTTTCCTTTGCTGTGCAATAGCTTTTGATCTTGATGAAGTACCAATAGTTCATTTTTGCCTTTGCTTCCCTTGCCTTTGGTGATGTTTCTAGGAAGAAGTGGCTGCGGCTGAGGTTGAAGAGGTTTCTGCCTGTGTTCTCCTCAAGGATTTTGATGGATTCCTGTCTCACATTGAGGTCTTTCATCCATTTTGAGTTTATTTTTGTGTATGGTTAAAGAAATGGCCCAGTTTCATTCTTCTACATGTGGCTGTCCAATTTTCCCAACACAATTTGTTGTCTTTTTTCCATTGGACATTCTTTCCTGCTTTGTTGAAGATTAGTTGACCATAGATTTGGGGGTCCATTTCTGGGCTCTCTATTCTGTTACATTGATCTATGTGTCTGTTTTTGCACCAGTACCATAGTGTCTTGATTACAGCTTTGTAATAGAGCTTGAAGTCTGGAATAGTGATGCCGCCGAGTTTGGTTTTCTTTTTCAACATTCCTCTGGCTATTCAGGGTCTTTTATGGTTCCATAGAAATTTTAGGATTACTTGTTCCATTTCTTTGAAAAAAATGGATGGTATTTTGATAGGGATAGCATTAAATGTGTAGATTTCTTTAGGTAGCATAGACATTTTCACAATATTTGTTCTTCCAATCCATGAGCATGGAACGTTTTTCCATTTCTTTGTGTCTTCCTCAATTTCTTTCATTAGCACTTTATAGCTTTCTGAATATAGATTCTTTGCATTTTTGCTGAGGTTTATTCCTAGATATCTTATGGTTTTGGGTGCAATTGTAAATGGGATCAACTCCTTAATTTCTCTTTCTTCTGTCTTGTTGTTGGTGTATAGAAAAGCAACTGATTTCTGTGCATTCATTTTATATCCTGACACTACTGAATTCCTGAAAGAGTTCTGGTAGTTTTGGAATGGAGTCTTTTGGGTTTTCCACATAAAGTATCATATCATCTGCAAAGAGAGAGTTTGACTTCTTTGCCTATTTGGATGCCTTTTATTTCTTTTTGTTGTCTGATTGCTGAGGCTAGGACTTCTAGTACTATGTTGAATAGCAGTGGAGATAGTGGCCATCCCTGCTGTGTCCCTGACCTTAGGGAAAAGCTCTCAGTTTTTCTCCATTGAGAATGATATTTGCTTTGGGTTTTTCATAGATGGCTTTGATGATATTGAGATATGTACCCTCTATCCCTACACTTTGATTTCAACTTGGTTAGATTTTAGTTCTTTTACTTCTCCAGAAAGGAATTTTATTTTTCCAGAAAAGGATTCTCTAATATCTTCCATGCCTTTTTTTGAGCCCAGCTAGCACCTTGATAATCATCATTCTGAACTCTAGTTCTGACATATTAGTAATGTCTGTATTGATTAGGTCCCTAGCTGTCAGTACTGCCTCTTGTTCTTTTTTTTTTTTTTGTGGTGAGTTTTTCTGCCTTGTCATTTTATCCAGATAAGAACAGATGAATGAGAGAACAAAATATGTAAAGGGTAGCAATGGCCCCAGAAAAATACACACTAACCAAATCAGAAGAAGCCTGAAACCAGGGGGAATGAAAAAAAGAAAAAAAGATATATATTAGACTGGTAAATAGAACAGAGCCACACCCTTGATTTTGGGTGTATTTTGGTCTGTTAGAAGAAACTACATTCTAAAATTTTAAAGAAAGAAAAACTTACATATATACAAAAATAAGGGTAAACATGATGAAGGGATAGAATATGACTGTAAAGATGAAAATTAAAAAAGATTCTAAAAAAGGAGTTGATAAGATAAGAAGTTGGTTGAAAATAAGATAAAAAAAAAAGAGAGAGATAAAAGAGTGTGATCAGGCTGGAGACTAGAACAAAGCCATGCACTAGATTTAGGATATATTTTGATCTTTAGAAGAAATTGTATCCCAAAATTTAAAGAAAAAAAACCCTAAATGTATACAAAAAATAAGGTTAAATACAATGAAGGGATAAAATATGACTATAACAATGAAAATTTAAAAAGATTTTTAAAAAGATGTTGATAAGATAAAATAGTTTAAAAATGTTAAAATAGGAAAGAGGAAAAATTAAAAAAAATAGAGTAAGACAAAAATTTAAAAAATTTAACTTTGAAAGACAAAAGGATCGTGGGGGAAAAAGCCATGAATTCTATGTGTTGCTTTTTCCTAACTCTAGAGTTCTGCAGTTCTCATTGATCGGTGAACTTGGCCTTGGCTGGATGTTCTTGCTGATCTTCTGGGGGAGGGGCCTGTTGCCTTGATTCTCAAATGTCTTTGCCGGAGTTGGAATTGCACCGCCCTTGCTAGGGGCTGAGCTAAGTAATCTGTGCGGTTTGGCTCTTGGAAGCTTTTGTTTCCTGAATGCTTTCCATACGGCTTTGGAGGAGGAGAATTAAGATGGCGGCCTCCCAGTCTCCGGCCGGAGGAGCTGAGAGCTTAGGCCCCACTCCTCAGTGCACCCTCGGAGAAAAGCAGTCAATCCCTCCCGTCTCCCTGTTCTCCGGCTGCACTCTGAGCTCACTCGGCCTGTGACCCTGTGTTTCTATCTCTGGTGCTGAGCCCTGTTTGGAGTCTCCAAACCCAGCAGATTCCTGCAGCTGCTCCCATGCCGCTCCTCCTGGAGGAGGAAGGTGAGTCTTTCTGGATCTGCCACTTGTGGGGTCCTTGCCCAAAGAGCAGTGACCTGACTGTGCCTTGGATCAGGGTTTAAGGTAACCCCGGGCTGAGAGCTCACTGCTTGGCTCCGTCTCTGCAGCTGGCTTCCCCGCTCTGATACCTGGGAGCTCTGTCACACTCAGTGACTTGGTTTTTTTGTGACCCCGTGGGTCCTGAGACCACACTGTCCCCAAGAGGGCTCCACCCCCCGCTTAGCCTCTGGAGCAATGTCCATCCATGGAGCAGACTCTAAAAGTCGTGATTTTGTGCTCCGGGGCTCTGTGGCTTCCTGAGAGCTGGCCCCTCCCCCTGTGGTCTATCTTCCCATATATTGCCTCAGATTCACTTCTCCACACGTCCTACCTTTAGAAAAGTGGTCGATTTTCTGTTCCTAGAATTGCTGCTCTTCTTCTCTCTCTGGTTGAGTTTGTAGGTGTTTGGAATGGTTTGATAACTACCTAGCTGAACTCCTGGGACCTGATGATATTTCAGTCTCCAACTCCTCCACCATCTTGCTCCTCCCTCAACATGATTAGTTTTTTAATGCAGCAAAGACTAAAAAGGCTCAAAATATGACTGCCAAGGTGATCCCAAAGTTCTAAGAAGTAAATGTTACGTTTGCCCATGAAAGTACTGAAAGGTGTTCTTTTTACACATCTGAAATATATACACCCAAACCCAAATTTGGACTTCAGGCAAAAACCTCCAAATTTGCTTCAATTTTTTTTTAATTTTTTAAAAAGATTTTATTTATTTATTTATTAGGAAAGAGAGAGAGTGAGAGAGAGCATGAGAAGGGAGAAGGTCAGAGTGAGAAGCGGACTCCCCATGGAGCTAGGAGCCCGATGTGGGACTCGATCCCGGGACTCCGGGATCATGACCTGAGCCGAAGGCAGTTGCTCAACCAACTGTGCCACCCAGGGGCCCCCAAATTTGCTTCAATTAAAGAACCCCAGTGCATCTGTTTGCTGGGGCTGTGGTAACAAATTACCACATATGGGGAAGTGTAAGACAACAGAATTTCACCCTCTCATGGTTCTGGAAGCCCAAATCCAGCAGCCAGGTGTTGGCAGGGCTGTGCTCACTTTGAGAACTTCTCGTGGTGGTTGCTGAAAGTCCTTGCCTTCACCCTAGTCTATGCCTTCATTGGCACATGGCACTCTCCCTTTGTGTCTCTCCCTGTGTCTCCTCCTTGTGAGGACACAAATCATATTGAACTAAAACCCACCCTACAGGCGCACCTGGGTGGCTCAGTTGGTTAAGCATTTGCCTTTAGCTCAGGTCATGATTCTGGGGTCCTGGGATCAAGCCCCACATCAGGATCCCTGCTCAGCGAGGAGTCTACTTTTCCCCGTCCCTCTGCCTACTGCTCCCCCTGCTTGTGCTCTCTCTCTTTTTCTCAAATGAATAAATAAAATCTTTAAAAAAAAACCCAAACCAAATCCACCCTACTCCAGTATGACCTCATCTGAACTTACACCTTAATTACAGCTGCAAAGACCTATTTCCAAATAAGGGCCCATTCCCGGGTATCACAGGCGAGGACACAGGCATATCTTTTCGGGAGACACAATTCAACGTGTAATGGTTAAGAAGGCTCCTTTTCCCTCTAAGGGTCGTGTGAGATTGTATGAGTGGAATCACTTAACATTTTCTTGTTTCAGGATAACCTGCTGAAGAAAAGCCCAACATGCATCCCTGTGGTTTTCTTCCCTCCATGTTCAGGTAAGTGTAATAAGCAAAAGTGGGGGGATCATTGAAACCACACTCTCCAACATTGTCCCTCCTATCTTCTGCATGAGTCCTAAGAAAGGACTAGGGCCTGAGGACTGCAAATGGTGTTTCTTGCCACACAGTGACAGATGCCACAACCGGGATCATTTTGTCCCAGTGCTGTTTGGGTCAACACTCACAGCGACTTTCTGGGTCAGGCCAAGGCAACTCCTTCTGCTGTTTTCACTGGGGGAGAAGTGTGTAAAGGTAATTTGAGGGCTTTTTTCCCTGCATGAATGTGTCTTGGAGAGAACAGGAGGGTTGTTGGCTTGAACTACAACATACACCTTGAAACTGTTCACTTGATTCCACCAGATCTAACTGCCATCATTCAGCTTTGTCCATACTTTTTTTTTTCTTTAAGATTTATTTTATTTATTTGAGAGAGAGAAAGAAAGGGAGATGGCAGTGGGGAAGGGCAGAAGGGGAAGGAGAGAGGAGGAACACAAGCAGACTGTGTGCTGAGTGTGGAACCTTACACGGGGCTCAATCTCATGACCCTGAGATCAGACCTGAGCTGAAACCAAGAGTTGGACGGTCAACCGACTGCGCCACCCGGGTGTCCCGTCCATTCCTCACATGCGCTCAGATTGATTCCTTAAAAACCTCAATTGAATCGTGTCACTTTCTCGTTTAAATTTTCTATGATTCTTTTCTCTTTCCTTTGCATTTAAATGAAATCCATAAGGCGTGGTCTACTGGGCTCTTTTCAGCATTTGTAAGGACATCTTGGAGTCAGCCGATTCATTTGGCCTGACTTGGGTTATACACTTGACCCTATGACCAAGACAGACGTGACCCTCTGATAACCAGATTTCTAGAGGAGGGAAGGGGTCAGTGCCATCCGGATCGTATGCACTCCTGCAGGGGAGTACTGGGACCTTAAGGGAGATCAGTGAGCCCTTGCTGGAAGAAGGATGCCAGGCAGGCTGTAAAGACAGATGTCCACCCCATGACAAGGGGCCAGCATGCGTCCTTCTCCTACTGCAAAGTTCTCTGCCGGCAATCTGGCAGAACTGGGACAAATGTAGTAGCCATGGGTCTATGGGGAGACGGCTGGGCAGAAAAGACATGAGAGGCAAATGTTTACTTCAGAAAACCACAAGGAAGATATGTGAATAAGGAAGAGAAGAAAACGAGGAAAACGAAAACAAAAACAAAACGAGGATTTGAAGCCCAGGGAAGGGTGCTACTCCCATTTTCCGGAGCATGTACAGTCTGAGTTCTAGAAAGGCCTGTTGCTTCTTGCTCTAGATCGCTTCCAGGGTCACTCAGATGGGATGGGAGGGCTACAGTGCAGTGAACCAGGTGGGTAGGAACTTCCTTCTTCCTTCTTGGTTCTTCGGATCCACTTTCTGGGGGGCAGCAGGAGAGAGCCAGCCTGTCTCCATGCAGAGACTCCAGCACTGACTGCCCGGCTGACTGAGGCCGGCCTGCAGTGACCTGACTGCATGTCAGGCGGGGGAGTGAGGGCGGGGGGCCAAACCCAGCTGCCCCCACTAGAAACCCCACCATTCTGGGCCAGAGGTGCCTGAGTTGGTGCAGCAGCTTTGCTCAAAGCCATGTGTCTTCCTTCTGTGGCTCTGGTTTTCAGTTCTAGAGTTCTTTGTCATAATATGTTTACACTCACAGGGTCAAAGGCTGAGTAAATATTTTGTGAGGCAGATTTGTATCTTAGGGAAGCTGAATATGCATGTGATAATGCTTTTGAGTTGGCAGTGGGGCCTTTGGTGGAGAAATCAGTGAGAGATTGGATACAGAACGGCTTGTGAGGATTCGCTCCGCTCCCAGCTCCGCTCCGAAGGTGGCCTTGAAACCACACGCTCATGGAAGTCAGGACCGGAGGCAGCCCCAGCACCGGCCACATGTGTCTGCCTCATGCGTCCCCATTGCTGTCTCCCTAGTCCTGAAATGAGACAGCCCGTGTGATCTGTGGTAAAGAACTGCCAGGTGGCCATGCTCAGCACAGGGTCCCGTCCAGAAGACACATCCGTGTGACACCCACAAAGCATTGAAAATACATCTAAATTGTTACCAAAATCATTCCAAGAGAAATAGAAACATGCTGCCCAATTCATAGCAAAATGTCCCCAAATATCACTCTGTTCTTCCAAACCTCTTGGAGTCTCAGTTTTCTCATCTGAAGAGTCTGCAAAATAATTTTGTCCACTTTGCAGGGTTTTGGGGGGGGGGGCACCTTAAAAACCTCAATTGAATCATGTCACTTTCTCGTTTAATCTGTGATTCTTTTCTCTTTCCTTTGCACTTAAATGAAATCCACAAGGCGTGGTCTACTGGACTCTTTTCAGCATTTGTAAGGACATCTTGGAATCAGCGGATTCTTTTGGCCTGACTTGGGTTTTACACTTGACCCTATGGCCAAGACATAACCTCTGATAACCGGATTTCTAGAGGAGGGAAGGGGTCAGCACAACAGTACCTCGAAAGGGCTGGGCGTGGTGCCTGGCTCATATTAAGCTCCCATCCCGGGCAATGCAAGAATGCCAGGATCTCGTGAAGTTCGCTTGGACCTGAGAAAGAACCTTGTGGATACAGCAACACACTGATACACTCATGGACTCTGAACACCACCATTTCCCCAATGACTTCCTTAGAGGACACAGCCTCCTTCATCCACCAGTCAGAGTGCAGTCGGAGCCCCAAAGGAAAGGTATTCGCAGAGAGTAAGCTGGGGAGGGGCAGGCTCGGGGTTCCGTCTGCTTATTGTTTTCTACCTGAGGTGCTTAGGAAAATGGCCATCTGTAGCTACATCCAAAACCTTCAATGGAAGGTGCAGCACGGTTGGGAAAAGTTGGGAATTTCCACGAGACCACCCAGAAAGTTCTGAGAACTCCAATCAAATTATCATATTATTAATCAGGGCTCTCTCAACATCGATCCCAGCCTCCTTCCCCTTGCCTTCCTCTACGAGAAAGGTGGGAAGATGAAAAATTCACCTTCCTTGGCTCCGAGCTAGGAGTGGCCACGTGACACGGTCTAGCCAATCAAATGGAAGTGATCGAGCCCTGGGGATTTCCAGGAAGACTTTCCTTTCCACCTGCCCTTCCCTTCTTCCTGGTTCCCCTCTGAAACGCAGATGTGATAACTCAACCTACAACGGCCACTTTGAGTTCCTGAGGAAAATTCATGAGAATCACAGAGACTTCAATCCTGACGTCGTAGAGCGTGTTGAACCAACAGCATGAGAAGTCTACTGTACTTCTTGTATGAGGAAAAAAAAAAGAAGAAAGAAACCTCTTCCATGCTTAAGCCATATATCAGTTAAGGTGTAGTCTCTGCTCCCACAACAAAGCAATGCTACAAGTCAGTAGCTCAAACCAAATACTTCATTCTGTCTCCAGGGAAGCAGTTCAGACGTGATCCGTAGAGAGCTGGCTGGCTTCTCTGTTCCCTGAGTCCGCCCAAGGTTCCCGCATGTTCTTGGTTGAGGCTTTACCATTTCCTGGAGCGTTGCTGTCTATGACATATTCCAGGTTGGGGCAATGGAACCATGCTTGCATTTCAAACCCTAGAAAGGGGCTGGAGGCCAATTAGTTGCCTTTGTAAGGGGTACGACCCAGGAGTTGCAGAAGTCACCACTGCTCACATCCCATCGGCCAGACCTTAGTCACAGGGTGTTGCCTCGCTGCATGGGAAGCTGGTAAGTATCGTCTCTGGCTGGGTAACTATATGAGGGGGCAGGGAGTGATTTTACAATTAAAAGGAAGAAAGAGTAATGGATATTTGGTGACCATTAGTTGTATTGATGGTATTTTTTGGTTTACCTAAATGCATTCTCTAATAAAAACATTAATAATAAAGTCATTAAATGTATTAAGCTCTTATTATACAGTAGGTCCTATTTTTAGTGCTTAATGTTTAATGTTCCATTTATTCAGAATTTCTAATGTAGAGGGGTTGAGAGGATGATTATTCCAGAATCTTTCTTTAGAGCTTTCTTTCCAGGTTATTCCTGGAAATCAGAGAAAGGACTTATAGGTGGTTCATCATGACTTAAGCTCACTAGAAATTATCCTGGATGGTATGAGCACAGAAACCAAGGGTAAAGTTATTTCAGAATTGGTTTAATCATCAGGCATGTGAGTCACAAGGGGCCTGCTCTGGATGGTTCTTCACGTGGCCTTCTGTCAGAGATCTAGCAGGATCTAGCATGGGGCTCCTTCTTCAAAAATTATGAAGAATTTCAAGATGGCGATAGCAGAGTGTTAAGCCAAGTTCAGGGCCCTTCTGAGTGTGGGGCACAGGGTGACAACTCAGGTCACACGGCCATGGCCTAGAGTCCCCAGAGGGGATGCCACCATCATCAGGGCAAACAGTGGCAGAGCACAGGTGTGTGAGCCCTTGGGTGGTGAGATCTGGGTTCCAGTGTTGACATTACAGACATTGTAATGACTACATTACAAATGGAGTCATTTGTAAAGTATTAAGGACCAATCGTATTAAGCTCAGTGGGTGGCATGCTGTCGCCCTTAGGAAATGACAGTTCTCTTTTTTTCGATGGATTTATTCTTTCTGGGTTAACATATTTACTAACATACTGCGTCTATCTGGAACGCTGTGGAGAATGCCACAGCCTGTAGGACGGGCGAGACGAGTGTCGGATTCTCACTGTGCAGTCACTTCCACGGAGCCATGCTGATGCCACAGTACCCCCTCCACCACAGGGAGAAAATGGCTTCATTCTCTTTGCCAAATTCCCTGCCTCTCCATACCTTTGGAGTTTCTAAAAATGTTCCACTGAAAGCAGAAGTTCATTTCTCAAATAGCACTTGTCCCACATCCACTTGGTGGTAGTCTAGTGAAACCATCATGACCCCGTGGGGCCCCTGCATCCTGCAGCAGATGGAAGCAAACTGTTCCGAGCTCCTGGGAGGCAGCGGGCACCTCTTGGGAGATCTGGATAATGCGCATCTGTCAGGCAGTCATTTGGAGTTTGCAGGTTAGCAAGTGACACCTGCCTCCCCCGGAAGCCTCGCCTGATCCCTGGAGGGGAGTGGTGGCCTGCGGTCGGCCACGAGGACATTTCCAGGCCCTCGGCGAGCTCTATCCTGGAGCCAGGAATCCGCGGGTGTCACGTAGAGGGTTTTGCTTTGTTTTTGTTTTTAATGAAAACGGTGGCTTTTTGTCCTAGTTTGGTGAGGAACAGGTTCTTTCTATTGTTCTGAAAGCAGCTATCGGGGGCTGCCAGGCTTCTGCTGTCCAGGTAGAGAAGCAGCCTAAGGCACCTTCAGTAATGGGAGGTCTTGCCCACTGGACACGGCGCGCGAGGGGCTTAATCACATGCTGACTTTTGAACTTGGCAACATGAGCCCAACCTCTGCCTATTGGAACAGACAGTGCTTAAAACAACCTGAGAAACGTGTTGATTAGGAGCATGGTAAATAATTAGGAGCTGCTGCATTTTGGTGTTGTTGTTGTTGTTGTTGTTGTTTTTTAATGGCACGGTATGAAGAAGCCTCAGAAATGAATAAATCAGAAGGGGTCGTGCAGACAGTCCGTTCTTATGTCTCTGAGTCCCATTTCCGGCTCTGCAGTTTTTGCTGGTGTATTTGGCTTTGGCGCGTGCGAATGGCACCTGGAGTCCCGGGCTCTGAACGCGCGGAGTGAGTTCGATGACCTCCCAGAGCTCCTTCTCCTACAAAAGGTCAGTTCTTTTGGTTCAATTGCACAAACAAGTCCAAACGGCTGGATAATCATTCCTACCGCCTCTGGCCCCAGGCATACCCCAGGGAATATTCAGTAGTCGGCATTACATTTTGAACTTCTTAGTCTACAAAAGTCAGTTGTTCTCTCCAGCCAGTCCCGGAACCCTCCAGTGGTCTGATTGAGTTTTCCTGCTGCTATTTAAACACCAACGCAGAGAGTCAGCGTTTACCAAACATAAATGTTGAGGTGAAGACTTGACATTTATTTTCCAAGTGAGAGGCCATCTTCCCATCATAGCATCCAGTTTGTTAGATATTCTTTTTATTAGAACAAATGATTCATATGAGCAAATAAATATAAATCAGCTTATTAAGCTGGCAGGCTAACATGACCTCCGCTTGCGAGGCTTTTATCGAAAAGGTAGATTCTGGTTTTTCAGAGGGGATTTGCACTTGCCCAGTTATGACTCTCAGAGTACGGCAAGGTCATGGTCTCACAGAGCATCTGATGTACCAATTTGTTGTGTCTCTCCGTCAAGCTTTATTTTGTGAAGGCTGGGGTACGATGATACTCAAGGAAGTTAGTAGAAAATGGAATAAAGCACTGGAGGGAGGGACTTATATCCAAATCATGACTGCAAGAACCTCCTTCGAACAGCTCATCACAGTTCACTGGTGGGGTTTTGGAGAATGACTGCATGAATTTGTATGAGAACAAAGTGGTGCTTGGTTTAGACAGTTTGGATCCTGAGCGGTATCTTAGTGGTTGTACCTCTGCTTGACCTTGTCTTTGTGGTTTCACGTGGTTAAACCACCCTGCCTCTCATCCTTCTTGGGATCGGAGGGGTCTGTGATCAGTCTGGTGGAGGGCCAGGCACTGTTCTGCCCTAAACCTCAGGAAATAACTTCTGAGCAAGACTCGTTATGTACTTTGTGGGGTCCAGTGAAAAATGAAAAATTGGGGCCCTAATTCAAAAATTATTAAGAATTTCAAGAAGGTAATAGCAGGGCTGTGCTTAGGGTCCTTCTGAGCAGAGGACTGTGTCACTGCACATGAGATATGCTCACGAAACTGGCCTTGCCTTTCAGGGTGGCGAGCACGGGAATAGGTCCCACTGTCTCAATCTTGGCTCCGCTTACTGAGAAACTAGTAGGGAGTTGGATCTCTCAGAAATGGAAGGACAGCCTCCCACCCTCGCTGCCTTGATGCAGTGGGTCTATGCTCTGGGAAGGGATAGATTTCCAGACAGTGCCACATTAAGTTCTGGGGAAGAAGCAGGTACAGAACGCTGGTCCCAGTGTGTGGTTACAACAGACCGTTCAGGGCCAGAAAGGAAAGTTGGAGGACAAATTTCCCTGCTAGGTCTGCCCCAGTCCTGATGCCCCTGCCTGCTCCTTGATCCCCTCCCTGATCCCACAGACTAGTGAATCACTGAAATGGCATTACCAATGAACCTCATGCGGCCTCTTACCTTTAATATGAAGACAATTCCAACAGCACTCAGGGATCCAAGGAGCAGATGCAAGGAGACTATATCACCCCCATCCCTACTTATTTGAGACAAATCACAGGGCTGGGAAGACTCACTTCAAAACAGAAAACCAACAACAGGGGACTCATGAAATGTAATACATGGCAGGCAATGATGATGAACATATATTTGAAGAAATGAGGTTTAGATATGAAATCCTTATAGGAATGTGAAAAGTACTTATATGAAAGAGGAGACGTTAATTAGACTGAAATAAAAGAGACGTTGGCATAGGTAAGACAAAAATTTGTGGGAAACTCATAATGCCAAAATAGAATTTAAAATGATGTTATGATCATTTTAGAGAAGAACTGACACTGTGGACAATTTTTATCAGATGTGGAAATTAGGCTTGAGAAAACCCTCCCAGATGCAGAGGAAAGGTCAAAGAGAAGTTAATCAGAGAGATAATAATTGCGATGGAAATGAGATTACAGCCTTAGGAATCTAAGTAGAGTTGCTCAGGAAGAGAAAAAATATTCAAAGATATAACAGAAGAAAACTGTCCTGAACTGAAGAAAGATCTGAAGCCCTAGATTGGAAGAGTGCTCTGTGTATGGGTAAAATTAATTAGAAATTGCAAAGACCGAGACCAATGTCCATGTCTTGAATTTTCTTGAATTTTTAAAGCATCCCTAGTTACTTAGAATGGAAAAAAAAAAGTCAGGCTGGCTTTGGAATTTTCTGCTACGTTGGATTCCATAAGGCAATGGAACAATATTCCCAGAGGTTTGTGAGTGAAAAGACCTGTGAAGAATTCTATGGTGTCAGTCGAAGCAGACACTTTTTGTGCTCTGCACCATGTTCTCTCTGGATGCCTATGATTTCAGCTACCTTTGTGGCACCTGTGGTGGCAGTTCCCAGACACGCTATCAGCTTCCCACCTCCAGCGATTCTGGGGGCCTTTCTGCCTCTGGGGTTTTTCCAAAGATGAGGAAGCCAGAAGTGAAAGAGAGTTAATGGTCCTGGAGGGCAGCTTGGCCAACTGGAGATGGAAGTTGGCGGATGAATGCCCTGGCCTCCTACCCTTTGTGGACAGTTTTGAGGCACATTCTCCATGTTCCCTCAGGGGTCCTCAGTGGCATCGAGACCCAAGTGCCCACAATGGGGCACCAGCTCAATCATAGCCCCCTTTTTGTTTTTCTGTCTTCTCTGTCTCTCTTTGCTTCCTTCCTGCTGTGTCATGGGAACAGATTAAGCTACTCACACCCAAGTCTTCATCTCAGGCTCTCTTTTGGGCAAAATCTACATTAAAACCTCCCCCAAGTTCTTCTTTTTGTATGAAGGCAACAGAAAGAAATTCTCACATATTTAAGGACTCAGAAGATATACAACTAAATACTCTTGGTGATAAAATTACATTAACATATATTGCAGCCAATGAGAGATGAGCAAAGGAGAGACCTCATGAATGAGGAAATGTGTGATGAAAATTTGAAAAAGACCTACAGAGAGCATAGAAACCAATTAAGCATGGAATTATCCAAATGACTATAGTAAATGTGGTCTTAAAGCAATGTAAATATTACAACTCTGGAAAATAAAAGACAGTGAAAAACAACATAATAATAAACACCAAGAAATATTGTCTCTTGATGTCGATTAGTCAAAGTACATAGCATAAAATAGAAATTTTGAAGTCTAAAAGCTACACCCCTAAGATTAAAAGCAATCTTATCCCTTCTGCCTCTGGCCCCGAGTCATCCAGTTCCCCATCCTGTAAACAACTGCCTTACTAGTTTACTTTGCATCTTTCAAAAATATTCAATACATATTCCAGAAATTTCATATGTACTCCCCTCCTTATTTTCCCCCACAAATGACACTAGAGATCCTTGCTTTTCTCACTTATTGAATTTTGAATAGTACATTTTGAAAATCATTTCATTACAATTGCAGAATATTCCTTTGTATGGATGAATCTCAAATTATTTCTTCAGTCTCCCATGAAGGGCCTCTAGACTATTTCTAATGTATTGTCATTATAACAGGGCTCCATTGAATAAACTTAGCACAGGTATGGGGTTACCTGTCCCCTTCCCCCTTGGAACTCTCACCTCTGTAGCTTTCTGTGATACTATGCTATTTGTCTGTCCTGAGACTTCTCTGGTTGCACCTGTTTAGTCTCCTTTGCTAACTCCCCTTGTTCCCTGAATGTCCCCGGAATAACTCGAGGCTTGCTCCTGAGATTTCACTTCTCTCTCTACACTTTCTCTCTAGGTAGGCTCCTCCATTCCAGGGCTTCAGAACCATCTATATGCTGATGATTGCCCAAATTCTACCTCCAATCAAACCTCACTTCTGACCTCCAGTGCCTGCATGATATCCTCACTCACATCTCCCATCTTACACCCCAAACAGGATTCCGACCCTGTTGTTTCCCTCCAACCCTGTTCATCTTCCAGTCTTCCCCAAATCATATAACCATAGCAACATCTCTCTAGTTTCTCAAGCCAAATCATGGATACAATTCTTCCTCTAAAATATATCTACAGTCCTACCATTTTCATGCCTTCAGTGCTACCACTCCTGTACAGACTGCCACCATCTTTCTCATGGGCCATGCCAGAACCCTGGCTGGTCTGTCTTTTTCCACCTGTGCCTCATTAATCTGCTCCCCATTCAGCAGCCAGAGGGACTTTGAAGGTAGTGAATCAGACTTCTGTCTCCATGTTATGGCAGTTGTCATACTGTAATATAATGACTTGTTTTTGTCTTTGACTTTCTGCAAGATTGGGGTCCCCTTGAGACACAACTTATCATTGACTCTCCAGCTCCTAGAACACTGGGTCTACCTATCAAAGTAGGAAATTCACATGGAACTGAGTTTCCAAATTACAAAGAAGAGTACATTTAAGTCAGGTGAAGAAGACATTTTCTGAATCACTACTGAAATATGAAGGGTCTGTTAGGGCAAATGTTGGGTACCCTGACCCATCTTCCAACTCAACCACCTTTCCTCTTCTCATTCTTTGATCTTTAGGTGACTTGAGAGAGGGCTTTAAATGAAGCAAAGATCTCTCTCTGGGCTGCCATGTTCCTGAGTCTTTGGAAAGGTCCCCTGTCAGTGTATAGGGAACTCTAACAATAAAATGAGAGTCCTGTTAGACTTTCAAGATTTCGTGTTATGATTCTATTTGTGAACAATAATGATTACCATGATCCATTCCTCTGTATAGACATTTTAAATACTGGTTAAGCAACTGAGAATTAATTTATTGGTAATGAACATTTTCAACTTCATTAGATACTCAGAAGCCTACTACATTATCATTATCTGGATGCTAAATTTTAATTGCATGCAGCCTGGTCCCTCAGTAATTAACACATTGTATATCCCACCTAATTCACAAACTAATTGTCATTTCTTAGATCTTAATATTACTTGCTAATTTTGCCAAGGATAAAAAAAATCTGACTGTCAAAACTCCAGAGAAAATGACATTATACAGGCACAATAGTGACAAAACAAGTTAATTTATTGCAAAGTCACCGAGAAAAGGAGTTTTTAATTGCATATTTGTTACCTTCATAAAAGACATAAATGGCTTTTTAGTTACATATTTGCTTATTTCTTACATATTAAAAAAGTGTTAACAAGCCTGATTAAAATTAATTGCAAGGTCCAAGATCTGAGCGGAGATACTAGCATTAGCAAACTTCTAATTGAAGCTGAGAGAAGGAGAATGCGAAGAGATGCTGGGTGGAACGGGAATCAGAACAGATGTTTGACTGTGGAGATGGAAAATAATTAAATGACCCGCCAAGAAAAAGAGAACCTAAAGGGAAAAATCAAACTTGATAATAAATAGGAAAAAATTTATCTTAACAATAGTAACCATTGGAAACAGTGATTTGCTTCTAAAGGCTCAAGATGGAACCATAACCAATGTTCTCAGACGACCTTAAAAGAAGCCCACTCTGTGGGTATAGTCTGGAAAGCTATAATTGTGAAAATGCTTCTCACATCACACAATTGCTTGGTAACTTTCCAAATCAATGTTGATTCCTTCTATATGCAGCAGGTTCTATATGAGCTTCTATTGGCAAAACATGGCCTCTTTGATGACCTGGGACTGCCATATCTTTCAGAGATACAGGCAGATGGGAAATACTCTAACCTTTTATTTGCATGGTTGGTCGTTGGTGGTGATGTTTTGGTTGTTCCTAATAAGAAAGAATGACATCATTCCTGATGTGATGTTTCCCTAGTACTGTTTACATCCAAATGTCCTGCAGTCCAGTCATTATGGACACAAAGGGAAGATGTTTTTGAGCATTAGCACATTCACTATGTCTCCAGAAATGAGAAGCAGCTTTCCTTGGTCATGACAGATAACAGAATATGTCTTCTAAAACAGGGTTTCCCCAGAAAAAGGATTTTTTAAGAATAAGAAGGAAAATGGCCATATATATATATATATATATATATATATATATACACCATGTGTAGAAGGATGTGTAGATGCCTGTATGTCCCATGAATCCCTTACACTGTTCACTTTTTCGACTTGCTGTCGTGCTACATTTGAACCAACATCGTTTTTTATTGTTTCAGCAACAATTAAAGGAGTCATCCATTCTGTTTATAAAGATTGTTTCCTACAAGGTTATCCATTGATTGGAAATCCTCTTATCCAATGCAATTAACAATGGTTATCTGTCAGTTAATTGAAAGAGTTGGCTAAAGTAGGAAATGGTTAAAGATGACATATGACGACTGTACTCAAAATATTTTATTTTTACTTAAAACTTATATATGTGCATTAATTTACTAATATTTTCCTATGAGGCTTTTTCTGAGACAGTAGGCTTGTTGGTTACATTCCACATTGGCTTACTCACATTCAACAAATCCATAAGGCATAGCCTATCATTTTGGGAGTTAATTTATTTAAACAAGAAAGAATTTCAAAGTAATTGTGAAGTAGTTTAAGTGCAAGATTATCCTAGATTTAATTTTTGCCCTTCTTGTAGAGTTTTCTCTTCTGTAACTAATAGAACATTAAAAAGATGTCTCACCCTTATCCAGCCTTTTCAGAGGCTACTAGGTTTAGTTCGGGAGTTATTCCACCTGGGTGGGGCATTTGCTAAAGATTATATAAATGTGTAAAAGAACCTCTAGTTTAACAGTTAAATCTGGAAATAAGTAACGGGAGTTGGTGTTTTTTAAAAAAGTTAGAATGGCCAAAATCAACAAGACAGT
>CM052812.1:63720718-63753860 GCA_028533885.1 Nasua narica | reverse complement strand
AAAAAAAAAAGGTACATCTAGGTGACAGAATACTATAAAGATACCCAAACCATTTTTGTAACATATTTAATGACCTGGAAAACAGTTCATGATATAGTAAGTGAAAAAGCAGGGTACAACACAACAAGTGTAATATTATCCCGTGTTTGCAAAATAAGAAAATGTGTATCTACAGAAGATTGGATATTAGGTTACTAAAAACACACTGAAATATCAACAGAGTTTCTATCTGAATGGCGGAATTAAAGGCAATATATATTTTCTTCATGCTTTTCTATGATTTCAAAAATTCATCTATATTGAACAAACATTCTATCATAAAGGATACATTTTAGTTCTATGCTAAAAAGCATATGAGGGTCATTTCTGGTAAATCTCTTAAGGAGAAGGTGCCTGGGTGGCTCAGCCAGTTAAGTGTCTGCCTTCGGCTCAGGTCATGATCCCAGGGTCCTGGGATCGAGCCCCACATCAGGCTCCCTGCTAGGTGGGGAGTCTGCTTCTTCCTACCCCTCTGCACCTCCCCACTGTTTGTGCTCTCTCTCTCAAATGAATAAATAAAATATTTAGACTCTATCCAAGGTATTCTGCTGGTTGTTGTACCTTTCCAAAGGGACAGTCTGAGGGGGTGACAAACCCATTAAGGGAAGTGAGACCCCTGAGTGAACTGGCTGTACTTTTGGAAGTGGAATTCCTAGCGGGAGCACATGCCCCCTCAGTCTTAAATTTTCTCTTGGTGCCAAAGACAGAGACATGGGTGATGGGTTTCCAAGACCTATTGTTCCGGAACACTTAGTGATTCAAGGCAGAGAACTGGTTCTTTTTTAGCCTTGGTGAAATCTTTGACTTTTTTTATTTTTTTTAAAGATTTTATTTATTTATTTGACAGACAGAGATCACAAGTAGGCAGAGAGGCAGGCAGAGGGGGGTGGGAAGCAGGCTCCCTGCTGAGCAGAGAGCCTGATGTGGGGCTTGATCCCAGGTCTCTGAGCTCATGACCTGAACTGAAGTCAGAGGCTTTAACCCACTGAGTCACCCAGGCGCCCCAAATCTTTGACTTTTGAGAGGGAAATTTAGGACTCATCCCACTTCATTCCAGGCCCCAAAGGGAGAAATGTCTTTTGTAGAATTAAACTATGGCAGCTTTCCTACAACATTCAAATTTATGGAACAAAAAAATGTATGGAACTCACGGCTATTTGGAAGTCCCCATTTTGATTAGAAACTTTTAGAAGACCCAGACCCAAATGCCTCTCTTTGGTGTTGGGTAGTGAGCCTTGAGAAGGGCATTCCTGTGCCCTGGGGCCAAAGCATAACCTGAGAATTTCTTCCTGGAGATTTTGGCAAGGTGTGTCAAGAGTTCTAAGCTGTAATATATTGATTCCATAATTCTACTCTTGTTGTTTCCATAAGATATGTATCGTATGGAAATAATCAGGGAGGTACAGAAAGAGTTAAGAATGTTCACTACAAAGGTATTTACACCAGTGGAAAATGGAAGATAAGTTAAATGCTCAACAGTAGAAGATTTAGTTAAACAAAGGATACACCCACAAATGCACACAGTTAATTTATCAATAGTCAAGCTTCAGAGGAACCCTTGATAACATGGGAAAATCTCAGAATATAACAGATTATAAAATATGCAGTGGTTGAGATTTTGTAAAAGAGAAAAGGTAGGTAAGCTTATAGAAAAATATTGGAGTATGCCCCAGTGTTAACTGTCCATTTTTGGTAAAATTATGAGTTATTTCCTAAAGACTCAATTTAATTTAATTAAAAAATAACATTCTAACATAGTGAAAGGTATTTATTAAAAGCTAGGACCCCTCCCAGCCCTCCACCACACCACACAGACACCTCCCCTTCTCGAATGCAACCCTTCCCAATTTTTTGTGGTTCCTTCTAGAGACATTCTATACATATTATGGTGGATTTGTATTTTCTCCATCCTACTTTTATGTATTTTCCAAATCAAAAAGGAAAACAGATATTTCAACAGTGTGTTTCACTTAGTTGTTCTAAACCTCCACCAGCAATTTCCCACAGATCTTGAATTACTGTTATATCACATCAAGGAAACGATGGCACAGAAGTTATTCAACATTCCACTTAATTTCCGTTTATATCGTGGAATGAAAAACAGCTTCTTACAATTTTACTTAAATAACCGATTTTGATACTGTTCTATTAGTCCTGCTAACAGCATGAAGGCCCCGAAATTAAATTGTTCCACTTCCTTCTCTGTAATTATATACAATTAAAATGGTTACAGACCCTAAAGTTTTCTTCCAAGCTCCAGACCCTTCAACTGTCATTTTTTATTATCTTGAAGTCCAACACTTCTTAGTAACACTTTGTGTACAGCGAGTTAAGTGAAAGAGGAAATATTATATTTAACTGATGTGGGTGTTCTTTAATTAATCTGAATTAGCTTTTGTGATATGGGTACTAATTGTTTTCTTTGAAAAAAAAATCACCGTAGATGTGTGATTCTTCTATGCCTGTTGCTCTTCAAGAAAATAGTTAATTGCAGAAAACAGGAATGTTAACCGTCCTCAAATAAATAATCAGCATTGCATCAGAAGAGGGGCACTTAATCCAACTTTCTGGCTTGCACGAACGGGAGGCATGTCGTGTTTGTGATCAGTAGTTTTCTCTGACTTCTGATGTTTGCTTTACATATATTCATAAGGTATGAGGACTAATTATAGCATGAAGTTGGAGTAACAAGGGCTTCATTGGTTTACTTTTTTAATGACTTCTAAAGGCTATACATCAGAATATCTAAAACTATCAGTGGACAAGGTAAAAAGCCAGTCCCTGTTTGGAACTAGAGAGACAATGAAGCAAAATTATTGTTATTCTTTCAAGATTGCTGGATTCAGTTTACTACCAAAATGTAAACGGCTTCTACTCGACTGACAGACTTAGTTGTGGTTACCACGCTCCCCCTCATTAAGCCACCCGTTCTGAGATGAGAGTGTTTTGAGCATTTACACAGAAGTGTTATCCTAACAAGAGCAATGAGTTAAGAGCGCTTGGGAATCAAGGTACGGCTGAATCATTAAACTTTACAGAGACCATTAAACCAATATTCTTTTTTTTTTTAAAGATTTTATTGTTTATTAGAGAGAGAGAGAGAGCACAAGTAGGCACAGCAGCAGGCAGAGGGAGAGGGAGAAGCAGGCTCTCTGCTGAGCAGGGAGCCCAACGCGGGGCTCGATCCTAGGACCCTGGGATCATGACTCGAGCTGAAGGCAGCCGCTTAACCGACTGAGCCACCCAGGCGTCCCTTAAACCAATATTCTCTTTCTTGAATTTGTTCACAGCATTTTCTGATTGCTTTTTAATGAATATAAAGCCTTCTGCCGGATCCCGTCCCCTCCTCCCGCCAAAAAAAAAAAAAAAAAAGAACCTTAAAAAAATGATTAAAACTTGGTGACCTATTATACACGCTCTTTATTTACATGGCATTTTTTCCATTAGGAAACAGGATAGCATCTTTGAATCTAGTCATTTGTGGCATGTGCCCGTGTATTATCTGTATTTTTCATCCAAGCGAGCAGGGCTCTGGCGGAGTAAATAGCCACGTGGAGCAGTGGTGAATTATGCGTGCCTTTCCCCCCGAAACGGTTCATGGATTTTAGTCGTTAGAACTCGAAATATCTTCCTGTGCTTGACTTCATCATTTTGGACTTTGGCTCCCACCTCTCCCACAGACTACACAGTTGCTCCTTCACACATGGTGAGCAGAGGTAAAATACTGTGGGAAGAAAGACAACACAGAGGTCAAGTGATAAAAGCATGCCATAAGCCTTTTCCACTAGAAAAACGATTTTCCAAACACTCAGGATCACATGCCCTTTATTTTAGCCCCAAATCTTTGAGCATCACTGGCTTAATTCATTGCCACCAAATCAGATCTACTCTGTACACATTTCTGAAGGGCCCGCGGCATGCACGGCACGGGGTTAGAAGAATAACCCGGGCGGCTCAAGCTCCATCTGGGGTTGTGGGTGACAGGTGTGTACAGCACATCCCCGTGCTGGCTGGATGGGAGAGGGGCCCAGCGAGAGTCACTGCTGGGGCCTTCAGGGAAGTCACAGGTCGGCTGATATGACAGGGGGCACTTCAGGTGGGACTTGCACTGAGCCTTGGAGAATGGAAGAGGCCTGTAAAGATGGGAAGAAGCAGGAAAGGTCCCGAGGGCAGGGGCCAGGCATGAGCAAAGACCCAGATGAAGGATCACCAAGGAAGGCCTGGGTTTGGGACATCTGCTTGCTGGAGAGGAGCTCTGGTTTCTCAGATAGGAGAATGTCATTACTGAAGACCACACAAGATAGGTCTTTGGGGTGGTGTTCAAACAGCACTGGTAGGTTTGGCCTGTGGGCTCTGCTGGATGGCATTCCTACTGGACGGCCAGCCATGGTGGAAGGGCCCTGGCACAGAGCAAACAATGTGGGCCGTGTGCTTCCGGTCTCCACATCGGCCACTGGGCTCCTTAGACTCAGGCAAGGAGAACGATTCTTAGTGGAAAGAACAAGATTGGAGGGACAGACCACACCCCAGGTTGTGCCCTTTCTATACCCCTGTGCCTTGTCACTCCTTGGCCTCCCAAAGACCCCTTCTGGGCAGATCATGTGAGAAGCAGCGATGGGATCTTTCTTTCTTTTCCCCGGTACCGTCGAAATCGAGTACAATTTTTTTTCTAAGTTCAATTTTGTTAAAATTATATTTGCACTGTGTTTTAATGAAGTCATTTAATTTTTCTCTAGATTCACAATTTTGATGATTTTTCCCAAAGCAAGGCGTGTAGGTAGACTTCCAGGCCAGGGAGCCCTGGGGTTTGGGGCGCTCTCCCTGGTATGGCTCTGATGATGAGAATAATGGTAATGACACGGTAATAATCACTACTCTTCATTGATCTCTCGCTCCATGCTAGACGCTGTTTTAAGAAGTCTCTCTATATTAACTAATTTAATGTTCATAGCCACCAGTGAGGCAGTTGCTGTGATCTCCATGATGATGAAAGGAGGCCCAGAGAGGGTAAGCTACTTGTGCAGGGATGCCCAGCTAGCACAGAATGGAGAGCCAGATAGGACCAGGTCATTTGCGTGTAAGTGCATGCTGTAGCACCAGCTGTATGACCTCAGTGTGACCTTGGCCATTAATTTATTTGCTCATTTATTCATTCATGGATGGCCTGCTAGGCACAGCACGAGCACCGCAGCTTAACTTCATTTGAAAAGTCAGGCAAAGATAGCAATGGTTCAAACCCGGGGGGGTACGAGCAGTAGGAGGGATGAGCACCCCCTGTGCTGTGTGAGCCCAGAAACAGGACCTCTGAGCAGACTGTGGATTGGGGAGAAGAAGGGGGTGTCAGGGAACACCTTCCAGAGTGAGAGATCCTTAAGCATTGGTCAGACCAGAGGGGAGAAGGACAGGAGATGCAAAATAAGGAAGTTGTTTCCACCCTCTGAGTCTACAGCTTTTTCCTCTTCTTTTTAAGTAGGCTCCATGCCCAGTGGGGAGCCCAACTGGGGCTTGAACTCATGACTCTGAGATCAAGACCTGAGCTGAGTTGAAGAGTCAGATGCTTCACTGACTGAGCCACCCAGACGCCCCTCCAGCTCTTTCTTCTTAAAATGTAGGGGATGAAAAAAAAATGTAGGGGATGGGGGCGCCTGGGTGGCTCAGTGGGTTAAAGTCTCTGCCTTCGACTCAGGTCATGATCTCAGGGTCCTGGGATTGAGGCCCACGTGGTGCTCTCTGCTCAGCAGGGAGCCTACCTCCCCTACTCTCTCTGCCTGCCTCTCTGCCTACTTGTCATCTCTCTCTCCCTGTCAAATAAATAAATAAAATATTAAAAAAAATGTAGGGGATGATTTCAGGGTTGCTATGAAAATTAGAGACATAAGGGATGTCAGTTCCCTGGACTGGCATCTGGCACACAGTAGGCCCTCAGCAAGTGGAGACTCTGATAGCTAGAAAGAGAAGAAGTAAGTAAACTCGTGTAAGACTCAGGTATTAGAGGTAGTAGCAGACGTGGGGACACAGGAGGTTTGGGGGGGCTGGATGAGTGAGAATCCGGGACAGGGATGAGTGAGATCACCAGGGATGAGTGAGAATCCGGGACAGCTGCTGTCCCAGCTGTTTGGGGTTTGAGGCCCATGATCCAGCAAAACCGTGAGCAGTCTCACGGAAGTTGCCACCTGTTTCCTCAAAGAGCAGAATGGCAGGCAGAGCCAACTAGAGGGAAATAAAAGATCCCCCGTGAAGTGAGCTAACGTGCTTGGAAAAGGTAATTTACTGACCAAGTCCAGGGCCCCAGGTGAGATTCATGTGATAGGAGAAAGTTGTCCATTGTAAGCAGGCTTCTAGCCAACCATAATGGCCCTGTGCTTTGTTTTGGCTATGTGCACTTTGGCTGCAAAATAATGGATTTTCCCCTTAATGATTGGAACTTAGAAAAATAATAACGAAGAAGTTCAGGGACGAGACTGCCTGGTGTGGATCCCAGTGGGGACACTTGAAGTCGTGTGATTTCTGGCGTGTCCCTTACCTCTCTCTGCCTCTATGCCTCCGTTGATGGAGAAAACTGGTGTGGGCTAGTGGAAAAGTGGTATTTTCTGCAAGATCCATCCGAGCACCCAGGACGGTCTGCTAAATATCAGCTGATGATCTACTTGCTGAGGATTACGCAGGGCCAAGCATTACCAAACTTGGGCTGGCTCAAAGTTCTCATCTCAACCTTGGGAGGGAAGGAGATGGAGAGAGGTGAAGTGACTTGGCCAAGGTCACATAGGGAAGAAGAGCCTGGACCAAGGTCTTTTTTGCTTCCATTTCACTACCACCAGGCCTTACAGACCCCTGGGAACAGCGCGTTAATGATTTGAGCAGAAAACTCAATGGAAGCTTAAAAACAACAACAACCCACTTTTGCATTCTTCACTTGTCATTTTAAGTGGCAACAGCAGAGTCCATAGCCTGAAAGGTACTTGCACGGCATCAGTGAAAATGTGTTCATTTGTCATTTGTAGATTGTTTTATTTTTAGATTAATGAAGATCCAAATTAAACCATAGAAGTGCAATCATCCTGATAGTCCTTATCACGTTTTGCTCATTATCACTTCATTTATATTTATGATGGAGAACAGATGGTACCAATGTCATATTTCAGTGTGTATCATATCCAGCTAAGAGGAAATATCTCATATTAGCTGCACTTATCAAAATATTTGTATTTAACAACAACAAAAATCTGAGCTTATGTACTATCTTGTCACCATGTCGGAGCTACCGTTTAGAAAAGACCATTTAAATTAGATATGCGAGGGAGAGATGCATCATTCATTACTAGTGAATGAATGTGCTGAACTCTGAACGCCAATTATGGGTTAGCTGTAAGGAGAGAATCATTAAGCTTGAATGAAAAACAGCAGTTAGAGTCTGTTGTCTTTCTGGCATGCTGAAATCTTTATTTATTTATTTATTTATTATTGAAGCTGCTTGCAGAGAGCACCAAGAAGGAAAGGGCACGACTGGTGATGGCAGGAGAGAAGTTAGTGACACGGGGCACCTGGGTGGCTCAGTCGGTCAAGCATCTGCCTTCTGCTCAGTTCATGATCCCAGGGTCCTGGGATCGAGTCCCACATTGGGCTCCCTGCTCTGCGAGGAGCCTGCTTCTCCCTCTGCTCCTCCCCCCGCTCGTGTTCTCTCTCTCTCTCTCTATCAAATAATTAAACAAAATCTTAAAAAAAAAAAAAAAAGAGGAGCTAGTGACAGACAATGAGCATGGTCGCCAAGCTTAGAACCCTACCTCCTTTTCTAAATGGTAGCTCGAAGAAGAAGGCCAAGCAGAACTCGCTTTCAAAGATGAATTACAGAGCCTTTTAAAATTCTGCTCTGTTGCATGCTTCTCGTTGCAGAAAGTCTCAGAGGGCGGAGGACGTAAGAGTCCCATGTTCCCGAAAATAACAGCACGATGTATACCTGTGATCCATTTGTCTGATGGGAGTTGATCAAGATGTGCTGAGCATCTCTTATGTCCCAGGCATACGAGGGCTACGAAGAGGCCCAAGATAGGCTCTCTGATCTCGAGAAATTTATAATCCCATGTGAAAGCCAGACACAATAGCAAAGAACTCCAACGACAAAAACAATGCGTGTACGCGGGGCCCAAGTGGGCCAAGTGGAAGGGTGCCTCCATTTGTGGGAGTCAGGAGGGGTTCCATAAGGAAGGTAATTCTGGAGTAGGATTCTGAAGTTTGACAGCTGACCAAGGGGGTGGGCACGAAGGATATCCAGCGAGGAAACAGGTTGTTGGAATGGACTAGAGCTCAGTTTTGGTGTCAGGAAGACAGGTTTTGAATTTCAGTTCTAACTGCTCACTAGTTGTGTGAACTTGGGAAAGTCATTTATTGCTCTGTGACTCAGTTTCCCTGAGGTATCAGGTTGGGCTAATAGCAGTCTCTATTTCCCAAGGGTGTTGTTGACCCCTTTGGGACAGTGCCTGGCACAGTGTGTGTGTTCAGCTAACGTCAGCTCTTTTTAACCTGCCAGGGACGGGGGAGGCACGAGCAAAGGCTCAGGGGTGTGAAAGCACGTGAACACACGTGTCTCTTCCTAGGACACACACTACTGGCAATTTCTTGTAACTATGTAACTAGAAGGGCCCAGGAAGGGTGAAAAAGTAAATGAAATTATAAAATTCTTAATGTCTTTTTTTTTTTTTAATTCTTAATGTCTTAAAATGACATTAAAGCCAACTGCATTCGATGATGTAATGTACCAGCAATTTGTTTAGAAAACAGAAAGAACAGGAATCATGTTTGTTCTGAGCAAGGCTGTTGGAGACTTTCACAAGGGGAACAGACCCCTTGGCAAAGGGAAGCTGCTGTACCCCTCGAAGAACGGGCCCTACAGAGCCCCAGGCCAAGCGGCCCTCTCAATCCCAGGCAGGTCTGGGTTCTTTATTGAATGACACGTATCCATCGCACTGGGCTGACCACTCTCCAAAAGGGACTGATGGTTGGTGGGCAAGCTCCCCATGCAAAACCAACAAGAATTTTGCAAAAATCTGGTTTGAGAAAAATATAATATATTTAACGTGAAAAACAAACTTGACAAAAAAGCTGTACGAAAAAAGGGTGGTAATTTGGTATTCAATCGGGGCACATTTTCAGACGCAGGCACATTCTGCTTGTGACTGGATCAGAGACTCATGGTGTGCTCGCCAAGCTGGCTGTCATGTTCCCTGACAGTAAAGTAGCAATGCCACCCGGGGGGAAGCGGAACAGCAGGGCGCCATCTTGGGCCCTCACCCACTCATGGACATTTTAGTGAATGAGCTCTTCTTGCTTTCATTTGCTCCTTTACTGAAGCTTCCTCTGCCTTGAACTCAGCATGAATGCCTGGTGGCTGAGGATGGGGAGGAAAGTGGCAGGACCCATGTCACACGGGACAGCCTTCAGATTTCCTCCCTCCTCCAACTCAAGCTTCTGTCCTTGTACCCCGTCTCCCTTAGGGTGAGACCTCTCCCAACAGGCTCCTGGTCCCTCATGCACACAGACCCTTAGCAGGCCTGCCTCACAGACCTTCCCAAATGCCCGGACATGCCTGAATCCTACGGAGAGCCCAGCTCAGGCTGCCAAAATGGGCCTCCTGCCGCACAGCGGTCGTCCGCACTCCAAAAATAATAACTTGACACGGTGGGGGAAATCTGCAGAGCACAAAGGTGGTAAAACTTCAATGACTCATGCTTTAGCACATCACTGTATGCTCCCAGACAAGAGATTCATTTCTGCAGCCTTTTCATTTAGCTTTGGGTCTTGCTCCCATAACGTACTACGGGGGCACGGCGGCCACTCTCAGAAGGACAGAGTGGCTCAAAGCAAATGCCCTATGAAATTGCACATGAACCTCAATTTCCAAACTCAGATAAACAATACCCTGCAAAGCGAGTCTTCTAAGGGGTCCCATCCAGGCCCCATGAGGCCTTGAGTGGGATGATGAGCAAAGGCTTTGCATCAGACCCAGCGAGGTTGGTTGGCATTGATTGGTAACTTACTAGCTGCGTGACCTATGGAAATTTCCTTATTTTGTCTCAGTTTTCTCATCTGTAAAGGGAGTAACGTAATACACGCCTATGGGTGTTTATGGATAATTATATGAGCTACCTAAGTGCAAAAGGATGTGCCTGCGGTCTGGCACCCAGCAAGCTCTTGGGAGCAGGACCTGTGACTACACTTCCAGGGAGAAGACCCTGCGCTCCGGGTCATCGGGAGGTGGGCACGTGATGAGCTGGGAAAACGGGATGGGGATGGGGAGAGGAATAGGGACTCAGAGCATTTCCAACAGGGGGAACAGCAAAGCGAAGGCATGGGTAAACAGGCAGTGTTTGGCCAAGATTCTTGTAGAAGATCCCTTTCTAGATTTCCTGGGGAATTTTCTAGATCTCAAGGAGGGGTCCAGTTTTAGAAGCCTCCCCTTACTTTCCAGCATTTGCTCAGCTGCTGGTTGAGCCCAGGCCAACTGGAATGCTGAGGGGCAGGGGCAGGCTAGACAGTGAGCTCGTGTGCTTTGGGCCGGGCCCTGCTGCTGCCATCCATTCTAGCGCACTCCTGGGGTGCCGGGGGCACCATGCCATGGTCAAGCCCTGTATTCCTTTCACTGCAAACCATCACTCATGCTAACAAGTCCTGACAGGCTAAAATTCAGCTCAATTCACACTCGCAAGAATTTATTAAACATCTACTGTGCCTTGAACACTGTGCCTTTGACTGGGGTGGGGAGACTTAATTTATTCATGCCTCAGTTTACTCATCTGTTACAGAGTTACTCTCTGTCAAGATTGGCCTCGATGGTCTCTAAGGGTTTTTATGTCCCCCTTCCCGCCCCAGCTCTAAATTTAGAGCAACTCCTCAACGAGCTTAAAATTTTGCTGGGCGGGGTCATTTTACTTTCGCTATGAGAAAATTTATATAAAACAAGATATCAAATGTGTGTGTGGTACTAGCCATCAGCTTAACTCTGAGTTCAAAATAGTAGCTGTTTGGCCTTGATCAGGAAGTCTGGTCACGATAGACATCTGAGTACCTAGCATGAGGTGAGCTTTCCGGATTCAGGGTGTAGAGAACGCAGCCCCAAATCAAGATCACAGGCAACTTTGAATTGTGAGAGGCAACCGGGGGAGAGAATGTTCAGACACCACTTTCCCCGCTGAGAGTCTGTGAACCTAACATTTGCTCGACATGAAATTGTTAGAGGCGAGGGTTTTCTATTTCAGGTCTGATGGGAAGATTTCTATGTTTGGTGACTAATCACAGATGGATTGAGACGATTCGTTCCCATTCAGCTGCTTATGAACAAGCACAATTAGAAGTTGACAGCAAACACGCTTCACAAAAATTATCACATTTAGTGTGATTCCCATAATAAAAACAGGAGCAAACGCAGGAGTCTTTTCAATTTACACAAAGAGCCCCGGGGTCTCTTGACAGTCACTGCCGATGCGATGTTTCTGAGTAAACTTTATTAGGAAAACAGACTGAAAACTCCTGAGGTTTAGTTAAACCTTGGTTTAAAACACACACACACACACACACACACACACACACACACACACTCCATGCACACACTCATGCCTTATTCTCCTTCTTTAGCTGAAGTGTTTATATAAATACTATAAAGAAATTAAAAGAAAGACGAGGCCGGGAGGGTCGTAGTGCCCCTGTGCCCTGTGTGCCCAGACATGTACGGAGTCTGGAAGGTGTTTCCTAGACAGAGCTGGCTTCCAATCTCATCATTACCAACACCCATTTGTGTACTTAATGTAACTTGAGATGCCTTTTACACATCTTATCTGATTTATTCCACACAACAAGCCTGAAAGATACAAAACATTTTCTATGTCATTTTACAGGGAAAAACAGATTCAGAAGGGAGAAAATAACTTTTTCAAAATCACTCTA
This sequence comes from Nasua narica, assembly GCA_028533885.1. NCBI lineage: Eukaryota > Metazoa > Chordata > Mammalia > Carnivora > Procyonidae > Nasua > Nasua narica. Next base: position 63,741,887 of record CM052812.1, on the reverse strand, counting down.
CAACTATCTACTAGAGCAAGCTTGGAACCCCGAGATGGGCTTGCCTCCGTTTTCATGTGCTTATCTCTTGACACATCAGCGAAGCAAGGAATGGACACATAAATTATTCTACAAATGTTGAGCAAATATTTATTGAGCATCTATGTTGGGATTGTCCCTTCGTAGGCAAGGTGTATGCAGCTGAATGGTACTTATTTATTGTCTGTCGGCTCAAGCTTCTTTGGGAAATGGCCCCTAACCCATTTTAGAACATTCCTGTTCCCTCTTCTTGATTTGGCCAAGTGTGACTCCACCCACCTGGGTGGGTTCTGTCCCTGACCAGCCAATGAGAATATGCTGCACACCCATACCCACTCATGATTGGTTCAGACATGAGCCTGTGACTTCAAATGGGCCAATCTGAATCGACTGTTGGGCTTTCCTTAGAATTTTCTGCAAAAACATTGACATCTTCCTCTGGAACTGCCAGGGACCCTTTACTTTGGTGGGTGGGAGTATGTGATGTTAGAGCGAAGAGAAAGCAAGTAGTGCTGAGAGATGTGGTGTGCAAGAGCCCTGGGGCTTCATCTGAACTCTGGATCCAGTGATGCCCCCTGGATTTCTCAGTCATCTGAGATTACACAGGCCCTGTTCTAAATTAATGTAATTGGAGTGATTTAAGAGATGAATAAGACAGAGAAGACTATTCTAGTTTACTGAATAGAGACAAGACATGCAATAACCCAGTACAGCACTAATATAAAATTATATATGTATCCCTCATATAATTTCAAACTGTAATATGTGTTATGAAGATAAACACAGGCAAAAAATCTTTTCCTCATGCAAAAATGCTGTGGTCAGAAGAGGAAACTTTAAACAGGGTCCTGGGACGGGGGGAATGATTTCTTAGAGGAGGTACCACTTATGCTGGATTTTGAGTTAATAGGAAGAATCATAACAGTGATCTTGACCACAACAACCACCTCAACCATCACAATGGCTAATATTTATTGACTTTCTGTACATTAAGTGCTATCTTCAATTATCTCGTTTAATTTCCACGAGTCCTATGAGGTAGGAATTATTATATCTGTGTTTTACTGGTAAGGAAAGGAGAACAAGAACAATGAAGTAAGTCACCCAAGGGCCATAGTTGGTAAATTGCACAGCCAGGCTTGAACCAAAGTCTGGCTCCAGCACCCATGCCCTCCCCTTTCTAGGGTGGGTTGCCAGCAAAGACTGCAGTCATTTTCCAGATGGGAGGTACGATCCAGAAACGCTCCATAAGAGGAATAAAAGGGGGAAATCTGGGAGTGTCCTGGGGCTTCTATCAACACTGTTCTTTAATATCTTAGTATACATCTGTTGACACAAAGCATTTACCGACTCCTGGCGTAGGCCTGGCATTGGATGCAGAGTGCACAAGACTCAGGCCTGGCCCACAGGCCCGCACCCCTCACCATCTGGAGATAACACAAACAATTGAACACACGTGCAACCCTGGGCTGGCTATAAGTTTAATTTCCCGTTGCTCCTTATTCAGGGCTCCCCTCGACTTCTCCCTCCTCTTCATCACCCCTTAGTTCTCATTTCTTACGTCTTATTTCTCTTTCTGACTGGAGCTAAGTTGGAAATGGAACCTTTAGCGGGGGACAATTAGACAGTAAATCCCCCTGGCTTATGTGCCACTCGATCTATCACCCGCTCTTTTGCTTTTCCATGAGTTACTAGGTGTGAATTACATACGAGCTGGATGTGAAAATCCAGCTCTATCAAACGCAGACCTCGTTCCCCGTTCACTTCCCCGCACCCCTTTCACTGTGCTGCTCTTATCCGTGGCTGTTTCCTACCCCCCCTCCTCCAGCCCCCAGGTTTGACAAAAGCAGATTCTTCAAAATTGTCCTTCGGGGACTGTCTATTTCATTTTGAACTTGACCCAAAATTACTATTTTTGACAGTTGAACTTTTCAGCATGCTTGATACAAATATTTTAATATCCTGTTACCTGAGCTGAGGGAGAGATAAAGTTTTACACCAGACACCTACAGTGGCGAGGGAATAAGTTTTCTGGTGACTGATTTAAAGGTACAGTAATAGCAAAATGGTTAACGAGCTAACCATGCCTGCTGGGGCGAAGGTCAACAGGGAAAGACTACCCGGTAACTCAGTCAGAGCTATGGGACCCACACGAGGGAAGAAATGTGCCTGTCACACAGTGCAGCAGTTTCTTCCCAAGTTTCTTCCCAGGAGGTTAGAAAGGAAAAAATCAGTTGACTTCTAGAATGCCACTTGACCTACCCCAGGGAGTGGGGGCAGGTGGAGAGATGCAAAAGTAGCCTGGATAAGGGAGGCTCGTGAGTGTTGGTGTGTTGGACGTGATGGCATGGCCACTGGTGTCACTGACGAAGTGTTGTGTGTGGGGTCCATCGCCTGAGTGGACATGACCTCAGGTTTAACCCAGGAAGGGAGGGACTGTCAGGTATGGGAAGGCAGTAATGATAGCAGAGCAAAGCCTCTCAGAAACCGGAGTGGACCCCCATAGCCTTAGGTACCCTAGAGCAACACTGGCCAAGAGAACTTTCTGGAATAATGGAAATCTTCTCTTCTACCTTAAATTTGGTAGCCATTACCTACATATGGTTAGTGAGCATTTAGAATGTGGCTAGTGTATCTGAGAAACTGAGTTTTAAACTGTATTCAATCTCAATTAATTTAAATTTAAACTTAATTGCCACGAGTGGCCAGTGGTTGCCACATTGGACAGCGGAACTCTGAAGTGGGGGAGCCTCAGAGGAAGTCTTTGGCTGCTGGCTCAAGGGCTCTACTACTAATGGAACTCGGTTTCTCACACGTTTCTCTTTTGTCTCTGCCAGCTGGTGTCTGGGATTCATTTTTCCACCTCGAGTTTCTGCTTACTCCTAGTTTCTACACCCTCGCGATTCTGACTTCTGTGAATCATCTTCCCTCGTTACCAGCAGTATTCATTTTTGTTGCCGTAGAGCAATGCCGCCTCAAGATCAGTGGTTTAAAATAACGTACATTGATCATGTCATGATTTCCATGGGTCAGGAGTCCATAGGTCAAGTGAAGGCATGTCCACGGCCTTAGGGCCTCACAAACTTGTAGTTGAGGTGTTGGCCACAGTTGCGGACTCCACTCGGGTTTGAAAGGGGAAGAGTCTGCTTCCAAACCTGCATGCTTTTTGGAAGAACTTAGTTCCTTGCAGATTTTTGTACTGAGAATCTTGGTTTCTTTCTGGCCGTTGGCTGGAGCTTGCTCTCGGCTTCTTCAAAGTCAGCAAGAAAAACCTCCTCCCAACATGGGTAGTACAGTCTTCTACATGTAATCATGTGGCCACATACACGAAATCACACACATCCTGTCACCTTTGCCGTATTTGGTTGATTAGAGGCAGATCCTGCCTGTCTTGGGGTTGGGGGAGGCTACGCAAAGTCATGAACACCAGGTGCCGGGTCATGGGGCCATCTGAGAGTTGGTCCTCGACAGCAACATTTCCAGCCTAAGATCTTACTGCATTTGGCTCATTTTCTTGGTATTTCTGTGCTCAATTTCCCGAACTTGTCAACCCATCTTATTCCTTTGCGCCTGGCTACCTGCACATCCCAGCAGGTCGGGCGGGCCACCTCTGGACTGATCAGCCTCGTCTAGGGTTGAGGTCACCCAGTGAGCGTGGCTGGGTCGGGCAGTGACGGGCTGTCTCGTACACAAAGTCAAACTGGGCATGCCCAGCAATGTGGGTCTGTGGTCGGGTCGTGCCCTGCACACGTGAAAGACACAGGAAATTGTGTTCCCTGAGCTTGGCAGAGGCAAAGAGGTTTTTCTTTATTCTCCTTCCTTTGCTCATAGCCTTTATCTGAGGTCCAGAGAGAAAGGGGAGCTAGAGAGAAGGGACCCTTTGAAACGGGATCCAGTTACATTTCAGACAAATGAAAGGAAATGTTACTTTACAGAGTACAAAGTAACTTCACGGAATGCTTCATTCCAAAAGGGAAGCGGGCTAGGAATATGAATGGATTAAAAAATATAAATGACATAGTCATAAATTATGTCTATGAAAATAATCCGAATGATTAGCAATATGGGAACAGTTAAACAAATTATGGTAAATTAACATCACTGAATGTTATACAGCTTTTAAGGATGATTATATGAAAACTAAAACAAGGTAGAAAAGTATTTTTGATCCAAATCTATAAGAAAAACTTCAGAATACACAAATTCAAATATGAAAAGATTACAACTTTGCAAAATTACATATGCATGAAATGAAGTATGGAAAACATTTGATTAAAGAGTATACATTTTTCTTTAAATATCCTTTATTGTTATTATAAATCTTATGCAAAAAAACAAAGTTTGGAAATAATGACGGGGGCACCTGGATGGCTCAGTCAGTTAAGCATCTGACTTGGGCTCAGGTCATGATCTCAGGGTCCTGGGATCAAGCCCCATGTTGCTCCCTGCTAAGTGGGGAGTCTCCTTCTCCCTCTGTTCCTCCCCCTATTCATACACTCTTCCTTTCTCTCTCTCAAATAAACAAAATCTTAAAAAAAAAGAAATAATGACTAAGAATAATAGCTAACATCATTTGACTTGACCTTGTGCTAAATACTTTCCATGCTTTCAAGGGGGGTGGTCCCTGCTATTATCCTTAATTTGCGATGTGGAAACTGAGGCTTCAAGAGGTCAAATAACTTGCTCAACTGGAGAGAGGTATTTTCATCAGACATGATGGGCAAAGCACGGGGAGCTTCAAGCTCTCCAGTGACTTGTGGAAAATCTGAAACCTAAACAAAACTGAAACAAAACAACGCATGCAGTTCAAATCCAAACTCCAACTTGATAAATGTAGGAGGAACGTACACAGAATGTGGCATGATATTCAGTTTATTAAGTTTTGGATTCAGAAGAATAAAAGTTTCTCATTTTACAAGATTTCCTGATCATCCATAGTGATTGTGGCAAAATGATAACCCATTAGAAATTGAGTGAGTTGCTTTTGGCCAAATCATTTCACCAGCAACATTAGAAAAATCTTTTCAGGGGCACCTGGGTGGCTCAGACTGTTAAATGTCTGCCTTGGGCTCAGGGGTGTCCTGAGATCGAGCCTTGCATGGGGGTGGGGGGTGGTCCCTGCTCAGCGGGAAGCCTGCTTCTCTCTTTACCCTTCCCCCCTGCTTGTGATCTCTCTCTCCCTCATAAATAAATAGAATCTTTAAAGAAATAAATATTAAAAAGAAAAATCTTTTCAAAAAATTTGGCGCTTAGTACAGTATGTGGATACAGTTGAAAATATCTGATGTAAAAAAAACAAGAAAAAAGAAAATATGGGATGTGGTGTGGGATGTAAAGCCTATGGAAGTCTTAGAATAGCCCCGCCAGAGCCCGTGCTGACAGCTGCTGTCTCTTCTCCCTCCTTCCTGCAAAGAGAGGCTGGGCTGTAGTTCAGCAGGACACAGTCCTTTGGGATGAGGGGAGAAGGAATATGATGGGGAAGAGGGTGGGGGGGCGTGACTCCTGGTGGGGAGGGGAGAGGTAACTCTTAGCCACAGGACAGTGGACTTTGTGCATCACAAAGCTGACTCTGTGTGATGTGATACCTGAGTTCTTACTCTTCTGCTCTGGTGAGGATACAAGCTGTGTGTGTGTGTGTGTGTGTGTGTGTGTGTGCGTGTGCACACTTCTGTGCGTGCACCCAGACGAGCACATGATGTGGCATAGGAGGGTGTTGCCTGGGGGTTGTGTCTGCGGCGGAAACAACTGAGGTGGGATCCCTTCCCCTTTCTTTGCAATTACAACATTACAACATGTTTTCCAGCAGGTTGCAAACCCAAACTGTGGCAATCTCCAGAACCAATCCAGTGCGCTAGAGGAATGGAACTGTGGGCTGTCTTTATTTTATTTTATTTTATTTTATTTTATTTTATTTTTTAAAGGATATTATTTCTTTATTTGACAGAGAGATAGAGAGGGAGAGCACAAGTAGGCAGAGAGGTAGGCAGAGGGAGAAGGAGAAGCAGGCTTTCTGCTGAGCAGGGAGCCTGATGTGGGGCTTGATCATGACCAGAGCCGAAGGCAGCTGCTTAACCAACTGAGCCACCCAAGCACCCCTGTGGACTGTCTTTAAATAGTGGGGTGCTGGTTGTGGCACAGGCCGCCTTGTCAGCTGGGTGGGCGCTTAGCCAACTACTGAAGCTTGCTTTAGTCCTTGTGGTGATCACACGCATTTGAAAACAAGTTTTCCCTGGGGCTTTGTTCTCTGTGGGAGCCACACTCGGGGGAATTTAAGGGTCCACCCCAGCAGCACCCTCAGTTGGGGGGCACTTATCAGGGCAATAAGGCTCTTTCCTCAAGCAAGTGAGCCAGAATGCTTTGAAAGTGAGTTGCTTGAGCTTTCACTAATAGATTTCCCTCCCCGCCCCCCATCCTCTCCCAGAACACTTTTCTACCAAATACCAAAATAGCATTCTTGATTTACAGGTGGCTTTTAAATATACCTTCTCATTAGGTTCTAAGTGAGTTTATGAGAGGAGTCCTTTATGTAGCCACTGTGTGTCATTTACAAGATCTGAGTCCAAGATAACATCCCAGGATGGGGGCCGCTTCCATTTCTAGCCCTGCAAACTCATTTTTGATGACACCCTTTAAATAACATGCATGACCAATTTTTTGTTTCCATTCTGCCCAAGCACTGGGATCTCATTGTGATAACTCTGGGCCGTATGTTACTTGATCAGGGTAATGCAGAATAATTACCGGCCCATTGCACTTCATTACACCACTGGAATCGGTGGCGGGTCAGTGTTTCAACTACAGCTGCTCTGAAACTGAGCTGACATGGATACTGTGATAGGAATGATAACATGGGGGCCCCCATGCAAATGGCAGAAATTAGCATCCAGTCAATAGGTTCTGAAATGCTGTATGCCCTCAGCCCAGGACACCTGCTTTGGGTCTCTCATTTTCTCTTGGATTCAATATGATGATCATAGAATAAATGAAACCTTCAACTTGCTTTATGCTTCATAAAAGGTCACCGAAATGCCAGAGAACGTTAAATACCACGAATGTGTTCGGAGAATAACATTCCAAATCACGTCATCTAATTGTTTCTAATGGTCAGTTTCACTGGCCCTTTTGATACTTTGCTTCTGTGTATATCCAGTCTGTAGATGGACTTTTAACATTTACTTGTTACAAAACAACGATAAATGATCCAGTGTTGTAAAAGGGTTAAGGATGACCACATAATTTATCTTAGAAAGTGGGAATAACATAGAGTGATAAATTATACTGGGACAAGGGACGTATACCTGGACTGTCCCCAGAAAAATGAGGCACCCATGACATAAGGCACAGCTATGATCTTTGTTCATTGTCCTTTCCCTTACAGCCAAAGTTAGTGTCATCTGGAGATGACAAAGGTCATGAGCTTGTCCCTTCTCCCTGCTCCCCCAAACTACCCCCGCTCCACCATTGCCTGGGTGATATGCATTTTCCACTGGCCCTTCTAGTCTAGTAATGAGTCGTTAACACAGGCTCGGAGCTTCTGAGAGAAATCTAGGATAAACACATGGACATATTCATGGGAAAACATCACTTTGGAAAATACCATTATGGAAGTCACAGACAGAAGAGGGAGAACCAGGGAAGCAGGAGAAGAATGAGCCTAGAGAAAGGAGGAGAACCAGCTTCATGGAATGAGAGAAGCGTTGACAGATGTTCATTGGATCTGGTGAGAGGAAGGTGTGGCTACCAGCCTCCAAGATGGCTTCCAATGGCCCCACCTCCAGGTATCCAAGCCCTGGGTGGTTTCTCTCACACAACAGGGAAAGCTGTGTCAGGTGCGGCTGACGTGGTAAAGTGTGACTTTTGAAGCTAGATCACAGAATACACGGTGACTTCCATCGTGCTCTCCCTTTGATCTCTCTCTCTGGGGGAAGATGGCAGCCATGTCAGGAAGAAGCTCAAGCAGTCCTTTGGAGAGGTCCTCGTGGGGAGGAATCGAGGGCTCCTGCTAAGGATCGTGTGAGTGAGCCCTCTTGGAAGTAATCTGGTTACAAAGAATATTCCTTTTGGGCTTCCCACCAGCAATGTCCACGAACTTCTTTTCAAGGGAAATAATCCCTTCAGATGTGACTAAACGTATAACTTAAGACATGTGTGCAAAAGCTACTTTATTACCTTGTAGCCATACTTCTCATTTTCCAGGGAAATTGTTTGAGTCTCCTTTTAACTTGAGTCTCCCTCCCTCCCCCCCAGGATTTTTCATAGATAAAAGTTTTATGGCGCAGACTAACCCATATAAAATGGATCCACAATAATTTTTCTAAGTGGGTCAACTTATAGCACAGGCCGCCTGGAATTACTGGACGATGCACAAACGGCATAAGCATTTTTGAGAAGACAACTGCAGTGTCATCACCTGGTCTGAATCTGTTTGACTGGAAAAAAAAAATGGAGGCGTGGCCTTATGGCCTTGCTGGAGTTTATTGACATTTACTTCCTTTGAAGAGGGCACACTGCATGTGGCATTTGTGGGGTGAGCTGAGTTTTCTCTATTAGCTTCTCCAGACCCAGACCCTCCCTTTGCCCTGTGTTTCCTGAGCTAAATCACATCCCTTGATCCATGAATTAGTAAAGAACCAACCAACTGCCCTATCGGGGGAAGCCTGTTTAATCATTCATGGCTGGCTCCAGGAAGGATGCCCTTTGGATGGCTGTTTCTTTCCTTTTTTTCCCATTCCCCTCAAGAGTTGACCAAAAGAAATGCTGTCTTGTTCCCTGCCCCCAGGTTCTTTTTTTTTTAAGTGCTTGGGCTCACAAATGAGAAAGAAAGGAAGGAAAAGCAACATCCAGGACTGCTGTGTACAGCTGTATAGACTGTGCACTTTACAAGGCACGCAGCAAAAGGAGGGGAGGGAGCTGAAATTCAGACCACACTCCCCTTGTCCAAACGTGTGCTCTGGCCTGGAGCCACGTCCACCTAGAGGCGGGCCAGACACGGAGGCCTGTCCCAGCCAACACTGGTCCTACCAGCGTAGTTTCTTTCCTCCTTCTTTTCTTTGTCTTCCCTCCTCTTCATCTTAGCAAAAACCTTGTATGCAGTCTCTTGTAATTTGTTTTTCTCCCCGAGGAAAGGTTAATTCTTGTAGCCATAATTCACTCACAGGAAATTAGACACAGGAGCAGGGGGATGCCTGAGATAATTTGACAAGCCCCTTTGAAGCCCTTCTCCTTCAGGTTTGGGGAAGTCTGTCTCCCCATCCTCAGTTCCCGAGGGGGCCTTACCCAAGTGCGTTCCCTCTGTTGGGACCGGCATTCACGGAGGGGTTGACTGAAGCGGGACACCCGCATTGGGTGTCTGGGAGGAACCAGATGCGAGGCTTCCCAGAGTCCCCCGCTCTTCCCGTCCTCAGACATTTCCTTCCGTGGGTTTTAATCAAGTGTTTGAGCACTGGGTGTTTGCCCAACGTGACGGGTCTTTCTTCTGGCTTGAGGTAGAATCATTGCTTCTGGGTTATCCATCCTTCATGGGGTCAGCAGACTGAAGCCCACAGTCTATGCGCTAGCACGTGATGAAGGAAACTTTTCATCTCCTCTCCCTCTGAATTTTATAGCCAGAACAGGGACAGGTCACGGAAATGTCCGATTTGGTTTTATCCTGATCCTTGTCCACCTTGTGCCGTGGCAGGATCCGTGGACTCGTTTAGAGAGGCTGCTGTAGTTTATTGTCTTCGGGACGCTGCCTTCCTGTGAAGGGCAGCATTATGCAGAATGGCCTAGAGCTCATTCCTCATTGCAGTTTTTCTAACGGGCTTGGAAGCCTGAAGGGGCTTGACTACGACTGGGTTCTGGAAACAGACGGTGCCAGGAGGAGAGCCCAGGTCTGTCTCACTGCTAAGTCTCTCTCTCATCTCTCCAGCACACCCCAGAGCAGACAGGCGAACTTGAAACCCCACGTGACGTTGGTGCGTTTCACTCATTCCTCCAGGTCAGCCCTCCGCCCCGCTCTACCCTCCATTTCCCTGTTAGGACCAGAGCCACTCTGAGCACAGGAATTCCCTTCACGAAATGCTTATTGTCTTGCACCCCACGCTGTAGTAGCAGTGATGGATTACTTAGTCTATAAACCAGTATCTAAGGTTGTGCTGGTTTCAAAACCTTCTTTGTGGGCTGGCCTCATTAGTTTTCCATCTTTTTTCTAAAATGACGGCTGGGGAATTATTCTTAAAAGTGCTCAAGGACATCCAGACAATATAGCAGTAGTCAGCGCTAAAAATAGGAGTTATAAAGCCATGAGAAGACATGGAAGAAGCCTAAATGCATATCAGTAAGTGAAAGCAGTCAACCTAAGAACACTACACACTGTACAGGTCCAACTTTATGACCTTCTGGAAGAGGCAAAGCTGTGGAGACAAGAAAAAGATCGGCTGTTGCTGGGGGTGGGGTCTGGAGGAGGGATGAAAAGGCGGAGCACCGAGGATTTTTCGGACAGTGAAAATACTCTGTATGATAGAATGATGGGACCACGTCATTAGATATTTGTCCAAACCCACAGAATGTACAACACCCAGAGTGAATCCTAACGCAAATTCTGGAATTTGGGTGATTAGGATGTATCAATACAGGTTCATCGTTGGTAACAAATGCCCTACTCTGGTGAGTGATGCTGACAATGGGGGAGACGGCATGAGTGGGCAGGCGTAGGTGGGAAATCTCTGTAACTCCCTCTCAATTTTACTGTAAACCTAAAACTGTTCTAAAAAATAAAGTCTTAAAAAAAAAACGTGTTCAAGAGACTAAAGCTCAAGGACATCCACACTATGACTCAGTCATCCATAACTGAGTATATAACAAGAGAAGTGAGTGCTTATGGTCGCTAAAAACAGGTATATGGATGTCCACAAATGCTTTATTCGTAAGTGCCCAAAGCTAGAAACAACCCAAATAACAACAAAAAGTGGTGCTGGAGTTATAAAATGGAATAGTACCCAGCACTGAAAATGAACAAATTGCAGCAACATGCAACAATGTGGAAATGTCTTGCCGACATACTGTTAAGCAAAAGAAAACAGACGCTCTAGACGATGTACAGTATGAGTCCACTTACATGAAGTTCAAAAACAGGTCAAAGTGATGTATGATGAAAGAAGTCTAAGTGGTGGTAACTGACTGGGGACAGGGCACGAGGGGGCCCTCTGGGTGCTGGGAACATTCTGTATTTTGATCTGGTTACTTGGGTGCATGCATATGTAAAAATCTATCACTTGATATCTGTGCATGATTAAAAAAAATAACAATACTAACAACAGAACACATAAGGGAATGGGGTTATGAAGAGTTAGTGCTGGTCGCTGGCAGTGACCCAAGGTCTCTGAGGATACCCCTTGCTGAGCTCTCCCACTACACTCTTCTGAAGTCACTTCTGACCCAGAGGGCAGCCTTGATCCATCAGGAATGGATGGAACCGGTCATACTGCTAGGGACCCATTATCTGGGGCTCGTTCTTGGTGTCTTCTTACCTAGTGACTCTTTGTTCATGCCATATTTGCTCATGAGCAGATTCCCAATGGGCTTGTAGCTTTGCCTTGAACCCAGGCCCACCGCTGGGGACATGGATGCCATGCCTTTCTCTTACTAGCACCTTCTTCCCGGGTGCCTGAACGGTATCTTCCACACCTATAGTCATGAGGTATCAGATGGACGGATCTTGCACCATGTCTATGAGACCTGCTTCTGAGAACCCCCATTACCTGGAGCTTCTTGATGTCGTGTCTACCACCCAGCTGACCACCCCCCTCTGCGTCATCACTGATAGGTCCTTCTGATACCAATATATTGAACCTCTGAGAAGCAACTCTACTGGTGGGTCACTTCTCCTACCCGCTGGACCCAGCTTCCTCTCACTCCCTACGGGGTCATGTTGATGAACCCCCAGTCATGCAGCACACTCTCCAATCAGGATTGGGACAAGTCACTCCCATCAGCTGCTGGGTTTCTGCGACACCCATATAGGACAGAAAACTAAAGGAAACCCTGATCTGTCTTTAAACACTGTACGACCTAGAGTACAATGGACAATGGAACATTTCAGCTCTTTCCTTTGAGCTCTTTCTTGTGGCGTTTCTTGGGAGAGGAAAAGCTATTTTGCAACTGCCTATTAACCATGAATGTTTTGAGGCTCGGTGGGAAAAGGAGAAAGGCGAAAAGATAAGGGGATAATGTCTGTGAGACAGTCAGCCTGAAAGGTTCACCACAACATGAACAGTTTCAAGTGTGTTCTATCTGTTTCTATGATTTTGTTATTCATGAGACATAAGGGGAGCGAGAGAGCAAAGTAAACACAGCCACTTAGGAGATGGATGGATCACACAAAGAGAAACTAAGCCACAAAATACAGCAAAAGAGCAGAGCATTCGAGGCAGAAAAATTACATCTGGATTGTTCTACGTCAATGGAAGAAACATCAATGACACCAAGGACTCATAGCAATGTGCTATGGAGTGATAATGAACAGCCCAGCCAGGACTGCCCTCTCTCTGGCTCACTGAGTCGAATCCTCCGCCTCCTGTGTGATCCGGCAGGAGTCCCGAGAGCCACTCACGGTCCTGTTCTCCTGCTCAGTCCTGCCTGGTTCTGTCCAGGCCAGCCCCGCCCACTGCGGTCTTGCCCCTGCCCCCTTGCCCCTGCTCTGCTCTCTCTGAGCCATCACATTCTGCCTCTGCTGGTCTCTGCTTATCACAAACACTGGTGGTTATGTGTGAACACGCCTTTGTCTTAGCTTCTGTCTCAGACGGCAAGCCTCTTGAGGGTCCTTTTGTCTTTGTACCTGGTGTCAGTGCTCTAGGCTAAAATCCTTAAGTGTAACAGGTGCACAATATGTTCATATACTTGGATATACTCATATATTGGTTGGTTGATTAACTCCAAATGCTCATGATGGAATTTTCTCTGCAGCTGGGACTATGAGCGGAAGTTCTGCGTGCACAGCTCTTTTGGAAGTAGATGGTCAATGATCACTGAGCCAGCCCCTAGAGGAACCCATTTGGATAAGCACATCGATTTATAGCAACTGTTTCTCTTAAAATACCCTTAATAGATTGATAAAAAAACCAATGCAATGTGTTCAAAGATTTTCAATAGTAAATACTTTTGTCTAGATTTCTCCAAATAGGTATATCTGGAGGGTACTGAGATTTGACAGCTAATGCCTTATACCCAATGAGGACGTGGCAAAATCAGTGATCTGGGCATTCACTTATACTTTTCAAATATCACAATTTCCTTTGAATAAGAAACAGAAGAAAGGCTGATCTGTGTGTATGCCACATTATACCTGGGCTCTAAAATTCTGGTAAATTAGGAATATCCAATTTTTCTCTTAGACCTACAAATGCTGACGTTGAGTCCGTCCACTCTTTAGCTTGGGTGGTCAGCGTGACCTAAGAAGAAAGGATGCCTAGCATTTGTTAAATTCTAGGCGTGAGTTACACGTTGCATTCAGTTCCCACAAATGAGGCAGTGAGCATAGAACCTTTTTTTTGGCTTGCATTTCCTCATCCATAAAATGAATATAATAGAACTACTATCCAAGTGCTGTTATGAGGATTAAATCGGGTAATACATTTAATATGTAGCCTTAGGTTGATGACTCAAGCATGGGAAGTACTATGTATGTTGCAGAAATACAAATAAAACAAAGTTCATTCTCACAGCAAGGCTTTGTGACAGGTGTTTCCAAAAGCCCTTCTAGCAAAAATAGTTAAAAACCAGCTGATTCATTTGTTTTCTACCCTTAGATTTACAAACAGAGGAAATCATCAAGCAATCTTCTTGAACCCTTGGTGGCAATTATTTGTACAGCCTAGCAGTCTCAACTTTATTTGTTTTGAATAAATAAATATAATTATAGCCATTCTCGGGCCCCTAGGAAACATTTTCCCAGCACTAGGAGTGAAAAGATACACCACCATCTCTCATTTTTTTTTTGTAACTGACTAAGTCAGTTTCACACTGGCAAAGGAGAAGCTTAGCAGAACTGGAAAATGTCTTAAAATATTAATTATGTATTACTGTGTTTCATAAATTTTTTAATTTTCTGAAAGGCATTAATAACAAGAACCTATAATGACTCAAGGGAAACAATGACACATTTGCATTTTATTAGTTAAAATAAGTGCAATAATACTTCAGTAATCTGCTTGTTACTGGATATGGGCCATTTAATGTGTGTACATTTTTCCAATGACTAAACCTTGGTCTTCTGATCACAAAAACTTTCATTATTTTAACTTTTAGAAATATGATAAAAATATATAATCACTCACTTTCTGTTATTCAGACCATACTAAAAAATACAAAAAAAAAAAAAAAAAGCTGAACATTATGTTAGGTTTTTTTGTATGGGAAGCAAGAGTCAACATCTACTTTACTAAATAATATTACGGTGACATGTTCAGATATTTTGAGGCATGGAAGAACTTTTTCCCCTTTCTCTGAATGGCCCCACAATTATTGTGTTGGGATTTTATATTTTTAGTAGCTTACAGAGCACTGTGGGGCTGTTTGGTTTCACTCGTGAGGGACCAGTTCCTGAAAATGATTATAATTAGTTTTGGGGGATTGAGAAAAAGATGAAGTAGATTCAGCAGGCATTATAAGGGTGTAAATCTAGAACTATCTACTCAGGAACAAGAGCAGGAGTTGTTGGTGATTAAAAGGAAGGGGTGGGTCAAGAAGGAATCAGTAGGAGAAAGAGAGGCAGAGAGCATCCGGGAACTTTTCTTTCCCACCCGAGACTGGCATAAGGTGGAGTCCGAGCTTGCACAAAGCTGCAAAGTCTGTTGGATACAATGAACTCTTCTCCAAAGACTGGAGCCAGAGGGCATAGACTCTTCCAGAGAACACAGTCTGGGCGCTGGTGGGCACGCACACGGCGGGCCTTCTCCGGGGACACCATCCAGATTAAGAAAATGACCCAGCCTTCTCCCTCCCTCTGTTTTGGTGAAAAACATTTGGTTTTCACCAAAAAGAAGAGACTTGCTCGGGAAATTCGAATTTCCTCAACCATTTTAACATGGTTGCTCACCGAAGTTATTTATTGATCAGGCTGGGTTTTAAAAGTTGAAGGCAGAGATGCCTTTTGAGCTAGGGGAGAAACAAAAACAACAGAGCAATGGTAAAGGGCTTTAAGTAGTCCAAGAAAAATTCCTGGCAACTAATCTTGCCGCGTTCCACTTGTGATGTTTAGTTAGCAAGGTCACCCTGGGAAGGCTTGCTTGTTGCTCTGGGATGCTTGGCTGTGTATTTCTTCTTGTCTCACATAATTGTCCTTGGCTTTTCCCAGGCCTCAGAACCTATCCTGCTATGCCAGGAGCCCAAAGACATTACTCGTGCCCCCCAAATTGTGTTGTACTGCAAGTAATGATTTCAGGCACCTCTCTGGGAGACACACACATATAAGGGGGTTGCTTTTGACATTCATTTTTATTGTATTGGTATTGTGATTATTATTATGGTTTTCCCTTTGTTTATGGTCTAATAACTTCCCAAAGCATTCCCACAGTGTTAATTTCTTAGCAGGAGGCCACTGCTTGGGGGAAGAATCAGCCAGGAGTCTTCTCCTCAACCCAAAGAGTAGGAGGCAGGGTATTTTCATAGGAGGAGATTTTGCGAAATCTATTCCAGGCATCTGCTTCCGTGACCATATCAGAGGTTCAAAACAAAGAAACTTTGCCAGATATTGAAATCCAATTAACTGTCATAATCATGCTGATAGCTAACATGTGCTGAGCATATATGTAGTAGCAGACGTTGCTTTGAGCATCAGATGTGCATTAATTTACTGAGTTCTCCCACAACTCTGAGATGCCAGAAGAGGAACAGAGGCCCAGAGCAAGTAGAGGCAGAGAGCCCTGGGGATGCCCTCTGGCTTCAAGGTTACATGGCCTCTTCATCAAGTCTGTTAGGAGGTGACTTGTGTCTCAAAATTCAGCTAGTCCCAAACAGAGGCAAGAATCCAACTGTATGCTAAAATGACCTGGAGCGAGAGGAGAGGTGGGCCATAGAGTATATCAAACTTCATGCACTTCATTCCATGTCCAACGGGTCTTCCTCAAGTGGAAGCTTGGGCCTTGCTGGAGCAGAGGGTGCAGGGCAAGGGGGAGTTGCAGGATTGCCCTGCAAAGGCGGGGATTTTGTATGGAAGCGACAGGTACGTGAAAGAAGCCACTCATATTGCATGATTCCATTTATACGAAATGTCTGGAATAGGCTATCCTGTGCAGACAGGAAGTACATCAGCGATGGCCAAGGCCTTGGGGGAGGGGCGGATGGGGAAGCGGGAATGACCGTTGGAGGGTAGGAGCTTCTTTGGGGGGTGATGAACATACTCTAGCATTGACTGCGGTAATGGTTGCTCAACTCTGTAAACGTACTGGAAGCCATCGAAGTGTACACTTTCAATGGGTGAATTGTATGGTATGTGAGTTATATCTTAATAAAGGAGTTATTAATAATAAAAAACTCCCGGAGAGTTGAGTCTGACCCCAACCGTCTCAAGGCAAAATTGACTCGAGAAGACAGGGGCACATGTGGATTTCATAAAATTTGCTTATTAGGGGGAGAAATGGCTGATTAATTAAACTTATATAAATAATTTATGTTGATCATAAAAAATTAAAAACACCCACAATCTTGACACTTGGACATAATCATTGTTAACATTTTCAGGTTTATCCTTGAGAATTTTTTCTATGCATTTATAAGGTACATGGAGACACCGGATCCTGCTACCTCTATTGTAATTTGCTTTTCTCATTAAGCAACGCTCTGTCACAGGGGCTCTCCAAATGCGATGCCTGCACCATTGGCATCATTGTCATCTGGGCACCTTGAAATGTGAATTCTAGAGCCCCAGCCCAGGCTTCCTGGATGAGAAGCGCTGGGAGTGGGGCCATGAGTCTTGCTTTACTGAGCCCTCCAGGCGATCCTGACACACGGTCAAGTGTGAGGGCACTTGCCCTGCCTTACGTGTGTGTGTGTAAATACATATGGATTTCTGTCGTAATTTTTACTGATTGATATTCCCATTTTTGGATACTAGAAGTAATGCTGCAAGGATCATCCTTGTGCTATCCTTGCACACTTTAATTATTTCCTCCCATATAGTTCTGGAGGTGTATATGTACTGAGTCAAAGTCTAAGGCTTTAGATATTTATTTTCAAATTGCCCTCAAAAAAAAACCTTCTTAGTTTACATCTCTACCTCCAATATAGGAGAATGCATATATTTTTGACAATTCTGGCCATTCTTTTTTTAAATCCATAATAATACAATAAGTAAAAAAGGTAGGCCATTGTGTTTTAGCTTGTATTTCTTTGATTACTGGTGATATCGAACATTTGTATGTGATTATTGATTATATTCTTCATTTGTGAATATCTTGCTTAAGCTGTTGCCCAAATTTCTATGGAATTTTTCATATATATATATATCTGTATTTCATATATATATGTATATGTGTTTCATATATATGCATATGTGATATGCATATGCATATATATATGCATACACACATATATATATATATATTTCTGGTAGAATTGAATACATTGTCGAGTAGTAAGAATACTAACCCCTGAATAGCACATATGCTGAAAATAGATTTTCTGGTTTACTTGCCTTTTAACTTTCCAGGGTTTTTTTGCTGTTTAGAATGAACTTAGAATTGTAATGTCATAAAATTTTATTTTGGTGACATTCTTTGAAAGAATTTCCCATCTGGTTTTATATAAATATTTACATATCTTTTCTGAGTACTCTTACATTAAATTGTTTTAATCCATATGGAATTTATGTTGCTGTAAATCGTCTTTTGTTTCCAAATGGCTGTCCCTAGATTCTTTATTGACTAGTCCTAATTTTCCTGCATGATCTGAAATTCTAACCTTATTATATATAAATTTTTTTTATGGCTTGGGTCTGCTTTTGAATTTCTTGGTCTATTTTGTTAATCTGTTTCTATTGGAGTCAGTTTTCATTATTAGAATTCTAATACATTTTTTTAAAAGATTTTATTTTTTTATTTATTTGACAGAGAGAGAGAAATCACAAGTAGGCGGAGAGGCAGGCAGAGAGAGAGGGGGAAGCAGGCTCCCCGCTGAGCAGAGAGTTCGATGCAGGGCTCGATCCCAGGACCCTGAGATCATGACCTGAGCCGAAGGCCGAGGCCTTAACCCACTGAGCCACCCAGGCGCCACAGAATTCTAATACATTTTAATAATTGGAAGGACAGATACAATCTTCAGTTTTTTCTTCCCCCAGACTTTTTTTCCTGGTTATTCTCATATATCATATAATCTTCAAATATGCTTTAGTCAAGTTTGAAAAGAAGTATTAGAATTTTGATTTGAATTACATTAAATTTATACCGTGATTTCTCAGTGTCAATAGCTTTAAATAGAACATCTTTCTATCATGGAACATGTTATGTTTTTCATAATTATCCAGATATCCTTTTGTTTTTGTTGTTTGTTGAAGGATTTGTTTATTTATTTAAGCTCTACACTGAACATGGGGCTCGAACTCACGATCTCGAGATCAAGTCACATGCATCACAGACCAAGCCAGCCGGGAGCCCCAGATATCCTTTGGTATTCCTGAGTAGAGTATATAGTTCTTTTCATATAGATTATAGTCATTTTATGAGAAGTTCATTATATATTTATGACTGCTACAAAGTGCATATTTTCTAAGTGGTTATGGACACATTATTGATTTCTGTAAATTAATTTTATAACCATCCACCTCACTGAAGCCTCTTGTAGGTTCTAATATTTTCTCACGGGTTTTCCAAGTAGGACAATGATGATGGTTTTTGTCGGCAGTCTCCAGCATTTATTCTTGATGTTTCAATTCTTTTCTATTGTATGAGCTGGTGCTTCCAGAACAATGTTAAACAGTCATTATGAATAGGCATCTTTGGTCTCTTCCTGCCTTTTCATGGCAATGTCTTCCATTTTACAGTTAATCGTGATGCTGGCTGTTAGTTTAAAAACTATATCTTATGTATCTGTATATGTATACATATACAGATTACTGGTGATAGCGAACATTTGTATGTGATTATTGACATATACACGTACACACATCCATCCATCATGTCTGTTAGTAGCCTACATTCTTGGCTTACTAAGATTTATTTTTCATTTTTTTAATAAAATTTTATTCATTCATTTGTCAGAGAGAGAGAGGGAGAGAGCACAAGTAGGGAGAGTGGCAGGCAGAGGGAGAGGGAGAAGCAGGGTCCCTGCTGAGCAAGGAGCCTGATGTGGGGCTCGACCCCAAGACCCTGGGATCATGATCTGAGCCGAAGGCAGATGCTTAACCGACTGACCCACCCAGGCATCTCTAAGATTTTTTTTTAAAAATATAGACATTATATTTTATCAAATGTCCCTTCAGGATCTCTCAAGATGAAAATGTATTTATCTTTCGTGGTCTTATTTCACAACTATTTTCAAATTAACATTAATTGAGCATCTTCTATGCTCAATTTTATTAAACAACAACAACAAAAAACAACAAAAAAAGGGACACAGAGACACATCAGAAAAGCTAAGTTGTTCAGTTTCCCAGCTCTTAGCAGATAGGAGCTGCCAAAGAGAAGGAAGGGACGGCTGGAGAGACGTGGGTGTGGTCACACAGCTGTGGTAGGAAATGTCAGAGTTGCTGCACAGACCTTGTATCTCTGCTGTTCACATCCTGGTTCCTCACTGAGATCTCTTGCAGGATGTCTTAAAACAAAACAAAGCTTGAGTCTACTAAACCTGTGTGTGTGTGCTTGTGTGCTGGAGAGTGGGAGGTGTAAGTCGGGCATCTGGGTTGGTAACCACGCTGGCTAAGATGAAGGTACAATTGAATGGACTGACGTCCTCAGCGTCCCTGTAGGGGGTGCTGTCAGCTAGTTATTTTACCAAACTGGGGCAGCTCAAGTTTGCTCAGGGATGTTACTGTTATTATCGTGGCTGTAATTATTACGGTGATCCATATGAAGCGGCCATTTTTATAGGCAAAACACGGTCAACTGTATGATCTGACCTCGTGTTATTAATAATGCCCATTTGTTATCTATTATGTATCAGTAATTGTTATCTGTATTTTCTACAGACCATATAGATTTGTTTCTATAACAGCTCCGTGAGGTCGGAACCAACATCCCAATCTACAGATGAGAAAACAAGCTCAGAGAAGTTAAGGAAGCCCTTGAAAGTCACACAGCGAGGAAGTGGTAGAGCCAGGAGGCAGATTCAGGTCAGTCTGGCCCCAAATCTCACGCTTTTTTTTTGACAGCAGGCCGGCCTTAGGTCTGCTTCATTTACTGGTTCTCACTGGTGGCATGCTGACCCGCAAGGGGAGTAAAGTCTGTTCATTCCAAACAGTCCCTGACCGGAGAGGTGTGTGCACTGTCGAAGTTTCCCGGCTTCCACTCTGTGGAGCAGGGGCTTTCCAAACGTGGTCTGCAGACCTGCAACATCACCTGGGAAGTTGTTAGAAATGCCGATTCTCACCCCCGCTGGACCTTCTGAATTAGAAACTCCAGTAGGTGGGGCCAGCAGTCTGTTTTACGAAGCCCTCCAGGTGATTGTGATGTGCGCCAACACTGGAGAGCCACTGCCTTGGGTCCAACGGTAATGACTGCTAACTGGTACCGAGAACTGGCTCCGCACCAGATCCGAGCCCGTCGGGGACTCCTTACAAGGTAGGGGTTTATAACCAGCGTAATGCCTACTTCTGCAGAGGCCGCATTAGAGCCCAGCAGAGAGTGAATGCGTTGCCTGAGGCTCTGCAGGGAGCAGGTGGTAGAGTCTGGGTTCGAACCCGGCCCTTCAGAAAGAGCTGATGGCCGCCACCCTCTGCTCGTCCCGTGAAGCCGGCGGTGCCCCATTCCCTACAGAGTGTCTTCAGCAAAGGGTGAATGGTGCTGATGTGGGACGGGGGCTTGGGGGAGATGATGCAGCTGGTCTACCGTGGGCATCCTTCGCACAGGGAAGAAAGGGAGCCGTGGTTTTGGCATCCAGGTTCCCATTGAGGAGGCTGGGGCATTCCAGATAAGGTGCCCTTGTTTTCCATCCCCCCGGGCCGGATGCCTTTATCCAGGCA
>CM052812.1:63701458-63720618 GCA_028533885.1 Nasua narica | reverse complement strand
AGATTCCCAGCTAATACTGTTCACACCCCTCTATCACCCAGCATCCAATTCCCGGCGAATTTTGCAATATAGTGACAGTAATGGAAAGCAAAATGATCTCTAAATAATGGTTTAAGATGGCTACTTGATAAAGGGCACTGCAATAATTATGATCAATGGAGCATGGATTCAATATATATTGCCCATTTAGATGCACTAGATTAGCTTAACAGCTTTCTTTAATGTTCTGAGTATTTTGTGTGTCTGCTCGCCTGTGTGTGTGTGTGTGTATGTGTGAGAGAGGGAAGAAGGAGAGAGAGAGAAGAGAAGGGAGGGAGGGAGGGAGGGAGGGCAAGGCAGCCTGCAAGCTGCTATGAGCGTTCCTTGCCTTCATATTGATCAATGTGGTTGGGGTAACACAGCGCTGAGCAAAGGAAATTGAGATTCAGAAGTTGTGTGATCCATTACCAAGAGCAAGCACTCAGGTGTCATGTGTTTCAGGCAGGGCCTTTGTGGCGGGCGGTGGAAGCAGGGAACGGGGTGGAGGAGAGACACCTGATACGAGTTTAGTCATTTTGCGGAGGGCACTTTCTGGATGACGATTTGGTGTAATCACGGAAATTAGGCATGCAGGCAGCTGGCCAAAAGAATCCCTCAACATCCCGGAGCACCAGCGCCATCAGCTAAGTGAGCTGGACAGAACTTGTTTTAGAAAGCTGGGCTAGCCGTGGAAATGTGTTTTACCAGGAGTGGGGGAATGATTTACTTGACATTGGTCCTAATCCTCCCCTCTCCAGTCTCCCCCCTCCCCCCCAGGAAGGAAATTTTCCGTGACAGCCTGTCTAGAAATCTGGGTCCGTTCCCTGCCTTTTATGTTTTTGGGTTGATCCCAGGTAACACACAGGGTCTGTGATCAGCGTGTAATGATGAGGGCAGTGTGCCATATGGGCTGAAATTCCTTGGGATAATGAGGATAAAATGATTGCAGTCTTAGTCCTGACTTGCTTTGATTTTTCAGCTAAAATAAAGGCCCAGTCTCCGCCCTTTCATGAAAGGACATCAGTAGGAAGTGTCACCGCTCACGGGAGGAGAAGCCAGTACCCTAAGCCCGATAATCTCTGCTGATGTCCCTGCTGATTGGGAGTGGGTGCGGGGCTGACAGGCTCCGTGATCATTTGGCCTGGAAAGGCAGCTGGAGTTTAGGTCATCGTAAGGGTCGCTAACTAGTTCGCTGAGCATTTACTTGGCGCTGTGGTGCTTGGCTAAGTGCTTCTCAAAGCTGTGGGGGCAGACATGCATCACCCGGGGAGCTTGTCAAAATGCAGATTCGGATTCAGCAGGTCTGGGTGGGGCCCGGGGGGCCACATTTCTAGTAGGATCCCGGGGGTGCCAATGCCACTGGTCAGCAGACCACACATGGGGGTCACAAGGGTCCAGTGCCCAGGCTCACTGGATTCTCACACGGACCCCGTGAGCTGGGTGCTGTTATGAATCCTGTTCTACAGAGGAAGCTGTGAGTGGACACGTAAAGAGGTCAAGCGTCTTGCAGGATGTCTCATGGCTCTAACATGACGGGTCTGAGGCCGGTGCCCAGGCGTTCCATCCCTCCATCCTTCTCTGCCCTCCAGGGCGGCCATCAGGGGGCTGATGCAGGGTGGAGTGGGTGCGGACAGGAGCCGCCTGCAACCCTGGGTGGATATTTGGAGGAGAGGCGGCCCGCAGAGTCACCCAACCTGGATGGGATGAGCAAGAAATGCGCCTCATTAGACAAAGCCACGAGAGCCGCTGAGGCAGCCTGCGACTAGTGTTTGTGACCCTGCGAGCACCGTCAGACTCGAGCCCTCACCGCACTCCTCATGATTCCCACTTGCCCCTGGTCATCAGGCATCCAGACTTGTCCAGAGCATCAAATTGTAAACCAGCGGTCCCAGCCGGGCCAGGCAGAAAATGGATGCAAGCGCGGCCCCTCGCGGAGCGCTGGGAGGGGGAAGGCGCCACCGGCATTCCTCTTGAGCCTTCCGAGTGGTAACGCTGAGCCTTAGGGCTTCGCTCCGAGCTCATCAACACCTTGGGCCGGACCAATTTTCGAATGCTCCAGGCTTGATTAAACCCAAGGCACAGTTTGCCAAGTGCTTCCTCCCCCACCTTAATTGTTTAGAGTGTGTAGAATTTGAGTAAAATTTAATCCAGATGTTTCTGATTCGTGTAAGTTTAAATCACCAGAAAATACTCTTAGGTTGCTATTTGATGTTAAGAAGTTTTTCAAGCATTTCCCCCCTTCTTCATCGGAGAGGTCACATTTGGGTAGGGGGAATGCTGTCCCCTGCACCTAGAGGTTTCATCTGATTTGATTTGAAAACCCATTTTTGTGAAATCTGAGTCCGAACTCCATTTTCTTTTGACCTTCTTTTCAAATCCCTACCCTGAGAGTCTCAGAGAGAGAACTGGATTCATTGACATGTAGTTGTTATAAGGGATTCTTGTTCAAAAAAGACTGTAGCCCCGGACCTGGCCTTCTCCAGCCCTGGGAGCTGATTGGAGCTGAGCCGCAGCTGGCCAGGTGAGCGCATTGATTTCGCTGAATTTTGCTACCTGGGCGTATTGCTAAGCTGAAATCCACCAGTCTGGCACCACGCGTCTGACAGCTGGTAAAAGAGTGCTTAGGCAAGGCGATAATCCACAGTCTAGGGCAGTGGTTCTCAAAGTGTGGTCCCCGACCAGTAGCATCCATCCCCTGGGAACCTCGCCTAGGAACTCGTGACTTTGTGAGCCCCATCTAGACCTACTGAATCAGATTCCAGAGGTAGGGGCCAGTGACTGTGTTAGAATAAGCCTTTCAGGTGATTCTGATGCTCCTCCCTGGGTGACATTTGTCATGTTACTCATAGGATTTTGCAGGGATGAATGAGAACATTGTTACATGACTGAGGACACTCACAACCAGGCTCTTCTTACACAGGGCTCCACGAGTGACCTTTCCGATTGAGTTGGAAGGCCGAAGAAATCGATCGACCATTCGAGTTGACTTTTCCCCCCTCTGAATTAACTTTATTTTTTTGCACAGTGTCTGTATCGAATGGTTTGCTAAGGGGGCCATAGAGATACAGCCCAAAGTCCTGTTTTAAACAGTAGCACCCTTGACGTGAAAATTCTTTTGGGAGTCAGCGTAGGTTTCTGGAGCATGAACAAGGCAATCTCCTCAACGTTGGAGCTTTTATGATGTGCATGAGAGGGATCAATGGAGTTGGCAGACGGATGTGGTGGGGTCTCCTCCCTCCCTGAGTTTATTCATGCAGCCCGACATTTGTCACGTTAAGTGAGTCCTTCTACATTCAGGTACTGTCCTAGCAGGTCTTGGGGTTTCCCACCCAACACCGAGCTCAAGACTAGAGGTGGACTAGGACGAGTAAACAAAGGGTCAATAAAACAAAGTTTCTAGACTGAGCATTTCCCTGCAGCAGTGGGAGAGGAGGACAGCCAGCACGGGTAGAGGGGTGGTTTTGTGGGGCTTTGCAGAGAAGACAAGGCCTGGGTCGTAGAGGTAAGGATTGGCCGGGTGGGCTAGGGTGGCGCGTGGAGAGGGTGAAGCCAGGATCTATAGTCCTTCAGAACATTCCAGCGTTCAGGAAGCCTGAGGGGGAGATGACGCTGGAGACCTGGATGGTTGATAGCTTTAGCAAGCAAGCATTATACCCAAGGCTCAGGTTTATTTTTCACAAGGAAACTAAGCCATAAACCATGGGCCTGCATTAATCGTGCTAACAATAAATCATTAGGACTTTTTTTCTTGTATAGAATAGAGGGGTTTGTTGAAAATATAGGTGTATGTTTCCAGTTCTAAATCTCATCATAGCACTCCTCTGCTTAGAACCTTCAATGGCTCTGTATTTCTCCCCCGGTGAAGTTCAGACTCCTTATTTTGGCTTCAAGCTGTGAGTGGTGTGGGTCTGCCTACGTTCTTCTACCTGGTGGCCTTCGTGGCCTGGGCTCCTAGCAGACTCAAGGCCTCCCGGGGGTCTCAGATGAGCATTTTCTCTTGCTGTGGCACTTTCAAGCAAGATCTTCTCCTCCCCTACCAGTTTCTATCCTCTCCTCTATCACTTGGTTCATCCTTGTTCCAGAATGCCAGAGCTTCTGCACCACCTGTTGCAGAAAGGGGCTCCCGGATGCTGTGTGTCTGCGTGCCTTCCCTGTGGTCTCCCGTGCTAACCAGGCCCGACTCTGCTTAGGTTCTGAGATCAGACGAGATGGGGCGCGTTCAGGGTGGGATGGCCGTAGACCCCTCCGTGTGGTCTAGTCACCCCTCTCACTGCATTGGTTATTGCGCTCACGCTAGTCTCCCTAGGCAATGTGCTCCCTGAGGGCAGGGACCATTTCAGGTCCATGATGGGTAGGTTGGGGGCTCTCAGTTTTTGGTGCCACAAATAAAGGGGTACTTGGCTAAAAAGGTGGGAGCCAGGGCCCCGCGGGTGAGCATAGCCCTCGCTACGGAATACTTCCCGCACATCAAGTCCCTGCTGCAGACAGCATCGGGAGCTTTTGGGCATGCCATTTGTACCCAGAATAATATCTCTTACTGACGGTTTCAGCGAATCCTCTTAAATGACTCCATTTCTGCGCCTTTTTTTTTTTTTTAAAGATTTTATTTATTTATTTATTAGGAAAGAGAGAGAGTGAGAGAGAGCAGGTCAGAGTGAGAAGCGGACTCCCCATGGAGCTGGGAGCCCGATGTGGGACTCGATCCCTGGACTCCGGGATCATGACCTGAGCCGAAGGCAGTCGCTCAACCAACTGCGCCACCCAGGGGCCCGGGAGTCAATATTCTACCTACCTCAAGTATGTTGTCAAGCTTTCAGATTTTTTTTTTTAAAGATTTTATTTATTTATTTGAGATAGAGAGAGAGAGCATGAGAGGAGAGAAGGTCAGAGGGAGAAGCAGACTCCCCGTGGAGCCGGGAGCCCGATGCGGGGCTCGATCCCAGGACTCCAGAATCATGACCTGAGGCGAAGGCAGTCGCTCAACCAACTGCGCTACCCAGGGGCCCTTCTGCGCCTTTATTGACATCTATTCTTGCTACTGAAAACCCGTCATGACAATTTCGCATTTCAAAGTGCTGAAAGAACGTGCCTAGGTTGAAACTTTCGGCTGTGGCCGGGATGTCAAGTTTTATTCCCGGATGCGTTTTTTTCCCCTAGCCGTCTTTTCTCTGCCTGATGATGGAGGGTTATAATAGAAATGCCGCCAGATCCATCAACTGCCATGTGGTGAACATGGCCGCTAGAACCCAGCCGGTGAGGGGCACCTGAAGCCCACAGAATGGCTCCCGACCGAACAGAAGAAGCAGTTTGGAGGGCGTGATAAAGCATGCGACGCTGAAGGACGGCATCGTTCCCTTCACAGAACAGTTAAAGAAGTACCATAAGGAAGAGGGGCCGCGATCCTTCTTTCTTTCCAAGTGGCTCTAAACAGTCCTAATAATGTGGCACCTGAACTTTTCATGACACTGAAAAACAGGGCCTTCCGTTGTCACAAATGTTTGCAAAAGCACGTTGAGACACAATCCCGCAGAACTTGCTTCAAAATAACCCGGCAGCCCAACATTTGCCAAATGTACTAATTAGTCGCATTTACAACAACACGCTGGCTAAGGAATGGGATGAGGGCTTGGGCGACGATAGAATGGGTGATATACAAATATTTTGGGTGAGACATAATCAGTTAATTGGTTTATTAAATTATAAAACCATTGTTTGCCCGAAAGAGCAATAAAACTAACTAAATGAATAGTCACCTCTTTGAAGACTTCTTACATTAATTATGTTTATGCTTCGCTCGGAGCAGCCGTGTTAGACAAAGGGCTCTTTATCTTTATATGCCATAGCTACAATGTATTGTGGCTCAAATGATGGCACCGACTTTATGTCTACATAATTACAGAAATCTTATCCCTTTTGTGTTTGCACATCATTTTCGGTTTTTTGGAATAGTTAAACTCCATTTTACTTTTTAATAACATTTTAGAAATCATTGTGATTCAGGTAAACAGAATTTGATTGCTTTGATGGATTGAAAATGGTTAGCTCAGCCCGAGTTTATTTGATTTGTTTCTTCAGGGATTACAAAGAATAGGATTTTATCTCCAGACTGACAAAAGAGACAAACTCTGCATTTTTTGCCTATGTAGTGGCTCTGCCGTTAAGCCACACAGCCCCTCCGCAGGGGAACTACATTAGGCAGGAGGCTGGATTTTTATTCATGACCAAAGTTTTCGTTCCATCATATGTTGGTGGGGGTGGGGAGCGTAGGCATCCTTTAGTCCTGTTTGACTTAGCAGAATTTTTTAGTAAGAGAAGACCTAGATTATTGCATGGTGCTGGATACGACAGATTCCCGGGGAGAAGATTTGGTGAAATGATGCCTGTCTTTCTTAGGAATGGTCACTTTAGGCGAAGGCCCATCTGCTCATTGAATGGGTTTCGAAAGGCGACGTGCTGATCACTTGCGAGGGTTGACCTCGCGGCTAGTCCTTGTGGATTTCCCGCAAGCTCGGATCCAAGACCCGGGGGGATTGCATGGTGTTTCCCAGACTGCTTTTCATTTTATTCGGCCGTGACCCGACATGGGTATGGCAGGAAGACCTCAAGAAAACGTTGACGAACAATGTAGAGAAAAGCTATATGTTGCAAATACCCTTTCTCAACCTGGCTATCTTGCTCCGGAGGGGTGGGATCTCCTTAATTCCTGATTCTTTACGAAAGCGCCATCCTGTGTCTTGCCCAAACTTCTTAAAATCCTGACTTCCTGGGGAGCGGGCTGCTGTAGAGCCAAGCGGGTAGCCACTGTGGAGTTGCCGAGTTTCCGAGACCCGTGTAAACCCCGCTGTGGGCAGTAACAAAGACCTGGGGGTGGGAGTCGGGGTCGGAAAGGAGTGGGATTGAGAAAGAAAAGTTCTATCCAGGCTCCTGCCCTGTCTTGTCACTTGCATGACCTCAGAATTCCAAACCTCATGCATCTTTGTTTTCTCCTGGGGTCCCTGGAAGGTTTAAATTGGTCCACCCAGGATGTCCGATGCCTGCTTTCTGGTGCCTCCAAGTGTCTATCGAAGGAGTGGTCATGGCCTTGAGGTACTTGCCATTTGGTTGAGAAGGTCTTATACATTCGAGGGACAAATACTTGGAACTCACTGGCACCGTTTCATCCTCGAGGTCCCCAGTCGGGGATAGTGTTGTAATACGGTCCCTATAGGATTACAGGAAATCCCGTTACCACATGAGGGGGCCTTTTGATTGTGACTGAAACAGACCAATTTCATACAGATTCCTTGCTAGAACAATCGCAAACGTTCAGCAAATAACCACGTGTAAATAGGCACCAGGTCAGATCTCATTACAACCAATTCAGTTTATAAAAAGCAAAGAATAACTACCTAACGTGTCCCTCATGGCACTAAAATGCTCCCTAGCCTTATTTGCTGGTTAATTGATTTAAGAAAGGAACTGATGCAATGAAAGTAAGAGCTCGGGTAATGCTTTGAAATTTTATACGGTGCCATTTGGTTTTCATATAAACCTAATACTGGAAGCATGCAGAGTAAACTCATCATCAGAATTAGGAGAGGTTAATCAGGGAAGGCTCTCAGGTGGAGGTGGTTTTTATTTTTTTATTTTTCAAGAAGGGGGAGGAAAATCAAGACTGGGAACATTGTGTCTGCACAAAGGCAGGAAAAATGAAAGTCACGGGGGAAAGAGAGGCCAGCAATCTGGTAGGGAAAGGAGAAAGCCTGGCAGGGGTTAAGGGCCAAGGACTCCAAGATGAGGGGGTGAGCTCATGGGCTAAGAAAGGAGAACGATGGTGGAGGAGGAGCAGGGTTTACAGAGCATTCAGGGAACAGTGTCCCCCGCCCCCACTGATTTCCCATGGCCTTAAAGCTTTAGCTGTACCATAGTCCCCAGATCAAGTGACTTCTTTCAGCATCACTTGCAAAGAATTGAAACTGTCTTGCAGATATTGGTGTGCAGAACTCAACTGTTTTGTACGTTTACCCCACAATGCGTCTGCTCTGCATTCGTACCGATGAGTCTAAGTTGGCGTGCCAGCAGTCTCCCTCTGCTGATCTCCATTTCTGCACCCGGAGTTCTTCGGGGATATCAACACACGCCAGGACCCGTGGGGGAGGCAGAGCTGCTCAGCGGGGCAGGCATGGACCACACTGGGGGACAGTGGAATTGACGAGCCGAGCTTTCCAGTATCCACGGCCCCCAAGGGTGTCCCCGAACGTGTCTCCCAGGTATTGGCGCGGCAGTCATAAGTTCTAAGAAATTGAGCTAAAAGACAAAGTTTCTGCACCAGAAATCCAAAGAGAGTCTAGACAGAGACCAGAATAGGTCAGAACCACGGGCAGGCAGATTTGTGAGGTCAAGGCCAGCGGGGCTCCGTACTGAAGATGACCGGTGTAACAGGCACGAGACCTTCTACCCAGACCCCCATTGAGGGAGGATTTGCTGCTCAGCTGTGGGGACTGGGGTCAGCGAAGGGCCTCCCACTGTGAGTTCCTTCCGGGCCGCTGAGCTGTAGACTGCCCTGACCCAGGGGCGCACCCTTCCTTGGGGAAGCCCACGTCCAGGGACAGGGTCCTCTGGGCAGGAGTCTAAAGGCTGGGCCATTTCACCTCAGCAAGGGACAGTTCTGCCAGGCAGGAACTGCTCCGGAGCTCCTGGGGTGGCAGAGTTCTGTGAGGCCCCCGTGCCTTACCCTTCGACTGGTCCCGAATCCCCCCCTTCCTTTCACAGGGCTTGGTCCCCAGCAAACCTTTGGCAGCCCCAAACCCCATTACCCATCACCTTCCAGAAAACTCCACCTACACACCGCAGGAAAGGACAGTGAGTGCCAAGAGGGAGAACAAGGAAGCTTTGTCGACAACGAGTGCTTCCACTTTGGCAGCAGAGGAATTAAGGAACCCGAGGCATCGGCTGGCGAGAGAGCAGACAACCTTTGGGAGGGTTTGAAGGACAGGACAAGGTGAGTGTAGCCAGATGGGCTGATTGGCCGTGAACCTACACCACTAGTGCTCCCAACGTGCTCCCTGGGATGGGATGTCATGTCAGGGTGCGGACAACCTGGAGCCAACAGGTGAGAGGGCAGGTGCCCCATCCCACCTGTCTGGAAAGAGGGACCCGCAGAGACATGGAAGTGCTGCAGGTCAGTCCCAGTGATAGCCTGAGTCTCCCGCCCTGGTAAAGCTGAAGCATCTCATCCAGGCCCCGTAGCTATGTGTTTGCACGTAGCAGGTGATTAGCGAACTACCAAAGAACACATACATGTACACGTCAGTGTGCAAGCGGGACTCTGGAGGTCGGGGGAGGTTGGCGCTGCCCAGGCTCTTGGGGACGGTGGCTACTGGCGGCAGGGGAAGAACCGGGTTGGCTTTGCTGCACCCGGTCTTGTCTATAGCTCTGAATACCTTTCAGAGGCTTCAGGCCCCCACGACGGAAAGCGATGGCTGACAGGCACGTTTCCAGCCAATTTACATATATGTAAAGTTATCTGACTTGGTACTGATTTCTTTGCTTGTCAAGCTTCCCCTGCTACAGTTGGCATACCATGCACAATTTTACATTCTTTCTGTCAATCTGCTCTTGCAATCTACTCCACCAACTGTCCCGCAGACGAATTTCAGAAACAATGACCAACGGTACAAGAAGTGCCTTTGTAGAGAGAGAGGAGCCGCGAACATCTTTCCCCCACGGGGATGACCTTGTGTCTGAGTCTTGCTGGAAGGGGGAAAAAATGCATGTAGGTTTTGAGGAATAAAAATGACTTCATCTCGAGGATAGAGTTCTGGAATGTATATGACTTCGCACCCAAGGCGATCGGCCAATGATTAATTCCTAATGAAAGCCCAACTTAGAGCAATTTTACTCCATGTTTCCATTTCTAATTTGCCTTAACTATAATTTAAATGGGAAAGTGAGCATTTTGGAGACCCAGAGAGAGAGCAAATTGTGTGAAATATTCTTAGGTTCAGTTTATGCCCTCCATGAACTTTCTGGTAAAGACACATGAAAGAGTCCTTTAATTTGGATTTCTTATGTAAATATCTATGTGATCTCTGGAGGGAAAATTCTTCCTAGAGTCAGGTATAGTCCATTATGCTCTTTCTATGTTGCTTTCAAATTCGGAGAGGCCTTTGAGCTATGACCTCTGAGGAGAGCCACAGACAAGCAAAATCAAGACCAAAGCGTAAGGATTTGTGTGTGTGTGTGTGTGTGTGTGTGTGTGTATGTGTCAGTTTAGCAAATTGATTTTAAAAGAGCCTCAGCTCACAGGAGATGATGTGACCAAAAGAATTTTACCTGCCTTTCCCATGCACTGGCGGCTCCTTCGCCGGAATGTACTTGGCAGTGGGAAACCATCTTTAGTCTTATTTCTTTGAATCTGGCCTAATGTGCTTCTGATCGCAACCCTGGGGGGCATGGACGGACCAGCCCAAGTGCTTCCGTTGGTGCATTGGATGGCTGGGTCTTTCCTCCGGCCAGGTCAGGGATTCAGCATCAGAACCAAGTCTTACTTCTTTCAAGTGATTAATGGGATGCCTCCCAGACTTAGTGCATGTGTCTTCTTGATGATTAGAGGCCCAGCCTGTCAGTGAGTGAGAAAATATGGTGATAGCCATGTTCCCCTGATCCACTGTCCATGTCAGTGCCTTGCATAGCCTCTAATAGATGAATGATTCGGGGTCAATGAGATTCTTCGGTTTGTAATCCACTTGATGGGACAGCTGTTTATGATGCTTTGGTTATTTCCCCCACGGAATGCCCTGACTGCCATCTTACTACCCAAGAATATGTCTCTGGATGTTCTTTCGTGATACCTCTCTTCCTAGTCAGAAACGATAACTTCCCTTTACTCATAAATTATTAGTAATCCCCAGTGAGATAGTCATAACGACGATGAAAGCAATAGCAACCATTTATTGAGCATCTTCTATGTGCTAGGCACCGTGCAAAAGACGTCATAGATCCGCCATTTAATTTCCCCAATACTTTTAGGGTACAGACCTTACTCGTCCCACGGAAAATGAAGGAACTGGCGTCTAGAGAGATTATGGAGTTGTTGGAGGCCACACAGCTATAAAGTTTAAGAGCCTCCAGGTCTGTGCGACCCCACAGCCCATGTCTGTGACATTCTGAAGTATCAGAGCACGACAGGAGGTCTGCGGGAGGAGGGTTGTTTGTGGGCAGGGTCTCATCAATTTCATTACTGCCAACTCTTGAAGCATGTGTGCAAAGGACTCTCCAGACCCAGAAGGGCTTGGCTGTACATGACATGTGTCATCAGCTCGATTAGATATTACTTGGATGTTTAATATATATTCATTATGTTTGTATAAGATATTCATCAGTTATTGTCCAATGCCAGTTAGATATCGATTAGCTATTTATAACTCATTAGTTATTTATTAAATATTCAGAACTGATTGTGCCAATTTAAACTTTCATCAGAAATATAGAGAATTTCCACTTTCTCCACATCCTTGTCTACATCTGGATTTGGAATTGCCAGCTTTCTTTAGATAGTTGATATGATGGGCGCTGAATTCCATCTCACTGAGGTTTTGGTCTTCATTTCCTTTACTGCTAACAGGTTGTGCATTATATTGGCCATTTGGGTTTTCTTTTCTGTGAATTGCCTGTTCATGTATTTTCCTTTTCTTTTTCTTTTTTTTTTTCTGTTGGGTTATTTGCCTGTTAAGAAATGGATTTATAATATTTTTTATATAGGCTGGATAATAAGATTTCATTAGTTATGTGTGTTGCAACTATTTTCTCTAATCTTCTCCATTAATTTCAAGGTGATTCGACAAAAGTTTTGTGTACAACTATCTTTGCTTTTTTGGTGGAGGGGCTAGATATTTTCTGCATATTATTTATAGATAGTCTTCTATATCTTATTCTAAACTTTTAAGTTTTAGTTTTTACACTTGGGCATATAGTACCTGTGATATATATTGTTACATTTTCTACAGTTTGAGGTACAGCCCAAATTTATTTTTGCAGAAAAGAATAACAAATTCTCCCAGTAGCATTTCTTAGGAGTGCATCCTTTTACTCTGATTTATAATACCCTTCTTTCCTCCATCAAATTTCCATGCATATGTGGATTTGTTTCTGAACTTTGTCTTTTCCTATGCCAATACTGATTTAGTTAATGTACCTTTATAATAAGCAAGTCATGCTTATTTATTCTTCAAATGGCATTTGTTATTCTTAGTCATATGGATTTTAGCCTCAGCATGCCAATAATCTTACTAAAAAATGAACTGGTCTGATGAATTAAATTCACTGATCTTTGCGATGTTCAAGGCTTTGCTCATAATAGTGTAGTGGGTTTCACCCACCAGGTGAATTCATTCATTAAAATGATTCATCTGCAACTCGAACTAGCTTAAACCTGAATGTTGAGACACATTTTTAAACCCTCATTCTATGTTTAATTAAATAAAAGTCAGGGTTTCAGTCAATTTGATTAGGAAACTGAATATGAGGTCTACAGGTCAGAAGATAGAAGCTTTGGGGCACTGTAATTGTAGATAAGAATTACATGAAATCATATGAAAAACGAAGAAAGTCGTGCCTGCTTACAATGTAGCCTTTCAGGTGCATTTTACAAAACCGGCCACCAGAGGGCAGAATGAGCATGAGAGTCCCACTGGCTTCCTGGGCAGAGGAAAGTTAAGTCTTCATTGGTTTTTCCCTAGGACTTCGGAGTGCTTAGTGTGCTAAGCAGATACAAACGTTTTTGGGAGAGAGATGTTTTTCAGCTGCTAATCAAAACGGTATTTCCTGATGGTCTTATCTCAGCTGAAGTATGTTTTCCCCCAGCACAGTGAAAGAGAAATTTACTTCCTAATTCTTGAGATCAAACCTTTGACTTTTGTCACAAGGAAATGCTGTTTAATGAAGTTAGAAAGGAAAAACCCCCTCCAACCACTTATCAGAATCTCAGACACCCTAATGGAAAGTCAGGTGACCCACCAAATGAAATAGGGTCATGTTTCCAACAGGGCAATTTTCTAGCTGACCACACTGTTCTGCTTCTACTGATAAAGGCTCCTGTTTATTTAATTGAAAGGGGATGGGTGTATATTTCATGGCCTGGGCATTATTGGGTGGCAACCTGTCCACGTTTTTTGCATTGCCAACACAAATAGTGTGCTTTTCTAGAGTACTGATTTTTCATAAATAGAAAGAATACACACTTTAGAATTCTCTTTGCCAAAGGAAACAAGCCATGATGCTAATATAGTTTTTCCCTTCGGGCTACATAGAAGGAAAGAGATGCCAGGCCCTCTGTGACGGTGTACTTTCAGTTCAGCAAGTCTTGCTGAATGCCTGCTAGACATTCTTCATTGTTTGAGGCATCGTGGGGGCCACTGGCTTGCTTTTAATGAAGTGAATCTCATTTTGTAGAGGTGTCTTCAAACTGGGGGAAATCATTCATGGAGCTAAAAGAGAAGATCATTTAAATGAAAAAAAGATCATTTAAATGGATATTGGATTTGACTAAATATACAGTTATTATTGTTGTTGTTGTTGTTGTTGTTGTTGTCTTATTTAGGTTAAAACTTCTTGTTAGAGGCTTTCTTTTGATTTTCCATGAAATTCTTTCATATTTGTCCTCATGGCCAACACTCGCTGGAACCTCAGCCCAAACATCTTCTCCTCTGGGATGCTTCCTGAGACTTCCTCAGGCAATACCAGCTACTGTCTCCCTTGCTCTTATCACTGGTAGGGCTAATGCTGGTTTGCATGTCCCTGTTGGGTCTCAAGGCCATCGAGACCAGAGACCATGGGCTGCTGCTCATCTTTGGGTCCCAAGCTCTAGCACAGAGCTGTGCACACAGCATAACCCAACCAATGTTACTTGAGTCGAAGAGAAGGTCAATACTTTCTCCCAGCCCTCATGCAGATTCTTTGGAAGGCACCTCTGAGCTTTCACGTAACCATCCTAGTGAAACCCAACATGTTCTTTCGATGCATGGAGCTTCGGACACGCGCTCAGCCCCATGCTGACATTCTGATTGTGTGTGTTCTCCAGGGCTCTGTGATATCTGGAAACTGATTTACACTAGCTTAAATCCAAGCCTTTTGACACTTCAAAAAGTTGCATTTTTCTGATTCAACATAATTAATGGCTTTCCTGTGCCTCGGAGTGTAAGGTTTATGTCCTGGAAGGGCAAGGAAGAGTAGTGAAAAAAACATGGCTTTCTGGATCAGCGAATAGGTACTCAAATGTTGGCTTCATGCATACAAAAATGAATGAAAACACGATTCACAGGGTTGCAAATAGGAGCAACACTAAAAATGATGCAGGCATTAAGTACTTACTACATGCCAAGTGCTCTGTCAAGTGCTTGCTTTAAATTTTTATCTCATTTCATCTTCAAAACTCTTTGAGGTCAGTACTCCTGGGAGCTCCAGGTTATGGGCAAGAAAACTAAAGCTCAGAGAGGTTAAGTAAGTTTCCCAATGCCACACAGCTACTAAGTGTCTGAGCCAAGATTTGAACCCAGGTGTTTTGACGCTGGAACTGGTGCTTTTAACCCCTGCACGTAAAGCAGAGTTCCTGGCAAATGAAACACTCTAGATAAATAATAGAAGTGCTCCCCTTTTATTAGCATTAGACTCACCTTTAAGATCCCCCGTGGGGAACAACTACAACTGGGGGGCATCACTGGGGAATGGGACGGAAGCCAGAATTTGCCCTCCTAAATCTGGCCTGAGCGATAGAAGGCATCTTTGGCCTGAAGAAGTGTAATACAAAGAAAATCCTAATTGCTACAGCTAAGTAATTAGAAGATCCAACCTATAAATCATAGTGTGTCAACCCCTTTAATTATGTGCACAATTAAATAGGTGACTAAGGCACATTCTTCCCTAGGTGAGCATATTTAAGATCCTGTAATGGCAACAAGTTTCAAGCTGATTTATCGTTATTTTGTTTGGTCAGATGATTTTTCTGCATTTTAATGTGTTTTGTAGTTACATATTTGCTGTGAACAAACAATGCTTTTCCCAAGTACTGTGCTGTAAAGGACTGACTTCACGATTTGTTTACTATTCTTTTAGGCCTCGCAGAAATCAAACAACATTATGTACTTATTTTTAAGTAGCTGCACTAAAATCTTAAACAGCCTCCTTAGAGCCTTTCTTTCTCTTCCAGAACACACACACACACACACAAAAATATATGAAAAATGATTCCTTTAGCCTCATGGATACACACGGATAGGAAGTTTTGATATGAAGCTCTAATAACTATACAATCAGAAGACTCTCTTAACTCTGAATGGTATCTTCATTCAGAGGAGCTAAAGACGACACATTTTGGCATGCAATACCCAAGTATTACATTAGGCATACCTCTGAAATTTAGAATAATAGTGGTAATAATAATATAACAAAATTTTAAACATGCACTTAAAAAGCTTATGTCTGGATTCAGCAGAGTGCTGGAAAGACTCCAGGCTTTGGAAGCTAAGACTTGGGTTCAAATCCCAACTCTGCCTCTTCATTAGCCTGCTGCAAGTTGCTTAACTCCATTGGAACTGAGTTCCAGTAACAAAGGAAGAATCCCACCTGCTTGGCAGAGAGGCTCTGAGAACGAGAGATGTTGCATATGAGGCCCCAGCACGGTGACTGGGGCGCAGTGGGCACAGAGTTAAGTGCTAGCTGCTGTTGCAATT
This sequence comes from Nasua narica, assembly GCA_028533885.1. Classification (NCBI taxonomy): domain Eukaryota; kingdom Metazoa; phylum Chordata; class Mammalia; order Carnivora; family Procyonidae; genus Nasua; species Nasua narica. The sequence goes on along the minus strand of CM052812.1, from coordinate 63,704,893 downwards.
GTAACCCGAATAAATTCAGGCCTTCCTGTGCACAGAATCCAAAAGAAGCTCCAATGAAACTCCAAACCCTTATCAGTCATTTGTGTGTCCCTATAGGATCCTTTCTAGAGAGGGCAACAGAGGAAAGATGGCACACACAACACACGGCCAAACTTCTTAAATATTTTCTTTATCTCTCTTTCTCCCCAAAGTACCCCAATTCATTTTTCTCCCTTTCTTTCCAAAAATCCAGCCCATCCCAGTTCCTCGCTGCCCCCATGCTCCCTGGAGCCCCCTCTCCCAGCCCCCCAGGGGCTTTTTCTCCAGGGGAAGCTCTGAGCCCACCCTGACGCAGGGGGGTTCCCGGGTGGGGTCTCAGCTTCTTCTAATCTGCGTTTCCCTCCACGGCCTCAGATCAGCAAAACCAGCCCCAGGAGCCAAGGGCCGAGGACACTCTCCTAGTTAGCAGAGCAGGGGTGGGGGGTGGGGGAGTTAATTGCACGCATGCTTTCGTATTTATTTTTGTCTGTGAAGCACTATCAAGCTTTAGGCTCGATAGACATCATTTAGAAGAAGTAGGTTCGGGTATTAGAGTTCATGCTTTCTCTTTTTGGAGACAGAAGAGGAAGTATGGGAAAAGAGTAGGCTAGGGGAGAAGATGAGTGAAGTGAGGCAGGGGGAAGAATTGGGGGTTGGGGATGGCCAAGGGCAAAAGAGGAGGGAGAACGGTTCAAGGGAGCTGCACATCCTGCATTCTGCAGAAATAGCTCACAGGTGTGGAGCCTTCACCACTGTTCCAGGCCCTGTGATGTGTATCGATTTATTTAATCGATTTACAACCGCCACGGGAATAGGAACTTTAGCATCCCCATAATACAGATGAGTCTACTGAGGCACAGCAGATCTAAGTGACTTGTCTGAGGTCACAAAGCCAGAACTCAGATGCAAGCAGCTTGGCCCCAGAGCCCAAGCTCTTACCCTGTGCGATCCTGTCGTGTGGTCGCGGAGAGCGGGAGGGACTCAGGGACAGTCTGCACTGAACAAGCCTTTTGGAAGAAAATAAAGGAGGCTCTGGAGGTAAGGCAGTGTCCTTGGTGCTTAAAACTATGCTGGGGGCACGGCAGGTCCCTAATGAATATCTGGGGACAGACAGACAGACAAGGGTATTGACTGGGAAGGGAATAAATGTCAGCCCCAGAGGAGAAAAGCAGGGCTGCCACCGTGCAATTGAAATTTTCCCACTAACAGATTCTGGACCGGACGGGTCAATACTGGGGTTTCATGTTACAAAATAACCAGCCATCCAGAGAGACACAAAGCTGTCAAAAGTTTGCAAAGAGGGCATGGGGGTGAAGGGTGAGCAGAAATTGCTTTTTTGTTTTTCCTTAAAACATGGGGTCTGAGAGCATCCAACAGATCTCTTTCAAATACCCTTCTTAAGAATGACACAAATATCCCGACATCAGCAAATAATGTGAATGGAAGCATCAGCGACAGACCTGGGGGGGGGACTGCACCTCCCCCAGCAGGACATGCAGAGAGGAGAGCAGAGACAAAGAGGAGGGAGTGTGTAGATGCTGCTTTGCTTTTTGTTTTAAAAACAGTTCATAAGGAGTAAGGAGGACTTTTCCAGGCTTCTGGCTTAAGGGCCCTGGTTAAACAAGTGCCATTGACAACCAGGAGTGCCAATCCTAAGTCAGCCCCACCTCACGGGACCTCTCTGCCCCTGTGGACACGGGAATTGTCACTGTGTTTCTTGATGGGACTGGAAATAAAAGCAGAGGAGTCTTTGGAGACGGTTGACTTTTAAAAAGATTTTTTTTTTTTAATTTCAAGGGATTTTTTTTTCTCCCCAAATATGTTTATTTTATTTTTTCAGTGTTACAGGATTGATTGTTCATGCACCACACCCAGTGCTTTGACGAAACAGGCAAAAATATCCAGTGGAAAAAAGACAGTCTCTTCAATAAATGGTGCTGGGAAAATTGGACAGCTATATGTAGAAGAATGAAACTTGACCATTCTCTTACACCATACACAAAGATAAACTCGAAATGGATAAAAGACCTCAACGTGAGGCAGGAATCTATCAAAACCCTAGAGGAGAACATAGGCCGTAACCTCTATGACATCAGCCACAGCAACTTCTTTCAGGACATGTCTCCAAAGGCAAAGGAAACAAAAGCGAAAATAAACTTTTGGGACTTCGTCAAGATAAAAAGCTTCTGCACAGTGAAGGAGACAGTCAACAAAACAAAGAGGCAACCCACAGAATGGGAGAAGATATTTGCAAATGACACTACAGACGAAGGTCTGATATCTAAGATCTGTAAAGAATTCCCTAAAAAGATTTTCTAATTCGGTTTTTCGTACTTAGAGAGAGGCTTTGGATTGGCATCCAAAAATGAGGGTTACTTCTTTCCTGCCCCCCTTCCCCCCAATTCTGAATCTGCTGAGCGCTACCCGTTCTATTTAGTGTGAAGAATTTCACAGGAGGTAAACAGCATCTGGGCATCACTTACCTCCTTTGATGTTTAACACAATTTACAATGAAAGCTTTGGGAGACATTTAAAACCGTGCAAGGTCCTAAATCATTAAAGGAATATGGTGCTAGCCTTAAGAAATGATAATAGAATGCATTCAACAATAAAGCTGCCAAATTTTAGTGGCCTGTTTGCCCGAGGCTCTTTGGGAGAAACGGAATCAGATTAAAAAAAAAGAAAAGGGGCACCTGAGTGGCTCAGTGGGTTAAAGCCTCTGCCTTCGGCTCAGGTCATGATCTCAGGGTCCTGGAATCGAGTCCTGCGTCGGGCTCTCTGCTCAGCGGGAAGCCTGCTCCCCCCTCTCGCCCCCCGCCTGCCTCTCTGCCTACTTGTGATCTCTCTTCCTCTGTCAGATAAATAAATAAAATCTTAAAAAAAAAAAGCGCCTGGCAGAACTGTTTTTACACAAAGAAGGAATTGTCATTACACCCGTTATATGTGGGTTAACACAGGTAAAAATGAAAACAAAAACAGATTAGCTAATGACATAAAAAATGCTAAATGATCTGAAAATAATCATGCAGGACAACATTTGGGGTGTTGGACAGGCCTGTCACCAGCTCCCTCGGTCCCTGTAGCCACATTTGGACCATATATTTGTAATCTCTTATCCAGAGAGTAAGTGATAGCCACTTTTGCCTGGACTAGTCACAATTTAGGTCTGTTCTCCTGATGTAAAATGAAAAAACAAAAAAACAAAACAAAAAACTTTTCTAATGGAAAACTTCCAAAATATACAAAATTACACAGACTAGAATAATAAAGGTCCAGATATCATCATTTTCTCTCTTGTACTATTTTTAAACAAATCCCAGTCACCATAATTATAAGAGACAAAGACGTAACGAAAAGCATCTCCACGGCGCCATTATCACACCTGAGATAATGAACTGTAATTCCCTAATATAATCA
>CM052812.1:63669807-63700958 GCA_028533885.1 Nasua narica | reverse complement strand
TTCTGTTTTTGTTTTTTTCAGGTCCATGATATGTCCCTTTAATATGTACAGTTAACCTTTGAACACTGTGGGGGTGGGGATGCCAACCGTACGTGCAGTTGAAAATTTATGAATAACATTTGACTCCCCTAAAAATGTAACTTGTAATAGCCTACAGTTGATCGGAAGCCTTACTGGTAACGTAACAGTCGATTAACTCATATTTTGTACGTTCTGTATTATATACTATATTCTCACAATAAAGTGAGCTAGAGAAAAGAAAATATTAAGAAAATCATGAGGAAGAGAAAATACATTTACAGTCCTGTACTGTAAAAAAAATCCAAGTACGAGTGAACGTGCGCAGTGACCTGTGTCATTCAAGATTCAACTGCCATTTCAAGCAACTTTTTATTTCAGGACTTTTTTCTTGAATTCTAGTTTTTGGTATTTGTTCTGCTCTCCTACTTGGGTTTCCTTCTTTGAGGTAGAGGGGGACCTCCTATAATACATATGTTGCTTCTTTTTCTTTTTGAGCTCTCTCCTATATCTACCATTTTCTTTTTATTCCTTTTTGTCTCTTTATTTCTTTTTAGTTGAAAAATTTTTGGCCCTTTTCCAAGGTGTTATATGTTGTTGCCTCACTTTTTATTTCTTACAGTTTGGTCTTCACTTATAAAATGATTTGTTATTTTATTTCTAAATTTTTTCTGGGTTCTGTAATTTTGTGTCTGAATGAAAAAAAATCCAACTTCTGATTTTTTTCATATTTTCCATCATTTTAGTTTTTTTTTTTTAAAAGATTTATCTATGCATTTTAGAGAGAGAGAGAGAAAGAGAAAGAGAGCATGGGCACAGGGGGAAGTGCAGAGGGAGACAGGGAGAGAAGCAGACTCCTCGCTGAGCATGGACCCCAACGCGGGGCTTGATCCCACGACCCTGAGACCAAGACCTGAGCTGAAATCAAGAGTCAGATGCCCAACTGAGTGAGCCATGCAGGCACCCTATATTTTCCATAATTTTACATCATTATCTCTTTTAGCTCATTTTAAAATATTGTTTGCATTCTTATATATTTTGTGAGTGTGTCTTTCCGAAATGCCAATCATTCTCTTCCTTACTCTTTTTTTTTAAAAAATATTGACTTTGTGTAGGATTTAACCACAATCATACTTTTTTTGGTTATTATCATGTAAAATGAGTTTTCCCTTACTTTTAGGTGGGAGCGGGGGAGTCAGAATATTTGTTTCTAGCTTCATGGCTCTAGAGCTCTCTCCTTTTCCTTCTCCTCCTCCTCCTCCTCCTTCTCAATAAAAAAATATGACTTTATAATCAGAGAACTGGAATTTTTTTCTTCCTGTGTCCCTCTCCTACTCTGTATTCTACTCTCAAAGAGGAGCTTGATCCTGGAAAGAAATTTTGCTTTTTTTTGGGGGGGGGGTGTTCCTTCTTGGTCCCAGGCTATGGCTGTCCCTTAAGATATTTTCATAAACATCTGCACTCACCCAAGAATTAGTTAGTACTGAAGTCTCTCCCAGATTCATTTGCTGTTTCAGACTGACCTGCCCCATTTCCAGTATAGACTTAGCGGGGATTTCAGGATTCTTCTGTCCTCAAGTCCATCCATTCAATGTCCCAGAGCTTCCTTGTGCTTCTTCCTGCACAGATGCTGCATAGATCTGGCAGCTCTTAAATATTTAATGGCTTTTGGAGTTTTGGGGGATACCTGTTACTTAGTTCTTTTCAGTAGATGCTGTTCATGGATTTTGGTTTTGCTATCTTGGTGGCTTTGTCTGTAATTATGGGAAGATTGGAGAAATTAGGAAATTACGTTGCCACGTGCATAGTCTCAGTGCATTCCCTCCCAGTGCAATCCTTGAGAGCAACCCCTTTACTCTCAGAAGTGAAGTTTGCCCAATAAATGGCATGGTTGCCCTACTTATCCTGGATCAGAAACCCAAATGATTCTGAAAATTGAAAGATTTTCCAACTCATTTGGGTCAATTCCAAACCCGATCCGAACTTGCTTGATAGCAAAGGCTGACCTGGGCTAATGTGGAGCTGCAAATACTTTTAATTTTTTTCCATTTATTATGAATATTCATTCATCTTCCTTTAGAAATGTTTACGTCTTTCACTTTAGAATGTGGCTTCACACCTAGTGATGATGTCATGTAATATACAGTGGACATCACCATTTTAAAATATGAAAAGCTATAAAATCTGAAATACTTTTGGACCTACAAAGTTCCGATAGGGAATTACAGATCTGTAAAAGACTTCACCTCCATTGCCACTGAAAATTACAGTGGGTGAGGGGCGCCTGAGTGGCTCAGTTGTTAAGCATCTGCCTTCGGCTTGGGTCATGATCCCAGGGTTCTGGGATCGAGCCCCTCATCGGGCTCCCTGCTCAGTGGGGAACCTGCTTCTTCCTCTCCCACTCCCCCTGCTTGTGTTCCCTCTATTGCTGTGTCTCTCTCAGTCAAATAAATAAATAAAATCTTAAATCTATTTTATTAAAAATAAAAGAGAAAAAATTACAGCAGGTGAATTTCTGTCCCAAGCCTGTGGATCCTATTTTCTCTCCCTGCAGTTAGGAGTACGACTGTGGCTGCAGATGGGGCTCGCATGGCACCATAAAGTCACCTGGGGCAGTAAAGTCCCCCTCATATGCATGGAGAAACAGAGAGGTACATGAAACAGGTACAGAAAGGCCAGCTGTGAGGAGAGACCACAGGACTGGAACCAGAAGATAAACACTGCTTATGTCGGCATTCCAGTTTGTGATTTCAGTCACCCATGAGTCCTTCCTTTTTTAAGGTTCATTGAGCTATCCCTGTGTTTTTCCAGTAAAACCCACTCAATTGCTTTAGCCAGCTTGAATGGATTTTTGCTACTTGCAACTGGAAGGCCTTTAATAAGCCACACATATGGGTGTTCTTTCCCAATGCCGTCTTCACAAAAGGGGTCCGCTGGATCTCCACACAAAGTGGTGGAAAGCCACGGTCTAACCTTGGACTTGTTGACTTATTTAGTTATCAGAGAAGCTCCTAATTAGTGCCAAGGGCTTTATCAGATTAAAAAAAATGGGCATAGTTCATCATTGGGAATAGAAGGCAAAGTCCCCACTTTTGGGAAACAAATTAAGTTTAATCCATGGCATTATCTTTTTGTATCTTCTTATCTCTACCAGATAATTCCCTCTAAGGCAGCTTGAACGTCTAAAAATAGTCAGAGGGCAGCTGCAGAAATGATAAGAGGGTCTGACTAGGAATGATCCTGTGGGAAGTGCAAAAAGTCCTGACATTTGGAAGAACTTGTCATTCACTTATTCGTCCAACAAATATTCATCAGACACCTTCATGTGTCGGGCGCTGACCTAGGAACCGGGAGGCGGCAGTTTGCAAAGCATAACAAAGTCCTGGCCTTTGTAAAGGTGGCCTTGTCCTGTGGGAAGCGGAAAGGAAACAAAAAATAGAAGGTTAGATGGGTAAGTATTACGGAGAATAATAAACCAGGAAAGGGACAGGGAGATTATGTGTGAAGTGAGGGTTATAGTTTCAAATAAGGTTGTCAGGGAAGGCACCACTGAGAAAACAGAACTTGAGCAAGGACGCAGAGGAGGAGAAGGAGCAAGCCATGGAAACATCTGGGTGTAGGGTTTCCCACCCAGGCAACTCTCCAGCACCATCTGGGTGTCCTACATTCTACTTAGTTCGGACACGATCTACCGGGAGATGGCGTCAGATCCCGCAGGTTAAGGGCACAGTCCCACAAGATGTCCTCCCTCTTCAGACATCAGTCACAAGTCCATGTTGCCATCTGGGCTCCTGACTAACCAACCTGCTAGAGATCTGAGGTTCCCAGCACCCCTTCTTTGATTAATTTGCTAGCTCAGCTCACAGAACTCAGAGGCCCATTTTACTTACTAGACTACCTATTTATTATGAAAGGCTAGAACTCAGGAATGGCCGGATGGAAGAGATACACAGGACAAGGTGTGGGGAAACGGGCACAGAGTTTCTATGTTCTCTCCGAGCATGTTATTCACCTCAGTCTCTACATGCTCACCAAGCCGGAAGCTCTCCAACCTGTGTTCTTTGGGTTGTGATAGAGGCCTCATTACCTAGGCGTGACTGATTACATCATTGGCCATTGGAGGTTGATTTACCCTCCAGAGGTTGGGGTGTGGGACTGAGAATTCCCACCCTCTAATCTTCATGGTTCATTCCCCTCAGCAGCAGCCCCTACCTTTAGGTGCTGTCCCAAAGTCACCTCATTAGCATGGGAAAAGACATCTCTGTCATTCCTGTTCCTTAGGTAAGTCCAAGGGTTTTAGGAGGTCTGTGCCACAAATGGAGACAAAGACCAAATATACATTTCATATGATAATACAATATCATAGAGGGCGGAGTGGAGTCAGGGAGAGCCTCTGGAAGGCTGTTACAGAAATTTGAGGAGGTGGTGGCTGGGTCCTGGGGGGTGGATTGGAGGCAGGGCTCTTTGCTCAGGACCACGTGTGTTCCTCTTCCATCGAATATGCCCTGCTCTTCTGGGAGTTTTAACAGTGTGCTATTTTTATGATAATTACCTGTTGCTGGTTTATAGGGCTTCCCATGTTTGATGTAGCAATTTATGAAACAATGACACCATTTCACACCTTTCATCTTAAGGTTTTGAAGAGGATGACACATTTTCTGCTCTGAGGAAGCCAATTAATTAACCTAATTCCACCCTTTCCACGGAGAAGGGTGCTGCTACGCCCATTTCAGAGGTGTTAAACTGAGGCCGTGAGCTGCCCACAAAGCCCCTTTTCTCCCAGTCCATCCATGTGCATTCCAGGAGTACAATTTTGATTTCTGAATATCCTCCTCCAAACCTTTTTGAACTTTTGGAACAGACATGGAAGTAGAAATGGGAATTAATCTAGAATGATTTGGGGATCTTTGTGATGGGGGAAGGGGCAGGAATTCTAAACAGGAGGTTGAGCCATCTTCCCAACTATATTTGGGAATAAAGATTCATTGCCAGAGGTGGGCCTGTTCAGCTCTATGCTGGGGAGACAAGGCAGAAGAGAGGAGTGTGGCAGGAGGGTGCTCCTAGGGGAAACTGAATGTGTTTGCCTGCTTCAACAATTTTGTGTGCCACTCCACTCGTGGCATCTGCTAGAGTGACACAGGTCCTTGGTGGGTTCCAGTGTTCTTGTTTCTTTGAATGTGAGTCTTGGGTGAAAAGATACGCATATTGTGTTTCCAAATGCAAGCCAGCTACTCTATTGGGTGCTCAACCGAAGTCATGGCAGCTTGTTCTAATGCTGTAGAGTGCCGGAGAAGCTCACAGGCACTCAGTAGAGGCTTATTACCGTACTCCATAGGGACCAGAGGTGTCTTTGGGAGTTACATGACGGCACTTGGTGTAGGGTCCATGCTGACTGCAGACCCCAACCACTGTGTGCCCCTCTCGTTCCTACTTCTATGCTGTGGGGTCCGAGGCTGAGTTGGAGCCTTCTGAGTGGATTTAAAAAAGTAGTAGATGCTCCAGAAGAGAGTCACCCATTGTTTGTCATTGGAAGCCATGTGCACTTGTTTGCCAAGAGGCAGTCAGTTTCCGTTGGCATTTTTCTTGCAATGTCATGTTTGTGTGTAACTACTTGGGCCGATGCACCTCCTCCAAGGACTTAGGAACTCAAGGTAGTCGAGGGTTGTTGGGATGCAGGGCAGATTTGATCATCTTTGCTTACTGCGGGTGAGACACTATTTCCTCCCACCCCTGTCTGCTCCTCTCTCTTTCATGGCGGTGGAGAAAACAAGGCAGTACCGGCCCCATATGCATGTGTGTCTTTTCTGATCGGTCTTGGTTTCAGCAACAGGCCAGCTGGCTATTTAGGGAAAAAGAAAGAGCTCTGTGCACATTGCCTGCATTGGTCTGAATCTCTCTGCTCTGCCAAAGACTTAGAAGGGGCAGCATCTGCATCCACGGCTGTCATGGGCATTCAGGCTCTTGGATAACAAGATAAAGGGCAAAAGCTGAATTTTCTTGTGCCAAGAGGAGGAAGAGTATCAGAGCCAAGAAGATCAAACCACTGCAGCCGAGAGTGGCTAAATGGTACCTATTAACCTCTGTCAGTGCTGGAGTCCTGCAATGGGAATTTTGCCAGAAATCAGCCCTTGAGTGAAAAACAAGGTTTGGCTGGCTCCATATTACCATAGGATGGAGGCATGGGAATTTCCAGTAAAAGGAGCTAAGCTGTTCCATCCCCAGTCTCTAAGGATGAACCCAGGGTTGGAATCAAGCATCCTGGGAACTGATGAGATGCAGGTCTGTGCCTTGTCCCGTGGAGGAAGTGGACAAAAGGAGTTCCTGCTTGTTGTGGTCACACACCTGGCAAGCAGCCATTTCAGATGGGGAGCGTGCGTATCATCACGGGCCAGGAATTGGCCCATGTTGAGTGTCTGTCTTCTGAGAACTGCTTCCACGTTTCCTGTTGCTGGCATCTGGGGGACTTGCAGTTTTCTGCTGCCATTCAGACTCACTGGCTCTGTGCTTTCCCCTGGCGAGGAAGAAATACTCACCACATGTTCAATGGTGGATATGTTGTAACTAGGATTTCTCATGCTTTGCTAGAGAGAAGATTAGAGGTACTGGTCACCTGAGAGCATCGCTGGAAACCCCACAAGTGAATACCTAAAAAACACTCCAGAAGAGATTGCCCCTCCTCGCTCTTTGGTAGATTAGCAGCCAGGCTTAGCTTCTTACAAAGCCCACCCTTTCTTCTGCTAGTGAAACTGGACGGATGAACTTGGGTGTTTCCTGTCACCCAAATAAGCCAACCACCACACTGAGTTTTATGGAGCAGTTATTAACAGAAGTCATTGATTCCAGGCCAAAGAACCCTAAAATTCAGCCAAGAGCCTGAATAAGCATCTATGTAGAGCAGTGTCTTCCTATTGGCGGAACCACTCATATTTCGGTAGAGTTGTTGCTTTTGATCACTTCTGATTCTTCTATTATTTGGGTTCTCTATTTCCAGACATTTAAGCTTTTCTGGCCATTAATATCAAGGAAAAAGATGACTTATTGGAGGAGTCAATTTTGTTTCTTTCAAATGTAGCAGGTCTGCAGAATCCTGGGCTTGGTTGGATGAGGAATGCCATTCTACTCTGTGTCTTGGATGGGGGGGTAGAATAGGAGTTTATTCGTAGGAAGTCTTTATTAAAGGAAATCTAATAAGCCATTTTTGAGCAAAAGTAATCCAGAACATTGTTTTAAAAACTGTGGGTTATAACCATTAGTAGCTCATGACTGTGTTAAGAAAAAAGTAAATGAAAAAGAACAAAACATAATGGATCAGATAATATCACACATAACAAGGGTCAGAATCATTTCTTAAAGTTTTGTTTTAGTTCCTTGGATATAAATTTGACTGAATTACGATGGAAAATACATTGCGAACAGCAGTTCATCATCAAGAAAGCTTGAAAATTACGGTTCGTGGACAGGAGTCGGGAGTTTCCAGGTTCCAGTCCTAATTCAGCGACTGACTCTATGAGCTTGGGCAAGATCTTTTACTCTTCCGGGTCTCAGTTTCTCAACTGGAAAGTGAAATTGTCTATGAAGTCTTCTCAGTTCTAAAATCCAATGATTAAAGTAAAATGCTCGAAGGGATCAATTTCAGCATTCAACCGTCATCAATAAAAAAATTATTCTGCATTGTTAACTTCTATTTTCCGCATTTTGGAAAAAGATGATTTCCCAAAGAGCTCAGAAATGGGCAAACCACGTATATGAACACAGTCCATTAGGATGGAAGTTACTTCAATACATTAACTGAGCTCAAGGATGATATCTGTGGGTTTCCAACAGAAGTTTTGTACTAGATTTCTCTGGTTACACTGCAATTATGTTTATATTTGAAAATATATACAAATCCTCTGTTGGGTGGGGGAGGAGGGCGGATGGGAAAGGCAAGTAATTGCTCAGGAAATGCTGAACTTGGTTAATTTGCAAACCACTTCCAGCAAATGTTGAGCCTTGGGCCACTCACAGTTCCTGCTTTGTATTATGACTAATGGAATGTCAAAGAAGCATTGATCTACTAAGCAACCAAGGAGACCCAGAGTAAGCTGGGCCTCTTGTGGGGAGTGACTGGGAACTTGTTATTTCTGGGTCAAGGTGTTTTCCGAACAGTCTTTTAAACTGTTGATTCTTTCGTCCACAAATTCATCAGAGCATAATTTGGACAGCATCTCACACTGTTGCTTGGATATCGTTATGCTTATTGGGTGTCCTCTTTCAAATCAATGTCTCCCTAAACTCACATGGAGAAAAAGCAGAGCATCTCAGGCACAACCAAAAGTCAGCTGTGTTCTGGGAGTTAAAATGGGTAAGTTTAGGAATATAGGTTCTACTGTACAGCTGGTAGGTAGATTCCAGGGATGAGAGACAGCTTCAGGTTCTTAAATCATAGATCCAAAGCCAAATTGTTTGCAACAGAGAAGCAGTATAGCTTTTTGACAGTCGTCTGCATTCTTGGTACTTTAATTCCACCGGTAAACTTCGTAGCCTCACCGAAATGTCAGAACCAGAAGGGAAGCCTGCGGGACCACCTTGTTAAATGCTCTTGTTCTCAGAAGAGGAAAATGAGGCACCCACTTCTACCCACCTTTTCTATGTGAAGATGCGTTAAGTGCTTTTGCCTCTTTCCATAAATTTTAAGGAGATCTTATTTTGCTCTTGAAGGTTGCCAATCCGTAGCCGTTGGCTAATTGTGGATGTAGCTTTGCTTCATGTTGACTTCTGCGATACTGAATTTCAGTATCGGTCAACGCAGTGCCCAACGCCCTACAAAAGCATCCCATATCCACGGGCCAGTCCTCTCAAGACTCAAAGCCTGAGACGCCTTGACATGTACATGAAAAGTTGGGGAGGCTTTTATTAGCTTTGATTTTGACCCCCTTCTCATAAATTATGCAAAATGTGTCACTTATATGAACAGCCGAGAAGAGCAGTTGCCAGTTGTAATATAAAAAATGATACCGCAGAAACGGAGACCTGGTTGTGGCAGATACCCTGTCAAAGGAATGATTTATAATCTGGGAATACAAGCAGCAAGAGAGGCCCACCAGCTAGGGCTGTATCATCTACAGCAATCAAATCCCGCAAATATAAAGCAATTTTGTATTACCATTTCCAAGTGCTCCCCACAATAAGGACTCTTGTATGCCCAAGTTTAATATTCAGAGCAGAAACCACAAACTCGAGCAGCCGCTCCTGGTCAGGATAGTTAATAACAGTTCCCAGGCAAAGGCATGCTGCAATAGCATCGCTCGGAGCAGCTGGGGATTTGCTTGTATGGCAGCCTCTCTCGCTGAGAAGTAGAAAGCGATGGTAGGTCAGACATCCATTTGCTTTATAGATTGATATAATTTCATCAGAATTTATGATGTGGGAATTACTGCACAGGCAAGAAATGTAATCTAACCTTCATCTCACACAATGCAGGAAAGATATTATGTTTTTGAGAAAAATACACTGACTTGTTGAATCAGATTGTGCACGTGCAGTCCTAATGGATTTCAATATTTCCTTGGACAAGTCATTGCTATTTGCACTGTCTGTATTAAGTTGGCTTGTCTAGAAGACTTTTTTTTTTTTTTTACAAATAATAAAGAATTTTAAAGCCATCTCTTCTTTCATTTTTCTCGAGTTCTGACATGTGCACTCGTTACCGGTAAATTTTAAATTTTAAACATCTGTGGGTGTAATAATAGTTTATCCTAATTTCTCTAGCCCCTATTTAGACTTTTTAATATCCAAATAGTGCGATAACATATATGATTCTCTTTCATCCTTTGGAGGGGTTTATTGAGCTTCAATGGCCAAATAGAGTAAATGTTGATAGTCTTCGAGGACCTTTTATAGATGATCGTCACAGTGAGTCTGTAAGTCCCGTTGTCTGGTTCTTGAAGCCATTTTGGTTGCCACAGGTTCTGTAGTTTTCTTCTAATGGGAAACTGAATATAATGTCTGTTTTAAAAGGAAGGACTTTCAGGGCGCCTGGGTAGCTTGGTCAGTTAAGTGTCTGCCTTTGGCTGAGGTTATGATCCCGGGGTCCAGCGATTGAGCCCTGTATTTATCTCACCATTTGGCAGGGAGTGGGAGTCTGCTTGTTCATCTCCCTCTACCCCTGTCCCCTGCTTGTGCTCTCCTTTGCTCTCTCTCTCTCACAGATAAAGAAATAAACAAATAAATAAAATCTTCAAAAAAACACAAACAAAATAAAAAAGAAAAGAAGGGCTTTCAAGATGGCTCTTACTCTTTTCATGTAGGACTAAACATTCCTTGAATCCAAAATTTTTTTTTCACGTAATTTAAGAAAGAAACAACAACTTGCAAATATCAGGGCAGTGCCCCAAACCCGAATGTCTACCGAAGTGTCTTTTGGAAGTAGTTTTTGGTTTCTGCTAATGCCGAGTGTGTAATTGGCCGTGGTTAATCAGGACAAGTCACTGTTTTAATCGTGTTTTGTTGAATTGCAAATATATTGTAGAGTTAAACGTACGTCATCTAGAACTTAATAAAAATATGTACCTCATAGAAGATATATTTTATCCAAATAGGGAAAAAAAAACCCCTCCTGTTGGGGCTGGTATCCAAATAAGAATGGCTATTTTTCATTTTGTAACTCCTGCTACGTACCACATCAGGTCCGTCATCTCTGGCCTCGCCTCTTGCCTTGCTTTGAGGTCACCATTCCTACTCATACTTCGAATGCGGAAATGGTTGTTTGGAAGGGTTCAGGGCCTTGTTCAAGGGCACAGGAGCAGTGGGGGGTAGAGCCTGCACTCAAGCCAAGGTTTGTTGGATTCCAGAGCCTGGATTCTTTTCAGTGTTTCCTGGAGCTGTTCTTTCTAGAAGGCTGGCCAGGTTAGGGCTCCTTTCAACTGTTTCTTGACCACTCCAAAGCCACTCCACTTTCTTCTTCCTAGTTATCTCTCACTGAAAGGAACTCAAAAAGTCTTATTGGATAGAGCCAGAAGTCTGCTGAGGTAAGCAGGGTTCAGGAAACTGTTTTCTTAAGGAAAGAAGAATAGGCTCAGAAGCAGTTGAATGACCCTATCCTCTTCTCTTTCCTTCCTTCCTTTTTTTTTTTTTTTTTAGGATTTTATTTATTTACTTGAGAGACAGAGAAAGTGAGAGAGAGCATGAGAGGAGAGACGGTTAGAGGAAGAAGCAGACTCCCCGTGGAGCTGGGAGCCCGATGTGGGACTCGATCCCGGAACTCAAGCATCATGACCTGAGCTGAAGGCAGTTGTTCAACCAACTGAGCCACCCAGGCGCCCTTCTTCTTCCTTCCTGAAGCAGGACTGCGGTAGCTGATGCTGCAGCAGCCATTTTGTAACCATGAGGCAGAAACTGAGAGCCTTTCAGGCATGTGGTCCTGATGTTGCTAAGCAACCAAGCCAATGCCCACAGTGTCCTATCTCTAAATGACTTGTTACGTAGGAAAAACAAATGCCTGTTTAAGATGCTTTAAGTAAAGATTTTGCAGCCAGATTTCCCCTAAGGTAAACCCGCCCCAACATGTGGAAAACTCATTCAGTCCCATTTTTTCTCACAGTGAAGACAGAAGAAACGTTTTCTTTCCCCTGAGCCTCTGCAGGGTAGAATCTGGTGACTGGCTCCTGGACAGAAGCCACAGGTAGGATGTTTATAAGGTCTGGTGACACTGAAAGACTCAGAAAGTGGGGGTGAACACAACAATACTTGCTATCACTCGAGAATCACCTTATTATCTTGCTAAATTCATCCTTGTCTTTTGGGAGGCTTCTTGATCACCTAATAATAAAGTTTGAATAAAATTGCCATGTGACGCCTCATAGGATTTAACTTTCCATAATCTCCTCCCAGCAGATCTGTCCAGCCTTTTTTCCATTCTGGCTGTTCCATTAAAATCAGTTGCCAGATTTAACAAATAAAAATATAAGATGCCCAGTTAAATTTGAATTTAAGAAAAAACAATGAAGCACTTTTTTAGTGTAAGTATATCTCACGGACTATTTGATGTACAGAGTCCCACGGAATATTGGGAACATATTTTATCTGGCAACTTTAAGATTCTGTCCTCAGCCCGAAGAGTTTGTGGCAGGCCACTGCATAAAGTCCTTTGTAATTCAGGTACTGGATCCCAAGTAATCTGCCTGGTTTGCTTTATTTTCCCATCTTCACCGTCTTTTATTGTTTTTTCCCACATTTGCTCAACTTCTCCAGTTGTGGTGCCTAATTGATGACTCCCGTCTTTTAAACTTTGGCTCTTTCTTAAGGACGGAGATCCACCAGAAACTCGCCCTACACACACGCACGTGCGTGTGTGCACATGCACACAGGCGCACACACATGCCTTTCTGGTCCTTCTCTGGCAGGGCTTGCCCTCACAGACAGTTCCCTCTGGCATGGGGGAGGGAAAACAATTTCTCCTGTACTAATGGATGTGGCCGCTTTATTCCCACTCTGATGATGAAATGTTCTCTCATTTATTGGACAAGCAGGGACTGAGCACATACTACATGATAGGCGCTGTGGGGGAAAAATGAGTAAGACGTGGTACCTGCCTTTGAAGGGTTGCAGAGATGACCTAAGAGCAAATGATTATATTATAGGGCTATTAACACTAATAGACGAATGGACAACCCATCATATTAGCCATCATATTACCAGGCCTTCTGCATTTACCAGGGGGCATAAATGTCACTCATCTTGTCTGGCTGCTCTTTTCACCCCCTGTCCAAAGCTACTCTTTCCCATTGGCTCCGTTTTAGACAATTTTCCGCTGACCCGTCAGTTGCCTTCTGGATGTCTGGTACCTGGCTGGCACGTCCTCTGTAAATTCCCTGAGAGTAGGCACAGGGTCTTTCGTATTTGCCTGCCTCAGCATCTCTGGCCCAGTGAAGGTCCTCAAAAGTATTTGCAGCGTGAGACATCACTGTGCTTTTTAAAGTAGGCCTTATGTGGCTTTTATAGGACCAGAGCATAAGTCTGTTGCTGACCAACAATTAGAGGTCACAGCTTTGGAATTTATGGTCACTCATCAAATTGGTAGAGTCAGGCAAAAGTGGTTTACACATAATTCCCAGTTCTGTCCAAATTACACTATCTTGGGGCCATTCCTCTAGTTAACCCCAAACAGATCCGATGTATTACGTTCAGGCATTCCTGCGCAATATTTATATAAATAATTGCAACGTGGAAAGTCTTCTTGTCTTCTGCAATGTGTCATCACATACACTGTAGGGTCCCTGTTGGGATCCTTTTCGTGGGCCGGAGCCTCGACACTCTCTCTGTGTTTAGAGAATCACTTCTTCCTGTTCGACTGTTTTGTAGGTCTGTTTTTACTTAAGAGCTTCAGGCATGGAAATGTAGCTGTTAAATTAATCTGGCCTCGGTGAAATATGTCTGCTTCACTAGGAAGATTACTGAAATTTACATTTTCGTCACTCTTCAGTGCAGGCAGGATTTTAACTCCTCTCTGCAAGATCTTTCCAGAACACATCTCTGGAGACCCAACTTCTCCAATAATGATGTCAGTAATGTTGGGGCAACATGAAAGGAAGAATTAGCTCTATTAGTGTAGCTCACTTTTAAGAGTCGCATAGGGATGAGAGGTGAACAGTGGGCTTGCAATCGATAGGGCTGCAGAGTGTGGCTGCCTTACCCTCCTGCAGCTCAAGGTCCCGGTCAGATTGTCATATTGATTTGAGCTGCCTAGATGACAAGGGGTGCTTGCACAGAGAAAGTTGATGAAAAGGCAACTCTTCTAGAATTTTTTGGGGGGAAATGTATTCCCCTTACTTGTGCTCCAAACCAATACTGCTTGTTATTACTGTCCAAGAAAAGCGATAGCTGTTATTCAGCATTTTGAATTTGTAGAATGTCTAATGGGTTAAGTGACAGAATGATCCATGTGTTCAGTCTATGCTACGGGACATCTGATTTGGATGAAGTCAGTTAGAATGTACCTCATGGCCAGATTTTTTTGTTTCCTATTCCACTGTTATTCTAATCTAAGGTCTTAAATTGCTACAGACATGGTTTACTGCAAAACCTCCTCACTCTTCTGTTGCCTCCAGTCACTTCTCCTCATCTACCCTGTGTATTGACTCCTAACCAATCCCTTGAACACATTTCCTTTGGAGGGCCACATTTGGGATGAGGGTCAGACAGGAACAAAAGGAATCTTTTCCATTTAAAGTCCATCAACAAATCTTCAGCATTTCCTGAATCGTAGGTCGCTTTCAGAAGTTTGTACAAAGTTTGGTGGGTGGAATTTAAGAACTAGTGAATAAATAGAATTAAATGTAGCTTTGAAAAAAGGTTTGAGGGACACCTGGGTGGCTCAGCAGGTTAAAGCCTGTGCCTTTGGCTCAGGTCATGATCTCAGGGTCCTGGGATCGAGCCCCGCATCGGGCTCTCTGCCCAGCGGGGAGCCTGCTTCCCCCTCTCTCTCTGCCTGTCTCTCTGCCTACTTGTGATCTCTCTCCTCTCTGTCAAATAAACAAACAAACAAACAAATAAATAAATAAAATCTTTAAAAAAAAAGTAAAAGTTTGAAATGTGAAAAAGATACTACAGTCTGAAATGAGTATTGATCAAAAGACCCAAAATATTTCTGAGAATGGCTGGAATTTATATTTAAAGAAATAATACAGGATGCATTACCATGAAGCATGTGTGGCCTGATGTGGGGAGAGAGAGAGAAAGAAGGAGAGAAGGAAGGAGGGGTAAAGAAAAGAAAGAAAAGAAACAACTAAAAGAGGAAGCACAGCCCCAGGTCATCACTGGCAGTAGTAAAATTCAGGAAGAAAATACTAAAATTAGATCAGTAAAATTGAAGATGAACTTGAATCATATAAGCTGAATATATAGTAAAAAAAATATTGACTGAACTGAAGGCCAGAGAATAGATCCAACAGGTGGGTAGTAAATTCTTGAGGAAGACATGATATGTATGCACAGGAGACCGGAAGCTGAGAAGGCTCATGGAGCTGATGTAAGAGAGACAGAGACCAACCCCAAAACACAGCTTCATGAAAAGGACATTGCCAGTTTACAAGTCAAAAACTAAGGTTACCCACCAGAGAGAAGAGATTGGAGAGAGTTTTTATCCCCTCCCACTAAAATGACCAAAGCCGGGAACAATGAAACAACATTTCAAGGAGAAAATATGAGCCTAACGAATGCTTTTCATTCCGAAAGACAACTGAGTCAGTAGTTCACTTATTTGATGAACAACGAAAAAATTACCCATTTATCTATCTGTCTGTGTTTCTCTCTCTTTCTTTCTCTCAATACTTACAAAGCTGTAAGGAAACATGGATTCTGGGTGAGCCATGAAGGGCAGCTCCCCAGAGGTCCGTAGGATGAGAAGAAACATCTAAGGAAAAAGATGGAGTAGGTGTGTGGAAAGGGACGGGGGGGTGGGGGAGAGGCTGCAGGTGCACAGGGTAGACAAACCACATTAAGGACCTTGTGACTTTACCCAGAAGGCACTGGGGAACTACTGAAATGTTTCCGCCAAGAGCATAATACAACAATTTTGCATTTCCAAAACTCCTGTGGATGAAAGGGGCTAGGAATGAATCAAAGATGAGTAAAGATTGGTGGGGGAGTGATGGGTAAAGACATTATTGTAGTTGTTCAGACAAGAAATGAGGGCAGCGTTGGTGGTGGCAATGGGTGCAGACAGAAGTAAATGTATCTGAGAGGTATTTACAATGCGGGTGAGGGGCAAACAAGGAATGGAAGAGGGTGAAGTTGAAGAGACATTGATGTTTCTACTGGAGCAAGTGGACTGGGGAATTCAGAGGAAGGAGCAGGTTTGGGGGAAAGTTGGGGACCATACCTGTAGGCAGGGGACAGGATCTCTAAGTTTGAGCTAGAGATACAGAGTTGAGTGACTTCGGTATGAAGAAGGTGATTATGTCCTAGGAGTAGATGCAGGTGACCAGAGTGCATATGTAGAATGAACTGAAACTAAAAGGTATTTTTCAGAATAGCTACTTTAGAACATTCACAAGCCAGGTACCTTTTTTCATCAAAGAATATTGAAGGATGCAATGACCATGAATCAATAGCTGGTGAAAAATAAATAAATAATAAATATTAAAGAAAGTGTTGTTGCTGATAGCTCTAACTAATAGGAGCTACTATTAGACGAAGATAATCATAATTAAAAAAACTGAAGGAGTGGGGAGCCTGGCTAGCACAGTCGGCAGAGCACGTGACTCTTGATCTTGGGGTCATGAGTTTGAGCTCCACATTGGGCATAGAGGTTACTTAAAAAAAAGTATTAAAAAAATTGAAGGGAATAAATAGAGATGTTTCCGAATTTTAGGTTAAAATGAATGGGTGAAGGGAAGAGAGGTAATCCCAGGGTGATAACCGTTTTTGCTTGCCCTAAAAAGTAGTCCAAAGATATTTATGGCAAATATAGTGATACATAATATTAAGAGTGATTATCAAGTGTTTTATAGTAAAAACTGTGTGCATCCATGAGGTGTCATCTTAGCCTACAGGCCAAAGAGGGAAAGAAAAATCCCCAATTATAGCGTAACCCTAATATATATTAGATATATGCAAACAAGCGGAGGGCCTTATCTTGTGGTAAGTGTTACTGATATCTTCATTTTACAGATAGGAAACTGAGACTCCGTGAGGCAATGAGATTTGATGACATTCTTGATTTTAAGCCCAGTGACCTTCGCATGGTTTATTATTTCTATAAGAACCTAACAATATAACAAAAGACAGATCAAGTGTAGTGGGAATTATTATACTCTTGGCAATTATGAATGTCCTGAGAATTTAGATACTGTCTTCATCTAGTAGGCCTTCGAATGGACATTTGCCATATGACTGGATTAATTGATGGATTATCCAATTAATTAAAACAATAAATGGAAGTGCTTAAAATTGTTCTCATTAAAAGAAACATCAAAATATCAGGTGCCTGGGTGACTCAGTCGGTTAAGCATCTGACTCTTGGTCTCAGCTCAGGTCTTGATCTCAGGTGTGAGTTCAAGCCCCATGTTGGGCTCCACACTGGGTGTGAAGCCTATTAAAGTAGAAAAAATAAAAGAACATAAAAATCATGTACATAATTCAATAGAGGACACACACTTGAAAAGTGTATATATATGTATATATTATACATAATATGTGTATATATATTTATATATGTATAAAATATAGTTTACAAAAGCATGGAGAGAGTGATATTGAAACAGAAAGAAAAGAAAGGAGGATGTAAATGATTAATAACAGTAAATAGAATACCATGTAAGAAAATGTGAAATGACATAAGATAAATCATTATATGGGGCACTTGGCTGACTCAGTTGGAAGAGTATGGGATTCTAGATCTCAGGGTCATGAGTTTGAGCACCATGTTGGGTGTAGATGTTACTTAAATAAATAAAACTTAAAAAAAATATGCCATTGTATAATGACAAAAGACAGACTAATAAAGGCATAAGAATTCTGAAAATATAAAATACTTTTAAGGAAAAAAATCTAAAATTGTAAGTGGAAAGCAGAGAATACCACTAGAGAAGATTTAGGCTTCATATTCTCTCCCTAAATATCAAATCGAATGCACAAAATAAAGACATTGAGAAGGTTGAAAAGAGAAATGATGGTGGAATTAATACATTCTTATTTATATATCCTCTGAATACTTAAAAAAACTGATCACAAAATAATTTCACATGGAAAATATTCATAAACTTCAAATTCCCAAAGTACAATTCATTAAAACGATATGAAATGGACTCCAACAAACTACTCAATATCTCAGAATTTATATATACGTTAACTATGTATCTGTGAATTATACAATCAATTTCAGAACAAGTAAGAAAATTAAAGTTTAAAAATCTATATAGAATAAACAGGTACAAGTTCTAACAAAGCAGAATTTAGATGTTTTTCCATTACATGTTCTTATTCTAAAAAAAGATAGATCTAGTATCTACTTTTAAGATCTTAGAAAAGAGAGAAAACAATAAAACCAAACAGGTAAGTAGGAGGAAATAACAAAGACACAGCAGGTGTGAACAGATTTTGAATACAAAATGGAATAATTGATTAACAAATTCAAGCATTGATTCTTTCGAAAGATGAATACGTCAGAAAAACCTCTGGAACGTGGAACTGGAAAGAAAAACCAAGAAACAAAGTTATAAATGAGGCCAATATAACAATAAAAATAAGGGTGATACCACAATAGAGATGTGAGCTTGGTTGTGGACAGTTCTGAACAATTTTGAGTCCTAAAAACTCAAATGCCGGGGCGCCGGGGTGACTCAGTTCAGCGGCCGACTTGGTTTCGGCTCAGGTCATGATCTCATGGTTGTGAGATCCAGTCCTGAGTCCCGCTCTGTGCTTAGCACGGAGTCCGCTTCAGATTCTCTTTCCTTCTTCCTCCAGCTCATGTGCTCTCTCTCAAATAAATAAGTAAATTCCTTAAAAAATATAAAAATAAAAACTCAAATGCCGAAAATGAGCAGAGAAAGTCTTGAACTGAGCAATATGTGAAGAACAGAACGAAATACTATCAAATATTACTCCTCTTCCACCAACACCAGAAGGCAAAGAAACCAACATATTAAGCAATAGAAAATTCTTTATATATATATATTTTAAGTTTTTTTAGAGAGAGAGAGAAAGCACACATGAGCAGGGAGTTGGGGGAGGAACAGAGGGAGAGAGAATCTTAAGTAGAAACCACGCTCAGTTCAGAGCCCAATGTGGGGCTTGATCTCATGACCTTGAGATCACCTGAGCCAAAATCAAGAGTTCAATGCATAACCGACTGAGTCACCGAGGCACTGGAAAATTCTTGTTCTATAAAACTGGTTTTGAACACAGAAAAATATGGCAAATTACCTAATTTAATCTACGTGACAAATATGATTTAATTTCAACATATCTCTCAACCCAAACAGGATAAAGGTAACAGAAAAGTTATACATGTGAAATTTTGAAAGAAAGAGCAGTATGAATTATTCAGCATTACTGTAAACAAATAACAGTCTGCAGTCCATAAGTTTTTCCCTGGAATGCAAGGGAAGTCAAACTAAGAACTAAGAATATAATCACTGAGAAATTAGTAATGAAATATTTCACACCTGTAGGCTAAATAAGAAAAAAACAATATCATTCTTTTGAAATACAGCAAAAAAGGCATTTGAGAAAATTGATCATCAAACTAAAAAAAAATAATTGGATAGTGTATTTTCTTAATATGATTAAAAGAACCAATTTAAAATGTACATGACGAGTATCGATAGGCATTGTCCAGGAGTGAGCTCAAAATAATAAAATGTAAGCAGTACCAAGGGTCAGAGAGTCTGCAGTGTTGGTGAACTGCCTTCAACAAATAAAAAGAGCTCTGTGACTGACATCTGATAACTATTGATAAGCCCGTGAAGACTACAGGAAGGGAGGGAAGGCTGCTCACTTTGGGCCAAAGAATTTCGTTTGGTCAGTGATGAGATTCTGTGGCAGAGACAGTTACCTGCCAAAGAGTTATATCCCCTTCTCGCTCAAATGAACAAAACCCAATTTTTAGATGGACACATCACCGCTGAGTAGAAAGATGACATCCGCCAGGCTCCATTATAGCAACTAGAGATGATGATGCACGTAAGTTGTGGCCAGTGAGCTTGGAAACTTTGGGTAGTGTCATTAAACTAGAGGAGGTATCCATTTTTTCCCCCTTCTTCCTTCCTGTAGTAGCTTGGGATGAGGTCATGATGGTTGGTGCTCCAATGACCATTTTGGAGCATATGGATGGAGTCATACTCCCTCGTAGGGCAAAGCAGAAAGCTTTTCCATCAGGGACTCTCAACTTGGAGAAGCCTGCCTTGAGCACTATGAATCCGCCAGACTATGTTGCTTTAGCCATGGTTTTCTGGGTCTCTAGTACTCACACTGGAATCTTATTCTAAATGATAACATTCTCGAGAAATCATATTGAATTGACTTTAATATACAAGTAAATAAATGATCTAGGTCCTAAAGTCTAGACTTTTGGCTTAATTTTTTAAAAAAGATTTTGTTTATTTGACAGAGAGTGAGAGACATTGAGAGAGGGAATACAAGCAGGGGGAGTCGGAGAGGAAGAAGCAGGCTTCCCACTGAGCAGGGAGTCCGATTTGGGGCTCAGTGCGGGGCTCGATCCCAGATTTGGGATCATGACCTGAGCTGAAGGCTTAACGACTGAGCCACCCAGGCGCCCCTAGCTTGGTTAATTTTTAAAGGAGTAGAAGCTTAACATCCACATTGGCTAATTAAAAAGTAATCCTCTTTATATTTTTCAAAATTTTTTCCAAATCAGATACCACAATAAGATAATTTGGTATGGGAAACATTTGACTATAAACAAGTTAACATTGGGGAGCGTCCATTAAGATGATGGCTGAGGCTTAGGTTTTACAATAGTCTCCGATCTTTCTTCCTAGCAATAGCTATATACATATGTAATACATATAAATATATATTTATAACATTATATTGCTATGAGATATAATATGTACATATAAAATATATTTACAATTTATATTGATATTAGATATAATATATACATATAAAATATCATATGAATGTACTGTATGCTATATATACACTATACATATATTTAGCTAAATGCAAATTAAAGATACAACAACAATAAATGCAAATTAAAAATACAACAAAATAAGTTGTATTTTTTTTTAAGATTTTATTTATTTATTTGACACAGAAAGAGAGATAACAAGTAGGCAGAGAGGCAGGCAGAGAGAGAGGGGGAAGCAGGCTCCCCATTGAGCAGAGAGCCCAATGTGGGGCTCGATTCCAGGACCCTGAGATGGTGACCTGAGCCAAAGGCAGAGGCTTTAACCCACTGAGGCACCCAAGCACTCCAGGTTGCATTATTTCATACCAGCAAAAAAAGTAATCCAAAGTTACATAAGGATCTTACTGACAATAGCATTACAAAATATAAAAACCTAATAAATAGCAGAATAAAGGTTGTGAGTGACTTACATAAAGAAATATTTAATGGGAAATATAAAACATATGAATAAATGACCCGGAAAAGGTGATATTAATGAGATATATACTATACTGTTAATTTGTCCTAAAGTGACACACGGGCTAAAGCAATCTCATTTGAAATTCTAGGTCATTTTAGAAAAAGAAAACAAATAATTCACAACTTCGTTTTGAAAAATGAGTGGGTGTGGCTCCCAAAAATGTCATTTATAAAAAGAAGCCAGTCCTATCAAATATGAAATCACACTATAAAATAACAGCAGTACAAAAGATAAGACTGGAATACTAACAAATAAAAAGCTCAGGGAAGCAGGATAGAAGCCCATAAATTAAATAGAAAAATTTAGAATGTAATAAAGTATCATCAGCAAAAAGGAAATGAATTATTTAATAAATATTGAGAGGGAGAAGAATTGTTTTCCTTATTCCTTCCTTCCTATAGACCAAAACTAATCTCCATATGGAACAAAAATTGACCTGAAAAATCAATGAAAATTAGCTAAAAATAAAATAGAATCTCAGATATTTGGAAGGATGAGAACTTTCTTTCTTTTAAAGATTGTACTTATTTATTTGAGAGAGAGAATGAGAGAGAGAGAGAGCATGAGCAGAGGGGAGGGACAGAGGCAGAGGGAGAAGCAGACTCCCCACTGAGCAGGGAGGCCAATGTGGGGCTTGATCCCAGAACCTTGGGATCATGGCCTGAGCAGAAGGCAGATGCTTAACCAACTGAGCTACCCAAGTGCCTTGTAAGAGTAATGTTAAGATTTCAGTAACTATATGGACCAAAGCTTTGCTCTGACAATTTAAGTATGAATAAATACATATCATTTGTTTGAAAAATACTTAAATTAGCTAGCGACAAGAATGCAAATAAAAAGTACCATTTATTTTTACTAAGTAAGAATAAAATAATCTAAGAGCAGAAGACTCTAAGATTTTTAGTACAATTGGTAAATGATTATTGTTGGAATTATTAGAAGTTAGTAAACCCAAATGGAAACCAATTTGGTAGTACAATTCAGCACATACAAAATATTCACACTCTGACACAGAGCAACCATTCTTGTGAATTAATTCAAAGGAAAAATTAGAAAGCAAAATGTGGTCTACGGAAAAACATGTTTACTAAAGCATTATTTAAAATAGCACGTGCACACACACATACACACACAACCCACAAAAGGAAATAAAAAGGAATTAAAACAACGATTACAAATTATAGTAAATATTGCACAACAACACAGAAAAGTTTTACCTGATTATGCTAAATTTAAAAAGCATATCATAAAATTGTATACTAGCTGTGGTTATAGCTATAATAAAATGAGGACAGGAGCTCCCCCCAAAGCAAGAAGGAGTTATAGGAGTAGTATTATGCTGAAATTATGGGTCATTTTTCTTTATTAAAGTGTTATTTAATTTTGTTAAGAAAACCATTTTAATCAGTCTGGGTGTGTGGTGTGTGTGTACACGTGCGTAGGCACATAGCACAGTGGTTAGTAATTATGTGACCTTGCACTGTTTACTGGAGATTTTTAAGCTTCAGTTTGCCCTTTGTAAGGAGGAGATAATAATAGGATCCACTTCACAGAGCTGTTACGAGAGTTGAATGAGGTAATGTGTGTCAACCATGAACTCCTAGGGCCTGGCACTGAGGAAAAGCTCCTCCAGCTGCTGAGCTGGAGAGTAACTGACTTTGGAAGTGACAATGTTGGGGTGGTGGTGTCGCCGTGCCCCTGATTGTGTATTTCCAGTGGTTCCTCTGCTGTTCTCAGGAAATTGCTCAAATTTCAGTCTTGACAATTAAAGGCCACCGTCGTTCTGCCCCTCTCGTTCTAGAAGAACAAGAAAAGTTCCTGATTTCCAAGCCAGGCGGATATTCTGTGGTCCCCCATTGTTACGGTTGTGCAGGTGGGGTCGACTCTCACGGTGGGTACCTGGGCCCTACCTGTTGTTAAATAGTTTAAACGTCACACTTGCTGTTGAGTATGTAAAATATTTAAAAATTAAAAAGTGGTGTCACATCCGCACCTCTGTTTGGTTATGACTCTTGCTAAAAATATGTCCCCGGACTTCGGCACCAATCCCAAAGCTTAATGTCCTTCAAAGCTCAACCCAGACTCTACCCTCTTGCAGATCCCTCCTGTAGCTGTCTAGCCCGCTCACTTCTCCTCTCTCTGACACGAGTATCTGTTTCTACTTGATTTCTCTAACTTGGCAGGAAGATCCTTAGAACAGAAAACATACTGCTGTTGTCCATTGGTTGGTTGGGGTATACCTGTTTGTTTACTCTTAAGAATTTCTCGCAGGGGCACCTGGATGGCTCAGTCGGTTAAGCTTCCAGGGTCCTGGGATCGAGCCCCACGTCAGGCTCCCTGCTCAGCAGGAAGTCTGCTCCTTCCCCGCCCCTCCCCCTGCTCGTGCTTTCTCAAATAAATAAATAAATAAAATCTTAAAAAAAAAGAATTTCTCACAATATCTATCACAATCAGAATATAAGTTATAAGATAGGTACCTTCTAAATAGTACTTGAACCAGTGGAACATTTTAACTAAGAGGAAACCATTTATTTGTCATAATTCCAGGTTACTTCAAGAAGAGGTATCAAAATCGCTCCATCGAGAACTCCCAGAGGAGATTTTCTGAAATTATGTTCCCTGCATCACTTCTGTAAGTGAGTTAACTGGTGCCTTGGTTTATGCCCAGGGCAGAAACAGTGACAAATAGAGTTATGTAGTTATGTGACATTAGGCGATTTTCTTACAAGGAGGACATTTCAAACACACCAATATGTGAGAAGTACCTAAAATCTTGGAACTGTCTCATCTAACCAAAGTGCCTTCTTTCTAAGATGGAACCCTGTGGCCAATACGGGGACATCCAACTTAGGAAGAAGTATAAGGCGTGACGGTGGGGGCTTAGTGCTCAGTTTGGGTAGAGAATATAACTTAGAGAGAAAAGGCTGCATCCTCCCTTTGTGAGGCACTTCGTAACAATGCCCTGTTATAAAGCAATCAGTCAGCTTTCTGCTAGCGCTGACCCATCTCTGTATTAACTCTCCAGATTAATGTCAGATCATACCCCAGGAATTATTCATGAAGCCCCTTTGTACAATATAATTGCAGATTTTGGCATCCAGAGTGAAGTCTCATTGTTTCCAGATTAGCTTCCCTTCCTGTACTATGGAGGAGACAATGATCTGAAACAACTTAGTCTAGGGGGAAATGGAGTTCACGGACTTTCACATGAAAAAGACATTTGTCAAACGCGAGGTCCCAGGTCTCACTTACACCCCATCTTGAGAGCAGGGGCCCGCAGCCACACTGAGAAGGAAGGAGGTGGCTGATGTCTGCTGCAGGCCCATGAATGGCTACTTTCATCGCGAATCCTTCCCAAGTGAATGGAATGGCTTTTTATCTGTGCTTAAGAATTCACTGTAGCAAACCATAACTCTGCTAATCTCGGTTACAACATCACCAGGTGGAAGGTGTGCACGTGGAGGAAGAGACCTGCTCGTTTTCAGGGAAGGGCACCAATCAGCAAACTGTCTAACCGCAGTGAATCAGACTGTAGTCTTCGATACGATCCAAAAATTAATATGCCTTAAAAGAAGCTTCATATTTTACTGCAAATGTCAAGTTGCCTTAGTAATCAGCACACCTTAATTGTGAGATTTTAGGCTCTTAAAATTTTTCTGATTGTGGCTTTGAAAGGCTAGGAAAGGGAGCTTTTTGTGTTAAGAGAAGCTTGCTTATTTTATTAGGGCTGACATCAAAGGCAATAGCCAGGAGGTGTTTTCTGTGGATTCATTTGGTACACGGGCAGTTGGCTTTCTATGGGGTAAATGTATGTGAGAGTGCACCCATGTGTGTCCAGGGGTGTGTATGTGTGTGCCCACTATGGATGTATACATAACAACTTTTATAGAAAAATGAGTGTTTCCTTTTGGTTCTAATTAAAACATTTTCTGGGGAAATTTGACATAAACACATCCCCAGATGAGTGATGTACTAACATGGTAAGAACTTCTATTTTTCTCCCCAGTAAACTACATTAAATTAAAGCCATCAAATGACCCACATATCGTAGGTTCTTGGTCGGTATTAGCAGAGTAACTATTTTGCCTAACTCTAGGGTTTTCTGGGTTCCGTGAAATTTTCCCGGAAGGAAGAGTCTCTGAAATACATTTTCTTTGAGTTTGAATCAACATTCCCCTTCTTGTCTCTGCACACCAATGATTAGGCCAAGCAGTTTTCATTGACCTGTTAGTCTGAGATTCTCTCTCTCCCCATATATAAGCAGGATGTTTTTTCTACATCATTTAATCCAATGATTTAGATGCTTGAGCTGTAATATTCTCATATGTATCTCATCCCTACCTGACTGTGTGTTTGTAGCTTTGACCTGAAAAGGATTAGTTATTAAGGAAGGAGAAGAAGGAAGTGAGAAAAATCAGCAAGAGCAGAAGGTGAGTTACTAAATATAGGGGTTTCATACAGACTGATGAAAAATAGGCCACCGTGGGCTTGTTTTGTGATACAAGAATGTTAACTGCAAGTTGTTTCCTTCCGTGGAAACTCATTAAATACAGAAAAAGCCCACAATCCAATACATAGTATATTCTAGTATAATTTGACTTGAAGTTTCATACAGCTATGATTTATCTTGGCACAGTGAACCATAGGCAATTATTTCCTTCTTATATCACTTCAGTTATTTGGAAACTTTGATAAGAAAGGGGATTCAGTTATATAGTATACATTGTACACATCTGTATCTTCTACCTACAGACGTTCCATTTCTTAGCAGAGAAAAAATATCTGCTGGCAGATCTGCAATATCCCTAGTTACTCTTCAGCAATCCTTAAGAGTGTTTGAGTTAGCACGTGCATGAGCCTACCAGCCCACTTTAATTCTGAGAACCCTTCAAGAATATTCCACACTGCAGTGGCATGTGTTTTTATCGAGCACTGAAAATGCAATTCTACTTCATATAGATGAAACCTTGAGCATAAGGGTACAATGTTTTGCTCTGGTTTGTCCCTGAATTGGCGTTGCAAATCCATGTTGTTATTATTATTTTGTGTGTGTGTGTGTGTGGAGGCAAATTGTTAGTTTTCCTAAATATAAAATCTCCCCGACCCTGGACAATGAGGACTCTCCTTCACTCTTCTATTACTTTTGAGAAACATGATGACATTTTCAAGCAGAGAGATCCCTCCATGCAAAGGAATCTCTTATGAAATTAGAAAGTGGAACCTCCAGATGAGGTTTTATGTTCTGCGGCTCCTGGTCCTTCTCCTTTTAGACCATTCTTCACATTTCATTACTTGTTTACGGTCTTTATTTTTCATTAGCCTTTAAGCTCTGTACTAAAGGGTCTGTCTGTCTTGTTTACATCTATACCCTCTCTACTTAGCCCAGGGCCTGTAGGGACATGGTAGGCACCCAATAAGTATTTGTAACAATAAGCGAATGGATGGATATAATCTAGTCCTTAACATGTGCTTACATTTCAACTTTTAACCTTCCTTTATAAAGTCCTGCAAAGAAGAGATCAGTAATTCCTGAAAAGCTATCCTTCCCCACCCA
This sequence comes from Nasua narica, assembly GCA_028533885.1. Lineage (NCBI taxonomy): Eukaryota > Metazoa > Chordata > Mammalia > Carnivora > Procyonidae > Nasua > Nasua narica. The sequence goes on along the minus strand of CM052812.1, from coordinate 63,674,291 downwards.
AGAATTATAATATAAAGAGTATTGTCAGTTACATACTTCAATATTTTATTGGTAGAGAAGGCAGAGAAGATACTTTCTAAGTAAGGGTTCACTGCAAGTTCATTTCTTTTCTTTCAATTTAGAAGCTGTAACATTCATCCCTTCTGAGTAATTGTAAAGAAAAAAAATCCTTACAACAAGTATCTGGAAAATGTCTACTCTTGTCTGTTTTAGTATGGGCACTTAACTTAGAAGTCTTACCTTGTGCCCTCGTATGATACCATCCGGCACTGACATAGTGCCTTCTAGGTGCCCAGGACTAGTCTAAGTTATTTATATGCGTTAGTTACCTCCTTACAACAACCATAGGAGGCAAATATTATCATAACTTCATATTACGGAGGAGGAAATGGACACTTGAAGAGGTTATTTAACTTGCCAATGTCATACAGTTATTAAGTGTCAGAAGAGGCTTTGCAGTCTCTCTCATGGTCTTAACCCCCTGAGGCATTCCGCTGTCGGATGCCGTGAGCATATTACAGGAATGGCCCCGTCTTGGTATCATTTTTCCCCTCGTGGCCAGTTCATTGGTGCTGGAGCGAGGGCTCATATAGCGCTTGAGCATCAGAGAGATGTTAAGGTTCTTCAGGGTTTTCACCCTGACAAATGATCTCCACGTTTAAAAAACATGCAGTTGGGCCCCTGGGTGGCGCAGTTGGTTGAGCGACTGCCTTCGGCTCAGGTCATGATCCCGGAGTCCCGGGATCGAGTCCCACATCGGGCTCCCAGCTCCATGGGAAGTCCGCTTCTCACTCTGACCTTCTCTCTCTCACTCTCTCTCTTTCCTAATAAATAAATAAATAAATAAAATCTTAAAAAAAAAACAAACAAACATGCAGTTATGCTTAAAAACGGGAGGCCGAGTAAACTAATGTAGCAGGACAACTAGATAGAGAAAAGTGCATTTCTAAGAAGCTGCAGAAAGGGCTGTTTTATTTCCTAACAGACCAAAAATGCTTCACTGCGGCTTAGTGAGAACGCCACCGACCCTAAAAGCAAAACCTTCCCAGCGCCCTGGGTTTGCAGGCTCCCGTGCACGCAGGCGGCTGTCTGGCCAGCAGAGGGCGCGCGAGGTAACAAAAGTCTTCGGGTTACCAACCGTGCTGCCTGCACTGTGGGCAGCTAGGGCGCCCTCCCGGCCGCAGTCTGGGGAGGCTGCCAGCGTGAGGGGCTTGTGGCCAGGCCCTTGGTACAGGAATGAACGTTCCTAGTGTACAGGAAGAACTGGAAAATGAAAAACCTTTGAGAGAAAGACTTGGCGTGTCTCTAGCCTGGGCCCGAGCTCATGCATGGGAGAAGAATGTGTTGCTGGTGTGTTAAATTTGGAATGAAAACAGAGTTTACTCCAAGGACACTCTGACTCTGTTCTCATGAAGGAAAATGAGGGGGGTGGGGAGGGGATCTGACAGGAAATCCCAGAAGTTAGCAGTGCAGGGACCTGGAGGAAGTTTCATCTTTTCTGCAGCTAACTGAAGCCATCCTACATGAAAAGTAAATGACCATTTTGTCTTCTGTTTATCCCCATTTTTACCATATGCGGTGGGTAGAGCAGGGGATTCAGAGTCAGGAGAGTAGGTTTAGTGCCCTCTGCCACCATTTTGTACGTTGGCCACCTGGGCTAGTTCACTCTTCCCTGACATTCTCGCCTCAGGACCCTGTTGGGGTCTCCTGAGAGGCGGGGTGACTTAATTCAGATCGAATATTTCCACAGAAAACAGGCTTCAAAACCATTAATTCTGTGCGGGGAGTGTACAGTGTTATCATTTGGGAATTCTTTTGAACTCTGAAGTTATTTTGAAAAGATGTGGTGTGCGGCCTACAGCCCGAGACAAAACTAGAGATTCAGACTGCTGTGGGGAACTCCCTAGGATGATGTGGGGGAAGCCATGATGATTCCACACAGATATAGACTGGCCGGCTCCCCAGTGCCAGGTCGCATGGCCCTTTTTCTAGAGTGTCTCTTTGAATGCGTTGTGGATAATACTGGCTTTCAGGCCTTCCTTTGGAGGGAATAGCCAGAATAAGATGACAGTACTGTAATACATCTTTGTGGTCTTCCCTTCACCATATTTTATTTTTGCCATTCAACAATGTGGAGTGGACCAAGGGCTGTCATTTTGTCATTTGGCAACAGCATGGCAATATTAACAATAATAAATAGACTATGCTCTCAACCAGAAATTAGTGAGTTTTGTTTCAGAGAAGTGCCAGTTTCCGTGGCTGGGTTATCTGCATGGTGTATTTATAATGGAATTTCTAGAAGTTTCCTCAGCAGCCATGGTGGCAAGGGCATGCCCTCACAAAACACACAGAATTGAAACATGATAGTCGAGTGTCTCTGGGGTCCCTGATATCCCGATTTTTTGCTTTCTTCCCTGGGACAGGTGAACTCTTCATCTAGAAGGTATCACATTTAGTTTAGTCTTTACCCGAATGGACGCACCCAGGAGCCGGGTCTGTCCTTCAAAGGGCACGCTTCCTTTCTGTGGGAAAAATAGAAGCAGCAGCCAGAAACTTCAATCAATGCTTTCAGATTCCAAAACTATGACACTGTCACACTGGTGTCATTAAAGCTAACTAACCATATTAAACGAATATTAAAATATGGGCTCCTTTGCATAACATAATGAGCAAAACCGCTTTTAAGTTTCTCCCTGTGCTTTGAGGTGAGGTGGCATTTCCATTCCCAAACTTTGAAGTTGGAACAAAATGTACAGGTAGAGGGTACTAGATCAAATAATAATCAACTTCAAAAAGCATTTTGGCTGTTGGATGTCCCAGGGCTAATTTCCTCTAGACATTTTAAATGTAAATGTCTAAACTCATTTAAAAATTGTAAATTGGTCTAGGTTCAATCAAAAAGCATCCTGACGCAGAACAGGGAGAGCAGGCTAATTGTCATTTGTTTGTCAAATGAATTCCATTTGGGAAGCAATGAAACCTCCAAGCTAATTCTTTTAAGGTGAGCTGGTAGTTGTATTATCAGTTAAATGCAGTAAAATGCATAATCATACGATGATAATGAAAACTGAACCTGTGTTAGTGCCGGGGCTCTGCCTGCCAGGGGGCATGGAGTGATGGAACTTAAGTACTATAATGTTGCCTTGGCCACAATGGCACCAAGTCTGGTCTTTAGCCTTACAGACACTTTCTTTGCATTTTAAAAAACTTTATCAAAGCACCGTGGCAATATAGAAAATGTCAAAGTGAAATGCACTGTAGGCAAATTGAGATTTCATTAAGTTTAAATTTATTGCTTTTGACTGATGTATTACCATGCTTGTTAAGAGCCAGTAATTTGGAATATCTGTCTGCCTGGTAAAATAGCTTTGTCTCCTTGCATATTACTTTGTATTGACTTTGAAAGACTACAATCATTCAGAGCAAGTGCGGGCTGTTTTTCAGCAGTGTTTTGAAGATTGGAAGGCATTGGCCTTGTGCTCTGAGAAACTTCCACCGGCTTCCTGAATGTCTTGTCAAGATATTGCAGGTTAATTGTAGAACTCAGATGTATGGGGCTTTTTGGCGAGTTTGGCCAAATGGTATGATGGGTCCAAAAAGGGGGAACTGAAAATGTCTCTTCTGCTAGGACAGCTTTCTTCTCCATAGTCCCGAAGTGGGTGGAGGTGGGCGATGGAAGGCCAACAGTAGAGGGGTGTGCCATCTTGGTCAATGGAGGAACAGCACTGCCGGGGGTTAGGGAAGAAGGATGGTCTAGCTTACCCTAGAAGTTTTGTAAGCAAGGAAGGGGCGATCCCGAGGTCACAGGGCTGGTGAATTCAGGGGGAGGAGTCATTCAGGTCTCAACTCCAATATCAACACCTGGCAGAGCCACCTCTTACTCCTTGAGCCCCACCCCCACCTTGTCCTTCTTCATCATCGCTGCTGTTGGTCTGTATCTCACAGGTGTTTTAAGCTTCATCATGATATAATTAATAGACAAAAACTTTAAATGCATAATGTATACTTTTTGATGAATTGAGACACATGCTTATCCCTGTGAGACCATCACCGCAATCAAGATACGGAACATATTTCACTTGCAGAATGTTCTTGTGTGTTCTTTTGTGTGTGTATTTTGTGAGGACACTTAACATGAGAACTATCATATTTTAAAGTGCACAATATCATTTTGCTAGCCATATATATATATATGACTATATATATATATATATATATATATATATATATATGTAGTACAGCAGATCTCTAGAACTTACACCTTACACATTTTGCATGGATAAAACCTTAAACCCATTGAGCAACAACTATTTCCCCCACCCCCAGCCCTGGGCAACCACCATTTGATACTCTGCTTCTGTGGGTTTGACTTTTAGATTTTAGATGCCTCATGTATATGAAATCACGTAGCCTTGGTCCAGTGTTTGCCTTGTTTCATTTGGCATAATGTCTTCAAGGTTCATTTATGTTGTAGCAAATGGTAG
>CM052812.1:63634209-63669307 GCA_028533885.1 Nasua narica | reverse complement strand
ATTAACAACAGAGGGACCAGCAGGAAGAAATGTCCCGTTGTTATTTAAACTTAGGACTGGCCTTTAAGGCTAGGGTTTTCAACTGGCGAGAGGGGAGGCCAATTTTGCCCCTTGGGGAACATTTGGCAATTTCTGGAGACATTTTTGATTTGTTTAACTTAGGGAGGAAGTTGTTACTGGCATCTTGTGGGTAGAAAGCATGGAATGCTAAATACCCTTCAGTACATGGGAATAGTCCCCGCCAACAAAGAATTATCTGGCCCCAAATGTCAAAAGAACTACTGTTGAGAAAGACTTTTTAAAGGCAAGCCTTCTTTGGCAGCCTCCACAGTGTAGACATGGAACTAGAGCCTCTTGCCGTAACATTTGGATCATGCATAATGGTGACCAAAGAACCCCAACTACAAAGAGATCAATGGAGTCTGAGCTTCAGCATAAAGATGTACATCAAAGAGTGTCAGTCTTTGAAGCACACTAAGTCAATGAATTTGGAGGAAGAGGTACCAAAACACCACTTCCTACATGATTGGCATAACCATTCATTGCTTGAGCAACCCACATAATGTCAGTTGAACTGTACCTTTTTCTCTCCCCCCAATGCCCTGTGAAATATCCTTACATCATCAGTTTATGAAGCCCTCCCTAATTAAATAGCTACTTCCTAGAATTTTTTCCTGTGCTCTAGGTTTTTTTTTTTTTTTGTGGTGAACAAGACACTGTAAGAAGTTTAATTTATACTAGGAATTATATATACATATTTAAGATCCAGGCCATATTCTAGAATCACAACTTACTCAATATACTTTCCATTACCTTCTTTGACTGCAATGATAAGTTGATATCAATGATGATTCTGAAGCAGTGTACAAACCTAACACAACCATAAAAGATTATTTGGAGAGAATACATTACTTCATAAGGCAGGAGAGTTAAAGGGAATTTCAGCCAAGGTAGAAGCAAGAAGGAGTTTCAAAAAAAACTTCTGCTAAACAAACAAACAAACAAACAAACAAACAAAAAAACCAAAAAACTCTGCTAATCAGAAAATTAAGTCAACCTTTGTATTTTAATTAATCAATACTTTAGGAATGTTGAAATATTTTATACCGAGGACTTTAACCTTTATAGCAAACCCCGTGGCTTTTTTATGAGAGAACTATAGTTCTCTGAGTTATCTTCAGTTTCCCATATTTGGTAGAATTTTATGGAATTGAATCTTTCGAAACAAGTAGATAATATTATGTTCCAACTATGCTATGTGCATTAAGTAAGGAGATAATAAGTAAGTAGATAATATTATGTTCCAACTATGCTATGTGCATTTATAACCCTCACAATAATCGATTGGGGTTTATATTATTGGTCCCATTTCATAAATCTGGAGATTGGGGCTTAGAGCCACTAAGTGACTTGCCTAGAGTTACATAGCTGGAAAGCACAAAGCTATTTATGAATCCAAGTCTATCTGGCTTAAGCACTGAATGTATTTGTTGAAATGCCCGAATATGATCATAGGGTAAAATTTTTGTGATTCTATATCAAGGTGGTACAAAATAAAATAAAAATCTGTTAATCAGATTGGGTTGGCCAACCTGTATTTCTGAGGGAATCAAGGGGATTTTGAGGGACAGAATTATTTGGGTTTACATTAACCTGATCAACTTAACTGAGAAACAAGCAAGCAAGGAAACCTTCACTTGACTCTAGAGCAATGGTTCTCAAAACGTGGTCCCCAGACCAGCCCCAGCAACACCACCTGGGAATTTGTTGGAAAAGCAAATTCTTGGATCTTACCGAAAACCTACTAAATCAGAATCCCTAAAGGTGGAGTCCACACCTTGTGTTTCAACATGGCCTCCGGCTTCCTGATGAGCAGTATGTGTGAGAGCTTCTGCTCTGGAGGTGACCTCTGCTACCTACTGTGTCTACTTGTGCTTATCACCTCCGCACCGTTACATCTCCAGGACTTTGATTAGATTTTTTTCACATCCCATGCTCCACTTGTACTGGAAAGAAAGAGTTGACAATAATAAACCTAAATCTCAGATTTGTTTAAAAGGCCGACTTCCCCAGGTGTATCCTAATAAATTCAACACATGGTCAGCTTAATCTCATACATTTTCTGCAGCTATAGGATTATGGCCTGTTAACTGATGGACTCAGCATTCACAGATTCCTGAATTTAGGTGACTTTTATTCTGGCTAGTTTTAGAATTTGGTATCTTTAAGTTGGCTAAGTTTCTTTTAATAATTGGTAATCCATATTTGACATATACGACGAGTCTTAATGTGGAATAGTTTAATATTCTTAAACTGTTCTGAGCAAATGAGAGATTGCTATTTACTTTTTTTTTTTTTTAATTCTGGAGCTAGCCAAGCTTTTAATAACAAAGTGTCTCCTTTGAATGGTCATTATAAGAGGGAAAAACTTGCTGAATCTTGGAGAATTCTCATTTCATAGTTACAACCTCTGAATACAAGAAATTGTAGGACGAAAAAGGTCTCATAAAAAAAATTACAGCCCCTGTTTTTGCGAGAGTCTTTATTTTATCCCTTTCTTCCCTCCTGTGTTGTCTCTTGGGAACTATCCCAGATTGAGAGATTGGTGGAAGGAAACCAATGTTCCACGCACCAGGCTCCTGTCACTCCCCCTGCAGGGACATTAAAGACTTGCCTTGAATGTATTTGTTGTTGTACTTATTTAAATTTTTTTTTTAGAGATTTTATTTATTCACCCGAGAGAGAGAGAGAGAGAGTGAGAGAGAGCAAGAGACGGGAAAATGTCAGAAGGAGAAATAGACTCCCCATGGAGCTGGAAGCTTGATGTGGGACTCAATCCCAGGACTCTGGGATCACAGCCTGAGCCAAAGGCAGTCGCTTAACCAACTAAGCCACCCAGGCGCCCCAAAGATTGTACTTATTAACTTAATTCTGTTGGACTTGTAAGGTCCAACATGCAAATTCATGTGCGTCAGTAGACTCCTTCATGGAAATGTATATTTCTAGGCCAGAAGCAGTCAAGATTGCCATTAAGAAGTGGTAGCTGGGGTCCAAGGTAGCCACTCGCCATCCTATCTGCTGGGTCCCATGGAGATCATCTTAATTCAAGTTTAAAAAAATGCGATTCCAAAAGGAAAATTACTTAGGTCCAAATCGGAACATACAAAGCTTGTGGCGAGTAAGAATATATTTACCGCCGTTGCCCTTCACATTGCCATAGGAGGGAGGTGGGGAAAGCGCGCCATCTTGAATACATTTTACCTTTTCCACGTTATCTCCTAACGTGTTACTGAATAATGAACGGTTTGGGGAGCATGTTTATTTCATCTCTGCAAATAAGGTCTGCAACTCAGAAGGAGAAAAAAGATAGAGGTTTCAAACCACTAGCAGTGATAAGTGGCCCTGTGCGAATAAATTTGACAGAGGGATGCTCTACAAATCCTGTCTATTAGCATCATGACACCTTGCAAGAAGAAACTTGTGCTTGAGAGAAAGTTGGAAGCAATGTGCCACAGAAGAGGAAGATTTCTGACAGGACTACCCGCACCCCTGACTGACAGACAGACCGACACACACGCATACCCCCCCACCGACACACACACACACACACACACCCCAATTCAAGCCTTCAAGTCCTTCACCGTCTAGAAGCGACAGAAGCACAGCCCCCATTTGGCTCAGGGTCTGTGAGTCCTGTTACCCGGCTGTCGTGAAAGCGTAGTCTGCGGGACAGTATCCCATGGATGGGTAAGAAACAGCGCCTATCGGACATAGATATTGGAATCATTTGCATAGCTGCCTCGGGAGTACGAAATCACTTCTGGTGGAGGCAGACATTTGGAAACAGATAAAGCCTATGAAGAATGCCTCTTTTTGACTTCAGAGATTAATGTAGATGTGAACACATTAGTTCTGTTTTAGGGAGACTCTTCTCTGTTACAGATAACCGGGACTGGGAAGGTCGGGTTACTCAGTAATGGGTCACTTATCAGGAACATTAGTTTAAAACCTGCAATTTTGAACTTAGCATGATTGAGCTTTCCAAAGATTAAATTACCGAACTTTTGTTGATGAGTGTCTCCGTGAAATTTCCTGAAAAGGATAGTCCTCCTTCTTTGTGTGAAAGTGAAGCCAAATCACATACTTTATTGATATTTATAGACATACAAATGATAGTGCTAATGTACTTTAATGTCTGTCTACCTGACTGGAAAGGCTGTGGGCTGTGCTTTTGGGCTTTTGTTTTTCTTAAGATAATGTGAAGTACTGTAGTCTCTTTGTGAGCTTTATCGGAGTAGGTAGCTTTTTTTTCCCCCCTTTCTTGTTTTCCCCAAAGCCTTATTTCAGAAGGCTTACACCGAAAGTCTTTTTCCAAAAAAAGTTCTGTGTTTGCCAGATATGGGTACAGTCTGTACCGTGTCCTAGCAAACAAAAATATATCCCCGTGTCTGTTCGTCTCCTTGATAGCTTAGATGGAAAATGTGGGAACACTAGTGCTTTAACAAAGGCGATTCGATTTTAACACTCTATACCAGAAAATGCCTCCACTAAGGGGTGAATCTTAATCTGCAAGCCATGAAGATTTAATGTTCTCAGAGTAATTTTACAGACATTCTGCTTGTCAATGCCTGGTGGGGTTTAGGGTTCTTGAGTCACCACAGGCTTAACAAGCATCCAGGCATGAACCAACTTTGTAATTCTGAGCGAGAGTAATAAATGTTGATCCGCGGTGACTGAGCAGAATTAAGAGATAATTTACCTGCTTGCTCTGGAGGGAGTTTTCACACACCTTCTCTTCATCATAGATGATTTATAAGCCAACCTCTGGCAAAGATAGGAATGGACCAGAATATCCTAGCCGAAACAGATGATGAAATCTTGAATTTCTCTTAGAACAAAAATGAATATGCAAGGCTCAGGGTAAGTAGTCTGAACATATTGTTAAGTTGCTGGAGAAAGAGGGAGTTTGTTTGAACCGAAACCAAAATAAAAATCCGGTGCACCTCAAAGTTCCTGTCTGTTTCAGTCATACTTGACAAAGCTCAGGTCTCTGATAATCATGGTTAAAATGGATTTTTGATCTGGGCAGCCTCTAAGTCTTGGTGATCTATTGATGAGAAAAATGAACTTACTGAAAAGTTTAGAAGAAATATAAGCAGCCGGCAAAGATGAGTAAGTTGTTTTGGACCTAAGTTTTTCTATTGCAAAAATGGCAAAGGTCAAGCTGTTCCATGTCACCATTGTAATCCATGAGAAGTTGCCAAGGTATATAAATGGCATTTGCGCTTGAGTAACACAAAATGATCTATCATAGTAAGACAGAACTGTTAGTAAGACTGTAACCTGTTCCTGTATCATTCCTAATTTCCTGGCAGAGGTCTCATTTAAGTCAGTAGATATTTTTAGCAGTGAATTGCCTTAAATGGTGAGTCTACAAGTAATATAGACAGTCCCCAACTTATGATGGTTCAACCTACGATTTGCAATGGTACAAAACCGCTATACATTCAGTACAATCTGTACTTCAGATTTTGAAGTTTGAGCTTTTCTGGGGTCAGCAATGGGCGGGTTGACACTCCACGTTGGTGATTCCCAATCAGCCACAAGATCTCCCGGGGACACAACTGGCACACTTAGAACCATCCCACACCCATAAGGCCATTCTCTAATTCACTTTCAGTATACGGTAGTCAATAAATTATGTGAGATATTCAACACTTGATTTTAGGACGGGCTTTATGTTAGATGATTTGGCCCAACTGTAGGTTAACGTAAGTATTCTGAGCTTGTTTAAGGTAGGTTAGGCTAGACTCTGAGGTTAGGTGTGTTAAGTGCATTTTTGACTTACGATATTTTTAACTTACATGGGCTTATTGGGACATAACCCCATTACAAGTTGAGGAAGGTCTGTACTCCTAGTATCCCACTGACATTAGAATATTCTGGAACATATCTCTTGGCTGTTTGGTTCTGAGTCCTAAATTTGGACATAACAGGAATCTTTCCAGGAGACTGTCTTCCTGGCCTGAATTAGAATTGTGAGTGGGCTGAGATATTTTCCCCCTATGTCTCCAGACACCCCCATCTTGTGTTTCTCACTGGTATACATCAGGGTGTTCACTCCCAGATACGGGAATGCATGCAAATATAATTATCTCCAATCTTACACACGATTCTTGGGTCTGGCCAAATCCTCCAAAGGGTCTTGGCTTCAAATGGAGCTTGAAGTAAATAGTTTATTTTATTTTTTACTTAAGTATCAGGAGACCAGCTACTGAGGTTTATTTCCCCCTCCTCTAGCCATTTTAACCACACATGAATTAAGATACCAAAGAGAATGGAGTATTTCTCTTTAAACAAGATATATTGTTTTCAACTGCAGAATAAAGGCAGGAGTTAGATTTTTCCTGGACGCTGAATTCTGGAGCACAAAGGGGCTGCAGAGGACAAATGAGTGCGAGGTTCACTAATGGAACATAGAGTCCTACAGTGCCTTCTCAGAGAGGGGACTCTAGGGAGGTGAAGAAAGGAAAAGCCAAGAGCGAGAGGTCACCCCTGATAAGTACAAAGAAGTTGCTTCCAGCGTTTTCTCCCATTGTGCCCGTTACACTTATTGGTGTGAATAATGTTGTTTTGTTTTCAGAAAGACAGTCATGAGGATAAAAAAAAAAAAGAACGGCGAGTGATAAGCCGAGCTCAGGAAACTTGAGAAAGACACATTTGTGATAATATATGTTAATTTGGTTGGATAGATGTGAATATTTTTATAAAGAACAAAGAGAAGGATGGACTATGGCTTAGAGTCCTTCGTTTAGACTTTTATATAGGTATTACCCATGTTTGAAATGCACAAATCTCTTGGAAACTTTTTTTTTTTAAGAAAATGCATTTTATTGCAGTGGCTTATTTATTTAAAATTACCATATTTTTCTAGCTTTGGAGATAAAAACTCTAGTGGAGCCAGACTTCAAACAGATGATGTTCCGAGCACATCAAAACAAAGAAAGCGTTTCTGAAACCCAATAAAAGCATTTTTTGAATGACTCCCTCACCCATTCAAACCTCCTTTCAGCTTCGCGCCGCTGGCTCCAGATAAAGTCCCAAACACCTCGCAGCCTATTCAAAAGTATCAGATTCAGCTGAAGGTGAAGAAAATGGGCTATCTGCAATATTCATGAGTTGGGAACTTCTCGAGTTTGACAATTGTCTGAATGACTTTACAACCGCCTGGGGTGTGTATTACATAAGAGATATTCACAGGCACCCAGTGCTCCTATCAAGCCAGACCTTGTAAGTGAGTCCAAAGGGAGCACCCCCCCTCCCTGCCCACCTCCATTCTTTCCCAATTCAGGTCCCAAGACAGATACTGCCCAGTCTTTGAAGTGTGCTATCTTATTCCTTGGCTTACCAGGCCGAACTAAAGGCCTCAGTAACACTTCTTCGAGTGAACTAACTGAGCTAAAATGTTTTGTTTTCATAGCCCTTTGGGGTGGTTTTTTTTCTCTCAAAAAAAGAGGACAAGCTTGGGACGTGCTAAGACCTAAGGAGAAAGTACTAAGTAGTTTGAGCAACCCTGGAAGGCAGAAGGAATGGAAGGAAGGAAGTCAGTCAGTCAGTGAGTCAGTCAGTCAGTCTGGTTATGTACTATCTAACAAGAGTAGGTTTCCAGGGTCCTGCTACTGCATAAGGAATTGCAAGACGACTGATGCCTACTTTTAGCATTTCCTCCTCAAAGTGCTTATGATCAGCTGGATACCCAGTCTGTAGCCAAGGTCAAACATAAATTACCTAGAATCTTATATACAGAGCATGGAGTAGTGGAAAGGGCCTCCAGATTTTAGTCTCAGCATTGTCATTAACCGTGACCTTGGACAAGCAACTGAATTTTTCTGGCCATTTTTTCCCGTCAAAATAATGAGGATTCTGAATCTCATCTCTAAAACCACACCATTTATTATCTCCACCATTCCCTTTCTACCCAAAACAATATTCTAGCTGGATGGCAAGCCATGTGGGAGGTTTAAGATTGACTTCAAACAATAGAGAACAAAGGACTTGGGAAAACCAAGGAAGCTGACTCAGCATCTGTAGTAGGTTAAATTATGTCCCCCACCAACTATGTCTACATGATAATGCCCAGAACCTATGACTGTGATTTTATTTAAAAAAAGAGTCTTTGTAGAGATAATTAAGTGAAGGATCTTGAGATGAAATCATCCTTATCTAAGTTGGGCTCCAAATCCAATGACAGATGTCCTTAGGAGAGACAGAAAAGGAGAAGACACAAACAGCAGGGGGAAGGCAAGATGAAGACAGAAGCAGGGACTGGAGCAATGTAGCCACAAGCCAAGGAATGTCTGTAGCCACCAGAGGCTGAAAGACACAGAGAAGAATTCTGCCCTAGAATTAGGACAAGCTGGGACACAATCAAGAAGGTGCTAGGTACGAAGTAGACCCTGTGGCTTAGGATTGTGGCCTCCACAACGGGGAGAGAATAACTCGCCTTCATTTTAAGCCACTGGTTTGTGGTAACTTGAGACGGCAGCCCTAGGAATCTAATAGACGGCCGGCGAGGCTCCCCTACATTTTCTCTTGAGGGGCCCCAGGCCCAGGCCGTCTGCGTTCCCTAGGGCCATTCCAGGCCCAGAGGGCCACATCTCTTCTCCCTGGATGCCAGTATTTGACTCCAGAAAGAGCAACGCCTAGGAAAGTGCTTCCGCGCATGGATGGGCTACAACTTCCAGGGAGAGCAGCTCGTCTCCTGCCTCTCCTGTGGGTTTTCCCTTCCCGCAGCCCCACAACTCCACGCTCATGGCGTCAAGTCCACGTGACTTGAAGGAATGACTGGTCCACTTGCGATTTTTCTTGACCGCGTGACCCCGAGATCGAGAGTCACATGCTCTCTGACTGAGCTGGCCAGGTGCCCCACTTATGTATTTTCAGGAAGGTTTTAGACCTCGGGAGGTGAAGGTTTCTGGAGGGGGCTAATATTGGCTGATCTCTGTGGAAGGCAGAGAAAAAGGAGGGAGAAAGGGGTGCCCGCTCTGTTGTTATCTGTATCTTCTTGGTCACCTGCAGGGAGCATCTGGGTACCTGGTCAGGTGGGAGAGTGAGGACGTTGTGGGGGAGTCGACAGGCCAGACTGTGAGGGAAGAGTTCTGACTGGTGACCCAACCTTTAGAGAGCTTTTTCATAGTCACTTCCATACAATTTACCAATTCTCCTAACTCGCAGGATCTTACTGGAAGAAGGGAGACTGGGAGGGATGAATTAGTTGGAGGGGCTGCTTCCCCCCCATGGCTGCTCACTCTCATGCCTGCAGTTGGGACACCGCACTTCTTCAAGTGAGAGGCTGGCCGCTTTGTTGGCCAGCACACCCGGGAGGGAGGTGGGGTCCCCTGACACGGACCCTCCCAGCCCAAGGGGCTCTCGTCCATCTGACCAGGGCTACCTGAAATGAACTACTTCAGAGTTCAGTTCAGACATCACTGCTCTGGGGAAGCCCTCTGTGATTTAGACTGGGTTGTGTGTTTTTTTGAGGAGGTTGCTAAACCACCGTGAAATTTCTCTATCAAAGCATCTGTTTCAATGAAATGCCAATTATATTTTTTCTCACTGCCTTTATCTCCCACATAAGCTTCTCAAGGAGGGTGCCGTACCTGGGTTTTGCCATCTTGTTTTGGTCTATGTGTCTATACTCATGTACATGACACTTAAACATGGCCTCATAAGAGTTTTTCAGGCACTACACGAATGGGACACAGAGTGCACATCCCTCTCACCTGAACTGTGCCATCACTCTCTGTCCCGAAGGTACGTTCTGATAACCATTTGGCAAGTCTCCTTCTAGACCTTTATCTTGGCCTTTGCAAACATGAATACGTGTCTTCTGCCCATCTGTCCGTCCATCCATCATCTACCTACTCGTCTACCTACCTAATCCTTAGTTTTACTGTGTGTCTTTCGACAACTTGCTTTCTCCTTTGGCCTCATGTCTGGGAGATCTTTTCATGTCAGTACGTAGCGATCGACACAATGTCACAGTGGCCCGTTCGCCTGCCGATGGACCGTCAGGCTTTTTCACTGCCGTGAGTTGAGCCCACCCTCCCTCATACGTACTGGTGCACACAGGTAAGCACTTCTCGGATAGACAGAGAAAATCCCCAGTTAAGTTTCAAGCACACTAGCGACTCTTCCTCCCTCTGTCCTTTGCCTCTGTACTCGGAGCTCTTGCAGAATTGCTTCTATGGCAGTGGCGATTTTTCCCCTTTTGAACTGTGGTTTTGGATAGGCCCTAGGTTTATTTTTCCTTTTATTTGATCCCTTCTTTCTGTTTTTCAGAAATTCTGCAAGGTCCCTGGTTAGCCTTTCTTATTTTTTCAGCACTGTTTATGAAGACACACACACACACACATTCACACACACATCCCTCCTCTGACTTGGGGTGTTTGAGATGGGATGGCATAGACATGTGTGCTTAGCCCGCTATTTTTTTAAAAGATTTTATTTATTTATTTGACAGAGAGACACAGCGAGAGATGGAACACAAGCATGGGCAGAGGAAAGGGAGAAGCAGAGTCCCCGCAGAGCAGGGAGCCTGATGTGGGACTCGATCCCAGGACCCTGGGATCATGACCTGAGCCGAAGGCACACACTTAATGACTGAGCCACCCAGGCGCCCCTTGGCCTGCTATTTTGAGCCAGATTATGACAACTACCTTATTGCCCATGGCCTGTACTTGACATCTGGGCATGGACATAATCCGGGCTGAGAGAACCAACGGATTTTTGCTTTAGGCAGGTACCAACATTTGATCAAGGACAATGTCTCCTCAGAGGGACTGGTTTGGCACTGATCTCTGTGTTAGAGGATTACCCTTCAGTTAGCCCCTCACAACTGTAAGTGATAGTGACACTAACTACCTATACGTGGGTCAAAGTGGGGATTCGTTTTAGGGAAAGTGTTCCGCATCTTTAATTTCCCTGTAAATTTAGCATAAAAGGCAATGCCACGTTGTTCCTAAAGGCCCTGAGACCTCCTACTAGACAGCAACGAGTAACTTAATGGGCCTCAGTTTGATGACTTGTGGCCGATAAAAGATGGTTGGCATACATGTCACGCACTCAGCCGCTTTGAATCTTCCTCTAGAGAGTTGATCCCACTGAAATTTAAAGGGGCATGTGACCGTGAACGGGACAGCATCAAAGAATGCTTAAAAACAAGTCCATGCCCCAAACACTTGGCTTAAATTTGCCAAGTTGCACTTGAGATTCACGGAAACACTCTAGCGCCCTGGATTCCATTTACTGAACCCAAACAGGCCCTTCTGTGCGGCGCTGCTCTCGTGCGCGCCCCCGCTGACAGGTGCTGCAGGTGTGAGCCCTGCTGGGCCCCCCTCGGCAGCCATCTGCCAGCGAGGCCTTCACTCCTCCAGGCAACAGGCGAGTTGATAAGAATATACACTTTCTGCAGTTGACAGACTTTGCTATTCAAAACACTGTAAAAAAAAAATGGCTATAGGAATTTAATTAGCAACTTCCATTAAGAGATTAGATGAGAAGAACAAAGAGAAACCAAAGGAAAGGCTTCTTAATAAAACCGGAGAAGCTGCAGAATATTCATAGCATCACAAAGGAAACGGGGGATGTGTTGGGTGAATTGTTAGAGGCGACAGATAGATTCTGATGGTTTCTCACGGCCCGGCTGGTCTATGACTAATGAGGGGTGGTGTGAAGGGCAGACAACCTCGTACGGGCTCCTGCAGGTGACAGGTGGGGGCCCAGCAGCTCTGAGATGCACTAGAACTTGTGTACTTGCGCACCTCGTCGCTGTGCGGCCGCTGGGGTTGACTTAGCACCAGCACTCAGGGGCTGACCCTAAAACGGGGTTGACTGGCTTGTCGTTGGCCACTGGCTGCCTCTATGGGTTGGTCACCTAGCTCACAGCTGCGTGCTGGGTCAATGGAGGTGGAGAGAATGTAAGTGGACCATCGTTGTGTGTGTGTGTGTGTGTGTGTGTGTGTGTGTGTGTGTGTGTGTGTCTTGGTGGGGAGGTGGCGATACGCAGTGCTCCTCTAACATCAGGGAAGCCGCAGGGCTCATTTCGTTAATACCTGTTAGGCTGCTGACAGAACCAACAGTTGGCTTAGGACCCGGTGGCGAAGAACCAAGCACGAGCTCCTACGATCCCCTGGTGCGAGACTCTTCCTAAAACAATGCACAGTCAAGGAAGCAGGTGAAGCCGGTTCGTGTAGCACTGCGTTCTGGAAAGCGGGTTTCGTCCTAACATGCTACCAGCCAGTCCTGGCAGAATCACCTCTTTCCCTCCCCGTGCCCTTGAGATGAAAGGGTCGTTTCCGTGTTATAAGGTACTTTTATTTTGATCTGATTTTGATCTGATTCAGAAGGTTGATAAATAGATTCAGATGGGATGCCCCCCCACACCACATTAGATAGTATCAATGAAAACAACGAGACCGTTATTCTCATTTATTAATTGGCATAAGCTCTGATGGAGTAAGATTAATTACACACTTTCCAGAGGAAGTCTTGATAGCCACAAGAAATCTGAAAATATAAAAATTTTTATAAACTCAGGTTGACATCAAAATGGACCCAGGCTTTGGGTCTGTCAAATGTATGTACATTGCACGCACGCGCACACACACATACACACACACGTGTGCGTGTTCACACGTGTAGATATGTTTAGTAAAGTTGAAGTGAAACTTTTATGAGATGAACTGTTCTTAGCTCCGAAGTCAAAATTAGGTTAGAAAAAAATACTTTAATTAGTAACTGAGTCATAAGCTACATACTGTGAATACCAGGTACCCCTGTAATGGGTTCCAGTTACTAAAAGGTTAATTAATTTTTTTCTGTATAAGAAAAAAATAAGGCTAATTCAAGATAAGGAGATAGATGGGGGGATTGGATGCCAGGGGTGGAGACTAGAAACTTGCTGCTGTCCTGGCAAGTGAGCCAGATGAAATTACCATCGTTGTCTTTTGTTCTTGTGAACTTAAGGGCGTTTTGTGTAGTTGTTAGTGGAAAAGGAACTAAATTAGAGAATGTGTGATTGCGTGGTTGCTGGGTGTAGCCCGCCCTCTTCATGTGGGTCATACGTTCTGTGTCTAGGCTGTTTGCCAGTTGACAGGATGATGGCCCCGACCCCTCCCAGGGGTTTCTGGTGCCACCGCTCCCTCTTGCTACCCTCCCCAGGAGCCCTTTCTTCATCTACTCTGAGTGAAGGACCCTTGTGACTCATGGCTTAGAGTCATACAGCTTCTATAATCAATATGGAGAATTGATTACCTGTATTTCCACAGAAAGAAAAGGCTAGAAAGGACCATTAGCAATAAACATTATTTCCTGAAATTCTTGGTAACAAGAAACTTCCTCCATTCCCACCTCCTGGTTTTCTCTCCCCCATTGTACCGCTAGAGGAGACTGCAGAACATGTTTCTCTATGGATCTGCTTCTCTACGTCTATCTTCAGAATTGAACAAATGTCCATCTTTCTTTCAAGTACCTGGGAAGCAAAGGACTTTCTTGATCCCTTCTGCTGCCCCTGGCATTTCTCAACCAGCCAGTCTATCCCTTTGTGTTTGTGCTACCACTCTGTGAAGCTCTTTCTGCTTCCGCTCCAGACAAGAGAGCATTAATTCCTCAAATATCTCTTGAGCACTTTCCACACGTCAAGCTGGTCTAGGCACTGAAGATATAGCAGGGAAAAAAAAAAAAAAAAGAAACCAAGAAAGAAAAGACACACGTATCTACCATCATGGAGTTTCCTTTGGAGCGGGGAGAGAGAGACAATAAATAAACCAAGAGCAGTGGCAATTGCTGTGGAGTTTCCATTAACTGAGAGAAGAAAGGCTGGGAATTCCTTTTGGATGTGATAGCCTCTGTGGAGAGGGGGGTTCACAGAGGGGTTTCACTCACGGAGTAGACTGTGGAAGGCAGGGAAGGGGCCATCCATGGCCTGTGTGCTTCAGGTGAGAAGAATGCATATCACACATATCCAATAGCTCCCTTGTAAGGAGCCTGTGATTATTTTTCCACCGACGAAGAGAAGCTCACACAGTAAAGACTTAAACTTACATAGTCAGCTCAAGAAGCAGAGAGCTTATGGAAATTAAACACCTCCTGAGATCTCTCTCTCTCTCCCTTTCTTTTTAAGAAACATGGAACAGGGGTGCCTGGGTGGCTCAGTCAGTTAAGCATTGGACTTTGGCTCAGGTCATGATCTCAGGATCCTGGGATTGAGCCCATTTCTGGATCTGCAGTTAATGGTGGGTCTGCTTGTCCCTCTCCCCTCCCCCTCATAGAAATAAATGAAACCTTTAAAAAAAAAAAAAAAGAAACCATGGGACAGAACATCTTGGAGTAAGGAAGCATCCTTTGGCTCTTGATCTTGAGAAGTCAGAGGTGGGCAAAGCTATTTGGGGATGGAGAGGGCTATCTGATCTTTAGGGAATAGTCAGGCAGCTTTCCCCAAGATTATCCTTATAGAAACAACACTGTCCCTCCACTCTGCAGTATCTCTTTTAAACTGATGTTTAAATAGCTATACTTAAATGATAAGGAGCCAGCCTTTCACCTCCAGGATCCTAACTGGATTCAAACTCTAGTCTTGTGGGAAATGAGTTTGGTCCTTTAAGCTGAGCCCGGTGGACAAAAGTCCTTATCTCCAAACTTCAAGCATCATCCAGCCCATCATGGCAGTCCTGGAAGTCTGCTCTTGGGGAAAGAAAGTGAAGGAGCGGGGGATTGAAAGTCAATTACTGAAGTAGTTACATCAATCCTGAATTCAAATCCCAACGATTTAAGTTGTAGTCCCTTTCTGTCCAGACCACAAAACTGCTTTTCAGCACCACGCTTTCTAGCATCATCCCCAAAGGTGGAGGAAGTCACTTAGAGCAGTTAAGCCTCCAAAAAATGAGGTCAAAGCTGCAAAGAGGCATCAGCGTGGGCACCTTGATAAATTTAAATTTTCTTTGAAGAGTTTCCTTGTCTACCTCTGAAGAATACCTCACGTCTTTGCCCCGTCTACGCTGCAAGTGACAACCCCGACTTTTATCTCTCATACACTCGAAGGCGTCTAAACATGTCAGGGGAACATCACGTGCGAAGATTGTGTGTTCTCCAGCAAACTTGGTAAGTGTAGAATAACACAACCAATGTTGTCCCCCAAACGCTCCAAACACAAAAATAGAACGGAGCCAAGAAAAGGCTACGGGAGACCCCCATCTCCAGCCTGCCTTGCTTGAGCCTCAGAAAAGAATAATTGCAGGCAAGGAGCTTTGAGGACTCAGCCTATGGATGAGAAATACGCTATTGAGGGATACTCCGACGGTTTTGAATAGTTTGCTTTCCAGGTATTCAGAGTCAGGCATTTCTTTCCCACCGCTGGCCTGCTCCCAGCCCTCTGCTCTCCTCCCCTCCGCGTTCCATTTATCAAGTTAGCATTTTGCTCACAATAAAATGGATGACAGTTTCATTACAGAACGGCATCACTTGTCAAACTTTGAATTACTGATCATAAAAATATCTGTTATGCTTTGAAGGATTGTTGGAGGACTTCCATTTTTATATATACATATATATATATATTTTTATCAGTAGGACTGTTTAGTGCAACATGCACAAGGAGAGAGCTGGGGAGGAGGGAGAAGAAATCAAACCCAGCCCGGGAGCCCAGGGTTGGCTCTATCCTCCCCATACAAACAAGCTTCTATCACAGCTCTAGACAGCAGAAATAAAAGGGAGCTTTTTGGCTCACAGCTATAAAAAAAATTATCATAGTGATGAAGTTCCTCAGCCATCAACAGAACTGTGATAACGCTGTTTGATGATGATTTTCCCATGAATGTTAAACAGCCGCCACTGCAGAGGGAAAGGAGCTTATCTGCACCTAATACTGATCTCTAATTCCTGCCCTTCTTGAACCATCCATTTTCTAACAGCATTAACTGGCAAATTTACATCCCATCTTAATGCTGCTAAAGAGGACAGGAGATGAAGAGTAAATGACAGCAGTGTAATGAGGGTGGCTTTTTTCTCCTTTCTCTTTAATGGCTGAAGATTTACACAATTGTCTGTAAGCTTATATAGAGAGCTTACCTGAACCTTTTCCCAGCATGGATTCAACTTACAGGAGCTTTTGTTAACTAAACACATAGAAATATTTTTAAGGAGGTTTAATAGTGTGACTTCAAAAGAAAGCCCAAGGAGGGAAGATGGAGGAAAAAAAAAAAAACAAATTTAAGTGTCATAAATAATATAAATATCTTCAAGGGCTGATGATTTCCAAACAAACAAGGTGGGAAAAATAATGTTCTCTTGGGTTACCGCATGGCTAAGAAAGATTTTGAATATTAAGGAATAATTAATTAAAACAAGGATTCCGAGAGAGCTACGTTCCACATGCCACCAAGATCCGGGATTTCTCTGATCGTGTAACATCCATCAAAATACTACCTGTTCACTAACAGGGTGTGAAGAGATAGCAGGTAATTTCAATGGTAAATCTGAATGTAGGGAGCTACAATAGCTAGATGTGGGAAAATCCCATTTGTGCATCCAGATGATAAAAGTAAAGCAAATAAAAATCACCATGGGCGAGCCATTTAACATCACAGGCTAGAAACCTTGAAGTTGTCTTTGACTCTCCCCCTCCTTTCATCCTCTTTATCCAATCCATTACCAATCCTGCTTTTCCTCCCTTTGAAATGTTTTTTGAATTTACTCGCTTTTCTCTCTCTCACTCTAACCCATGTCTTGAGCCCTTCTCAAGTTAAATATGGCACATTCCTCTCGTTTTCCCTGCTTCTAGCCTCTGTGGGTCCTTTCACTGTGTCTTTAAAATAATACTTTGTTATTTTTCAGCATGTAATCTGACTTCTTAAAAAAAAAAAAGCCAACTATTAGTGCCCTCTGTCCCCCACTGCTTATGGCAATGGTTCTTAAAGGGTGGTCCACAATAAGAAATACTTGGGGTTAGATTTGATGAAAGATGTGTGAGACCCAGGCACTGAAAACTACAAAACATTTTGAAAGGAAATTAAACAGCTTAAATAAATGGACAGATGTGCCATATTCAAAGGTTAGAACAGAGGTTGACAAACTTTTTCTATAAGGGGCCAGACAGTAAATATTGGTGGCTTTCCAGGCCATATAGGTCACTGTGGACTATTCTTTTTTGCTTTTTTAAAAAAATTAACATATAATGTATTATTTGTTTCAGGGGTACAGGTCTGTGATTCAACAGTCTTACACAAGTCACAGCGCTCATCATAGCACATACCCTCCCCAGTGTCCATCCCCTCCAGCAACCCTCACTTTGTTTCCTGAGACCAAGAGTCTCTTAAGGTTTATCTCTCTCTCTGGTTTCATCTTGTTTCATTTTTTCTTCCCTTCCCCTATGATCCTATGTCTTGTTTCTCAGATTCCTCAAATCATTGAGATCATATGATAATTGTACCTCTCTGATTGACTTATTTTGCTTATTAGCATAATACCCTCTAGTTCCATCCACATTGTTGCAAATGGCAAGATTTCAGTTTTTTGATGGCTGCATAATATTTCATTGTATGTATATACCACATCTTCTTTATCTATTCATCTGTTGATGGCTCTTTCCATATTTTGGCTATTGTGGACATTGCTGCTGTAAACATGGGTGCACGTGCCCCTTTGGATCCCTACATTTGTATCCTTGGGGTAAATACCCAGTAGTGCAATTGCTGGGTCGTAGGGAGCTTTTTTTTTTTTTTTTTTAAACAACTCTTCCAAAATGTAAAAACCATTCTTAGCTTGAAGGCATGCAAGAATAGGCTAGATTTGGTCTGCAGACCATAACGTGTTGACCCCTAGGTTGAAAGATTCAATGTTGTTATCATGGCAGTCCTCCCCAAACTGATCTATAGGTTTGATGCAGTCCCAACCAAATCCTAATGGGTTTTAAAAAGAAATTTTTAAGTTTATTTTAGACTTTATATGAAAAAGCAAAGACCCTAAAATAGCTAAAACAATTTAGATATAGAAGACCGGAATTGGAGGACTCCTACCTGACTTTGTGACTTATTACAAAGCTACAATCATGAAGACAATGAGGCACTAATGTAAAAATAGATCAAGGAACAGACCAAAGAATCTGGAAGTAGTCCCACAGTTACATGGTCAATCGATTTTCATCAAAAATACCAAGGTAATTCAATAGAGAAAACATTTTTTTCAACAAATAGTGCTGGAATGAGTGGATATCCGCATAAAAACCAAACAAAACCTACCCATTGTCTCACACCATACACAAAACGTAAAATAGGCCATGGAATTAAATGTAAGATCTGAAGTGATAAAACTTCTAGAAAAAAATATATAAGAAAATCTTTGTGAATGTTGGGTTAGGCTGAGATTTCTTAAAATGGACACCAAAAACAAATACAAGATTAAAAATATCTGCTCTTTGGAAGACGTAATTAAGAAAACAAAAAGTAAAGTCACAAAATGGGGGAAAAAAAAGTTTACAACATACACATTCAAAAAACGCTCTGTATCCAGAATATCTAAAAAAAACCTCTAAGAACGCAATCATAAAATACCCAATTTAAAAATGAGCAAAAGAATGGAATAGAAACTTCACAAAAAAAGGAGAGTCAATAAGCATATGTGAATATGTTCAACATCACTAGTCATACAAGAAATGCAAACTAAAAACCACAATTAGCAACTACTAACAGTTCTATCATCATGGATAAAGTAATGAAGATTGCCCACACCAAGCCTTTGTAAGGATGTGGAGCAGTTGGAACTCTCGTGTAATTGGTGTTGGAATGCTAAATGGTACAGCCACCTCAAAAAAAGAATATCAGTGCCTTATAAAATTAAACATATATTTATGATAATATGATCCAGTACTTCTACCCGCAGATATTTACCTAGGAGAAATAAGAGTACACAATCACGTAAAAATGTACATGTGAATGTTCATATCCACATTATCGTATGTAGCCCCAAACCGGAAGCAGCCCAAATATTTAACAGTTGGTGAATACATAAAGAAATTGTTGTATATCTATACAATAGAATATTACTGGGCCATAGAAAGGAACAATGTAGTAGTACACACAACATGAATAAATCTCAAAAATATTATGCTAAATCGAAGAAGGCAAAGCTAAAAGACTATGAATGATCCCATTTACATGAAATTCTAGACATGACAGCTGTAGGGACAGAAAACAGATCACTGGTTGCATGAAGCTAGGAAGAAGCGGGGGGAAGTGCAAAAGGGCATGAAGGAATTTCTTAGGGTAAGGTTTTCTGTATTTTGATACCAGTACTAAATTTTATTATGTTGGACATGTAAATCAGATTAATTTTTCTGGTTATAAATAATGTCTTGACAAACAAAGAAGAGGTAAGGAAACTAAATTTTCAAATTTTGGGGTGGTGTCAGAGATCATCCACAATTATCTAAAAAGGCTATTACGATACTCCTCCTTTCGGATGCCTGGACCAGTTGGGAGAGCATGCAACTCTTGATCTTGGGGTCATGAGTTCAAGCCCCATGTTGGGTGTGGAGATGACTTAAAAATAAATAAACTTAAAAAAAATTAGTCTTCCCTTTTCCAACCACATGTACAGATATGTGGAATAGACTTATTTCATATGCTTCAACCAAAACAACATATCAAGGCAGGTTATATGCAGAAGCAGATATGAGAATCCAGCTGCCTTCTATTCTACTGACAGACATGAAAGAAATTTGTAAACAAGTAAAATAATGTCACCCTTCTCATCTGATTTTTTTTATTTTGGAAAATACAGATGTTTTTTTATAAAAGTTATTTATATTGTAGGTAACAGGTTTATTATTGACATTTAATATTTTAATAGTAAACATTTTAATGTTTAAAAAATTTCCCGGGGTACCTGGATGACTCAGTGGGTGAAAGCCTCTGCCTTCGTCTCAGGTCATGATCTCAGGGTCCTGGGATCAAGCCCCGCATCGGGCTCTCTGCTCAGCGGAGAGCCTGCTTTCCCCTCTCTGCCTGCCTCTCTACCTACTTGTGATCTCTCTCTCTCTCTGTCAAATAAATAAATAAATAAATAAATAAATAAATAAATAAATCTTTAAAAATTTCCCAGTTTTAATTTCTATATGTTATATATCAATAAATATAACCCATATAAACAAAAGCTCTTTGGGGTTCTCAATTGCTGAGTTATAAAGGGGTCCTGAATCCAAAGAATTTAGGAACTGCAAACCAAAACTCAAAGTGCTGCATAACTTGGATGGCTTTGTTCTCACAATTCTCAACTGGAGTCTTTTTTCCAGCTGGGCTAGAGAGTCTCCAGTCCCAATTTCCAGACCAGGTTCATGATTAGCTTGTGTCAGTCTCTCTTTAATCCTACGAGCTTCATTACTTGGCAACTTTTTTATCCCACAGCTCACAGTTTCCTTATCTGCAAAATGAGGATCATAATAGAATCAACTTCATAGGGTTTGTAGGGATTTTAAGTGAGTTTACTCAAAGTATTTAGAGTAGTACGTGCCTATAGCAAACATGCAATCCACATGACATTGTAATGGTCATTGTTCTCGTTACCTTCCCGGTTCCCCTCCATCTTTGGAAGTGCCACTTCTCCATGTTCTCTGTATGCTCCTCTCCCATCTCCAAATTGGGACATCCATAATTAATGAGTGCCACTTGGTTAGCTCTCTTTTTCTAACTGCTTGAGATATTTCATTTTATCTCCCAAACTGTATTTAAAGCTCCTTTAAACCAAATTCCCTCTTAGGCATATTTTCCCTAGCACAGAACTGGGCAAACAAAAGACGCTTAAGAAACACTGATTGAGTTAGAGGTTTCCCACTCTGTAGTATGGGAACAATACTAGCCTCTTATTTATCTGCTTCATAGCCATGGTGTGGTAATATATATGAAGAGATTAAATTTCCTTTAAAGAAAAAGAAAATCCATATGCCAAACCAGGCCCTTTTGGGGGGTCCCAATATGTCTTAGGGCCATGATAAGGAATTTTTCCAGAAGCCAATTATTGTTAAGTGGATGCTCCTATTTATATGTTCCCTTCCTATTCTGAATTCCTTTGGCATATTGAATTTTTCATACCTAACAATATGTCCTGTCAAATAAACATGTGGGAGAAATATCAAAACTTTGGCTTTATAGGGCACTTGAAGATGACACTTTCTATTGACCTCATTAAATAGGTTCTCATTAAAGATTTGCATTGTCAAATTTCTGCCCATGTTATTCTCAGGAGGGAAAGGATTAATCCATTAAAATCCTAAATGAACAAGACCTCACGGGCACTTCTGAAAGCATGTTTTGCAGCATTATTATAACTACTTCAATCTCTGTGGTATTTTTTTTGGATGTCGTGGTCATCAAATTTTAGGTAAAATTCTAACTTTTCTCAGTGTTGATCTAAGTAATCTTAAGTAAAATAATTTCAGATGTTGTGCATACACCAAAAACACAATGCTGCAAGATATCATACTGAACTAATCACAGTGATCCTATACACAACAGAGGAGGAATATTAATTCATTTAATAAACATTTATCGAACATCAACTGTATACCCAGCACCTGGATGTATGGGAGGGTTCAATTCCAGTAGCAGGAGATAGAGAAGAAATGAAAGCTAAATAATTTTAGATACTGATCAATGCAACGACAGGCATAAACAAAAGAGGATGACAGGATAGAGAAAGGACTGGGGTGCTATTTTGATAGAATGAGCAGAAATTGCAGCAAGTTATTTCTGGGATTTAAAATATATGTCTAGTGAAAATGCTAATGGGGATTATCTTTTTATTATCTTTTTTATACTTTTCTGTATTGTCCTATTTATTTTACTTGATATGTACTACCTTCATAATCAAAGAAATGTTATATAAACAGAACTTTACTCTGATAGCAATCAAATTCAGATCGTGTTGACTCTGTGAATAAAGATAGCATAGAGATCTAAAATTCTAAAGAGAAAGCTGTTTTCTAATATTTATTATTCAGTTGCCTATTAAATAAGTTATTTGTAAAGCCCCTAGAAGAGTGCTTAGCTTAGCATCTAGTTAGTGCTAATAAAATCAATAATAATAATAATGATAAATTGGCATGTTAACATGATCTCTAATTCAGTTTAACAGACAACTTTGGAGAATATTACCACGTGCAATCTATTTTCTAAATGTGGTGGAGGGCCAAATAATGAATATGACACAGTATGAAATTCAAATGTAAGTGAATGTCCTGTATCTATTTTTTCCTGTGTGCCTCTCTGTCTGAGAGATGTAGCAGTTCTGCCTTCAAGAAATTTGCTAGGACATAAAATTCTGCACACGACTATCAATCCACAATACCAACACCAATGTTCCTTTTTGTTTGTTTGTTTTGTTTTTCAGCAAAAACTAACTGAGATATAGATTCTGGTCAAGAAAGGAAGAGTTGAATTTTTAGGTCCAAACAGATTTTAGGGGGAATTTACTCACTTCCCCTTTACTGTTGAACTACTTCCTCTTATTGACAAGAAATCTAAATGTTTATCCTTTCAAGGGTGTTCATTAAGTCCATACACAGGCTTTGTAATAGACCTGGGGTTTATGGTTGAAGTGTAGTGAGTTACCATAATGTCCCCCAAGATGAGACATTTTCAACCTGGGCACACTGAATTGTTTGCAAACACAATGTGGTCCTTGATGTTTCTGGAAATGATTATCCACACACCCATGCTTGCATGACTTTGTCACATAGAAACAATCAACACAACCTTCATCCTGGAAGATACCAGCTAGTGACATTAAGCAAGATGTAGGGCCCCTGGGTGGTGCAGTTGGTTGAGCAACTGCCTTCGGCTCAGGTCATGATCCCGGAGTCCCAGGATCGAGTCCCACATCGGGCTCCCAGCTCCATGGGGAGTCTGCTTCTCACTCTGATCTGCTCTCTCTCACTCTCTCTCTTTCCTAATAAAAAAAAAAAAAAAAAGCAAGATGTATACATTCGGCTCCTTATTTTGTTAAGGTATTTCCCATATGAGGGCCTGGAATTAATGGATTTCCATCCGTGGATGCAGAAACTGTTGACAGCTAAGAGCGATTGGAAAGGGTTTTTGAGGACAGCCTTGGAACCCCTTGCATGGAGATCTCTTCAGTTCAGCTCAAGGAAGGAGAATTTTGATAACATGAGAAGGTTTCTTCCTGCTCTCACTTCTTGTCAACCCTTAGCCCAATAAATGTCGGCTTCTAAGAAGCCCATCTTGAAGGTATTTTTGGGTGGAAAAAAATCACGGCAAACTTTAATCTGGTATAGACAGGCAGTTTTCACTTTTCACCTCCTCATTCTTCATATCTCTGCTTATTCAGCGCTGCTTAATATAGATCTAAACAGGAAGTCTCCAACTTACAAATGTGCTTGGTTCTAGAAATTTACCTTTAGGTTGATTATGTGGATCTGAGAACATAGTTTCTCTCAGGAAAAAAAAAAACACGTTATAAATGGTTGTCAGATTCCCAGGCAGGCCCCAAAGCCAATTTAATTTAATGTTCCTGAACATTAAAAATAGCAGCCTAAGGAAAAGAGAAAGTCTGTGCGAGATGCGTACGTGTTTGTATATGGATTATTCGGCTCCAGAAGTTTCCCTGGTCAACTGAATGTGGCTTTCTGGAGGTGTCTTTTGTGCCTTTTGAATTTTGAGCCATTGGAAATGTTATCTATTCTGAATTTTTTTGTTAAACAAAGAAAGGCCATTTACAAATGTTAATAATCGTATCGGTCTGGGCTGTGATCTTAGGAACAGAAAGTGAAATGAGAGGAAGAAGGAAGAGCCTTTTACCTTCCCTCCTGATTCACAGCCGGTCCTAAGTAAGATATGGGGGAGCAGTGACAAGAAACTGCTTTTTCTCTTCCTTAGACCTCTCTTCTGCCCCCTGGTGTCCTTTTTCCCTTCCTTAGATCTCTCTTCTGTCCCCTGGAGTCCGGGGCCCAGGTGTCCTTATAGTTTCACCTCTCTCCCCACTGGAGCACTCGTCTATTTGAAGGAAATTGCCTCTGGCTCTACAGTTTTGCTTATATAACTTTTTTGTCCCCCACCCCACCATATCCCATTGAACTGAATTTTCACCCTTACCACCATTCTGTGCTAGAGATATTGGGAGGCGAGCAAAGGCATAAAACTACAGTAGAATGGGAGTGACTGGACATTTTGTAACTTTCCATAAATTATTTGCATAAGTTCAAAGGGATGATTCTTAAAAGAAAATCAAAAATAAAAGTCAAACACTCTAGGTAATGTGAGGGTTGGGCATGGCCGGGCCCAGCGGGTTGTTCCTGGGTCAGTATCTCCTCTAAGTTCACTGTTTTCCTTCTGCTTCTCACGGGCAGCTCGCCAACACGCTTTGGGTTGCATTAGTTTCCCTGGCTTAGGTCCAGTGCAGGAACAATCCCTGCATTGGGATTGCTGGGTTCACAGCTCCCAGCATTCCCTTGGCCAATGCCTTTCATCATGCTGGAGTAGTTGCTTTTGCCACCAAGTTCCTGCCTAAACCCTCCTGCAGCCAACATCTCTGTTAATACAGTGGCCACATCTCAGTACATCTGCGGCTAGGAATAGTATTTCTATAGCACTTTAGAGTTTATCATACACATCTATTTTGATACGCACTAGGCCCTATGAAATGGGTAGGTCCAATATTATCTTTGTTTACAGATGAGAAAGCTAAGACTCTGAGTTATTTGGTCTCAGAAATAGAGTTACTTGGTTGAGATGAAGGACCGTTATGAACTAGATCTGAGTGCTTTTCTCGCTAACTCATGCTGCCCACCCTGGTGTCATAGGGTCACATGAGAAAGTCAAGTATGATTCCTAGTTGGCTGATGATCTTGATCAAGAAGCTGGGAGTGAGGGCGCCTGGGTGGCTCAGTTGTTAAGCAACTGCCTTCGCCTCAGGTCATGATTCTGGTGTCCCGGGATCGAGTCCCGCATCGGGCTCCCTCCTCAGCGGGGAGTCTGCTTCTCCATCTGACCTCCTCCTATCTCTCATTCTCTCTCTCTCTCAAATAAATAAATAAAATCTTAAAAAAAAAAAAAAAGAAGCTGGGCGTGGTACTTATTCATTCACCAGTAAATATTTGCTGAGTGCCCACTATGTGGCAAACACTATTCCAGATGCTTAGGGACACCTTAAGCAACAAAAGGGACAAAACCCTACTGTGTACATGCACTTGCATGAGGCGATCTGTTCCTCAGGAACGTGACATCGCTAGTCCTGAGATGAGTCCTGACTCTGCCCGTCGCTTAACCTCTGCAAATGGACATAACTGTCCTGGTGACTCTGGGCTTTGTCCAGCTTTGGATCAGTGACTCTATACTTACCCACTGAGGACTGTTTTCGGTCAGGAGTTCACAGTCTGCATAGGAGTTCCTGCCTCATTCGCTTGTGCAAATCTGGACAATAGTCTAGAAAATCATCTCGGAGAAGAGACAGGAAATCAAATAAGGCTATTACTCCTTAGTGCAGCTGTTAGAAAGGGCTGGTGACGTAACAGCTAGGGCATCTCTTAATGTCAGGATTTCAAGCAAGGCTGAATGATAACACTGAACAGAAAAAGCAGCTCCCCTATGTTGTTTCATTTTCAGCTGGCTTTACAAAACCTCTACGCTGATGAAAATCATTTTAGAAGAAAAACATAAAACCTATATCTGAGCTAAAAATAGAGCATTTGTGTGGTGCATATTGAGCTTCGGCCCAGAAAATAATACATAGTTGATTTGATTCACAAAATAAGCCTTAAAGATCTGTTATACGCTATAATTATCTTGGAATTTTTTTTTGTTCGATGGAAGCATGAAAACCCAGCTCTGGGCTGTCATAAATGTTTTCTTTCATTCCTTTTTTTTTTTTTTTCTTTTTCTAATCTTCCTTAAAGTATTGGTGTGAATTAAACTCACAGAGGAGAAAACCAGCAAACATCTTCCATAATGCAGTTATGAAAATATGAAGAGTTGTTATAACTCCCATCTGGACTGCCAGATGTTTCCAGACTGGGGTGGGAGGAGTAGCACATTTCTCGCCTACAGCCCCAGACCTGGTTACAGGTATTCGAAATGTCCCCCTTCCCTCTCCAGACAGGTAAATGCAATTGAGGAAGAGCAAAAACAAAAATGACAATACCTATAATCTGCTAAGAAGGCGGGAGAAATAGTCACCGCAAAGCGAAGTGATTTCATTGGAATCTGCTTGTGTATACTGTTTATGATAGAGAAGGGGGACAGTGGAGAGTGGGGGTCATACATGCAAACCTTCTGTATTTTTAGAAAACGACACCCTATCTACAAAAGCAGGAAGTTCAGTACAGAAAGTGTCCTCAGAACTTTTATCTTGAAATGTCAGAAATAATGTAAATTTCCTTTATCCATATATCTATAGGGTCAAGAGTAAATACTTGTAACAAAAGTGAACACACTCATTCATGAGTTATGAAGTTTCTTTGTCATTCACTTGCAGCCAGATGGTACACCCATGTATCGTCTTCACACTAGAGTCTCAAGGACATGCCTTATCTGGGGACAGGTCCTGTGGCCCATGACCTTGTCTGTCCCAAATCCTGGGAGAGCAGACCTCCGTTTGTGGTCTCTGAGAGACAGCAGGGAATTGAGATGTCTGGGAGAGTACTAAACTTCTGCTATCAACCTCTGGACTTCTAGAAGCTTCTTCTAAGTACAAAATATTTGAGAAATGCCCCTGATAATATGCATGTAATTTGCTAGGCCGGTAATACAGTTAGTTCGTCAGAGTTCAGGAAAAACATGCAGTCATTGTCTTGACCCACAATGGCATGAAACAGGTCTCATGACAGTTTGATAACAAGGATCTGAGGAAAGAGTTTCTGTGCAGTAAAAATCATGCATCTGCTTAACTCTGTTGACAGTAAAATACAGATTTCAGCTTCTTCTGTGCCTCACGAAAATACACTTTGTTCAAACTCCAGTTTTATGTCTTTCTTTTCTCAGACCAACAAGTTCACAGGTAGGACTTGCTGGGCAAACATCTCGAGAATTTCTCAAAAAATAATTAAACTTCAAGGAAACATAAATAGATCAGGAGAGAATTTGTATCGTATCAGGTTAACTAGTTTTTTGACATTTACATTTATAACCAGGTACTAGCGTGCTTCCCTCCTTAATTCAGTCATATAGGCTGCCTAGAATTTTTTGATGCAAATAATTTTAACATACACCAGATAGACTGTTATGTGAATAAACCTTGGAATGATTAATTTTGTAAGGCAGAGGAATTTTTTGCAATGTAAAGAATCATTCCTTAATGTACCTATTTTTGGAAGAATGGACTTTCATGGATTATCTTTTCTTGGAAAGACCCAAATATGTCACAAAGCTTCAATATCCCACCCCTGATCTTTATAATCAATAGTTAAACAGAGATGGGAAAAAGGATGAAGATATCTCTGTTTCCTTGCTTAACTGTGGAGAAAGTATAGATCACTCTAGATCTCTTCTAATCCAAAAGCTCTATGTAAAGTTTTATTCAAGCCAATGTTTATTAAGACTTTTAAAAGACTACATAATTCTTCTCAGCTATAATAAGGTTTTTTATCTTGCATAAATGGCATTTTTATGAAATCTTTGTATAATGTCAGCTCAATGGCCAGGCAACTCCCTACATCGGTGTCTTCATCTGTAAAATGAAGAATTAAAAATTTCACACCTAATAACTCAAATCATGTGGTTATAAATCACTCCCAGCAGGTAGGAAAAATAGCTAAAAGTAAATTTGCATTTATGTGCTTTACAATAGACTTTGAGCCCCAGAATTGAAATCTTCTCCGCCTTGTAGGTATAGTCTGTATATGAACACGATGTCAATGCAGAGAACACAACCAGGCACTTATTTATAATCAAGGGGGCTTATTATTACAGTCTCCCACAGGCTCTGCCCAACATACTGTTATTTTCATCTCACATTTAAGACAGAGAGGCCTATTCCTCACTCCCCTTGTGGATACAGCCAGTAATGAGAGTATGATATCCAAATGTTCAACTACCAAATCTGAAACACATTCGGAGGGTTGTTCTCAGGAGATGTCTTAGTGAGAGCTTCTAAATGGAGCCAGGGGAAGGATGGAACATGAATTCACACTGCCCAGAGAGGCAAAAAAGAGAGAAAATCCTTGACAAAGAGAGTGTAGAAAGCAGGAAAGGGCCCACGGATCTATTGCTTGAATGTGGAACCTGCTTCTTTTTCTGGGGACTAGGAAACCAATGCTCTTGCTGGTTTTATCCTGGAGGAAACTGCTGACCCTACATAAACTATGCAGAAGAATTGTGTGACATTTCTAAAATGTCAAGATGCTCTGGAGTCACCTTGTATGTTTCCTGCCCCAGTTCTAGAATCAGCCATTTCCCTAAGAAGCCCTGATTCCTTTTATTGGAGAATGTAACCAAAATCTGGGCACTTGATGAGCTTGTTGCTATCGGGGTGTCATTGCTTCTGACACCTTTCAGTTGCCACGGCAACAAAATGTATATGCACACTAAACCATGTGTATATGTATACGTGGAAATATTTCTGTGCGTAATCATCTGTACCTATAGTAAGCTAAACATGAGTTTATACTTATGTCTCCAAATCTAATCCATCACTACATTGCTTATGCAAGGCTCTTCCCATCGATGCTCTGTAAACTTCTACTGTGATAGTGAGTTTATCTCATACTGTTGTAATTTGTTTGGCCATATTCCATATTTCATTGTGACCTCCTAAATTACTTTAAAAATTTGCCTACATTAAGATTCACTTTGTGCTGTAAAGTTCTATGGATTTTTAACAAAAGCATAGTGCTGTGTATCTGCTGTTGGTGTATCATATGATATAACTTTACCACCTTAAAAAAATCTCCTTTGCTTACATTCCTCATCTGTTCTTACATGTTCTTGCTTTTCCACTAGAACCATTGACATTAATCATAGTGATTTTAAATTCCCACTCTGATAATTCTAACATCTGTTTCATATCTGAGTCTAGTTCTGATTCTTGCTTTGTCTCCTCAGACTGTGTTTCTGTTCTTGCCTTTGGCATGTCTTTTTGTTAAAAGTTGAACATGCTGTATTGGGTAATAGGAATTGAGGTAAATAGGCTTTTAGTGTAAGGATTTATGGTAATCTGAGTAGGAATTGGTCTGTAAGAAAAATATCATAGGCTGCATGGCTTCGCAGAAATTTATGTCTCATAGTTCTGGAGACGGGGTGGGGCATTGGGGGGTTCTGGGACCAGGACTTCCCAAGACCTTACCAGCCTTGTTGGTTCTGATGAAAGCCTTCTTCCTGATTTGTAGACAGTGGTCTTTTTTTTTTTTTTTAAGATTTTATTTATTTATTTGACACAGAGAGAGAGATCACAGGTAGGCAGAGAGGCAGGCAGAGAGAGAGGAGGGAGCACGCTCCCTGCTGAATCGAGAGCTCGATACGGGGCTTGATCCCAGGACCCTGAGATCATGACCCGAGCTGAAGGCAGAGGCTTTAACCCACTGAGCCACCCAGGCGCCCCTAGGCAGTGGTCTTATAATATCTTCAAGAGGTGGGAAGAGAAGACAAGAGAGGAAGCAAGCTCTTTCCTGTCTCTTTTTATGAGGGCACTAATATCATCAACTTAATAGGTATTTTAAAAGTATATGATCAGGAACAAAACAATGATGCCCACTTTTATTATAGTTATTCAATATTTTACTAGAAGTTTTAGCCATAAAAATTATAAAAGTAATTAAAAAGCATCTAAATAGGAAGGAAGAAGTAGAAGATTCACAGATGTCACGATCCTATATAGAGAAAATATTAAGGAATCCACATGAAAGCTGCTAGAGCTAATAAACAAACTTATCAGAGTTTCAGGATATAAGATCAACACACAAAAAGCATCCATGTTTCTGTATATCTGCAATGAAAAGGAAATTAGAAAGAATTCCATTTTCATCTAAAAGAATAAAATATCTGGGAATAAATTTAATCAAATTAATGAAAGACTTGTACAATCAAAACTAAAAAAATATTCTTGAAAGAAATTAAAGAAGATCTAAATAAATGGAACGACATCCATGTTCACTGACTGGGAGACTTAACATTGTTAAGATAACAATATTCCCTAAAGTGATCTACAGATTCAATGCATTCCCTATCAAATTTCAAAAGCCTTTTAATTTTTTGACAGGTACTCAATTTAAATAGAATTGTAAGAGGTCCCAAGTAGCTAAAGCAGTCTCCAGGGGGAAGGAAGTCAGCGTATTCTCATCTCCCAATTTCAAAATTTACTACAAAGCTACAGTAATCAAAATAATGTGCTGCTGGAATAAGGATAGACAAACCAATGGAATAGAATTAAAAGTCCAAAAATAAACCCAAACATATATAACCAAATGACTTTTGTCAAATCCATTCAACAGTGAAAGATCACTTTCCTCAGCAAATGGTAATGGGCAAACTGATTTTCACATGCAAAAGAGTGAAGTTGAGTCCCAACCTCACACCATGTACAAAAATTAACTCAAAATGGATCAACAGCTTAAATAGAAGAACTATTGCCATTAACTCTTAGAAAAAACATAGAGGTAAATCTTCATGACCTTGAATTTAGCAATAGATTCTTGGATATGACCTAAAAGCACAAATAACAGAAAAAATAGCTAAACTGAAATTTATCAAAATTTAAAACTGTGCATCAAGAAAGTAAAAAGACAACCTATAGAATGGGAGAAAGTCCTTGCAAATCATAAACATAATAAAAATTTAATGTCCAGAATATAGAGCAATCTACAGATTCAGAGATATACAGATCTATCAAAATGCCAATGGCATTTTTCACAGAAATAGAACATTTAATCCTAAAATTTGTATGGAACCATAAAAACCTCCCAACAGCCAAAGCAATCTGTGCATTACTTAAGGGAAATGCAAAATGGTGCAGCTGCTGTGGAAAATAGCTAGGTGGTTCCTCAAAAAGCTAAATATGCCATTACCATGTGACCTAGCAATTTTGCTCATAGGTATGTACCCCCAAAAATTGAAAACAGGGACTTAAAGATACTTGTATGCCAATATTCATTGCAGCATAATAGCCAAAAATGGACAATCCAAGCATCCATCAACAGATGAAGGAATAAATAACATGTGGTATATACATACAGTGGAATATTATTCAGCCATAAAAATGAAGTTGTGGTATAAGGTTAGACATGGATGAATCTCTTTTGTTCTTTAAAGATTTATTTATTTTAGAGAGAGAGCACATGCGAGTAGGGGGAGGGGGAAGGCAGAGGGAGAGAGAGAGAAAGGGAGAGAAGCAGACTCCTGCTGAACATGGAGCCTGATATGGGGCTTGAGCTCATGACCCTGAGGTCATGACCTGAGCTGAAATTAAGAATTGACTTTCAACCGACTGAGCCACCAAGGCACCCCTCAACATGGATGAATCTTGAAAACATTATACTGAGTGAAATAAGCCAGACACAAAAGGACAGATATTATAATTATATTACAATAATTATATAATTATAATATAATATACTTATGCTATAATTATAATACTTATGCTATAATATAATTATATAATTATGTTATATAATTATAATGATATAATTGCAATTATACGAAATATCTATAATAGGTAAATTTATAGAGACAAAAAGTGGATTAGAGGTTGGTGGGACGGGGAATGAGGAATTACTGGTTAATGAGTAGAGACTTTCTATTTGGGAGGATGAAAAAGTTTTGGAAAAATATAGTGGTGTTGGGTTGTTGTGGTGTAATTAACAAATATTTGGTCTTTGACCCAGTTCCTGGCACAGGACAATGAGAACCCTTGTTTCTTAAGTAGTAGGAGTGTCTTTTGTTATTCATAACAAGCCCCTTTTGATCACACCTGAGTTTATGATAATGAATTGACTTAGGATGGGCTCCCAGACAACTTTAGGATGGGGCTGGTGGCAAAAAGGCTAAACCATGATTACAAGATTGGAACGTTCAACACTATTCCCCAGCCCTCCTCCCACCCTCCATGCTCACATCTCTGGGGAGGGGAGATTGGCTGGAGATTGAGCTCTGTAAAAACTTGAGCAATGAGATTCAGAGAGCTTCGGAGTTGGCCAATACATTGAAGGAGAATGGCACACCTGGAACAGGAATGGGGAGTTATTGCTTATTGGGTACAAAGTTTCTCTTTAGGGTGATGAAAATTTGGGGGAGTTGTGGTAATGATGAATGCAATAAAAGCCACTGAGTTGTGCACTTCAAAATGATTAAAATGGCTAAATTTCTGTTATATATATTTTACCATATTAATAACAGCAAAAAAATTTTTTTTTAACTGAAGATTAGGGAAGTTGGAGAACTTGTAACTGGTAGAGATGGGGTTCAAATCCAGGTCTTTCTGAATCTATGGTCTACGTGTTCTTATATATATTAGAACTAGATTGAACTGTGCAGAACCATCTTTTACTTAGAATTTTTGAGCCAGTAAGTAATAGAACAAGGTGGCCATTGCAGAAGATCACTCTCATGGGATGGATTGTTGTGGATAAGAGTGGACCCCAGGAAATAGCTA
Source organism: Nasua narica (assembly GCA_028533885.1). Lineage (NCBI taxonomy): Eukaryota > Metazoa > Chordata > Mammalia > Carnivora > Procyonidae > Nasua > Nasua narica. The sequence continues at coordinate 63,636,667 of CM052812.1, read as the reverse complement.
GAAGGCTAGGGCTGTAATACAGTGGAGACAGAACTAGTCTGGACCAGGGCATGGTAATGAAAATGGAAAGGAAGGTGGTGATTTGGATAATAGAATTCAAGGGAAGAACAGAGAGTATTTGACAATGCCTGGAAATAGCGAAGGACACAAAAGGTCAACCTTGGGAAGACAAGAGTGGAGTGCCGCTGTTAGCAGAAATGAGGTATTTGAAAAAGCCTCTCATCATCTTAATGTGCTCAGGAATGTGCTCTCATCTCCCAATCACGTGAACTTTGGAGTCCCTAACAATACTGAGCTCATCGGTATTGGTTTCTGGGCACTAGGAGCTGGGAATACAAACCCTTCTGTGGACTATCTCCTTCCACAGAGACAATGATTAATCCACAAGGGAGATTGAGGAAGGGAGAAGACAAAGGTAAAACACGAAAGATGTTATTTTTCTGTTTTCCACCTGAGTTAATCCAGGGATAATTAACACCTAGTTTTATGATCTTATCTTCCTAGGTACGAAGTTCAAAGTTCTACTTGCCTTTTGGCTAAGGAGCTAGGTTTTGTTGTTGCTTTTACAAGTGGACTGTAACATAAAAATAGCTGAATACCTATCAGCACATGTGATTGTGATGGAGAAGGAAGAAACGTAAGGCCAGGACAGGGTGGTGGCAGGAAGTAGGGGAAGCAGGGGATGGTTGTGTGTGTGGTGTTGGAGCTAGAGCAGGGTGGTGTGGGGGAGAGGTTAAATTTCTACCCACTTCTGTTCTCTGGCTTTTCATGCCATTCTGCACATCTATGGCTAGAAGAGAAGCCAGTCTTCTTCCACAGCTCCTGCAGCTGATGTTAAGTTGACAAATCATCTTTTATAGCCCTTGGAGATAGAGCAGAGCTATCTAGAGACACAAAGATGGCTGAAGCTTATGCTGTACTCCTTGGTTCTCACATTTTCCCCCAAGAGACCCAAGTGATAGAGTTTTAGATAACTTGCCAGATTTTTATATGCTAATAAGCCAAAAAGAAAAAAAAAAACACAACAGCAAAGCAGATCTATTAATTCAATGAGAATTTTACATATTTATGTGCTCAATTGCTATCCCTTAGGATTCTCAAGGCTTTTCACTACAGGGAGGAGTATATTGAAGTTGAAGAGAAGTATTCCTAAAAATATAGCACAGAAGAGGTTTCTGATCCATTCAACATGTTCTTATATAGCAAAACAACAAGAGATATGCAAATATAAATGTTTATGGGCCTATCACATATGGTGTTATTACAAAAATAAATCAGAGTTTTCATATTAATAGCACTTAAGAAAGTATCTAGAAATGTGATGATTATATTTAACCTTATGGTCTTGAAGCGCCATAGGAGCAGTGATCAAATCAGTTATGTCCGCCCTTGTATCCCAGTGACTAGCACTGGTGCTCAATATATATCCACTGATTGGAGGGATGGTAATACCACTAATTAACTTTAGTTATGTCATGATCACTCTAATTGTATTATGGGTAAAAGATACCCTAAATGGTGGCTTCAAAGTAATGTGGGAGAATTTTAATGTATTGATGGGGGAAAAAGTGTTGCTTCAGGGCAAAAATATTGTAGTGATGAAAATTTAAATCCAAAATATTTATAAACATTTTAAAGCTACATCATAAATTGGAAGTTGATGTCAATAGGCTACTCATCTAACTGGGAGTGGAAGAAGTCAGAAATTACAACCCTATTACTTCTCAAGTTTGCATCTCTCTGCACTCACTCCCCTTCAGTTTTCTGGGGATCTGTTTTGCTGCATTCGGCCAATCTCTCTCTCTCTCTCTCTCTCTTAGAGAGAGCAGTCAGGAACAGAGGGAGAGGGAGAGAGAGAATCTTAAGCAGGGTCTCATATCCCTGAGATCATGACCTGAGCTGAAATCAGGAGTAGGAGTAGGCTTAACTTACTGAGCCACCCAGGCACCCCTAGCCAGTCTTACTTGTAGGAAGATTACAATACCCCTGGCTCTTTTGGACTAAATGTGGCCACACCTCTTCTGTTTTTGACTGGCATGAGGTGAACTGGAGTATTTCAAAACTACCCTCACATACTCCATTTTGGAATAATATCCCATATCCTTGGTCACAGATGGCTCAGATGACATGGTCTTCCAAGCAGCACATCTCAAACTGTAATGTGTGTAGGAATCCCTGGGAACATGTGACAATGCAGATTCTCACTCTGGAGGCCTGGGTGGGATGTCCAGGTGAGGCTGATGCTGCTGGTCCACAGACCACACATTGAGGAGCAGACTGGGTCTTATGTCTTTCATTTCTTCCAGCTCCATGGATGTATGAGAGGCTCAGCTAAACTACTTGGTCTCCTAGCCTGAAACAATTTTGAGTCAGTGACTTTGCACTTTTGGTGGCATTCTTGGTCCCTTCCAAAATTTTCTTTTAAGTCTCAGCTCCAGAGGAGAGCCCAAAGACCCAG
>CM052812.1:63500317-63634109 GCA_028533885.1 Nasua narica | reverse complement strand
TGGTTTTTGGAAACCCAACTCTTGTCATTGATCTCTTTTGTTTTCCTGAATCATTTTATAAGCTGCTTGTTGAGTTCCATTCTTCACTGACAGTGACAATTTTGAGCCTGGAACTAATCATGTTACCAGTCGTGTGGACTGGCTTTGCTGTCACTGCCCCAGTCCAAGCCACCAGAACGTCTTACCTGGACGTTGAGCTTCCTAACTCACTTTTGCCCTCCTCTAGTCTGCAGCTGGATTTTGAAATGCGAATCTTGGTCCTTCATTTTCTCTCCACCCAAAAAGGCAGACTACTTCCTCCTTCTGTCGCTGTGCTCCTGAGTTTTCCTATCCATTCTTTGTATGGAGGACTTTTCAGCTCCAGCATCTCACCTCCTGCGGCTTAAGTAACCCCTAAAGATCAGTAACCCCTCTAGGGGCAGTGCTACATAGCTCACTGCTTTTCCCAGTTTCATCTTCAATTCCAGCCGCTGGGGGTTTCCCACTCGTAGGACTACTGCTCTACAGTGAAGAGAACATTTTGATTCTGTATCCAGCACTTCTCAGTGCTTTAGCAGGGATGGCGCTAGTTTGCCTACACCTCCTGGTGCCAGAAGCACCTGGCTCTCTGCACTTGACCTCTGGACCACTCTCAGGTCCCCAATGTTCACTTCCTTGTAGGAGGTTTAATGCTATTCTTGCCACTGGGAAGACCCTCCCGACCAAAACTTGAGATCATGATGAAAGGTCAATTACATAGCAACATTTCTTGGTTTCTTTGATAAAGTCGGGCTCCTCTCTTACCTGTGTTTCCATGGTTCTCTGAACTTTTCTTGCATAGCACTTCTCACGGTTGTGTCTAACAGAGAGTCCTCCTCCTCCTCTACAAGCTGAGCTCCCTGACGGGAGGGAAAGGCGCGTGGGTCTTGTTGCACCCAATACAAAGTCCCCAGCATAACATGGATAATGATGACTTTAGCACCCACTGAACTTTCTGTACGCCTCCCCGCAGCTCAGTTAGTGGCCCCATTTTATAAGTGGGGAAACCGAGGGATAAAGAGATTAAGTTATTCAAGGTTATGAAGCAGGCCTGGAGTGAAATCCAGGCAGTCTGGCTCCAGAACCTATTGTCTAAACCTCTTTTTGTAATAGGTGATTGTTCCTCAGTAAATTTTTGCAGAGTGGTTCTTCCTGCGAGTGCACAGGCTCCCGTGCTCCTTGCCACAGCCAGCCAAAGACATGTCATTTCTTCATTTTTCACCGTATGGCACTTCTCTGCGCTACACGGACGTATGTACACACTTCCTGGGGCTTTTCGCCTGCTGCTCATTCGTGAGACAGGGATGACTGGCAGGCCCTGCGCTTGGCCACATCACTGGTCTGCCTCCTCCCCTAGGTTTTCTATGGGAACACATTCAAGTGACACATAGACGAGATCTTTGGGCACTCTACAGTTAGTGATAAAGATAGATGCTGATCCAGTATGTCTAGGGGTCAGGGTGTAGATTCTACATTTCCAATCATTTCCTGAGTGGATGTTGGCATTGCTGGTCCATAGATGAGGTTTGAGGGGTCGGGAGCTAGCACAGCGTACCCTACGCCCTGAGCTTCCCTTCCTAGTTTGTGGTTACAGCTGATACCATTGAATATTAGAAAATTACATTGTAATATTAAAACGAAATAAAAGAATGTGTGTTAAGTACCTATTATTTGAAAAGGTTAGATGTCCAATTAATGGTTTTCTTGCTTGTTCTATTTTATTTTTTGAGACATGTCAATATCAAATTTGTAAAGCTCTTATATTACATTATAATAATTCCACTAGAAATTAACACACACACACACACACACACAGCTCTTGGACCAATTTTTTTTAAAAAAGGAATCCAATCAGTGCATTTAAAATATTCATCTAATACTATATAGTATAAAAAAAAGTAGTCCCCTTCCCCCCTTTGAAACTTAAATTCATTCTCCAACCACCTAACCTCCGGATATTCTCTGCCTGACTATTAAAGCCAATGATGAATCACAACAAGAAGGAAACTTATTGCTTCTGGTTTCTCACCATTACCGCAAATCCGTAAATTGCCCAGAACTGTAGCTTTGAAGGTTGTTAGCTCCCAAGATTTCTATTATGAATTTGCACTTAATCTTTGATCCTGATGTATATTTTAGGCTTCCTATTTAATTATTTACCAAATACACTTTTAAAGGCCCAAGAAAGCAACCTTTCCGGTGGCTGCTGTCCACTACGCTCACCTCTCCACATGTGCTTATGACCTCCTGTCTTTCTAGGACTCTGTGCCGTACCCCCATGCGGGGATTCTGGGGGACCCTCCTAATGGACTGCTCAAGGAACTTCTCTTGGTCTGGAACTCAGTTACTGACATGCTGACTGACACCAAGCATGAAAATCACATTACTCTGGTTGTAAAAAACCTTCACTGGCTACCTGTAAAGTACAGGATTATGTGTAAAGTCCTAGTTATTAACTTACAAGTCCTTAAATTGACTTGGTTTTGAATACCTCAGAGACATTCTGGAACCATACATCCCTGTCGTCTTCTTTGGTCTCAGTCAATTGGATTAGTTCTTTTTGGCTGAAGACATTGAGCTACGGGGCATTTTTAATGTTTGCTCTCTACTTATGGAATTTATTAACCATGGAGGCCAGGCTGTCTTACTCTCTGTCAAGCTTTCAGTTGAAATTTAAGAGGTACTCTTTCCAGATTGCTGATTTGGTTAAATAAGCCATAAATTGACCCGCTGTTGTTTAGTTTTTGAATCATTGTTCTTTAGTATTTTTATGTATCTGCTCCAAGAGTTTGTTTGACATGTCAGAGTTAAATTTTATATTATTCCACTTTATATCTTTTTTCCCCCGCATCTTAACTTTAAACACTGTCAAAGTGAATTTACTAATTAAGTGCTTTGCATGACATATTACCTTTTTCCATTTGCTTTAGAAGCGTGTCACAAGGGCAATGAGATGTTATATGTGAAAGTACTTGGATTGTGAAATATCTGGTATTATTTTCAATTATGTATGTATATGTCACCTTATTTTGGTTATTAATCAATCAGTCCACTGTTATGGTGCTCCAAAATTAATTGTTGAATGGATGAAGGATTGCTAGACTTGAAGAGGGGCAGAGGTATAAGTCATAGGGGATTTCTTTAGCAAATTTTAATCTAGCATCTTTTGATAAGGTATTAAAATGTCTAAAGTTAACTAATAATAAAATATTTAAATAGCAGGCCAATAAAAGAAAGAAAAAAATGACACAAGATACTACACAATAAATGACCAAATACATTCCTCATATAACTGCAGCTCTACGATCTGTGAGGAGAGTGACACTGCTCAGGTTGTGGTAGAGAGGAGGGAAATCTGAGAAGTGGGTTTACAACGGACCCACGTGTGAGTATGTGTGTGTGTGTCTGTCTGTCTGTGTGTGTGTCTGTGTAAATGGGTAGGCAAAGAGGAGATGAGAGGTTGGAAGGTATTACACAAAGATGGAATGATAGCAGGAAAAAAAACCCAGATGACTTTTCTTTGAAGTTGGATAAGGGGCATCTAAATTGAACCCATTTGGCTGGAATAAGTAGGGATTCATTACACATTTATCAAAATAAGATTTTCCACCTTTTTTTTAATGAGGAAAAGATACTTTTTCATTTTTCTTAGGATTTTAAGATGTTTAGCTGGGGTCAGAGTAATGGGGTAGACAATGGGGAGGTTGGTAGAGTTCTTCAGGGAAGAGGAAAATAAAGACGAAAATCAGTTTCTGGGGGCACCTGAGTGGCTCAGTCAGCTAAGCATGCAGCTGGTGGTTTCGGCTCAAGTCACAATCTGAGGGACATGGGATTGAGCCCTGAGTCCGGCTCCACACTGAGCATGGAGTCATCTTGGATTCTCTCCCTCTTCCTCTCCCCTTTCCCCTGCTCATAGGCATGTGTGTACTCCCTCTCTCTCTCTCTCAAATAAATACAGAAAATCTTGAAAAAAAATAATAAAATCTTGAAAAAAATACTACTTCAAAAAAAAAAAAAAGAATCAGTTGCTGGTTGTATTTTCATCCTGTTTTGGCTTGCTTGAGGGCTGGGTGGTGGGACTGGGGTGGTGGGAAAGGTCTACCATCCAGTGCTAGAACTTGATAGCTTATTTGAGAATTACTGCTCTAAAAATTTTAAAATATGAAATATCCCATAAAGCTCTGACATAGTCTATGAACACTGGAAACAAATGTATTCTTGAGATGGCACAAGAAGTCAGAGCCAATGCAATCTGATCAAGCTCAATTCCCTTCACCAAGTAGTTACACGGTCTCTGTGCTCTTGTGTCATCCTTGTTGCAGCTGTCAGGGGCCGAAGGGAGGAGGAAGCAGAGCTTGGAATCTACTTGGGAAGATGAGCCTTACACATGGGAAGCATTTATCCATCAGACAAGAATGAGGCTGCCTAAGTACCAAGATCACACCAAGTATTGTTGCCCTGAGCTCCCAGATTTCAGAGAAGAACTGCAGAGGAAGAGAAAGAATTTATTTTGGGGAAGAGAGTCCTGGAGTTTGCTTGCAGGAGTGGAACCCTTGCTACTCGAAGTAATACCAGTAATGGACCAGCAATAGCAGCATCACTTGGAAGCTCGATAAAAGTGAAGGACTTCTGTTCTTTACTCAGAGATCCTCAAGCAGAATCTGCATTTTAACAAGACTCCAAGTGATTCATATTTACATTCTAGTATAGGAAACACTGTGTTGGAAGACTCCAACCAAACTATGCAAGCATGAAAACATCAAACAAATGGATCACTGGGAGAAGAGATCAGGCCTGTGGGGAACCCCAATTGTAGCTGAGTACTCCTCAAATTCTGCCCTCCGGCAGACCTCCTAGACTTTAATGGACCTTGCATGGAGTATCCAAAGACAGGATTGGCTTCATGTGCAAGGAAAGGGCTGCTTAATAGCCAACCCTTGGCTGGAAATATACTCTTGAGCTCTGACAGAAATGGAGAAATATTTGGAAGGTGGACACAGGCTTGGGAATGTGCAAGGACTGAAAATGCCCTCTCTAGCATGTCTAGTCCTACACATAAGTGCCTGCGGGGATGGATTTGAGCCATGGCTTTCAAAAGTTAAAAAAATTATACACAGGCCAAAAAAAATGCCCACCTTCCTGTTTCCGTCATGTAAGTTCATGCTTGTCTGGTTTGAATTAGTTAGAGTGGTTCATTATGGAGCAGGGAGAGAAGAGACATTTTAATGGAATTGGCAAAACCCAAGCCACAATGCCCAACGGAATAGACTGGAAGTAAACAGCTATGGCCTGACTGTCTACATTTGAAAGGGTTTCTCAGGCCTAGGATTGAGAGCACTTGAATGGCTGTAATAATTATTACAATCCTTTCCCCACTCCTTCCCTCCCTACCTCACTCGTATTCTTCCTTCCCCTCCTTTCCTCTCCCCTTCCCTCTCTTTCCTTCCTTCTTCCCTCCCTCCCTCTCCTTCTCCCTCCCTCCCTTCCTTCCTATCTTCTTTCGTTTTCCTTCCTCCTCTCCTCTCTACCCCCTTTCTCTAAGATTTTTAAAATAATGTGGTTTCCATGCAAATCAAAACCAGCTGAAAGCTTGCCAAGGCCAAGATGTAATTGAAGCTGGCATTTAAGCCTTTGTGTCCCCTCTCTCTCCAGAGATATCATCATAAAATAAAAGACTTCATCAGGTAATGTTTTCTTCATTATTCAACATCACAATTCTGAAGCGAAAAAAGATAATTAGACATACGGTGCTGTCGACACATAGTTTATGAGGAGCTTCTAGTTAATTAGTTATGGTAAAAGGTTTTTATATAGTCATAATTACTTCATATTTCAGAGAAAAAGAAGCAAACATACATGTATTTTATTTTACCTGGTGACAAGTTTATCAAAGTGAGGCTGGTATTTTGATGATCCTTTGGCACCTTCTTCAGACTTCTCAGGATATAATGCAAAGTGTCATGAGGAGGTTTTAACAGCACAACTCTTGTTAACTTTAATAGGAACTACACATCTGAAATCCCTGCACATCGTCTTGCTAGATTCTATAAGAAAATATCATCCTCTTGGCGTCCTGAATTTCCTTTGTCATTGATGAAAGGCTCACCTATGGAATTGTTTGGAGAGGGTTGTAGTAATTTTGTTGAAGATAGGAGACAACCCATCTTTACGAGAATGCTTTTTTCTGTTCGAATTTGTGGGGGCTGGCCACTGAGGAAGAAATGATGGCAAAAATAACATACTGGGAAATGTAGCATTCTACACTTTGTTTAAAATAATTTCAACTTATGAATGCAATCCCTTTCTTCCACTGGCTGTTTCGGCTGAATGGGTCGCCCATCTCAATCTAAGAAATGAAGAGAATTTAACAATAAGATCGATATTCTCGGTTTTTCCCTTTGTGTCTGTACCAGTTTGGATAACGTCTTCGCTGAGGGGAGAACCGGAAGAGCGCCATCATGTCCTACACCCACCTGCGTGTCCAGCAGCAGAGATTCTCATCTCCAGTGATGCCCACTCCTGAGAGAAAATTCATCAGGTAGGAACAAGCCCTGATTGTTGATCTCCTGAGATGCCCCACGACTGACCTACCTCCGCTTGGGTACGCAGTCAAGGTGTACTCAATCATGGGGCTAGAACACAATGTTCCTCCATCTCAGTCTGGTGCTTTATTTATTAGAGCAGAAGGCAGACACCTGAGATCTGTGCTCAAGAGTTCCCACGGACCGATCTCTACCGCACAGTGCAAAATGCCAGTGTTGTCTTAGCCCCACCTGGGGCTGCTGGCTATCCAGCCCCAAAGACAATGGCAGGTTCGTGCCTCCCTCTGCTCTTGCCAGAGTAGTTATGTCACAACACTTTTAGACAGATGTGGGCATGATAATGGTTGATTGGTTGATTAGCGATGCTAGCACTGTGTCACATACTACATGGATTTTTTTTTTCCCCTTGAGGCCTGGCCACCTTTTAGGTCAATGTCCGGGTAAGGTCATCAATCTTTCCAAGCTGCAGTTCTCTCGTCTGTAGGAGGAGAGTAATAACAGGATGAAGACAGATAACGAATGTCAGAACGTTAGCACAACGCCAGGCACACAGTAAATGCTTGGTAAATGTTCGCTATTGTTATTTGTGTTCTGAGAATGACTCTGAGTTAGGTCCTGTTATTAGCCACACTGTATAGATGGTAAAACTCCAAGTTACAGAGGTGCAGTTACATCGTTTTTATGTGGTAAAGCTAGGGTCTGAACCTGGCTTCCAAACGCAAGCTAGGAGCCTCATCAGAAACAACTGTGACGACCCTGAATTGTCACCCTCTCTTGACTGTCCCCTTTCATTTTCCATTCTGGTTGACATATTGGAAAATAAGATCTAAAGCTTCCAGTTCCTGGGACTTGGCATCTGGCTGGTTTTTGCGTGGATCTGGAGGTCCTAGGAGTCTGGTTGGAGTGTCCTGGTGTTACTCGCTTCAACTTACCCAGATTTCAAAGCCTCCCAACTTATTTGTGTATTTAAAGAATGGGTGGGGTGGGGGGAGCTGGAGGAGGACCCAACTAGAACTTCCCCTACATCCTTGTTCTCTTAGTGCAGCTGAGCAGTCTTTTGTATTGGATGACAAAGCTCTTACTGGTCTGGTTTTTCCCCTATAATCCCCTCGGTGTGATTTCTGTCTTAACATCACTCTCTGGGATGCTAACATATCTTTCTTGGATCAATGAGGAAGGGACTCCTCATTTCCCTGGCCAGTCTCAGCATTTGGCAACTCACGATCCCTTCCACTTTTTCAAGTGGACCAAAAAAGAGATTGGATCCTTAGCATAGGTTTCAAGGGAATTTGATGCAATTCTAGAATGTGCCAATACATATGAGGGTTTCTCTTTAGATAGGTATCCCATTAATAAACTATGGTTTTTATAGTCAAACTGAAGAAAATCTATTTAGAAACATTAAATAAATTATGTTCCATCTGGGGCATATCCAGAGCCTAAATAGTGGGATCAAATAGTTTACTGTGTTATCATTAGTGGGATTCATGTCCTACATCCCTGTTATATCCTGAATCTAAACATGTGAGTTATACCCCAGATATGGAGTTATTATACGAAATTATATCTTAGTAAAGAAGAGCAGACTTTAGTCTCATTTCCTTGAGGTAATTAAGGCAATAGTTATGATTTCTCTGTATTTTTAGTGGGAATAATTTAAGCTATGACTCAAATCACTAATAATTGTCCTGTCATCTAGGAAAGAAATATAGATTTAGAATGATAAAATAATGCTTGGAAATAACTTCTCTTTTGTCTCTCCTTAAAGGAATAAAAGATAAAAGTATATCCTTGGTATATCCAAGGATGAATGGTTTCTACAATATGTGATATTTCAGGTCTGATTATCATGTTTAGCTTATTTATGGAAAACACTATAATATTTAAAATTCTCTCTCTCACTCTCTCTCTTTTTTTTTTTTTTTAGAGAGAGAGAGAAAGAAAATCTTAAGCAGGCTCCATGCTGGGCTTGATCTCACGACCTTGAGACCATGACCCACGCCAAAATCAAGAGTCAGCTGCTTAACCAACTGAGCCACCCAGGCACCCCAATATTTAAAATTCTTGAATAAAGAATTCTCAGCTCTGTTAATTAATTCTCAATTAATTATGGTAATTTATACTAATTACTAATGTAATTACAAAATTGAAGATTAACCTGGAAATTTGGAAGAGCAATGTTTCTGTTAACTACCCAGGAATAAATTACATAGGCAAGAGCTGAGGCAGGGTTCTTTTTATTTTGTTTGGCCAGTTCAATGCCTTCAAAGTACAGTATACATCTAATCCACTTGCAAGATGTGGAATCAACCCTACCGTCCATTTCATCACCCCATGTGTCCTTTGTCTTCAACATTCCTGTAGTTTTCAAAAGTTGTTACTAACAATGACAAGATCATGCCAAGCTGCAAAGGGAAAAATAAGACTAGGTCCTGTCCTAGAGCATTTTGCCCATGTCTGCCAAGGCTATAGGAAAGCCATGGAATTGCCGGGTCTGTTGAGTATTTAAGGGAACTGAGAAAGTATCTGTCATCTTTGCTGAATCCAGCGTAAAGACTCTATAGGACATGCTTCCTGGGACTGTGCCTTAAATCGCAGAGACTGCTTTCTTGCTAAGGAAACAGATAGATGTATGGGAAAACTGGAGTGGGTTCCCAAGTGATAGCAAGGATTAGGCTGTTTGAGATGATAAGCAGTATCATTCATTAACCATTAGTAAGAAACAGGGGTAACCAGCCCTGATTCAATTTATTGTTGCACTTTGCAAACTAAATGTGATTTACGGGACTGAAGGGGTTATATTTCTCTATGATTTACTGACATTGATTCATTTGGTTCAGTTGGTAATGTGTGTGTGTGTGTGTGTGTGTGTGTGTGTATCTGAGAGAAGTAGAAAGAGAGAGAGGGAATTCCCCTGTGCCAGGTTCTAGATCTTGAATGGACAAAGATGAAAAAGTGAAACTTCAGCCTTCAAGAAGTCCTCATTCAAGCAGAGGTGAGGGCCCATAGTTTTCTCAGTAGAAAATTATAGCTCAGAGAACACAAGTTATCAGCAGGGAGGGAAAAAGACCATTTTGAGAATATGACTCATTGAGCAACAATTTCCAACGCATAGTTCATATGCTGACCTACCCTTGACTCATAGACAGAAGGATTTTGAGGCTTTGCATATGGTGGAATAATTCATCTTGTTCCTAAGCAGTAAAGAAAGGGTCATCTTTGCATCTTTCACCTCTAGGCTCAGAGAGAAGTATTTCCCTGAGAGCTGGTAGAGAAGAATCCATTGGAATTTGATGTAATCTTTATTTTCCCTCCAAAAGGTTTGCTGCCTTATGTTAGGTCCTAAAACTACTTTTAACTCCTAATAAAACTCCATTTCTTCTTCTGAGGTGGAGCACCCATGGCTCTGGAATGCTGTGCAGAATAACCAAAAAAAAAAAAAAAAATGCTTCTAAAGTCTTTTAGACATCCAAAATGAAATTTTCCACATTAAAGCCAAGAATTGTTATTAATGACAGGAATTGCCAACATGCTAAGTACAAAGGAAAGCTCTAAGCACTTATCATTCATCTTATGCTTTTTTCTTTAACAGCAAAACCTATCTTGTTGTAAATTGTGAGTTGTAAATTACTTCTTTAAAATATTAAGACTGTTCATTTGAGTAAACCATGAGGTAGATTTTTTCCTGTAATTTAAAAAGCTACCAAATAAGCTATAATTCATTTACTATAAAAACTATAGGCCATAAGAAGAAAATGAGTCATGGTACCATCACAAGAATTAACTTGAGATATATTAAGAATGAAATATTAGTTTCAGTACATTGGGATTAACTTATTTGCAACCCAAGCACTGGTAGCACTCTATTTTATGATAGAAAGCACAGAAACACACGATTAATCCTGACCTGGTATCTGTGTTTTTGTAAAGATTTATTTATTCATGTGAGAGACTGAGAGAGACCGAGTGCTAGCAGGGGGAGAGGGAGAGAAAATCTCAGGCAGGCTCTACACTGAGTGTGGAGCCCTCCATAGGGCTTGATCTTAGGACCCTGAGATCATGACCTGATCCAAAACCAAGAGTCAGACATTTAACCATCTGCGCCACTCAGGCACCTCCTGAGCTGTTATCTTTTAACATTAATCTAGATTAGTGTCTCCCAACCCTAGTTTGTTCCATGGCAGGGCATTTCCAACTACCTCAAGGGATGATATAAAATTCTTCCAAATTGCCTAAGCAAAATTAATTTTAATTCACATTAAAATTAAAAATAAATGTATACCATATGGCAGATGAGGAGAAAGAAAATACTAGAAAGTCAAACTCAAAAGATCCCAACTGATTAGCTCACTTAAGTGAGGATTTAGATAACCCTTTTTAAGCCACAAATTCTCTGGAAAGAAGAATGTAGTTCTGGAAACCAAGAAAAATATGACTGAGTTTTATGTCCTTAAATTGCATACTGAGCTCTCTTGATGAAACGCTTTTCTTTACAATGAACTAATTCTAGTTTCAAAAACATTTACACACATCCTTGCACACTCATAGTTTTGGTAAGGATAGTGCTTTCCTCCTAGTGGATATGAGTGTTCATATCCACCATGGTGCACTTGGGAAGATGGGGAAAGGAAAGGCTGTTACTACTCTGTGTTATTTCTCCAGCTCCAACATCACATGCAGAAGCTAAATGATCTGTGACCTTGACCTCACTCTGTTCCCCTCCCAGATAAACTAGAGGAAGGAACGGTCAGGAGTCAGTAGTAGACGGGATAAAAGGAAAGAAATGATTGCCTAGATGTTTTTAATATTTTGAGTATGAATATAATTTTTGTATATTTAAAGTTAAATGAATTTACTGAGGGCATCATTATAAGAAGTTGAACACTAAGGAAGCTATTAACAATTTGGGAATCTCAGTACTCATAAGAAGTGTTAAATGTATCTACTGAAGAACTATACCAGACATGTATTTGACTCAGAGAACCTAGTATTATTAAATGCAAAGCAGGATGGATATGATTTTTCATGCTATTAGGCTATCCTCTAAATTTCTTCCTGCAGGTGGCAGACGAAGAAAAGCATAAAGAGATTCTGAAGGGATTTCTGATCCTTGTATGATGGTCAAGAGTCATAGAGCTAATTTTTCTTAGTTGGTTCAGTAACAATTGATCATTCAACAACTTTTTGAAAACTCTTTAGCAGTCTATAGTCTTGGCATTCAAGAAGTCACAGTTCAGTGGTTACAAAGAGTTACAAACAAGTAAAGTTAACAAGATATAGTAAGGGCTTAGAAGAGAGATGGGACACAAGATCCCAGAACCCCTTAGAAGGGAGTGAAGATTTCTTTGCAGTTGAGGTGGGAAAGTGGTCTCACGAAAGGTAGCCCTTGCATTCCCAAATGGAAAGCAGGAATTCCCACCTAAGAGATCATGACCTGATCCGAAGAAAGAGCAGAAGAAAGGGCAAAATGAAAAGAAACGGGGGTATGAAAAGCCGTGGTCCAGGGAGGACGGAGATGGCTAGAACCCCTGAACACAGAGCATGGGGCAGACAAGTGGAGGAAGAGGCAGCTGTATGAAATGGCAGCAGGGTAAAGAAGGGCTAACATTTTGGGGAAAAATAAAAAAGCATTGACAGCACAAAAAACTCCAGAAAAATGGTATTGGATTTGGCATTCATTTTAGCCTTGTGCTTGCTCCTAAATTTTGAACCTTCTAGTAGGTAGTTTATTCAAGAGAATGCCAAGCTAATGATAGAAATCAGCAGGAAAATATGTTTTTCTCTCCAGAAATATGCTTTAGTTTATTTGTTGGAACACACTTGCTTTATATTAAACTCATGATTGTTATTTTCATATTTGAAATTATTTACCCAAAAAATCCTAGAAAGGATTTATACCTTGATTATTAAGAATCGCCAGATTCTTACAATTCTATTGGAAAATTAAAAAGACTTCAAGTATATGAATTTAATGAAACCACAATCCACATTTACAACTGAATACTTATAAATGAGACCAAATTTTCACCTCCTGTGTTTCCTCTGGCTATAATCTTCCCAAGTATACTAAAAAGCTGCTGGGAAGTATGCCTATCATGAAAATTGCTCAATTTTCAAAATGATCTATGAATCATAATGGGAGTCTTGGTAGTTAAGTGTCTACAATAACATAAAAATGCCTCCCAGCCCTTTAACAGGTGGTAGAAAGAAGTCAGAAGTGACTCTTACAATGGTCTTTTTTTATCCTTTTAAATCCCAGTATATCAGACAGCATTAGGAGAAATAAAAAAAAAATAGATCATGACTATAATAAGATATATAAGCTTACAGTATAATAATGATAAGAGAGAGAGGCCTTGTACAATGGAGCCAGACTGCCTGGGTTGAAATCCTGGATCTGTCCTTTCCCAGCTGTGCAATCTTGAACAAGTTACTTAACCTCTCTGTGCATCAGTTGCTATATATATATATATTATATATAAATGAACCAATTGTATAGGGTTATATACATAATATGTAAAATACATAAAACCCTACTGCATAGGATTATTATGAATGTTCTGAGGATCTTCTTTTTGCCTCCCCTGCTCCTCCTCTGACCTTTCTTCATCCTGCTTCTGGACCCTGGGAGGCTGACCCATAAAGGTGGAAACATTGAGCTCTTTCCCCTCCGGTCTTCCGTGCTGTTAGGCTGATGGGAGGCAGGAGGAACGTGAGGTTGGGGCATTTGTTCTTCTATTTCCCTCCCTGCCCGGTTGCTAGGGTTGTCTGTAACCTGCCCACGGGGTCGGGGTTGGGGGGCCACTTTCTGGGTCTCTCTAACCATGCTCTCTGCATGAGCCTTCAGACAGGCCCAGGGGTGGAGAGGCTCCCCGCGGCTGTGAGCTAGCGCAGCGGGGCTGCACGGTCCGACTGCATTTTTCTAAATCCCACTCACACCTTTGTAAATATTCCTTTTGTTCGATTCACTTCGATTTATCCCATTTGAGTGTGCCATCTGTTTCCTGCCAGGATCCTGACTAATAGAGTGAGTTCCTCTTTGTAAAGCACTTAGAGTAATAGCTGGCCCATGATAAGCACTATGTAAGTATTTGATAGATAAATAAAATAAATGAGATTTAGAAACTTTTTTTTTTTTTTTGTAGTCGATTTAAGCATATCTTTCTGTGGCCTCTGCCATACAAGGCAAAATCATCAGAAACATTTTTCCACAAGTAACACTGTTCCCTTCAGTGGACTTTCTGTGCATGAAGTCACCATTATTTTATGTCTAATCATGTTTGTAGCGCTATGGTTTAAAAAATTCTAAGTAAAATGTTATTAAGGTTTTTAATTCCATACAAGCGTATGGGGAATTTATATAACTAGACTCATTATAATCATTACTTATAGTTATGTCCCCCTGTTTTTATACTTCTTTGTCATGTCTTCTCTATACACCTTTTATTCCAAGTACAATTTGTCTCCCTTAATGCTTTAAAACAAGTTGAATGTAAACCTACATTTCTACCCCATTGGTTAAATGTAACAGTATTCCCCAGTTTCTAGAATTATAAGTGTATCTCTTACAAACAATAGTCTCGTTACTTCTTTGGGTGAAAGATACAAGGTTTTGCATACCAGCTTCCCGTTGCCCCTCCTTTTTTTTTTTTTTTTTTTTTTTTTAGAGAGAGAGAGCAAACGGCAGAGGGAGCGGGGCTGGGAGGGGCAGAGGAAGAAGAAGGAAGGAGACAGAGAGACTCTAAAGCATGCTCTCTACTGACCATGGAGCCCTCCTGATGCAGGTTCCACCATAAGACCCTGACACATGACCTGAGCCAAAATCATCCCCTCCTTCGTTTCTTAAATCTAAGGTTCCAAATGTTCTAGAATATTTATCTATTTTGTGCATTGCTATTTTTTTTGTTTGTTGTTTTTAGTCACTTGAACCAGATAGCAGAGCAGCCTTCTTGTTTACTTCTTAGTGAACAGTGGTTGTCTCAGATTCATCTCAGCGGGAGCCTCTCCATTCAGTACTTTTTTTAAAATTCTAACTCAGGTTCTAATATTATGGAGCATGGC
The DNA here is from genome assembly GCA_028533885.1 of Nasua narica. Lineage (NCBI taxonomy): Eukaryota > Metazoa > Chordata > Mammalia > Carnivora > Procyonidae > Nasua > Nasua narica. The sequence goes on along the minus strand of CM052812.1, from coordinate 63,619,488 downwards.
CTCCAGCAAACTGCAAAAAAGAGAGTCTGAAACTTAGTGATCTGAGAATATCCTTTCTTTGGCTTTTATATCTGAGTGACATCCTGATCAAGTGGCCCAAATCTTTTCCTAAGGGTTCTATAGATGTTACTTCGGCATCTTGCAGGACTTGCTTGTAGTCGAGAAATACAGAGATAGTCTGGCTTTTACCGCTTTGAAATGAAGCAAAATTGCTGTCTAGAAGACTGCCATACAAAAATCAGTTGTGTTTTTCTACTCTAGCAGCAAACATTTGAAAAAATGTATAATCTTATTTTTTAAAGATACGATTGACAAAGCAACTAAATGTATAAGATCTCTATATCTTATTGATATAGAAATTGATCAAGTTATTTGAAACTTCATAAAATGTTTTATTACAATTATAGAGGTCCTGCACTAGCAGCCTCAGTATGCCCCGGGGATCCTGTCAGCAATGCAAATATTTGGACCCATCACAGACCTACTGAATCAGACACTCTGGGGATGGGGGCAGCAATCTACGGTTACTGAGCTCTCCAGGAAATTCTGATGCACAAGTTGTGAGGCAGGACAACACTTTGAGGACGACAGTTCTAGAGCAACTCTGAAGCGTGTGAATACGAATTTACGTACATGAATGTTCCCAGAAGCATTTTTTGGTAATAGCAAAAAACTATAACATTCCAAATAGTCATGGAAGAGCGAATGAAAAAGTGAAGTGCAATGTGTTTCCAGAATACTCTGGAGAAAGGAAAGTGAATGAACAGCAGGGAGGTTCATCCACTTGAATGCATATCAGAAAACACAACGTTGAGTAAGAAATGTAAGTTGAAGAAGAAAGCATACAGTGTAATACAATTTATTAGAATTCAAAAGCATGCAAAATTAAACTATATATTGCCTAACAGAAAGCGCACTTATCTTAGAAAGTCAAGGTGTTGATAAAACTCAATATAGTCGTTGCTATTGGGAATGTGTATAGAGAAATACATTCAAAGAGGGGCGTATGGTGGAGTTTTAAAAGCATTTGGTAAGGCTTTATTTCTTAAATGAAGTGGAGATTATGCAAATGTTTGCCACATTATTTTGAAATTTTTCTTGATATATGAAAACTTTCTTTTTTTTTTTTAAAGATTTTATTTATTTATTTGACAGAGAGAAATCACAAGTAGGCAGAGAGGCAGGCAGAGAGAGAGAGGAGGAAGCAGGCTCCCTGATGAGCAGAGAGCCCGATGCGGGGCTCGATCCCACGGCCCTGAGATCATGACCTGAGCCAAAGGCAGAGGCTCAACCCACTGAGCCACTCAGGCGCCCCTATATGAAAACTTTCAAAATAAATTTGAAATAACAATTATATTACATTTCAAAAGGAATCCAAACCTTACCTTTCTCTTTGAAAGTTGAAAAATCTGGTGTCTTAATTCTAAGTGGGTATGAGAGTGTTTCTTATTTTATGACTTAATTGTTTTTTTAGTTGGGGAGAGTTTTACTCTTGTGTGACTTTGATTATCTTTTTGTGCCTTTACTATTGTTTGATCTGCAAACATCTATTTTTCACACAGTTTGGGTCTCCATGTTAGGATCCTTCCATATCGTCTTTACTCGAATTTTTCTTTTCTATCATATTCCAGATATATTTATTATCTTTTATATCATTGTTTTACTTTCTAGCCCCATACCTCTCATAAGAATTTTCAACTTATTTACAACCAGATTTGAGCTGTTTCAGTTTTGTTTCACCGTGAAAAAAAAACCAATGGCAGACATTAGTTTTACTTCTAAGCCAGGGATTCTTAACTGAGACCCATGAAACATCTGAAACCATACACAAAACTTATGCTTGTGATTTTATTGTCTTAATCTGGGGAGAAAATCCAGAATTTTGTTGGATTTCTTAAACTGGATTGGGACAGAAAAATGTTTGATTCTAAGAACTACTCTGTTCTTTTTATGCTGAAGAAAATTTGCCTCATCATTTTTCTGTTAATTTCTACTCCCTCACTCCCTCAAATTTTCCTTCTTTATAAATTTTCCTTATTGACAAGAATCTTGTTTTATTTTACAGTTATCCTAACAAGGTATCACAGACTAATTTCTTGGTTTAGATTTTGATTAATATCCAGATATTTTTGTTCCACTGAGAAAAGAAAAATTAAGGTTAAAATTTTAATTCCTGATCATGGTTACCATTCATTCTGTGAATCAGGCTGGGATTTCAGGTACATGATAAGATATTGAATGTTCTTCATTGTTATCATACAAAATGATATTAAAGTGAATATGGAAATATTTTTTTGAAAGGAAGAGGTTATTTCCAGTTGCCAGAATTTTGGGAAATGTATTGGAGAGACTGACATTCGCCCTGAGCCTGTAGACGGTGGGCATAGGAGGAAAAAGTGCTTTAGGATTTAAGAAATATAAAAAAGGCAGCATAGCAATGACAAGATTATCAGTAAAGTATGCAAGAATGTCAGTCCTTTCAAAGAACCAACTTTTGGCCTTTTTGACTTCCTATATTGTTCGAATGTGTGTGTTTTTTTTTAATATCACTAATTTCTGCTCCCCCCCTTACTTTTCTAATTAATTTGGGCTTACTTTGCTCTTATTTTTATAGCCCAAAACATAGGTCATTAATCTTATTTTATTCTTTTTTTCTAATTAAAGCATTTCAAGTTATAAATTTCCTTGCAAGCACCACTTTAGTGACAGCCACCAATTTTGATGTGTTATATTTTCACTATCATTCAATTCAAAATATTTCACTATAATTCAGTTTAAAATATTTTCTAATTCCCTGTATGTTTCTTACATTCCCTACATTTTCTTCTTTAATCTATGAATTACGTAGACTGTGTTGTTTAATTTTAAAATATCAGATGGAAGTGATCTAGATGTATTTTTGCTATTGATGTCTAATTTAATTTCATTGTGGTCAGAGTACATGCACTGCCTTCAATTTTTTAATATTTACTTGGACTTGTATAATCCACATATGGTCTGCTCGCTGAATTTTCTATATCCACTTGAAAAATTGTGCATTCTGCTGATACTGGGGATAGCATTCTGTAACCATCAATTAGGTCAAGATGGTTGATAATGTTATTTCAGTTACCTATATCTTTATTAATTTTTTAAATCAGTTTTTAAAAATCAATTATTGAGAAAAGAGGGTTAAAATTTCCAACTATGTGGATTTTTCTATTTTCCCCTTTAACTTGTTAATTTTTAAAAAATATATATTTTGAAACTCTATTATAAGACACATATATGTTGACAATGATTATATCTCCCTGATTTAATATATATAATCTATAATTGAATATATACATTCATATGTGATAGATATGAAATCTAAAACTGTATTTTAGAATATACCCATATCCCCATGGCCTTTGTCATATTACATGTACATATACCAAATTTCCTTTAATTTTTTTTTAATACTTATTTCTTTATTTCAGAGAGGGGGTGAGGGGCAGAGGGAGAGGGAGGGAGAGAATCTCAAGCAGATACCCACTGAGTGCAGAGCCTGATGCAGAGCTTGATCTCACAACCCTGAGATCATGACCTGAGCTGAAATGTTTTGGGTGATATCCAAGAAATTGTGAATGATACATTGTAGAGCCTCTGGATTCTGTTGTGTTCCTCTGAAGAGCACTGATTTTTTTTTTAAAGGAATCATGACTTCACACTCCAAATTGTCTCCCTTGTGTTTAGCAATAACAGAAATCTCTGTTCCTTTAGCCTTAGTGGGGCACACATGGTTGGTGTGTCAGCAATGATTTGTGTAGAGTTTATGCTCTGAACCCATTGCCTCCTTTTTTGCGATCTCTTCTTTGCATGATTCCCCCTCACTTTTCAGTTACGAGAATTACCTTGAACTCTATCTCCTGGCTTTTCATGCCAGTAAGACAACAGGATTTCTATCCAAATTTTAGTCACTTCTAATTGGCACAGATTGAGTATTGCTTTCTGGTAACAAACAAACAAACAAACAAACAAACAAACAAACAAACAATAACAATGGGAAACCTGCCCGTTGTCATTGCCTTCCTCCAAATGCAGACTCTACTCCTGTATTTGCAAGCTTGGTTGCTCTCTAGTGCCTTTAGACAGCTGCTTTTTATATTTTGTCCAGATTTATAGCTGTTATGTGCAGGAGGATTCCCAGAAACCAGAAGCCCATTCCATTTCTTTGAGTTTGCTTGTTGTGTCTCATGAGTTGTTTCTTCTTCTTTATTATTATTTATCACTTTTCCCCCAGGGCCCCAGGGCAGCTCTTCTGGTGCCCAAAGTCTCACAATCTTACCTGAAACACTTCCAACAGGCGTCGTCTTTCGAGTTCCAGAGGCTCAAATCCAATTCACGGCCAGACAGGGGATGAGGATAAGCTATCGATGACCTTGTCTTAGACCACACTTCAGCATTTTCTTCAAAACTGTGTAGTCTATGGACCTAGAGCAGTTTATTCAACTCAGCAAATATTTACTGGGTCTCTATAAGGTGCAAGGCTCTGTTTTTGACCTTTTGGATACATTGATAAACAAAACAGTCAAACATCCTTACCTTCGGGGGAGTAAGATTATGAACAGGGACACAGACAATAAGCAATAGATATAATAAATAAGCAGGATAGTGTGTTAGCAGGTGGTAAGTGGCCATCCCACTTCTCTTCCCTAAGCAGTTTTGGCTCTTGGGAATCACGATCATTTCAACATCTTCATTTTCCTTAACTTTACGGACTTGTTTGAGTTGTTTGCCCAGAATCAGATTTAGGCCGTGAGCCCTGAAGGGAAAGCGCTCGGTTCCAGCTGCTGCAGTGATTCCCTTCCACCACTGGGTGGGAAAAAAGGAAAGGAGCCAGGGAGTGATTGCAAAGGGACAGATGGCAAAGGAAGAACTATTGTTCAATAATTGCTAAATTCCACCTAATCTCACTCTCCAGGAGATCTCTTAGCTTTAGGGAAAGGTCACACAATCAGGTGGAACAGTTTCATCAGAGGGTGCTTGTTTGGTGCCTAGAAACTGAGAAAGAGTTGGATTTTTTGGCACTGGATTTTGTGTGTGTGTGTGTGTGCGTGTGTGTGTGTGTATTTTATTTTCATTAATACCTATTTTTTCATTTTTATATATATCCTATGTAATATATATGCGCATATATACGTGTGTTCTACTTGCATTAGTACCTATATGTATATCTTTTACATATTTATTGTATGTGTGTACATTTTATACATATATAATTTAAATGTTATATATAATGTATAACAGTATATACAGTATATAATATATATTACATTATATTATGTGATAGGCTTTCAAAAAGCCATTCTTAAAATCTTTTTGAAGTATGGTGCTCCACGAATGGTGATTTTACCCATATATTCACCGTCACCATCATCGCTGCTCACATTTAATAAGCTTACCGTGTTACAGGTCCTGCGTTAGTGCTTTGGGATATGTCATACAATAACCGTATAAAGTAGATAGTTTCATTATTCCCATTTTATAGATGAGGAAGCTGCAGTGTAAAGAGGTTAACTCACCCAAGTTGGAAATAGAATTTTTTTTTAAAGACTTATTTATTTATTTGAGAGAGAGTGTGTGCCTGTGCTCATGCAGGCCAGGGGAGGGGCAGAGGGAGAGAGAGTGAGAAGCTCAAGCAGACTCCTTGCCAAGAGTGGAGCCCAGCATGGGGCTCGATCTCCCGAGCCTGAGATCATGACCTAAGTGGAAACCAAGAGTCAGACACTTAACTGACTGAGCCACCCAGGGGTCCCATGGAACAAGGATTTTGTCAGTTTTGACTGACAAAGCCATTCTTTCTAACCAGAGTTATCAAACTGTCTCTGAAAAGGGCCCATAGCAAATATTTTAGGCCTTGTGGCCACACAGCCCGTGTTGCCACTGCTGATCTGTGCTACTGCAGTGCGGAAGCAGCTAGAGACAAGATATAAACATCCGGGTATGGCTCTCTTCTGATAAATTTAATAAAAGTAGGATTGGGGCAGGATTTGGCCTACAAGCCATAGTTGACCTGTCCCTACTCTTAACCACCAGGCTCCACTGCCTTTGTGATGGCAAAGACTCAGATGAAAACTGGAAGTTCTTCCTGCTTCACAACGGTGTTCGTCAAAGGCATGTTGCTTGATGACTCTGGACCTCCATCCCTTGGTTCTTTGCAGGAGGAGAAAAATTTGACCGATGTTGCAGCTCTGAGATCTATAATTCTGGGTTTTCAAGAATTGAGCTCAGCGACAAGGGATGGCTAGAGCCACCCAGAGCCAACGGGTGGAGAAGTCAGAAAATCTGACGTTTGGGGAATTCTAAGTGTTAGTATGTATCAGGCGCGACACTCGGCACTTGGCAAGGCTTCTTTCACTAACAATACCGTATGTGGGTAAGTGTGGTATTCTGGGGTGGAGGAGGAGAACTATCGGTTGTTAATACTCAGATGGTTACAGGTAAGGGTCTCTCGGGACAATACCCTACCTGGGAACCTGGCGGGCCTAGAAATAAGACATCATTAATACATCCAGTGATGACAAAGTCAGCTACTAAACAAATAGGCCATTTGCTCTGATGTACAGGTTGAGGTGTCAATTTATTCACTTATCTGGGAGTATTCATACCCAATGGGGAGAAAAGTTGATTCAACAATCATTTCTTAAATACCCAACATGGACGAAGGCCTCAGGAACAGAGACAGGAAAGAGGACATGACCTTTGCCTAAATGAACTTTCTGACTGGTCACGGCATGCCTCTCGAGGATGTGAGGAGTGTGGGGTGGAGATGGGTCGGGGGCCATCTGAAAGTGGGTAGGACCCCAATATGGACCTACCCTTTGAAGAACACTCATCAAGAGTCTATCTATAGGACGGAAAGAAGGACACTAATCTGGCTACCCAGGAGACCCTCAACCCTTGCTCAGCCCCAGCTCCTTTGGAGACCTTGGACAATTATAATAACAGCTCATATATACCTGAGTACTCACAATGCACCCAGTACTGTGTGCTAAGTACCTTACACACATGACCTTACAACTGACTCTGAATTCCCAAGTGGATGGTGGAGGCTTCCCATGATGCATCCCCAACATCAGGTTCCATTTTTTTTCTCCTCTCCATGCACCCTTATCTTAAGCCATAACACATTACTTTATGTTGCTTTCATTTCTAGCTTTACCTTGCACAATCTTTTCCACCTGGATTGCCTTTTCCAACTCAGTCTGTCAGAATGCTGGCCATCCTTCCAGGCCTAGCTTGCATGTTAATCCTTTCTTGAAAATCTTCTTTGGGAAGGATCTCTCTTATGAACACCAGTGAAACTTTGTACCTCATTTAATAGCATTTAAGTGCCTTTAAAAACCCCATCTTAATGCTCTCAGTTCTGATGACAAAAATAAGACATGGCTCATTGTAAATAACTCAAACAATAATGGCAAAATTTTTATAAACACATTACAACCTTCTTATGATTTTAAGTTCCTTAAGGACAAGGACTGTGTTTTAGTCATCTCGATATCCCCCCAGAATCTTTCAGAATGCCGACCCCAGGTTTGATTCATAGTAAGAACAAAGTAAGTAAGTATTTGAATGATTACGCCTATGTTTAGGACTTTTATAGCTGAACCAAGAGCTGGTTTTCAAAATGTAGGTGAGATTTTTGGTCAATGATGTTATTAACATGTCTTTATTCCTAATATTACAATACTTCTTCAAAAATTTGCTAAAATCAGTTTGTTGCTAGATCAGTGATATATCTGTGCTTTCTTGGAGCATGGGCCAAATCCATCTCTGATTGTCTATTATTGCTAGAAATTCTATTGCCTCTATCTTCAGACCACTTTTGAGATGAATTATTTAATTCATGCTGAGCACATTTCAGTACTTTGGGTTGTTCACCTTTCAAAGTTCCTCAGGTATCTGCGAGAATTTGCGAGTGAAAATATTCTTGGGTTATAGGTCTTAACTTCATTGAAAATTGACTGCACATTTTTATCATTAAATCATGAGCATCACAGATGACTTTCACATTTCTGCTGAAGGCATGTTTCTTATTAGGCTAAAGCTTTTCAGTCTGTACAATTAATGGTTCCTAGCACACTAGGGAACATTTATTAATTTTCATTTTCCTTGTTTTTCAAAGGTTATAGGGGTTGCAGGTTCTAAGCTGGAGTTACTGAAATTTTAAAAGGTATAAATAAGTAAATATTATGGTTCCTGGAAAAGTGAGACTTTTTCTTTCAAGCATGTGATTAATATGACTAATAAAAATGTCATCAACTTTCCCTGCCAGGGTTACAGAGTTAGATATTTTGTGTATATGCATGTGATTTGGTTTCCATATCTAGCAGGATATTTTAAGAGAATGCTTAAGATAAGAAAATTACCTTTAAGAGTAGGTCCCTGATGCTTTGTTGGGCTTATACAATAATTCTAAGTGGAATATAGCAACTCCCAATGCATTTACTAAAGATTTTGCTTGACTACATTTGGCGGCTTATGTCAGCATGTGAGATGCAGGGAATCTTTCCTTCTAGTCAGATGACTTGACATAAATACCATTCTCCTTGAAGGCTGCAGTTCTGAAAGGCAGACCTCTTTCCCACATTTTTTTTGGATAGATTACTGATTTTATGTCTCCATTTAGTTTCATTTGTGAGCCACTCTCCTAAGTAGATATTTCCTCTTATTTATAGTTCATGATGTTGTTTATATATGGTAAAAATGGTAAACGATTTAATTTGGGCATATGTCAAACAGTAGTTTTTAAACACTTTTAGTGAAATTTGATTTACGTGCCGCATAGTTTGCCCGTCTAAAGTACGCAACCCATTGGTTTTTAGTCAATTCACAGACTTGTGCAATTTTAAATCATTTTCTTCACCTCAAAAAGAAATCCCGTGTTCACTGCCAGTCACTCCTTCTTTTCTCCACCTCACCTGAGCCCTAGGCAACCGCTAATCTGTTTTCTGTCTCTATAGATTACATAGCATTTTTTGGAACAACTCATAATTATCTAAAAATTTTGGTGATTTTGAGACATTATTAAAGCTCATCCAGTCAACACAGTCCTCAGCCAATGGCATTTTTCTTTATCTTCTTATCACCTTTATCTTTAAAATGAAGCATCTGCCTGGTTTGAGGTAATTTCAGATCTGTTGGTATTATTAAGCTTACCTGTGCTGCCCTTCCTCTCGGTCAGTACTGTAGAGTTCTATATCTCTATCTACACCAATGTAGAAATGCTAAGTTAAAGAAAATGGCAAATACTTAAATGGTCAGCATGAAGCACATTCAGAGAAGAATATCTCAAACTACTGTATTTTTCTCGCTTTTCATTCTTTAGTCCCAACACACACACGCGTGCGCACACACACACACACACGCATGTGCTTATACACGTGCGCAACCAGGGTCACATATGGTGGAAGATGCTAGTGACTTTATTCAGTGGCAAACCGAAGTAGTAATACATGTCCAGTATTGATCTAGTCTTATGCATGCTATAAAAATAACATGTGTTGTGTATTTTGACTGCATATACATATGGTCTATTTCCAAATCGTAGTGGAAATCACAGCATTCTCTACAGGTTGGAAGTGCTAACGCAGAAAGCAGAAATGTATAAGGTAGAATTTTAGGTTGAGGCTTGTTTCTACTGATTTTATTCATGGCATTATCAGAAAACCTGGAGGTCATTCATCTGCTCACTCGTTCTTGCAACACGTATTTATTGACTAAAGACAATGTAAAGCGCACAGTGCAAGGTCCCAGGTAATAAGGGACACCTAAAAATCAGCTTTCTTGGGAAATGTTGCCCAACCTCAGCACATAAAAGGGGGAGCTGTCTTCTCAGAAGGAAAGAGCTCAAAGAATCATGCATCTCTTCCTTTTTTCTTGAAAAACTGCTGCCTATATTTTTCAGGAAAATTCAACATAATTGGTGTATACCCATCTTTTTAGGCGAATTAGGCCTTAACTGACAGATAACCCATTTTGTTCTAAAATTCAACAAACTCTTGGAAAATCTTATTCCATACAATCTTTTGAATATGTCATTTGCCTTTTATATTTGATGGCCTTAAGCAAAAAAAAGTTATAAAAAGGTATTAGTGCAAGTAGATAATAAAGCTGCATTCTATAAATCTATAGCAGCTTACAGTAATCATTAAAGCATGCAAAAGTCTTTCATCTATTCAAAAATATGCAGTGCACAGAATGTCTGCTAAGGTGCATGACAAGTCAGAGTTAAATATATATTAATAAATGAATTAGCTTCATAAATAATAGCCATAATGACATTTTAGGAGACAATAAGTCTGAGGATTGTCAGAAAACGGTTGATGTATGAGCTTCACGTCTCAGTGATTCTTCAAAATGAATAGGCTTTGCGAGATAGTTCAGACCCGCGACCAGCCTATTTCCTTGAATAATTTACTTGTTGTCAATTTGTACAGCCACATTACACATGCAAATTGTGCTGCCTGTGCAAACAGCACTTGGAGATGATAAAAACAAATTTACGAAGGCTATAGAAGAAGGATTTATTTCACTTTCTCACCCAGGTCAAGCAATACATGTATCTGACGATTGTGTGTACCCAATTTTGTTGTAATTATATCAGCAAATTATTCCTTATAATCTTATTATTTTTAGCAGTCTCCTTGTGCTTGGGATAATTAGCTTTCTTCACTCAGTGTAAAAACAATTCAACTTGCCAGCCAGCCAGGGCATAGCTCCATTATCTGTTTTGGGTTTAAATTTATTCCCTATATTCTTGGACACTTTGTGTAAATTAAAAATTTCATAGTCCCTAATACTGTACACGCTGTTCATTCAGTGATGAATTAAGGCCCCTAAACCTCTCCGTTTGCTATTAGATATCTCACCCACTTTATATGTTAATCTGTGCTAATGAATTCCACAACCCCTAGCCACAGCGAGATGACTAAAATTATTACCACTTACAGAGATATGCCTTTTTCATTTAAAGTTCAATTCAAATTGCTCCCATAAACAGTCTGCCACACAAAGATACCTCCTATAAAGGAGAGTTACTTACCTGTAAGTAGAGTTCTCTGAAGGTAGTATTATCTTGGGATGCACATTCCTAGGTCACGTGCCCTCAGGTCTCTGGCGTTGGGCGGGGAGAGAATTCATAGCTGATAGGTAAGACTTTCTTTCCTCAGGGCACTTCATTAGCTCTGTGGCCTATATTCCTGGGGGTTCTTCGTGCCACACCCCTCCAGCCAACCAATCCCTTCTTAGCAGAACACGCCCCAGGTGAAGGAGTAGGGCAGTGTCACCACCAAAAGAGAGTCAAGGGACCCTTTACCCACCATCAACAGTTGCTGATGGTCAGGAAGCACATTTCCTGTCTTCACAGATGATACCTATAAAATCATGTGTCTGGCAATCGGGGAAAAAAATCTCGTTTTTTTTAAACAGATTAATATGAAGTTTAAAATCTATATTTCCTTTTTATATAAATAATATTCTTGTTGCAGGAATAACACATTTTCATTATGCAAGAATTAGAAAGTGTAAACCAAAAGAATAAAAATCACACTTGTTCCCACCCATAGTTCCACCCCCCAGTGACAACCAGAGCTAGTGTCCGTGTCGAGTTTTACAGACAAGTTTAGTACTCACGTACCCTCAAGATGGCAACAAAACCACTAGTCTCTTCGTGTTTCTCTTCAACCCACTCCAGGCAGAGGTTCTGGGACATTTGCCCCAGTCTCTGACTTAACCCATTTTACGAATGTTATCTGCTGTCTTCCTGTAAAGTTGAGTGGTTCCTGGAGTTTCCGGTGCTGAGCCCTCTGCCTCTTCCACCCTGTTTTCCCTCAACAAAACATCAAGCAAGTTCGCATCCAACTTTAGCTCTCAGCTGCTCTTGGTGATCACCACCTTCCAGAATAGCCTTCCATGGACAGAACCGCAAGGCACAAGAGTGTCAGGCACAGTTTGAAGGTTGGTTCTTGTGCCAGATGGCGCCATACTTTGTATGTGTTGAGTGTCCTATTGGTTTGGGTGCTGTCCCTCGTTCGTTGCTGCCTTTGCATTTGAGCCTCATGGCGCTTGAGGAAGCGGGCAGAGCCAGTGCTCTTATTCCTGTTCCACAGATGAGAATATCGAAGGTCCAAGAGGTTAAGCAACTTGCCTGTGAGAAAATAATTAGTGCCAGGGTCTATGTGACTCCAGAGCAAAGCACTCTTCCTTTCCGTTCTTGCTCTTCATCGTCCCCAGTGGCACTGGGATTTAGGGTGCCTGGTGTGTTTTCGGTATCTCTCCCTAAAGACACATCATTTCCAAAGGTAAATCTTCGGAAGTCTTTTTTGGTTAGAAATTCAGAGCTTCGTACGTTATTTTATTTTGAGGTTCCTTAATTATTGATTACCTCTAGAAGACTACATAAAGCAAATACAGTGTTTTGCTTCAGGAGAGTTTATAAAAGTCTCCCTTTTATAGTATCCTCTGCTTAAAAGTCAAAACAACTGCTTGAGAATGAGATTTTTTTAGTTCCCGGTTAAGAAAATACTCACAGATTAACTTAATTCAGTATCACACCTGCCTGGATGTAGCATGGCGAGATCCGAACCTTCCTCATTCTGTTTGCTCTTCTCCTGTTGCCAGGGGGTCACTCGCAGCACGGAGCACCCAAGCAGTCGGGATGGCACGTCACCTGTGACATTCGGTGTGGGAGGAGCGTCCACCTAGAGGAACTATGTGATGCCTCACTTAAAACCGTGACACCGTCACATGAACGCTAGATTGGGCAGCCTGCCGTCAGCCCGAGTTAGTGTTTGGCAAAGCCAGATGGACTGGTCCTAGCATCTAATCTCACACTAAGCATCATATGTTCTTTAGTTAATAAAAACCAAATGCACCTTAATTCAGCATTTTCTTTGGATCACAGTGTATTCACCTGATCATCTCATCCCATTTATGAATCACAAAGGCGAGTTTGGCTTTAGCAAGACCAAGCCCAGGAAAATGTGAAGTAGGCAAGGTTGGTGTCCTGTGCCTCCACCTTCCCCAGGACTGTCTCCTCCTGTCCTCGTCCTCTTGGCCCTGCCCTTTCCTCCTGTGGCCTACTAGTCCTCCTTCCCCTGCAGAAGTCACCTGTCCTGGCACCAGCTCGTCCTTCAGTCTCAAAGCAGTGTGGTTAATTAATAAAGCTTCCTGTATTGTCGCTCCCAAGATTATCTTCATCTGGAGGGGGACAAATCCTGGCAAAAATATTTAGAGATGAGGTAAGCGTTCCCGTGGATCATCAAAAAATGTGACTTAGATCAAAGTTAATGGTGATTAGGGATATTTTACTTGTAGACTTGTTGAATGCCATGCAGAAGATCTGCCTCCTTTCTGGGCCCATGGGACAACTTACTCTCTTTTTGGGGAATAGACTGCTCATATACAAAACCAGGGTAACAAATCTCTCTCATACGATTACTGCGCTGATTTAATTAGTTATTATGTGTAAAAGTGGTTGGAATGGTGCTGGCATTTAGGAAGTACTCTGCTCATTTTTTAGATACTCTTCTCCCCTTTCTCTTCTTCCTCCTCGTCTTTCTGGTGGAGGCAACGTGGCAGAAAAGAAAACACAGAGAAGAGGTTAGAAATGAGATGATCCTGGGCTCAGATCTAGATTCTGTTATGTGATAGTGGGCACATGGCGTTTCTGAAGCTTAATTTCCTTTCATATAAAATAGGGATTATAGGGCGCCTGGGTGGCTCAGTTGGTTGAGCAACTGCCTTCGGCTCAGGTCATGATCCTTGAGTTCCGGGATCGAGTCCCACATCGGGCTCCCAGCTCCACGGGGAATCTGCTTCTTCCTATAACCTTCTCTCCTCTCATGCTCTCTCTCACTTTCTCTGTCTCTCAAATAAATAAATAAAATCTTAAAAAAAAATAGGGATTATACAACTATCTCATCGTGTTATGTTAAGTGAGAGAATGCATATGTGGTGCTTAACAAGGTGTTCTGAGACACATGTTAATAAATTATTGTTGTCGATGCTAATAAAGGCAAAAGACATCCATACATTTGAAGTCAACAGCACAGTTTTCTAAGTATTAAATTGCCTCTTACAGTCTCTTCACTAAATATGGTGGCAGCTTGTTTGCACTTAAATAGTAAGAGTTTCCAGGTTTATGAACCGTAAATACCATCTCCTTTATGTGAATATTTTCCCACTATCCAAAACAAATAAACAACAGCAAAAAAACCACACTCGTATTATTTGGAGAAAATTATTCCAATGAAATACTAAGTAGGTGCTAAGTGAGTAGGTTGTTATTATGAAGAAAGCATTAATATATGGGAAAGTATGAAGTATATGTTAATAAGACTTCAATGAACAAAAAAGTAGAAAAAAGAAAATATAGAAATTCTGTTTGAAGCAAGATTTGGAGAAAGTTTCTTGAGTTTCTTTTTAACTAAAAAAATTAGAAAATGTTGCATCCAATGGTTACTTCTAGGCAGCTGACACCACTTGCTGAAACTCATGCCAAAGAAAGGCCCACTACTTTTTCTGTGAGGGAATTCCTGCCTTTTATAACTTATTATGCAAGTTTTTCTCTGCCTCTCAGGATGCATTCTTCAAACAATCAAAGGGATATCAAAACTGCTGTATTCAAAGGAAAATCAATTTTAATTTTATATGACAAATTTTCACAACACATATACTTGCAGTGCAAGGACAAGAATATATAAAAGTAGCGACAGGATCAGAATAAAACAATTAGAAGGAACAGAGAGAAGGCTTCTCTCTTGAGCATCTAGTGTAAGTAAAAAGAGGAAAAGGTTCCAGGATGAAATTGACCGGTTTATAACGGTGTGCTTTCATATAAAAATCTAAAAACCCTGAGTCTTCCCACTCGACCAACTCCCACATACATAAGAATAATATTGGGATGGGCGCCTGGGTGGCTCAGTGGGTTAAAGCCTCTGCCTTTGGCTCAGGTCATGATCTCAGGGTCCTGGGATCAAGCCCCACATCGGGCTCTCTGCTCAACAGGGAGCCTGCTTCCCCCTCTCTCTCTGCCTGCCTCTCTGCCTACTTGTGATCTCTCCCTCTGTCAAATAAATAAATAAAATCTTAAAAAAAAAAGAATAATATTGGGGCAATAAATAAATAAATAAATAAATAAATAAATAAATAAATAAATAAAATTTAAAAATCCTGTTGGGGGAAAAATTAGAAGACTTCGAAAGTGATTTTTTTGTCTCAGCATCTTTAAAGTTCCATTACCATTTATGATTATATTAAATATAATATGTCAGATAATTAAATGCTTTTATATCAGCAACAAAGAACCCAAAGCATGTACCGTACTGATGATGATGTACATCTATTATCTGGTTCTGGCTGTTTCCATTAAACTCCCTGAGTTTTGCTTCTTGAGTAAATCTGTTGCCAAATCCTGTATGTTTGTAATGTCTTTTTCATATTTTCCTTGAAACAGTAAACATGGTTTTTGTTTCCGGGTTCAGTGCTATTGCACTAGTCACCTAGGTCACTGTGCAGCCTGGTCACTGGCTTCTTCGCGACAGCCTGCGCACCTCCATCAGCCCATCTCCACAGTTTTATCTTTACTCAGTGTTCCCATTTTTTTCCTGTTTCCTTCCAGAAACAGGCTCAGGTTTAAGAACTTTAAGACATTGAACCTGGTCACTTGTATCTTTGTGACTGCAAAATCCGAAGTTGTACTCTTAAGCCATGTTAATCTTTCCTGAGCATGATCTAAATTTCCCTAGAGTTAATTTCCCTATCAGATACACCTGTTAAATTCTTTACATCCTCCGAAGCTGGTAGCCTTCCTTTACCAAGAAATTCACCTGCCATACCGATCTGATTTCATCGTCTCCTACTTATTGCCAATAGAACACTTTGTTCTCATCTCTAAATAGCACTTCCATTGTCTGGTTTATATTAAGGTTATTTACATCTGTCTGTCTCCCCACTAGCTTTTGGATTCTTGGATGGAAGGGACCATGTCTTATTTGCTTTATGCAATTATCCTTCCCTTTTATCCTAAAACAGTCAGTATTTCCGACAGTGCTTTGCATCTAATAGATATTAAATCAGTGTTGGATAAATTAAATTAAAACTCCATTTTAAAATAGAATAAAGTGGGGTTCTGTGTTTTTTAAAGAAATGTCAGTGTTTTCTTTCATTTCCAATGGCAATTTTTATGAAAAAAAGCAATTATTAACTGAATGTTCCTGTATAGAAAAATTTTTCTCAACAAGAATATATTTTGTATACACTCTGAATGTATTCTGTACAGGTAAGGAAAAAATTATTCTATGTTTACTCATTATTCATCATTTAAATGTTTACCAGGGGCCCAGGGTATAGAACTGTAGCACGTGCAACAGGTGAGGTAGTGCCAAGTAAACAGTATCAGTCCTTGGTCCTAAACACTATACCCTAAAATGAATAAACTCTAACAACAATAGGAAGAGTCCATGAAAAAGACAAGGATGTTTAAGAACATATGCACCTATCTGAATTAGAAATGCGTCCACTTCCAGCCATAGCTAAGTAAGCTCTGTTGGACCAATCTTTCCATGATAATAACTTGAGACTCTGGAAGAAGCAAGATAACTTCTTGAAGACACTAGAGGGTGAACAAAAGCAGTCATACTGGAGAGATTGGTTACTTGGAAGAAAAAGATTTCAGGGGAAGTTTAAGTTTGTTTACAACTTTTATCCTGAGGGGAAGCCATAGTCAGCACTGTGTAGGAAGTTTAGATATTGAACAGAAATCTGATCTTACTGAGGAATGGATTTGGGTTGACCACAGCTACTAGAAAGTAAAAGGGAATCTTGAAAAAAGATAGAGAAGGTGAAACTAAATTCTACATATAACCGATGCTGAAATCTCCAGATGACCTTGAACTATGCAAGTGAAAGGCAGACTCCAAGCAGCCCAGCTAACCTAAAATAAGTGAGTTTGTATTGGGGCATCCACCTGCCATGGGGAGACAGAGCTTGTACTCTAGGCTCAGCCAGTGAACTACCTGTTTAAAAAAAAAATGGCGTTCTTTGGAGACACATAAAATAATCTAGAGTTTTACCACATATCATTCACAATTTCCAGGATGAAATCCAAAATTTCTTATTACAAAAAGAAATGGAAAAATATGAGCCATTTCAAGAGGAATGAGAATCAGTGGAAACTAATCCTGGGATGACCCATGTTTGAATAAAGAAATAGGAATTTTAAAATAATTATGCTGAAGGATGAAATGAAAATATAGTGAATTAAAACATGGGAAGCATCAGTCAAGAGATAAATAAAAATTTTGGAACTGAAAAATAAAATACGCAAAATAAAAAATGTGCCGTATGGCTTAAAAACAGCATGGATGTGACTTACGAGAGAATCAGATGACCTGAAGATACACCATTATAAGTGATATAATCTGAAGAACAGAGGAAAAAAATTGTAATAAATGATTGGAGCCTCAGGGCCCTGTAAACCAATAAAAAAATGAGGAGTGGAATGAGAGAATGGATGAGAAAAGACTATTTGAAGAAATAATGGCTGAAAAAATCTCCAAATTTGGTTAAAGATATAAATTTTCTAGTTCAAGAAGTTCAGCCAGCTCCAAGCAAAATATGCAAAATATAAACTGCAGGTCTAGAAATATTATAGTCAAACTGTTGAAAACCAAAGATAAAGAAACAATCTTGCAAGTAACTGAGAAGAGTGATGCATTTCATATGGGGTAAGTTGATGGATGTCTAACCTCTCATCAGAAACAACAGAAGCTAAAAGCACTGGAACAACATTTTTTTTAAATAATGAAAGAAAAAAATCAGCAAAAAAGTGTCCTTCAAACTAAAAATGAATTCCACTTCCACCTAGCATGTAGAAAACTTTGGAAAGAGCATCATTTATACCATAAAAAAAAGAAAGTGCCAGGAGACTAAGTTTTCAGGGCAAACAAGGAGCTGGAGATCCAAAGAATGACAACCCGTTAAGGAGAGATGAGCACCAGCTCACTTGAATAAGGAACAGAGAAAAGCACAGAAGTAAGGGACAAAGAAAATGTGGAACAAATAGAACATAACTAAAAAGATAGTAGATTTAAATATGACCATGTGGATAATTACACTAAATATAAATACTCCAATTACAATTAAAAGGAAGATTAATAGGATAAAGGCGAAAGACCCAAGTATATATTGTCTATAAGAAACAGACTTTAAATGTAAATGCCTCAATGTTTGAAGAATAAAACAATGGTAAAAGATGCCATGAAAATACTACTAAAAATAACTAGAATGTCTATATGAAGATCAAAGTAGACTTCATAATGAAGAATTTTGCCAAGAATGAAGATAGCTGTTACATAATGACAAAGAGATCAAATTACAAAGAAGTCAGAAAAACTCAAATATTTGAAGCACAAATATTTCAATATTTGAAAACTGGCTTCAAATAGTATAAGCAAATTGATATAAATGAAAGGAGAAACAGACATATCCAAATTAATAGCTGGAGATGTCAGCATTCCTCTTCAATAATCAATTGAATAAGTAGACAGAAAATCAGTAAAGAAGTAGAAAACCTAAATATCACTATCTACTAACTTGATCTAATTGACATTTATGGAACAGTCCACACAGCAGCAAAATCCACATTCTTTTCAAGTGTATGATCAAAATTTAAAATTGCATTTCTATTTAATAGAGGTGAATAGTTGGAAATTGAAATTAGAAATAATACCATGTACAATATAGCACAAAGACTGTGAAATACTTGGGCAAAATCAGAAATATGTACCTGACTTACAGGCTGAAAAGAACAAAATATGAGGGAAATTAAAGAAAACATAAATAAGTCAGGAGATAAATTGCTCATGGGTTTGAAGACTCAGTAATGTTAGGATGTCAGTTCTCTCAAAATTGATCTAGAGATTCAATGCATTCCTGATCAAAACCTCAGCAGTATATATATTTTTAATAGAAGTTGAAAAACTAATTCTAAAACTTGTAGGAAAAACTAAGCACCTAGATTAGCCAGAACAATTTTGGGGAAAAAAAAGAATATGTTTGGAAGACTCACATTACCCAATTTCAAAACTCACTGTAAAACCACTGTTATTAAGAGAGCGTGTTAATAGAAAAAGTATATACACGTAGATCAATGGGACAGAATTGAGGGTCCAGAACATAGATGTACATAAAGGTGGTCAATTTGATTTTCAAAGAAGGTGAAAAAGCGGTTCAGTGGGAAAAGTAGTTTCAACAAATTGCCCCAAAATCAACCTTGATTTATATTTTGGATCATATACATAATTAACTTAAAATGGATCACAAATCTAAAATCTAAAACTGTACAAGTCTCTAGAATAAAACAGAGGAAAAATATCTTTGTGATCCTGGGTAAGGCAAATATTTCTCGGACATAACACAAAAAGCACAAACCATGAAAGAAAATACCAACAAAGTGAACTATATTAAAATTGAAAACTTTTGCTCTTTAAAAGACACTGTTAGGAAAATCGAAAGACGAGTCACAGATGTCACTATCATTAGGAAAATTAAAAATATCACAGTGAGATACCATCATACACCTATTTGAGTGGTTAAATTCTGTTCACTGTCCCTGACAAGAATGTGGAAGAGCTGAAACTTCTATATATCGCTGATGGGAATGAGCAATGGTACAACCACTATGGAAAACAACTGGCAGTTTCTTATATAGTTAAATTTAATCTTACCATGCAACCCAGCAATCCCACTCCTGGATATTGACTTCCGAAAAACGAAAATCTTTGTTCACACAAGAACCTACATGTGAATGTTTTAGCATCTTTGTTTATAACTCATAATCGCTAAAGAAAAACAATCCAAATATCCCTCATCCGGTGAATGAATAAAAAAAACTATGTTAATAGCTACACAATGGAACACTACTCAGCAATACAAAGGAACAAAGTGCTGATGCATTCAAATGAATGATCCTCAAATTCATAATGGGATGTGAAATAGGCCTGACAAAAGACTACATGCTATTTGATTTCACGTATATGATTTCATTCTGGAAAAGGCAAAACTATGAGGACAGAAAGCATTTCAGTGGTTCCAGGAGTGAGGGTGAGAGGGTGGTTTCCTGCAAAAGGGCATAAGGGAACTTGGAGTGATGGCAATATTCTGTATATTGATTGTGGCAGTGGTTACATGATTTTATGTAATCTCACAGATCATGCGCTATAAGGGGCGAATATTATTGTATGTAAGTTCTACCTCAATGAACCTGACTTAAAAAAAAAAAAAAAAGAATGGGCATGGCACCTGGGGGCCACAGTCAATTAAGCATCCAGCTCTTGGTTTTGGCTCGACTTTGATCTCAGAGTCATGGGATAGAGCCCCTAGTACAGCTTCGTGCTCGGTGCAGAGTCTGGTTGAGATTCTCTCTCTTCCTCGCCCCTGCCCTTCCCCACTGAGTGCACTCTCTCTCTAAAATAAATAAATCTTAAAAAATAATGGAGATGAAATAAAGATATTTTCAGAAAAAATAAAACTAAGACAATCCAGTGCCAGCAAAACTACACTATAAGACATATTGAAGGAAATTCTTTAGAATAAAGGTGAAAGAATGCAGATTAAACTCAAGACCACAAGGTGAGATGAAGAACATTGGAAATAGTAAATATTGTGGAAAAATGTAAACGAATTTTTTTTGCTCTTTTTTATTTTTTAAATTTGAAAAAAGTTTTTATTTATTTGACAGAGAGAGTGCGAGCACAAGCGAGGGGAGCAGCAGGCAGAGGGAGAGAAAGAAGCAGGCTTCCTGATGAACCGAGAGCCCGATGCGGGGCTCGATCCCAGGACCTGGAGATCATGACCTGGGCTGAAGATGCCTAACCGATTGAGCTACCCAGGCACTTCTGCTCTTTATTATTTTAAAATACATATATCGCTTAAAGCAAAACAAAACACTATTGTGGGATTTGCAATACGTGTAGATTTAATGCATGTGACAACATTAAAGATGTGTCAAGAACAGTAAATGAGCCTGTTCAGTTTCAGGGTTTCTCCATTCTACATAAACTGTTAAAATATTAGCCTTAACTAATTTGTGAAATATTAAGAACGGACCACAATTCTTATAGTGACCTCTAAAATATGAGACAAAGAGGTAAATATAAAAAGCCAATATATAAAAGAAAGTGAAATTCTAGAAAGGACATGGGAAGTGAGCTGGGAAGAGAGAAGACATTCCTCTAGGGATGCACAAGCCTGGAGGCAGTATGACAAGGTCTGTGTGGCTGAGTACCAGGTTTGGTTGGATCACAGAGAACAAGTCTGTTATTCAAGGCCATAGAGTGGAATGTGCTTTTCCTAACTGAAATCAGATAGGTGAACTCAAATTTTAAACCCAAGTTTAAAAATGGAAACACTTCAAAACAATTTCCAAGATAGAACCTTTCAAGGGTAAGATTGTATGAAGCAGATCATTCAGGATGTCCTCAGTTTAGCAAATCCATAGTTTCGAGTATTTCTTTCTTTCTTTCTTTTTTTTTTTTTAAAGATTTTATTTATTCATTTAACAGAGAGAGAACACAAGCAGGCAGAGAGGCAGGCAGAGGCAGAGAGAGGAGCAGGCTCCCTGCAGAGCAAGGAGCCTGATGTGGGACTCGATCCCAAGACGCTGGGATCATGACCTGACCCAAAGGCAGCTGCTCAATCAACTGAGCCACCCAGGTGTCCCTCGAGTATTTATTTCTAAAGAATTATAGGAAACTCAGAATCACTATTTCACTGGAGACAGTATCCTAAATGCCGAATAGATTGTAGGCCTTAGTAATGCCACACTGCAATAAAATCAAACAAAATAATTAAATAATAATGCCAAATAAGAAGTGACTCTCCCTTACTCTGATTGGTGGGAACTTTGGAAGCCATTCTAAAGAGTTCTTTTGGACACCTTCAGGTGAGATGTTAGAGTTCTTTATTTAGTTATTTCACTTTAAACCTCCAACTTTCTTTTTCTTTGCAAGCACATCATCATCTCGTGCTTGGCAGCTGGGATTAGTGTGGTGGAGAGTGGTGTTTAATAGGTCACAAAAAAGATGATGGAGAGCAAGACACCAAAGTTACCAGGCTAAAACTGGAAAGAGGTTTCTAGGTGGTGTCCCTGTATCTGTGAGGAGGAGATTAGTTGGCATGGAATTTTGAGACTCTGAACTATAAGGATCAAAGGAGAAGCAGAGATCACTTTTTACATTCTCTCTGCACAGAGAGGAAAATGTGTGGAGTCACTCTGGAAGAAGCAGAGCGCTAGGAGACCACCTAAATGACCAGTACTCTCCTGGAACAGTTTGCTTTTTCTCCTTCTTCTTCTTCTTCTTCTTCTTCTTCTTCTTCGTCTTCGTCTTCGTCTTCGTTTTCCTCTTTGTCTTCGTCTTCGCCTCCTCCCCTTCCTCCTCCCCCTCCTTCTCCACTCCTCCTTCTCCTTCTTCTTCTCTTTCTTTCTTCTTCTCATTTTATTTATTTTTAGAGTTATTCTTAGGAATGAATGGGGATATGATGCTGAAGGTGGAAAAGAAGTGAAGTGGCATAGAACAGGTTGTTTGTGGGGGTTATTTGAAAGACCGATTTAATTAAAATTGTTTCATGAAAGTTCATAGTAAAGGAGGTATCCCTGAAAGTTGGGTTGAATTTGTAAAACTGAATGCAGAACATGAATTTTGGAAAGCAGGGAGCAAAAGTAAGGTCAAAGGCATGCAAGCAAGAATGAAAGGAAATGAATGAATGAATGAATGAATGAGGAAAATATTAGACTGGATGCTCGATATGCCCCCATCCTTCATGAACATTGCCTTATTCCAGACTCTGATCACTTATTCCATCATGGTCTTCCAACTGCGTGACTTTCATGTTGGCTCAACCAACTCCAAAATCATCTTCTCTATTCACAAGACTGTCATATTAATGTCCCTGGAGAATCTGCGTCATCATATCCTTGGCCAGAATTTTCTAATTCCCTCACTGTATTCAGGCAGAACTTGTAGGTTTGCTGGAAAGAAGGCTCCCATAGTCTGACCCAACCTGGTGTTATGTTTTACCTAAACCACAGCATTCTTGCCTCTCTGCATTGGTTCACGTGATTCTCCTATGTCACCTTCCCCATTTCTCTTCATTGCATGTATTGACATTTTCACTTCTGTCATCCATCCATCCTTTCCACAAACATTTACTGAGCACTTACTGCTTGACAAGGATTGTGCCTTCAAAGGAACTTGCAATCTATCTGGATAGACTGACCTGTGACAATTAATTGTATTTCAGTGGAATAAAGCCCTAGTTGTGCTATGTATCGAGTATTATGAAGACATAGAGAAGAAAAGTATGAACTTCATGAATCAGGGAAGGTTTAACTTAAGAGGTAATAATTGATCTTATTTTTGAAGGATCAGAAGGTGTTCCACATGTATAAAAGAGAGACAGTGGAATCTGGGTGGCACAGTTGGTTAAGCATCCAACTCTTGGTTTGGGCTCAGGTCATGATCTCAGGGTTGTGAGATCGAGCCCCACATCAGGTTCCATGCTTAGTGCAGAGTCTGCTTAAGACTCTCTCTTCCTCTCCCCTTCCCCACTGTGATCTCTCTCTCTCTCAAATAAATAAGTAAATAAATAAATCTTAAAAAAAAAAAAAAAAGCTATCCCAGTCAGAGGAAATAGCATGTGTTGAATCCCACTTAGCTTATGTTTCCATTCTAGAGGATTTATATAGTTTCTACTTACATCATGCACTTCACAATTTTAGTACTTATGGTGCAAAATGTATAATTTATAATCACATTAGCAGTCTCAGACTACAAACTTCTTGATCAGCCAGTTCATATACTTCACTTGTATTCTCCTGGAACCTCAGCAAAGTGCTATCACTGGGCACATAGTGAGGACCACAAAGATGCTGACAGATTAATCTGGTAATCTGTCAACATTTATGGACTCCTTATTAATAATAAACAGAACTTTATTAGGATTTCATATAATTTTCATCAGTAATGTACTATTGTTCTTTCGATTTTTAAAAGACTTATTTTTTTTAGAGCAGTTTTAGGTTCACAGCAAAATTGAGGGAAGGCATAGAGATTCTTCCACATATTCATTGTCCCCATATCTGCACAGCCTCCACCACGATCCATATCGAGTGGTACATTTGTCACAATTGATAAACCTACACTGACACTTCATCATCACCCGAAGTCCATACTTTTTATTACGGTTCACTCGTGGTGTTGTATACTCCAAGAGTTCGGACACATGTATAGGGATATGTATCTATTATTATGGCGTCCTGCAGCACATTTTCATTGCCTTAAAAATCCTCTGTGCTCTGCCTGTTCAGTCTTCCTCCCTCCAACAGACACACACACACACAGACACACATACTCCTTAGTTTTTACGTGTAAGGGAAGGAAACCAGTGTTTATTGTAGTAAACTGCTGACTACATGCTAGATTCTGTGCTAGAAGCTTTACACGTGTTCCTTCATTTAGATTAATCAGGCATGGGGCTGTTTTGGAGGATGAAGGTATTGGGGAAAGGGAAAGGAACATAGACCTCAATGTAGCAAACCAGCAATGATTGAAGAGGAGCCCTCTAATGGGATTTGATCACTTGCTATGTACTACGGGGGGAGGGAAAGAGAAGATACATTTTGCTCCTGAAGCTTCTCTTTTCATGAACTCCCACCAAGGACACATCCCACTCGGTAGGGATGATGTCTATACTTTGCTGACTATGCTAAGCTGGGATTCATTAGGAACTTCACCTTTAAAGGAGCAGTGTGTGACAATGAAAAGAGCATGAGCTTCAGAGACCAGTGAAACTTCCCATCCTGCTTTTCCCTGTTACCAGCTGTGTCACACTAGGCAAGTTTCTTAAACCCTTGAAGCCTTAATTTCCTAAATGGATACAATAGTAACTACCTCATGAAATGATATGTTATCTGTTGCAAAATACCTAGCATACAGAAATGCTCTAAAAGCCTTCCTCTCCCGCCCTCCTTCTCTTCCTATGGGCAACCTATTGGAACTGAAGAAGTTTAAAGTGCCAGACATATAAATATAAAGTGCTTTTCTTTGGGAACATCCTTTA
This sequence comes from Nasua narica, assembly GCA_028533885.1. NCBI lineage: Eukaryota > Metazoa > Chordata > Mammalia > Carnivora > Procyonidae > Nasua > Nasua narica. The sequence goes on along the minus strand of CM052812.1, from coordinate 63,594,342 downwards.
TTACAGAAATTTTGTTTCCTCAAATGTCAACTCTTGCTGATGTCATAGTGTTAATTGTTCAACATACCCTTGGAAGGCTAGCGCTGTTTATAGATGCTCCAGTTTGTAAATTTAGAAAGCAAATCCAGGGCAAGAAATTGTCACACATTTCCAAAAATTCAGAACTCCCTTGTTTCTGTTCTTTTGCATTAAGTCACTGGACTACTTTTTCTTCAATGCAGAACGTGAAGCACTTTGTACAGACGGAAATTAAATATTCTCTTTCTCAGTTTCAGCAAGAAGGACGTTTATTATATGTTCCACAAAGTCATATTCAGTTTTCCAAACTGAGAAATATTTAAGGGATTTCATTATATTTGGGGAAATTTTCATCAATCAGAGATTTAACAGCTACCAAGAAAGACCTCCACAATTAATCTTTTATAACATGAGTGTGACTTGTAATCTCCACACTAAGAAAAAAAATTACTGAATATAGGGGAAAACTCTTCATAAACTATAATATTTCTTGGCAAAGAAAAACTGCCTTATGATTTCTAAGATATGTTTGAGAATTTAAATGAAATGTACATGTTTGAAATTAGTGCCAGATGCAACACAATTCAAGCCCAATTCACTAGCTACATCACATTTACTATGATTTAGTAAAAGGTATTCAATAATTCTGTTTCATAGAAATCTCACAAATACAAGTATTTCATTCACAAAATGCATGGTTTGGCAGGTTTCCAGGGCAGGAATTTGCTGGAGAAACGGTAAATTTATTGATTAAAATAAATCAAATAACTGACATTTCCCCCAGAAAACTGGCAAAACAATGATATTCAGAGACTGGAAGTCTCACAACCAGAGCCAAAAGAAAAGTTCGAGCTATTTATATTTATTATAGGACTCCAATAATATGATAGAGTAAACAAGCAGACATTTGAGAATTCCCAAATTTTAAAATACGTATTTTTGGAGTAGGACATTCCAGAACTTTTGATATGAAATCTGGTGTTTGTAGGTCTTTGGGTTAATTATAATTATATTCCTCCTCTGTCCTTTGTACATTTATAGGCATGAATAATGAGTACTCTGATGGACTATGTGCAGAAACAGTTCTTAAATAGGTCAACACCACTTCCCTCCTACCCTGTGTCTCAGTTCTTCCCCTTTTGTGCTCTCTTTCTCCACTCTGGTCACACTTTCACCAACAGCATTTGCTATGAACCAAATGTTTATGTACTCCCAAATTGCTGTGTTGAAACTCTAACCCCCAGTGTGGCTACATTCAGACATGGGGCCTCTAAGGAATTAATCAGTTATATGAGGTCATAAGGGTGGGGCCCTGATCCTCTAGGATTAGTGTCCTAATAAGAAAAGGCACCACATAGCTTTCTCCTGTGCACACATGTTCTTGCTCTAAAAACACAACAGGAAGAGATCCTGTGAGCACACAGCAAGAGGACTGCTGCCTACAAGCCAAGAGAGGAGGCTCCCGAATAAAACCTACCTGCCAGCACCTTGATCTTAGAATTTCCAATCTTTAGAACTGTATGAAATTAATTTCTGCTGTTTAAGCCACCCCGTATTTTGTTATGGTAGCACGAGCAGATTAAGACAGTAATGAAGAGGCCCAATGCATTAGCCATAACAGCACTTTTACTCATATCCTTTCTTTAACTGCCTGACTTGTAAAAGATTTGGATTGGGGGAAAAAAACGCTTTTGAGACCTGGACACAATTGGCCAGGAGAGTTTCACAGAGATCCTGAAGTCACTCAACCTGCTTCTATTCTAGAATCAGACAAGGTCAGTAGGAGAAAGACTTGAGTGACCTGATCTTGTCAATTCAGGTTTTATTATGATTCTGGGGTTACAGAAAACTATGTCATAAACCTGGCATATTCCTCTAGGAGACACTGGGGGTGAGGTAATGGATTAGGTAATTTATTAGTTACCTAATAAGCTTAAACATCTGTTTACACTAAATCATGACATATTAGAGCGCAATGCAAAATTCTTACACATTTTTAGATTGCTTCAAAGAAAGGCATTATAATGTTAACAACAGTAACAAGTAGCTAAGACTTAAAATTACTGTGGACTAGATGATGTGTTAAGGACTCTATGTGTATTTTCTTTTATTATCCTCACGAGAATAGGAAAGTAGTCTTATCATTATTACAGAGCACTATTTCGGAAAGTGGAAGCATTTCTAAAATAAATCTAAAATCTCATCATTATCACATTATTCTGCTTTGTATTCTTCATAGCACTTTTTTCTTTTCTTTTTTTTTTCCTTTCTTATTTTTTACGGTCCCCCAAACCCCTCTTCGGGGCCTGAACCAGTGGTTGTCACGGAAAACGGGCTCAATAAGCTTTTGGTCAAAGTCACACATCTGATCAGTGTAGCAGATGGTAAGCACCAGGAGAGCAGGAGTCGGGGCTGTTTTTCCGCTAAGGAGAAGCTGGCAAAGTGCCTGCTCAATAAATATTGAGCAGAAGGAAAAAAGGAAGGAAGGGAGGGAGGGAGGAAAGAGGGAGCGAGGGGTAAAAGGCTGAAGGAATGGAAATAACTCCCTTAAGAGCCTGAAGAGCATCTACAGCGAACCTCCCGCCTAGGAGGAAGGAACTCAGTTCAAGGTCTAAGCCAGCAGTTTCCTCATTCCCCAAACCAGCCAGAAGCAGGGGATGGAGAAAAGAACAAAGCCTTTAAAAATGTCCAGAAGAAAGGGGGAAACAGTGAGAGAAAAGAAACAGAAAGAACGAATCCGGCGCTGCAAACAGATGTGAAAACGGAGCAAAGCGCGGCCGGTTACCATGACGACCCCGAGGCCAGAACGGCCCCAGTCCATTGGCTGAGATGCCGGAGCCAATGGGAAGGCGCGGTGTTGGCGGGGTCTTAAGATGGCTGCCGGGCGGCCGGCTCCTGACGGGTGAGTACTGCAGATTGCGGGGCTGCTTACCCGCCGCCCCGAGCTCCGACTTGACGGGTCCGGGAGGGCCGGGTGCGGGGAGCCAGTGAGCAGGTGTGGGCGGCCTCCGAACCTCACTGCCCAGCCGGCAAAGCCCCCGGTCGGGCCCACGGAAGCGTTCGTGGGGCTGGCCTCCGCTTTGCTTGCAAGGGACGTAGCGTCTTCCCGAGCCTGTTGGTGGGAGAGGGGTTCTCTGTCCAACTCCGGCCAAAGTGAGAGGGTGAAGAGGCTTTCGATTGGGGAGACAGGCTCCGGTTTACAACTGATGTAGCCCGGGGAAGAGCTGCAGTTAATGGGAGTGTCAGCGGGCTAGACGTCCTGCACCCGAATCTGCGGCGCTTAGTTCTGTGCCTGGGACGGGATTCTTCCCGTTTGGGGATCGGAGTGTGGCACCGCCGCCGGCGAGCCTGCCGAGTTCCGGGTCGTGCAGCCGAGCAGGAAGAGGTGTACCTTTCTAGAGCCACCCTCTTGCAGTCTCGAACCTTGTAAGTATTCTCACAGCGGCATCCGACTTCAAACGAGCCTCTAAATGTTATTGGTTAACCGTAAATCTTTCTGTGCAGGGTCTTGGGACGTGTTTTGCAGGCTTTGATCAAACAAATACTGCCTTTATTGGAACATATGCATACATACAAAATCCTGCCGAGTAAATAGTTTGGGCAATCAGACTGGGAACTAAATTCAAAGTCAGACCTCGGATTCAGTTGTGCTGTATCTTTTTGAGAAAAGACAACATATTTCATGAATGGGACGTTTACATTAATATTGATACATGCTTAAAGGTATTTTATTTTAGTTAAGTATTTCCGAGTCATGGAAACTGATGATTGTGTAAATTATTTAACATGATGGTGGGTGGTGGATTATGATTATTATATAGGTTAGGATTAAATTCAGATCAGACAAAATTAAGGTTTCTGTGATTATTTTAATTGGGTACAAAATATGAGAAATAAGACAGCTTCATATGGTGAAAATGGAATTGAAATTCTGGAATATTAGTGACAGGAGACATTTACCCATTAAACTGCTCAGATTGGGTTTTGGTTATAAGCAGTGGTCTGATCTTCCAGAAAATGTGACATTATTATCCAATGTGATTTTTATGTATACATTTTAGCGTAGGATCTCACATAAGTTTCTGCTTTTAGAGAGTAAGACAAATTTTTTTTCTGAAGCAAATTTTAACAAAATTACAGGCTAGAGTCATTCTTTAGACCCACTCTCAAATCTTTGTCTTCAAGAATATATTACTACTTAAATTGCATCCTCTAAAAGTTTCTAAGTTGAAGCCCTGGAGTTCTGTTTTGTAAAATAAGCAGATTATAATGCCTTAGGCAACTCAGTTACCTCACCTGTAAAAGGGGTTTAGATGGTAATTTCTAGTGGAAGGGTTGTTGTCGGGATTAATGGTAAAAGAATTTCTGTCACATTGTTTATGTGCGACATTGTTTATATACCATATACATCATTGACTTGCTTTGTTTTTCTTTCTGGTTCTGTTTCTTCTGTGTAACCGGGGTGTCCTTTGCTTTCCCTAGAGCATCTTTCAGGTGTTTTGTCTGACATGCAGTCTTACTGAAAACTAGAAATCTTGGCTGTGGTGGCGGGGTTGAGGAGGGAAACCTTATCCACTGGGTTATTGGGGTTTAACCAGTATTGCATCTGACTGATATATCACATCTTTTGAGAATGGCTGAGTACTTTTCACATTTAAAGGGTAATTTGGAATGATGTGCTTTAGAGTAAAGCCATGGGGTGAGAGACATTTCAAAGAATTAGAGGATCATCTTTAAGAGCTGCCAAAACAGAAGTGAACACCAGGCCTAACCTAGTACCAGTTGGTACCGTAGCACAATTGGAAATGTATGAGTGACGTTTATATACTATGAATTCAAAGACAGTGTTTTCAAACGTGAGCCCAAAGCAAGTCACAAAGCAGCCACTCCATATTGGCTGATTTACAGTTGAGCTGCTGCTCAGGTGGGCAGCTCCACTTTGCAGTCTTCTCAGTGAGTTATCTGTGTTTATCAGTGGCCATGGAGTTGCCCTTGTGTGTGTGTGTGTGTGTGTGTATAGTTGCAGTCACAGAGGAATGGCACACCACTCTAAAGATGTTGACTTGAGCTCAGAAACATGCGTTATTTGAATTTTGCCTTATTTTGTGGATTTGGATGTGGAATCTAGTTTCTAAAATTTATTTTAGTTCTTCATATTTCCGTGGGCACACTTGAGAAATTATCGTACCAGCCAATGTCATACCGAAGACAGTGCCTAATGCCACAGCAACAAGAGCTGAAAATAGATGATTTTGGGGAGGTCCAAAATGTGATCGAAAATGCTTGAGACCTGATGGGGACAGGCGGCTCCAGGGCACCCGAGAGTGCTCCTCAGGGTGAAGGCCGTGTGGGTGCCAGAGCAGAGACACACCCTGCAGGGATGCTGAAGCAGTGTGCACCAGTGGAAGAGCTGCGCCCATCAGGGAGACACATGCCTTTCACTAGCAGCCACAACTGAAGTCTGGGCCAAGGGGTACTTGGCTGCGGATGGGCAGACGCTTGCCATGTGTGTAGAATGTCGGCTCCCTGAGGCCAGATATTTTTGCCTGTCCTCATGTCTTAAAGAGAGCCTGGCACACAGTGGCCATGCACAGGGTGCTATGGACAGCGAAAGAAACAGTGCTTTCAAACATAAAACCCCAATTTTGCTAAGAACGCTGAATCTGAAATGTGTTACTATCCTTAAGTTCTGAAATGGATACTGAGCCTAAGGGCTTATTATATGTCAGTGGCAAAGTCATGTTGGAGCTTATTATCATTCCCCCTCCATCTACTCCGAACAGTAAAAATATTTTTATTGATGACATAACATCCGTTTTTCAGTGTTGGCATATTTCACATGATGTCTTTTGTGTTAACAAAGTATCTAAAGGTTACCCATTCCAACTATTAAAATCCTCAGGCAAGGTTGAAGGGTGGATCCAGGTTTTAGGGCGCTTGGAGCTTATATAATTTTGGGTCTCCTCTTTAAGAAAAGTTATGCAAATTCTAAATAGAAAGTTAGGTATAATGCTTTGGAAAGACCTGTGCAAAAGAGGAGCCTTGACACTTAGGCTCCATTGTCTTCCTGCTTCTGGTTTTATTGCTCCATTCAGAAAACAAGACGACTTCAATATTTTTTATAGAAAATTATGTTGGACTTTGGAAATCAGGGAGGTAAATAATTTGCATCAATTGCTAAGTGAATGCACCTCAACCTTAGAAACTTTAAAGCTACCTAGTGAATGCTGCCACCCATAATAGAAATTATAAAAATATAATACATGGCCACAGAAATACTAATAGCAAAAAGAGCTCAGCATCAATGAAGCCCCTAGAACCTCCTAAACATTGTGGTGAGTGTTTTCATGGCTTATCTCATTTAATTCTCAGAATAACCCTGTGCGCAATATAATTATCCTTGCATTACAGTAGAAGAAACTGAGTGTTAGAGGTGGTAAAAATGATTTCCTTACTGCTAGTATATGTTGGGGTCAGGATTACAACTGGAGCAGTTAAATGTCAGAGCCCTTCTTCTTAAAAAGCCAAAAGAGTATTTTGGTGAGGTGGTTTCAGAGGGTTAACAACTCAGGAGGCTGGATCCATACTGCCAAAAATAAGATCTGAGTCTTTGGACCTGGGAGCAGGTCCTTAAAGGTTATCTGGAATCCATTATTCAGATCAATACAAAATCCCGTGATGCCTTTGTCTCAGAGACAATGGTGGTGGTTTTCTCATTAGGTTAATCACAATAGGGGGCAGAAAACCCAGCAAAAATTTCCATCCTTGCATTTTATTCCTTCAGGTAAATCATGAGCAAGCAGTATAACCAACTTCTCTTTTTTAGGCATCTTTTGAATGAAGTGTTTTTGACTCAATACATATGCCATGTGATTAATAGTGAAAATGTACTCTGTTATAATTTTAGCAGATGATCATAATTCCAGTTTTTAAAGATCATTTTTGATAAACTTAACAATAGCTGGGCACCTGGGTGACTCAGTCGTTAAGCGACTGCCTTCGGCTCAGCTCATGATCCCAGAGTCCTGGAATCGAGGCCCACATTGGGCCCCCTGCTCAGCGGGAAGCCTGCCTCTCCCTCTCCCAACTCCCCCTGCTTGTTTTCCCTCTCTCACTGTGTCTCTCTCTCTGTCAAAGAAATAAATTTAAAAAATCTTTAAAAAACAACAACAACAAAACAATAGTTAATATTCTCTCTACCAATGGGTGAAATAGATAATGATAAATATTATCCTGAACTTTAACCATAGTTTCCCAAACACGGTATTGTTACTCAAAAAAGCTGTATGTTTTTGTAAATTGTTAGGATTAACATTTAATAGTCCATTTGGTATTATCTTAGCAAACACCATAAAATTTAAAACTAAGACATTCTTTTTACCACCATGCTTTCCTCAAACCACCATGCTTCCTCAAACTTGCACAGCCTAAAAATTTTCCTTTGAATAATTGTTTTCCTACTCCTTTGACAGTAAGTCCCCTGAAAGTTCAGGTCAATACTAGTGAAGCATCTGACTTTGTTTTCTTTTTTAATTGTGATAGCTTGAAATACAATATTATAAATCATAAATTGTGTGAAGCATATATTGTTAGGTTCTTAGAGCAAGGAATGCTTTTAGTGAATTTATTTTTTTTAGACAAAATTATCTATATATTAGAGAATCTAGGTCCTATTTTCTTTAAGTCATTCGTCTGTCAGTGTGTCTTATAACACACTTGCTTAAACTTCTTTGTACTCTTTAAAACATTTTACACAAGCAAAGATTTTAATTCTTTTAATATGGAAGGTACATCCGATTTTAGATTAAAAGAAAAAAGTCTAGATGGACTGTTCCCAAACCATTGGGATATTTACTACACTCTTGGGGTTTTAAATTCCTTTCCATGTCCACTTTGTACGTCTAAATTCATCTTTTTTCCCTTTAGAAGAAAAGATGTGGAGTGGGCTGCTACCTCCTGGCCTAAATGAAAGTGATATTGAGTTGAATTCTGAAGATGAAGCCCCATTAGAGAACTCCGGACTTAACTTACAGGAAGATAAAGAAGATGGGCCCATTACAAAAACAGAGATCTCAGATTTCCGAACTGATGGAGCAAAACCTGGAGCAGAGGCAAATGTAAATGCATACAAAGAGTGCCCCTCTGGAATTCCCTTAAATATGTGGCATGTAGGTTTTCTCTGATGTGTTCTTTTTTTTTTTTTTTTTTTAAGATTTTATTTATTTATTTGACAGAGAGATCACAAGTAGGCAGAGAGACAGGCAGAGAGAGAGTGGGAAGCAGGCTCCCCGCTGAGCAGAGAGCCCGATGCGGGGCTGGATCCCAGGACCCTGAGACCATGATCCAAGCCGAAGGCAGGGGCTTTAACCCACTGAGCCACCCAGGCGCCCCTGATGTGTCCTTATTAAAGCCTGTGTATGTGTGCTTGTGCATGATCCTGTCTCTGCCATGGTCAGAATGCCTGTACTTGGGAGGTAATAGGTAGAGAAGATTGACTCAGAATACTCTGGGTTTGTGGTCAGCCCACTGGGCACTCAGACACTTGCTTTCATCTTTGTGTTGTTTTTTATAAAAAGAGGAAGAAAAACATTTAGTAGGATTAGCTACTTTGCTCAACATAATACACGAGTTTCTATTTTAATTTGATCTTTGTCATCTGTATGAATCATTGAGTTTTACTCTCAGATAATCAGATTGACTTATGTCGAAATAAATGAAGATAAAAACTCAGGTTATGAAAGAGTTGGAAAATGGGTATCTCTAGAAGAAATTAACTACTTTTGTTAAATTTGTATTTTTATAAATGCTAGAATATAGTTTTATTACTTAACATGTCTAATTTGTTGAATGTATGCTTTGCTTTAAAATATATTTACTACTTTTTCTCTCTCTTTTTTAACTTTTATATAGAAATTTCAAGAATTGCATAAAAAACATTCTGAACAGAAAACCTCAACTTCAGGATTCAGAAGGAAGAAAAGAAAACGCTCCAGGAAAGGTGTTTTGTTTCAATTCAATTTTCAGTTTTGCTAATGTTAAATTGTGAATGATCGAGTTCAACAATTTTTAGTAAACACTAATTTTTACATACTGAATACTCTGGTATTGACACTTCGTGAATTCTTTTCAGGTAAATTGAAGAATGAAGAAGAGTCTCATAGGTAGGTGAAATTTAAAATATTTGTCTATTTATTCTATGATTATCTATACTAGATAATATTGTAAAACTTATACCAATAGTTGACCTTCTTACCTCTTAAACATAAGAACTAGTTTTTGTGATTTATAATTGTCGTAACCAATTAAAAACACTAAAAATAAGTTATTGTCTTGCACTTGAAGACTTATTGTCTTCACTGTCTTGCAGTGAACAGACCTCAAGTGAAACCCAGTGGAAGGAGCTTACTCAGTATTTTGGAATCAATGATAGGTTTGATCCCCCTGTTAAAAAGAAAAAAATTGACAAGGTAAGATCTTTTTTTATTGCATCTTATATTAGCCAGTAGAAAATGTTTGTAATTAGCCTTGCTTAAGGTATTCTCCTCATTAATTAATTCAGTGAAAAAGTTAAAATGCCTACTGTATGTGAAACAAGATGCTAGGTAAAAAAGTAAATATATAGTTACAAATCATTAAAAATGATATTAAGGAAATGAACAGGATGTTGTGAAGAAATTAAAATGGAGTTCCGTTTTAGTTTAAGTGGTCAGGGAGGGCCTTTCTTGGAAGATGCCACTTCAGTGAGACCAAAAGGATGGGAAGGAGGCATCTATATACAGAATGCTCATGTAGAGGTACTAACCTGGGTAAATAAAGGTCCCGGGGAAAATGAGTCATCATGGGACATTTGAGTAACTGTAGGAATGTCAACCTGGCTGGAATGGAGTCAACAAGGAGAGTGGCCCAAGAGAGGATCAGAGAGGCAGGCAGCCGAAGACCAAACTTAAGGCCCTAAAGGGGCAGAATAGGGACTTGGGTTTTAGTTACAATGTAGTTGAGAGTCATTCAAGGGTTTTAGGTTAGAGGGTGATATGATGGAAGTTATGTTCATAAAGATTGCTCTTGTGTGGAGAAAGGGCCAAAAAACAGAAGCAACAAAAGTAGACAAGAAGAGAATGGTTAAGAGACTCTTCTAGGCACAAGAGGATGGTGGCTGGCACAGAAATGGTGCTGCTGAAGATGGGGAAAAGTGGATGGACTTGGGGTCTACTCTAGCAGAAGAATGGACAGTATTTGCCTCTGATGCCTTGTGAAGTGGTGGAGAGGATATGGGACATGAGGGGAGGAAGAGAGCCATTCTGGGTTTTACCCTCAGCAGTGCTGTGAATAGTGATGCTAGGTATGAAATAGGAAGGCTAGGTAGGGAGGGGGGTGGATAGGGCCTGTCCAAAGTTCATCTGGGGCATGGGTGATATCAGTGGGCAAGAGTAGAGAGAAGGTTGGTAAAAACGAGGCAGGAACTCAGGAGAATCTGAGCTGTAGATACACATTTGGATGTCATCAGTCTTAATGATGCGAATACTTAGTAGAGTCTTGAATGCATGAGTGACTTACATATGCACATCAAGGAGTGTGGACTCCAGGAGCATGAAAATTGAGCACTGAGTGGTAGGGCTAGAGGCTCAGAGGCCTGCCTGGTTGAAGCCCAAGTATATTGTATCCTGCCTGTGTAGACCGATTCCTTCTTCATGGATCGTTTCTGTAAACTACTTTGGGTACATGGAAAGCATTCTGATTAATCAATATTTCTTGTGAAACAAACCTCAGATGTTAAACCCATCATCGGGTGGCATTGCATCATTGAGGGCATGTGCATGAAGGGACTGACAGAGTAGAATTTTGCATGTGAACCTTTTGATTCCAGTTTTGCTAAGAATTGTTGTCATTTAGTCCCCAGAGCCCTGGGGAATTGGAACCAGCACCACTTCCTTTCCCTTTCCTCTCCTTTTCCTTTTTTTAAAAGATTGATTTATTTATATATTAGAGAGAGTGCATGTGAGAGGAGGGGTAGAGGGAGAGAGAGAATCTCAAGCAGACTCCCCACCGAGTCAGGAGCCCCATGTGGGGCTCGATCCTAGGACCCTGAGATCATGACCTGAGTCGGAAATCAAGAGTCAGACCCTTAACCGACTGAACCACCCAGGCGCCCCGACCAGGATCGCTTGCTGCCACGCTAACTGCTGCTACTCTGTTTTACAAATGTCAAAGCAGGTGCAAAATCGCTTACATTCTTACAAAGAAAGATCACTGGTAGAGTTGACAGTAAAACCCAGGCTTTATGCCCCCATGTTCCGTTCTCTAGCTTCACTGCACAAGAGCTGGTCAGCACTTTAAAAATGCAGTTGCTCTGCTCTTGACCCCTGTGAGTCTGGTGGGCTGGGAGGAGGGACTTTGTGAGAAGGATGCTCTGGACTGCATAAGCCTGTTCTAAAGCATGGGGGCGGGGCGGGGCTGATGGGAGTGGGCTGGTCTCTGGCCATCCTGCTGTCCAGTCCCCACTGCTGACTACGTTGTTGCTTTGAGGGAAGGAATGCTAAATACCGGTTCTTATGGGAAAGTTTTTTAGTTTTAGTCATGAATTAGGTGATCTTTGATCTTCCATAATGTATAGTATTTGTTATATTTTCTCAGAACTGTTGACCTCAGAATGTCTAAACTATTTCTTTTTTTTTTTTTAAAGATTTTATTTATTTATTTGACAGAGAGAGAGATCACAAGTAGGCAGAGAGGCAGGCAGAGAGAGAAGGGGGAAGCAGGCTCCCTGATGAGCAGAGAGCCCGATGCGGGGCTCGATCCCAGCACCCTGAGATCATGACCTGAGCCGAAGGCAGAGGCCTAAACCACTGAGCCATCCAGGCGCCCCTGTCTAAACTATTTCTTAGTGAAGTTGTTAACTGTTCCAAAAAGTAAAAAATTAGTGATTTTTTACAATCTCTCCAAATTAGAATTTTGTTACCCTACATGTAGGAAATTGTACCTTCTTGATGCTGGCCAGATATGGCTAACTGTAATTCATTGCCTAAAATTTGAGATTTGCATAGAGTAACCCTAATAAAGGTTAGAATGACTTGTGTGAAGTCTTTTGTGTGTGTGTGTGAAGTCTTTTAAGCAACTCAGTTTTGTGAACTAATGTTCTGTTTCACATTATACATTAGATGGACTCTAAGAAAAGAACTTTAAGTCAAACATCATTTTAAAAACAAGATTTCTGTTTAAGGGAAATCCTCTCTAAATTCTTTTGTGATCACTCATTAATTTATTTGATGAGTTTGGGTTTTCTTAATGACTGAGCCACCCAGGCTCCCCCCCCCCCGACCCCGAGTTTGGATTTTCTTAACAGTAGACATTCCTCTGTACGAATGACAGCTGACTAAGAAGGTCACGGCATTTTTCTAAACAAGGAAACTGGTGCTGGCCAGGCTTGCCTCTGCCCAGGATTTTGCCAGCTTGTACTATTCTACAAAAAAGAAGCAAGCATGAAAGGAAAAGAAGGATTTAGTGAGGCCAAATTATGTCCTATTCTCTTGGTAGTTCAGCATGAGTGTGCGCCCGCAGGTTTGCGCTCCTCCTTTGGATTGGAATCACTGTCTCCCTGTTTTACATGTGCCACTTTTGCTGTCATGCTAAAATCTACTATGAATCCAACAGAGTAAATAGACATTAAAGAATGTCCACATTGGAGGCACCAAGATAAAAGCCAAGAATAAATGTAAGTCCAGCCAATAATAGCTACTGCTGAAGAAATCTAGAGAGGATCATGAAAATCTGTGATGCGGTTTGGACAAAACTCACATGGAGTTCTTGTCCACTTATTTTATTTCTCAGGAGCTGAGGCGCATCTGTTACCATATCTGGAAGAGCCCTTTTATTCTGTATTTCACTCCGTCCTCAAGAATGGCGAAACAAAACTTCTTAATCTTGTGTCTCTTGTGCAGCCTTTCCCCCACCATGTTTTCTTTCTTGCTCGCTTTGCTTGCTTCCTTTCTTCCTTCCTCCTTTCTTTGGAACACTGCCAAGCTAAAACTGTTGCTCAACCAAGGGTGTGTATTTACAGCAGTGCTGTCACCTGCTTTCCTGACAATCCAGAGAGGATTGTTTTCTTTCAGATGTAATTTTCTTAATATCCAAAGCTGTTCTAAAGTGTTCTTTGTATTAATTACAGCTTTAATAGTGTTTCTGTAGTTTTGGGACTTACTAATAATTCTATCATCATAACATAATTATTTTAATCTGTGGAGAAATATCTTTAGAACAAATTTAACCCATTTCATCGTAAATATCTCAAGTATTCTTTAGTTGAATCAGTTTGATTAGTCAGCAGTCATTATTGAAGTAGTTTTATATATACTTAATGTATACTTTTTGGCATGAAAAACCAGAGGTAAATTTTAATAATTTTAAGAGCGATTGCGCAATGTCTTTGATAATTTTTTTTAGTTGTTTATGAGAAGAAGCTCTAATTGTATAGTGTAGCTTTTTTCAAATTTATTTTTTTAGTGAAATGCTTTTTCCAACCAAAATTTTATTTGGAACTCCAACACAGAGATGAGATAAAAGGCTGACGGCAGGGAAGGTGTTGGTGGGGGAGGGATGGAGGGAAGTGGTCTGGAGGAGGCAGAAGTGGTGGTGGTGGTAGAGGGGAGGGTTGGAGTGTTGGAGTAGTACCATGATCATTCCCCTGGTGTCAATTACACAATTACAAAGCATTATCTGTTAATCCCCAGGTGGTGATTCAGATAATTTAAGTAGGTATGATTTATACATAAAGGTAACACCACTAATGCTTAGTTCCTTATTTTTCCCCCTTCTTTATGGAGAGATTGCCTAATTTTTTTTTTCTCCCTTAGATATTAGGTTTAATTAGACACAGCAAACTTTAGTGGATAGTTCATTTGTATTAAGCTTTAAACATTGAATATATTATCCAAATATTTAATAGCAAAATTTCTATAGAAATGTATTGTAGAGTTTGACCGAAGAAGCTCTAATCACATGTTAAAAGAGATTCTGCGTATGCACATATGGGTGATTGGTCCTTCATGTTAAGCCTCATACCCATACATTTCTTTGATATTTGTCTTCTTGATATTTGCAGCAAAACTGTTAATTAGATGTTATTTATGGCCTCATGGGAACCTATTAGATACTGGCTTTGGATGTTTTTCCACCTGTGGCCAAAGTGCCACCTCTAAATTTGTTTGCCTGTATTGAGGTGGATATATCTTAAGCTAAATTCCGATTTCTGACAAGGGGCACTTGAGAAGCACACCAAGACCCTGCAGAGTATCATCAGTCCCACCTCTGTGCTATGAGAGACATCAGAGATAATTCTAGTAAAGGTACTCTTGGGTTCAACTTAAGATTTTTTAAAAGACTCAGTAATTTTCATGGGACTACTTACTGACTCAAAGTTGAATTCTTGGGTCTTATGCTTGGGGCTAAGGCCTTGATGAGTTATGATAAGGTCTATAGCCATATGGAGTTAGGCCTTCTTTTGGTTTTAATGGTGTCCTGATATTTAGATAAAATAATATGAACAGCTTATTTATTGAATGATGCTATATTCTAAAGTTCTGCTCCATATTTTACATATATTTTCTTTGACCCTTGCCATAAACTTGCAGAGGATGTGGTATTACCCTCTTTTTGCAGGTGAGGTAACTATAACCTGTAGAGGTCTAGGAATCACTGAGTTTCTTAACCAGTAAGTAGAGAAGCAAGAATTTGAACCCCTGGGTCTGACCTCACCAACCATGTTCTTTGTAAACCGTTATTAACTTATGGTTTTAAGATGATGGAAATGTTTTACCTTAAGATTTTTTTTTACTAATGTTAGCATTTTAGTGTATTTGCAATGTTAATATCTTCTTAGATGGAACCAGAAATTTTTCAGAGCCAAAAGGAACTGTTAAATGTTACTTAAATAAATTGTCCAAAAAAACCCCACCACCACCAACAACAAAAAGAAACAAAACAAACAAAAAAAACTAAGAAAGAAAAAAGGAGAATAGAAGAGGGAGAGAAAAAAGAAACAGTTTTACCTAGTGAAATTTTGTTGAATTAAAAAAAAAACTTTTAAAAGACCCAAAAACAAAGTTGAACATGTAAGTGCAATTTTATTTCTAGGAGAGAATTTTGTTTATCACGCCTGTCATCTCATTTTCTTGAAGGAAACTGAGGCTTTGCTCTTCCTTTGAGGAAATCTTCACTTGCTGGGAGCTGTGACCACCTCTCCTGACTTCTCTTCCAGTGCTCTTTCTACTATATTATGTCAGTGCTCTGAATGGCTGGGGGAATGGGAGTTGGTTGATGGTGAAGAGATAGATCTGTAGTTTTACCTGACTTCTTTTTAAGTGAAAATTATACTTATAAGCTCAGCAGTTCATATAAGTTTCTAGAAGAGGGTACTATTTTTGGTTTCTCCCTTTGTGACATTAACTATAAATAGTGGTTCCATGATAACCAAAGGAAGTTAGCAAGTTAGTGCAGCAAAATGGCTTGATAAGCAGACCACTGGTTTATTCAGGGTATTGGTGGTAAAAATAGAGTGGATTCCTTTTTACTCACTCTATGATTGCTCTAGGTTCTGGAGTAAGGGAGTATAGCCCCCAGGTCTAACTAATCTTAGGAAACCTACATAATTTGAGGGAAACATACAGAGCTATTATGTGGAATCAGCTGGACAGGCCCAAGAATGGATGCCATTAGTGATCAGGTTGCTGAAATGAAAGGTTGGGACAGATTAAGTCTGAGTTGACGTAACTGGCTCCCCCAGAATTTGTGGTGCAGGGAAAATTGAAGTTTGCTGTTAGTGTTTTATTTTCATGTATATTTGAGAAGATAACTAATATTCTGTGCAGGAAGGAGAGCCCATTTATTCTCATTTCTTAAATAAGATATTTTATTTCTATTATAAAAACAAATAATAAAATTCTAGAGACAGGGACTGTGCTAAGGCTCTGGGAGTCCAAGATGGAGAAGATACTCTCCATGCCCTCAAAGAAATGCATATGCCAGTAGTAGGAAAGATTTATACACCAAGAAGTACAAGGAAATGTGGCTCTTGTTTAATCATGGAGTACTATTACTCCCAATATTACTGTTGTGGAATTCTCTTGGGAACTTGTCAAAGCAGTGGCTAGGTAACAAATGATCCTAATTTGGGTGGGCTCGTTTCAGTGTTAATGCAACCATAGATTACTGCACTGTGACCATTAACTCAATAACAGAGGCTGACTGAGTGCCTCCTGCGTGAGAAGACCAGGCTAGGTGCTGGGACACAGATGCATAAGGGACAGTAAGAGAATGGTAAATGTGACCAGAGATTGGGAAGTACAGCATTGCCCAAGATGGGGCTGAGAAAGCACTGGGGGAACCTATTGTGAAGGGACTTTGGTATGATTCAGAAGGAATAAAGAAGTGGTCATGTTTTCAAGCTGGCGAGTGACATGGTATCTCTACTTTAGAAAGATAGAAAACTAATTTGGAGAAGGCTGTCATCTTCCAAACAGGAGATGATGAGGCCTTGAAGGAGACAGGAGACACCCTATGGAAAGAGTTAAAATAAGAGCAAAGGATTGGAGGCATTGAAGACCACTAAGGATTCTGTCTGGAGTGACTAAGTGGGCGGTCAGCACTGAAGGGGAAGCAGGACAATTAGCGATGAGCTTGCTTTTAGGCATAACAAGAAGTGGGAGACCCTACCTTTGCAAAGCTTCAATATGAAGCTAACTAGCAAGTAGCTGGAGATACAGATCTTGGTATAGCTGAGAGGTCAGATGTTTTGAATTAGTTAGAGATCTATAAAGCATCTTGTAAGAAGTAATTGAAGCCCTCGGACTGAGTACATTACTGAGAAGAAGGAAGAGGAAGATGTTAAGGTAGTAGAAACAAGTGGTTGGGAAAGCCAAAACACAAGGTAAGATGTGGGAGGAAGCGAAGGTATTAGGTTAGCATCAATGATTAGCATCAATGAATTGCTGGGCCCCGACCCCAGTTTCTGATTCAGAGAGCATTTGTATTTCTTTTTTTTTTTTTTTAAGATTTTATTTATTTATTTATTAGGAAAGATTGAGAGTGAGAGAGAGCATGAAAAGGGAGAAGGTCAGAGTGAGAAGCAGACTCCCCATGGAGCTGGGAGCCCGATGTGGGACTCGATCCCGGGACTCCAGGATCATGACCTGAGCTGAAGGCAGCTGCTTAACCAACTGAGCCACCCAGGCACCCGCATTTGTATTTCTAATAAGTTCCCAGATAGTGCTGATGCTGCTGGTCCAGACTTAAACTTTGAGAACTCCTGGCTTAGAGTCTGAAAAGATTAATCAGCAAGAGGCCAGAGAGGAGGTTAGGAGAATCCAGGAAGGGGCTGAAGGACTCTGAGAGTAAAAACGGTGGTGCCAGGGCAGGGTTACAAATGAAGACAACGCAGGTTCACTGGCTATGAAACTTGGGATAAGTCAAAGGATAGAATCTTGAATTCAGAGAAAATTCCAGATTGTAAAGCTTTGGAACTGGAGCTTTCAGGTGATGTCTATTGCGTGGCCCAGAGCCAGCCTTTTCAAAGTATTGGTCTTCCAAAAGATACAGAGCTTATATCTGAACATAGCTCAGAAAGTCTTATTTTCCTTCTCCCCTTAAAAAAAAAAAAGTCAAAGCTGCATATAGTCATGTAGTTGATTTGCATTCTGGCACAAGCTCATAGACTGGTACCATTCACAGACCTGAACAGGTGCACAGACCCCACTTGGAGTGCCACTGGCCTGGAGTTCTATATAGACTCTGGGGTGGGGTATTAGTGAGAGGTCCCTGAGGATGAAGGATGTTGGAGAAGTGAGTCCAGGATGTATTTTGGATGGTGAGAAGAGTTCTTCAGAAATACAAAAAAGAATTTTTTTTTTAAGATTTTATTTATTTGAGAGAGAGTGAGCAAGACAGAAAACATAAACTGGGGGAGGGGCAGTGGGAGAGGGAAGAGCAGACTCCCCGCTTAGTGGGGAGCCTAACTTGGGGCTTGATCCCAGGACCCTGGGATCATGACCTGAGCCAAAGGCAGATGCTTAACTGACTGAGCCATGCAGGTGCCCCCAAAAAAGAATTTCTGGAGACTGATTGGTGATCACAGGACCAGAATGAGAAAAGGACAGAAGAGCCACATGGCCTAGGATCAGAGACAAAGACCTACTGAGTGATGGTCTCAAGCTATAGTTGGGAGCAAGGATTATAAGCGTGTCGTCCTATCAAGTCCTTAGGTGGGGTGAGGGATTGTGAAAAGGGATGATTTTCACTCAACAGGGACACTAGTGATAACTTCACTGGTCTATGTTCCATCATCTTTTTAAGCAGAATATGTGTGGGCATTTTTTTTTCTATTCAAATTTTTATTTAAATTCTAGTTAGTTAACATATAGTATAATATTGATTTCAGGAGTAGAATTTAGTAATTCATCGCTTATATATAACATCCAGTGCTCATAACAAGTGCCCTCCTTAAGACCCATCCCCCATCTAGCCCATCCCCCACCCACCTCCCTCCATCAACCCTCAGTTTGTTCTCTATCATTAAGAGTCTTTTATGGTTTGTTTCCCTCTTTCTTTTTCCCCACTCCCTGCCTCATATGTTTATCTGGTTTGTTTTTTTAAGATTTATTTACTTAGAGAGAGGTGTGAGTGAGCAGGGTGGTGGGAGAGAATCCCAAGGAGATTCCCTGCCCAGTGAGGAGCCTGACGTGGGGCTCGATCTTAAGACCCCCAAGATCATGACTTGAGTGGAAATCCAGAGTTGGATGCTCAACTGACTGCGCCACCCAAGTGCTCCTCATGTGTTTTGTATCTTGAATTCCACACATGAATGAAATTTTATGGTATTTGTCTTTCTCTGACTTATTTCCTTTAGCATAATACACTGTGGCTCCATCCTCATCATTGCAAATGGCAAAATTTCATTCTTTTTGATGGCTGTCTAGTATCGTGTGTGTGTGTGTGTAAATAGGCATTTTTTAAGTCTTGTTTCCACGGAGGCTGCACAGGAACAAAATTTCTCTTGATGGGTATAATCAAGTTGTACACTGACAGGCAGAGGCATTCCTAGGGTCCCTTTTAATGGTTGAGAGAGAAATTGGGAACTAAAAATGTGGAGGACACACTGGCTAAGCCATTGTTAGGGCAGAATTTTCTTGTGAGAAGCATACATTAGACTATTTAAATTTTTTTTATTTTCTGTGGTAACTATTTCCGTAAGCTAACTTCAATTATTTAAGTCTAAGCATCTTTCCATAAATGTATGATGAATCCTACCTGGTCTGTTTGGTAATCACATAAAAATTTTAATTATGATTTCCTGAAGCATCTTCACTTAGTAAATAAAAACATTTCCGTAGGAAAATAAAACGTGTTCTCTGATGTAATATTCTTCTCCTGTTTAATGTCCAACTTAATACCCGTCATCAAAGACTAGAGGGCCTGTTGAAGGAGGGCCTCAAGCTACAGGAAGGGGCAGTAGAGAAAAGAGGCAGAGAAAATGGTGGTTGAGAGCACAGGCTCTGGGCAGACCCAGATTCATGTGATGGCCTTACCACTTAAAAACTCTGACCTTGGCCACCATAGTGAGTCTGAGGTCTTGGTTTCCTCATGTTCAAAAACAGGATAAGAGTATTTTGTGAAGCTATTCAGAGGATAAATGAGCTTTTTTATGGTTGTAAGTCAGTGTCTACTACGTAATACACATGCTGTCATTTTAACTGTTATAATTAACATCATATTATTATTAAGGGAAAGAGTAATCCTTGACGTCACAAAAGTCTGTACTGGCATCTCCTTTTTCTTAGTTCAAGAAGTTATCTGACTTTGAATAAGCCATTTGACATCTCTGCGCGGCCTTCTCATCAGTAAATGGGAGTGGTACCAACTACCACAGGGGTCATTGTGAAAATTAAATGATCTAAGTATGTAAAATGTTCAGTGTAGCTCTGTGACATAGTCTTTGCTAGCAAATGTTTGCCTTTTTTCCTGCTGTTAAGCTTTAGGTTTCTTTGCTTTCTAGTCGGGCCTTGAAAAGAGCATAGACCAGGCTGTGGAAGAGTGGAACATCGAGAAGGCTGAAGAACTCAGCAACCAGCTAGCTACTCGAGAGGTGAGTCAGCCATAGTATTTCCAAATTTTCAAATGAATGTACATTCTTTTTGTGACCATGAGTTAAGTTTGGTATTCACATATTCTATCTTAGCTTTATTTGTTTGTTTGTCTTTTAAGTAGGCTCCACGCCTAGTGTGGAGCCCTGCGTGGGGCTTGAACCTCACAACCCTGAGATAAGACCTGAGCCGAGATACAGAGTCGGATTCTTAACCGACTGAGCCACCCAGGCAGCCCTCAAATATTTGATCTTAGATTTTCCTTTCTGTCCATTTTCTTTGCTCTCGTGCTGCCATTTATTTTGAAGTGCTGGGTTTTTATTTTTGTCTTTAATGTCTTAAAATTATTCTGGTCTAAAACTTATGGTGGAAATAATCCATGATTGATATTCAACCCTAGATTTCACCTAGTTCAGAGAATTTTTGCCAGTTATGATTAAAAGACTAGCTTTCTTTTTCCATTTGTATCTTTAATTCACTTTAACTCTCCCTGAAGGCTGCTGTGTGTTCTAGTGTCACATCTCAAAGTTTTCCTCACCCTTACTTCCCCAAGTGCTTTCTTACTGCATGTTCTAAACTTTTCCCTCAGCCTTAAATAATTTTCAGCATTTTAAAACTTATAGTCTAGAATATAAAACTAATAGATATATTGGATATTCTTTTTCCAAGTACACAAGGCTTCCAGAAGATCCTGACTTGCAACTTTTAGGGGGGATATTTCTCCAATTGCTGCTGGGTGTCAGTAGGCAAAGTCACACATAGAGTAAAGAGCTCATATCAGCATATGTTGTTACTGTGTTTTGTGATTCTTTTTTGTCCTTTTTAGGGAAAAAGTTCTACCATAGCTTTCTTTTTTAGTGTATCCCCATATTCTTCACCTTACTCTTAAACTATACTCCCTGGGGTTTAATTACCATGGAGAGCACCATCAGTCGTCCGTGCAAACAACTGGCCACGTGCCCTGTTCTTTCTTACTCACCTACAGGTGAGCATTTGTTTTAAACTGAGACTAGTGACGAACTTAACTATTTCAGTAAATTCTCCTATGGAAGAACCATTTTGCTCTTCCATCTGCCAATGACAAAAAAAAATCTATTGATTGCTGTTTGTCGGTTTGTTTCCTGTTTTTGGGCGCTGGCCATAAGTATCTGGTGAGGTATATGTTTTTATGTAGGGAAATAAAACAAGTTCAGAAGTGAGGCTTTGGGATTCAGAAGTTATCTATTTCCCCCACCAGCCTTTAAGATCAATTGGCACAGTAAATACTTCTCTTTGTAACATGTCTGTGGATGTGTGCTTATTAAATGGCTAATCTATAGGAAATTATGAAGCTTGGAGCTTGAGTTTAAGACTTAGGCAAGAAGCAGTATAAATGGCACTTAGGGGGCTTTTCAAAAAGTGCCATTTAAAAAAATTAATGTTTACTTTTTTCTTGTAAGATTCATTCTTCCCTTCCCAGCTTACGATATTTCTTGTGCTTTAAGTTTGACATCTGCTCTCCTTCATCTTTAAAGGAGCCATATTTTAATTGTATTGATTATAACATTCATTGGATATAATAGCATTTTATCACTCTGTTTTCAAATAGAATGATTTAGGCATTACTTTTTTAAAAGATTTATGTCTTTATTTTAGCGAGAAAGCGTGCATGCGTTCGGGTGTGCAAACGGGGTGGGGGAGGGGGGCAGAGGAAGAGGGAGAAAGAATCTTAAGCAGACTCCGTGCAGAGCCCCAACATGGGGCTTGATCTCATGACCCTAAGATCATGACCTGAGTCCGAATCAAGTTAGACACTTAATGACTGCGCCACCCAGGCACCACTGTTACATTTTGATAAAATGAATTTGATAGTATGTTGAATGGTACCACAGCCTCCATAGAATTTAAGTGTCATTTGGCAGTTATTATAGTGGCTTCTCTAGTTTGGTATGTACCTGGCAGTTATCTCTAAAAATCAGCTTTGTGTTAAAGACCATCTTTAAAGTTCTGTTCAACAGTAGAGCACTTAATGTTTGTTGGTACTATTTTGGTCCTGGAACTTACTTTTCCATAGAACTGTTGTTAGAAGTAGTGGTTAAGTTTCTTGGGTAGCCTACAAGTATATACAATATAGCAAGTTACATCAGTATATCTCATCTTCAAATTTCGGGGAGTTGACCCTGAAATGTTAGAAGGGTGGAGAGGGATGTGCTTTGGAGATGGAAGAGAGTCCAGTAGGCAAAGTAGATATGACTGCAAGGATGGGGACTGGTGGGCACAGTAGGTAGTGGCTGAAGGCGTTAAAGTAGGCTTTCAGACTCTGAAAGGCTCGTAGGGCAGCCACACTAATCATTAGTCACATCTAAATAGATAGATGTGGAAGGTTTTGGCAGCATTCTCTGGATATCCACCTCATCTGGGTTAGAAGCAAAACTTTCTGGAGAACCACTCTCCATTTAGGTCCATGTTGTGCCACATGTTTGAGCAGGTGTCTCTTGAATCCTTTTAAAAATTGTGGTTATTTGTGACTGCTCTTCAGCAAATGCTGTACCGTTAGCATGTGGCTGATCTCTGAGATGACTGTATAGTTCCAGTAAAGCTCAGGACAGAAGCATAATAAAACCAGCAGGGCCTTAGGGTTTGGCTTCCTGACTGTTTTCAGAAACAGTGTAGATTTCTTTGTCTTTACCTCTCCCTCAAGGATCATAGGATTTCACTGTCCCATGCCATTGTCCAGTCTTCCTTTCGGAAGACCTGAGAGTTGTGTAATTTATAATCTCTACCAAATAACAGTGACTGACTCAGCCAGAGGCTCCAGGTCTGTAAGTTTTCTCAGATCTTGGCTTAGTAACAAGAAGGAATAATGCAAGGCCCAGTCTGCAGCATTAAAATGTGGGCTCCATATGACCCATCCATGGCTAGCTGTTTTTCTGTCTTTTTCTGTTGGTTGGCACCCCCATCTGAGGCAAGGGGAATTCAGAGAGAAGCATTTACTTTACTGCAGGCTCTGTGTGTTTTCTAGGTAAAGTTAGTAATGCTGACGTTTTAAGAGTTGCATACATTCGACTTGAAAAAAAGTTTTATATTGAAATAATTTTAGACTTTCAGAAAGTTGCAAAGATTTTCTGTTTACCTTTACCTAGGTACCCAAGATGTTAACATTTAACATTTACTTTGCCATTCATTCCAATTTATATACCTCATTTAGATTTGCCAAATGTCTCACTGATTTCCTTTATTAGCAAAAAGAATAGTTTCTTTTTCCAGGTCTATGACATTGCATTTTGTTGTCATGTCTCTTTATTCTTCTTTAATCTGGCAAGTTCCTCAGTCTGTCTTTATTTCTTAGCACATTAGCATTTTTGAGGAGTAGAGGCTAGTTATTTTGTAGGATGTCCTTCAGTTTTGGTTTGTCTGCTATTTCCTCTTGTATTTTTGGCAAGAATATTACAGAAATGATGCTGTGTCCTTCTCAATGCAAGATATCAGGAGGCACATGATTTCTGTTTGCCCCATTTATTGATGTTACTTTGGGTTTTGATTAAGGCCAGGTTTCTCCATATTATAATGTTACTGTTTTCCCATATGTAATTAATTAGTATCTCATGGAGAAATGGGAAATAATTTGAGACTATGTAAATATTCTGTCTGTCATTATACTTTACCTACTAGTTTTAGCATCCACTGCTGATTCTTTTCCTGTTATGGACAGTTATTATTGTGGTGGTTGTCAAACTAGATTTTTAAAACATTATTTGATTGTACTTTTCATCTTTACCTGGGAAACCAGGCCTAAGATTTGTCTTAAATAAGATATTGGAGTCTATAATCTTTTATGTATATGTTAAATCTTGCAATAAAACCTGGACTGTTGAGAATTGGATATGGTTTTTTTAAATGATGCACTGGGAGGGGATGGGGTCACTGCGGCCTTGTGCTCACTAGCAGTTGCATGTAACTCCCTCCTTAACTGCTTCATCAGAGATCACTCGTGAGCTTTCCTTCCTCTGCCATTGGAAGCTGCGTGTCAGAATTTACAGAAGTAGCTCCTTACCAGCCTCAGAGATGTGTGTTTTCTTTGAGGATATTTGGCTTCTTTTTTTGTGTTTGGTTTTGTTATACTGCTGTTGTAGAAATGTGAATTGCATAGCACTGACTAGGTATTTTCCGTTTTAAGAGTGTTATTTCCTGTTACCTTTATGATAAGTGAGGTTTATAAAGGATATTTTCATCACTTGCAAGGATAGTAAACATTTTTCTCAAATGGTTTTTTTTTAAACTTCCATGCAAATATAATGCCTGATTCTAGTAAAATAAATTAAACTTATTTAGTGTGGGGTTAAAGAATTCTGTGTAAGAGAAAAAATAAAATGTATTCTGTTCTTTTCCTTGTAAAAATGGCAAAACATTCGGAAAGTGTTTGGTGTTCAGACACGGACTTCGGAAAGATACTGATGCCATGTTCATTAAACACCCGTGAAGAATAACTAAAGTCATCAAGATGGATTTCTTGAATAAATAGTTTAGTTTGAGATTTAATTTTTTGTATTTATCCCCTTGGTGCCAATCACCATGGATATGAGAGATGGGATTTTGAGAAGTAAGTAATTGTGAGTTTGGGGCAGAAACCTTTTATAAATTAACTGTATATGTGCATGGTAGGTGTCCTTTTGGAAATCAGGTATATTGGTTTTTAATCAGTTCCGTTTTCTTTTTTCAAGAAGCAGTGACTGGGACCTGCTGATAAAGCCTTTGCTCAGAGGCACAGATCCCAGAGTTCTTAAAGCCTTTTCCAACCATAATAAGTGAAACTAATTTTTGATGTTTAACATTTATAAGCCTGTGAAACCAATAGGGCAGCATCAGTATTGAAAAAAAGGAAGCCAAAAAGTAGGGTCATGCCTGCGAATGGGCCTTGAAAATAGCTCCTCAGAAACAAGAACAAAAACAATGGTATGCTGTTTGTGCGTGCACCATCACTGTGGCTTAGCAAATATATATTTTTCCAGAATCACATTCCCTTAAAGTAATGATCACATCAAGGATACATATTTTCTGGTTTGAGGGGACAGATCAAATTCATATGTTTGAAGCCTAGATTCTGCTGACATCTTTGGTTTTTTGCCATGTAGTAACGTAGTTGCCTTGGAACTGTCCCTCCTGTTGATTAAATACTTCTTTGTCGTTAACAGTCTGAGAGGAGAGAGAGTGGAAAAATATCCTTGGATTTGTGTCATATTGATGAAACTGTTCTGATTTTTTTAAAAGTTGTTTTTAAAAAAATACATCAGTTTTACAGATATTTACAAAATATCTGAGCGTGTTTGTGGCTTGTTAACCTAAGGCCTGGATTGGAAGTACATTCCATTCATTGATAGTGATCCTTAAAAATTCCATCCTCTGATACTGGTCTTTTCTGACACATTTTCTTTTTTATAATCCAAATTATACCAATTAATAGAAGTCAATAGAAACACATGTTTTAAAATTAAGTGCTAAAGCCTGGATTTAATTAAGTAGGCAACAGTTAGGTTGAATGTCACATTTTGGAAAGAAAATTTTTGTCTGGGCACTTTCACTAGTTAGCCTGCTGTAGATAAATGAAACCCTCTTGGTTTGGTAGCAGTGAGTGTCTGCCATGGGATGAATCACATCTCCATTCACTAGATATATTGCTCAGGTTGATTTCAGTTATAACTGTACAGTGTCAGAGTAGAAATGAATGGGAAAGAGGTTGCCTGTGAATTTTGTTTGAACTTTGTATAGTTAAAAGCCCTTAAAGATTACTTTTTCTGTAAATGACTCCTGTAGGATGGTCTTTGGCAGCACCAACTAAACTTAATTCTTTGAAAAATCAGTATTTCATGTTGTAACATGGTAATTATTTTGTGTAACCTAGAAAGAGCATTCATTACATTGGCAGTATGAATTAAACTGAGAAATAAATTTTAATTTTGTGAAATTAAATAAGACGACTTAAATTTTTGCACTCCGAAACATAGGTAAAGTTAATAATACTGGTAGTTAAATAGGTAAAGTTAAAATACGGGTAGTTTGTTATTATTTAAAAAACAAAGATGGGAATGGCCTTTTAAAAAAAAATAATGCTTGAATTGATTGAGTTGTGTTGTTCCCTAGTTAAACAGAATGCTCTCTAATTTGGGGAGATTATTAATTTGTAGTCTAAGCTCTATTTCTAGAGCAATTTCCTAAAAAATCTGAAGGCGTTCTCATTGAAGAGGGGCAAATATACATTGGAGGAGATGGTCGCTGCATTTTAGGTTCACATCTAAGAAGTGGTCCTTTCTCAGAAATGCCGTGAGTGCTCCTGCACTTGCTCTCGCGTTCAGAATTTTTCCAGTGCGCTGCATTGTTAGGCTTAAGTTTCTCTGCGAGGACTCTGGCTACTCTTTGCATTTTGGGTTTTAGTTTTAGGTTGACGCACATGCGGTGCTGTCCTAGTGGAATAAGAGCTTGAATCACCCCACCCTCCTCAGATAATACAGTTTTGGCAGATTTACCTGTCAGAGTACCTGGAACATTATCATGTGTAGGGTTGAGAATTGATAGATTTGTTTAACTTGTTGAAATAGAGATTCTATCAAACTTGTTAAGTTTAAAGTTACTTTTCGTCAGTGCTATTTTCAAAGCTCTAAATGTTTGCATTACATAAAAAAAAAAAAGGCTGAATTGAAAGACATATTGCAATGAAGCAAATCTTGTTATTCTGAGCTCTTTTAGTCTATAATTCAGAAGGCAAAATTATTTTCTTTTCATTTTCGGGAATACTTTTTTTTGGGTAGAAGTATCTTAACAGCTATGTTTCTAAAGGTAAAACAGTTCATTGAGATATGAAACTGAATGTATATTCTGATTAGCTATTGTAAGAATTTATCATTGGAACGTGTGACTCGTTCACTCATGTGACCAAGAAAGATGGTACATACTTTCTGTTTTTTTAATTATTGCAATCTCTTGCCACTGAAGGTTGGGTATACAAAACAAAATGCATTAAATATTATATATAGAGAGAGAGACTCTAAAATATCCATTTGAACATTTCATTTTATAGGAAGGATGTTATTTTTGTTGCTAGAACCAGGAGGCAGGCATAGGTGAATACATTATTTCATACAAAATCATCTAATGCCTGCCAAATATTTTTTATGTCTGTCTTTGAAATGTTATTGCCCTGCCTTCTGTCCTTTACTTTTTCTTTGGGTTTTGTTTGTTTGTTTTCTGTTTCCAGTTAGTAGGAGAGTTTAGGACGATTTTCTTTGTAGTGTATTTCACTGATACACAGCGGAAAGGAATCTAGGACACTGGGGAGAGAAAAGCCTTCTCTGAGCAGCCTTCTGGGAGCAGCGTGCTCAGCCACCTGGGGAAGTTGGGCCTTCTCTGCTGTCGGGGGCTGTGTGTTAAGGATCATCTAGAACTGACTGTCTTTCATTAACTTTGGCCATTTCTCAGTGGTTTCTTCATTTAAATGTTCTGTGTATCATTTTGTGCTCTGAGTGTAGTCCGAGGGGCTTTTAAATGGTGATTTTAATTCTTTGAAGCCTTGTTCTTCTTAGTTCTTAGAAGTAATTTCAGTAATTTCATATAGATGAACAGTTAGCAGAGTGTATGGGAAATAAGCTGTGCCTATCCAGGTAAGGGAAGTTCTAGCTGTTTGAATTCCTTTACACTGAGTTTAAAGATATATTCATTCCCATAAAAAAATTGTGTAAAGCCTTGGAGTTGGAGCATGTTAATATGAGAAAAATAAAAATGGGGCTGAGTGATGGATTTTGCTCTCAGGTTTTTAGGTGTGCCTACTTAGATCTCCTTGCATTGAGGGTGTCTTTAACCTTTTCTGTATGATTGGGTGATCACCTAGAATGGTGTTCCTTATGCTCTCTTTTAATTATATTTATCTGTGCTTTTAACAAACCTTAAGAAAAGATTTCAGATGTTACAAGTCTAATTAAAGAGACAGACAAAGCACAGTTTATACTGTAGATTTTTTCTGCAGTTCAATTAATCAGCATGTTTTCTCTTTTAATTAAAACCATTTTAGTAAATTAAAGCCCACAGCAAAACACATATATAATTTGTTTGTAATTAGCTCTTAATTGGTGGTAGTTGAAGCTTAGCACCCTTGGTTTCTTTCTTCATGATTGCCATTTTATTAGCAGCCAGTCATTAATTAATCTTTTTCTAATTAGCTTATAAAACTGTTGATGGCACATTATTGTAAATGTGATTTTAAGTTCAAAGCTTGTTAATAAGCTTTCTTACTTAGAAGAACAGAGATAAAGAAATTGCTGAAAACAGTACTACAGTTCTTTAAAAAAAAAAACTGTCTTTCTTATGGGGACTGTGTAAAGCATCTAACAGCTTATGGTTAATTTTTTAATGCTTTTTTCCCCTTATGAATGGGATAAGTTGCTTGAATATAAATGTCTATATCCAGGAGTAATTTCAACAGTATAACATCTTTTCGCCCTCCTTTGGATTATTGTAATCTACATATAATTTGAAGCCTTAATAGTCATCATTAAAACAGGTGTTATATAAACTATTTCACTGTGAAATCAAACTTGAGTATAGGAATCAAAGTATATCTTCTTACACCTCATGGACCAAACACATATTATTTTTATAAATTGCAGGCGAATCATATATGAGTGTATATATGTGTACACACACACGATATATATGATACGGGTATATATAAATATCTTTGTGATGTGTTTGAAAAACAGGATTTGTTGGGTTATGCTTGGAAGCATAAAAACTACTTGGCTTTAACTCCTAGACAGCTGAGGTATAAAAATAAGCAATAGGTGTTCATACAGTTGTACACATACAGATAGGGTAGCATACAAACGTGTGAACCTGTGCATGTGCATTTTAAGATGACAATGAAATTAGTCTGTTTTTGTAACAGAAGACGACGATGTAGAAGGGGACTGGAGAGAGCATGGCCTGTTTGCAGTCATCACAGCTTTGGCATCTCAGGTGTGACCATGGAGAGGACCCAGTCCCAGTGTAGACACCCCGAACTTACTACGGCACATTGGCACATTACATTGTAGTTTGAGTGAAACACATTAGCCACATCATATTCTTTATTGAAATATACCATTAATTTCATAAAACTCCTTAGCTGCGTGGCGTTCTGAGCTATTTATCAATATTAGTGCAGAGTTTCGAAAGTTGTAAAAAACACAAAGCGTCATCAGTCATTGGAAGAGCTTTTTCTTATTTGCTTTTTGAACTTTCCATGTTATTTCAACTTTGGCTATTTCTGTGCTTATTTTTACGAAGGCATTTTATGATGCCATGCAAGAGACACTAGAAAGGGATAGCTGACAAGGAAAAAATTAAAAATTGGATAAAAAGTAAATGAATAATGTCATATTACCAAAAAGATGAGAGGCTAATTTGTGCCGACTTTTTGCTAATTTTGTTCAAGCCTCAAAATGAGGAGCTGTCACCCGTTCTGTGTAGCACTGATGACAGTGCCAATGATCCATGAAATAAGCTGCCGCTGGCTTTGTTCTGATAAGAATGAACAAATCTGCACAATGTTCGGCTCCCAGAATCTCATTTTCATACTTGCATGCAGGCTAAAAGAAATAAGCTGTTTGCAGGCTTGATTAATCAGACATTGGAGGGGTTTTTGTCTCTTTGATCTCTTTCGTCTCCTAGGTAACTTGCTTGACATTAATGTTGAGCTTGAGTAAAGACAATCAGGAATTGTCGACCAAACTGATATAAAAATTAAAGACCTTAACACTTTAAGTACTCCAGTAATGGTTCCGCTTTACTTCAGAAAACATCTGTTTTCATTTAATTAAAGAACAAAAGAGAATGGCATAAATATTTTTCATAGAGACCTATTATTCCATAAAAAGTTAAAGTATGATAATTGGTATTTTTAAATAAGTGCCTTGAAAGTGTTCAAAAGGGAAGAAAACTTCATAAATCTGTTACAAGCTAGTAATTTTGAGATGAGTAAAATATTTTATGAAATGGATAAGAAGTTTACAGTTATGCTAGATGAAGCTGTTTGAATCAGATGCTTCAAATGATTATCGGCAAACTTTGGAATGGCACAGGTTTAGCCAGAGAAACCAACTTGATTTTGAAAGTTTGTCTTTTAAAAATCTCTACTATGTTACAAGATGTGCCATTATATCTATTTTACAACCCAATATGATTTACACATGCTAAACCTGTAAAATTGAAAGGAATTAAAAAAATGTCGCCGTGCATTTGCTTGAGGTTATGCAGACGCTTTTACAAATCTTCCAAGTGGCTGTAAAGATGAATGCCCCGAGGGTCCAGCCAGGGCCCTGCTTTTCCAACCAGCTAAAGCCCTTATCTTAAATCCAAGCAAAGTACCATTAATCTTTTTGAAAGACCTTTTATGGCTTTTAATATATCCCAAATTAGAACATTTTACACCCTTGGTTCCTGAAATATGGTGATAAAAAGCCTTTAGAGCTTAATTTTCCTTACCGCTTGCTCTGACCAATTTGCAGTTCTTTGTGATAATGTTTAGACACCTTAATTAAAATGCAGCAAAATATTGGATGTTCTATATGGAAAATGCTGATACTTTGGCTACACATACAAGAAATTCTGTATATATTTTCATTCATTTTAAACATTTTCTTTCCACATTGGGTTGCTATAGTTATCTGATGACCCGAAACATTTTTTTTTTTTTAATATGAAAACCATTGACCAGGCTTTTGTGATGTTTACTTTGGGCATGAAGATGCTTTTTTTTTTTTTAAACAGAAGTGAAAGGAGGATTCTTGTTGGCCTATATTATTTGTAATACTGAAACATAGCACGATATTCTTTTATCTTCGGGAACTCGGGTTAGTCATCTTGCCTGGGAAAATGAGTTATTTCTCAACTGTCTCTTCCATAGAAGATCTTATTATCCTTTCATATTTCCAAATATTTCTGTTCTTTTTTCTTTCTCCACAGGAATAAGTGAAACACATTTTAAGCATGTGAAGGACACAAAATTGATATGACTTTTCATCATCATTACAAGCTAAAAGATTCTTTCTGTAAAATATATAAACCAGGCTTGTTGAATGTTTATCAGTTGAAGAGCATTCCATTTAACCTAACCCAAGGCAAAATACAGTTGGAAAATATACCTTTTATGCGAACAGGTCTTGAAAGTATTACCTATATACCTAGCCGTTTATTATATTTACTTAGTCCACAGAAATGATGGAGCCCTCTCGTGTAAATATGTGTCTTACACATTTTAATGAATTATTTTTAATAAATTTATGCTATGTCTTATGGAATGTATGCTCTAAATCCTTACTATGTTGCTGATTGTGCTGGCCTGGCCTTAACGTTGCCAGAAAACTAAAAGCTTTTACTTTCTTAGGGATGTGACCATGTTGAGATGATGAGTCCCATTTAAATAAAGCACATTGAGGCATCACTCTTTGGCTTATCGATCCCCAATCCAGAAAACCCATGTTGGGAAATTTCAGTAAGTTAAAAATGTAAGCTACATCTTAATTTACAACAGTTTTAGAAATTAATTTTTTCACATGCTTAATGGTACATGGCAGATATGGTTCAGACCATTTTTGTTTTATCCTCCAAGTATAGGCTCAATTTAAATATAAGATAAACTCGCCAAATGGGACTTTTGTTGGGAGGTAGACTTGGCAAAGCTATATCATATATCAAATTTGCATTTGATACATAATACATAGGAATATAGCTAAATAGAAAAACACAGAGTTCTACATTTTACCTTTTGGAGGGTGAGGAGCAGAGAAGATGCTAAATATTCTACAGGGATGTGGAGAGACATGGCATGCGTCCTCACACAGGTAGCAAGCTGGGTGTTAGGACACTGGGCAGTTTACTAGGTGCACCTGCTGCTCCTCTGGGAGTCCATAGTGCCCCACGTTCCCAGCCACCTTGCTTTAGGTGGAACTGTGTGAATAGTTGTGACCAGAAGACCGTGGGCAGAAACCATGTATGTCGCTTCTGGACTAAAGCATTTAAGAGCCAGTGTGAGACCCGCCATCCTTCTCCTCTTCTTTCACAGCAAACTGGAAAGTCACACGTGGAGATGCTGGTGCCACAAGGTGGAGGAGACCCCAGCCGTGCCACGGCTGACTAGAAGGGAAGCAAGAAATTAAAGTTCAGCCAGTGGGATTTGGGTTGGGGCTTTGTTTGGGAGGTACAGTTTTGGCTAGCCTCACCCGACAGGCGCTGACCTGATTTTGATGTTTATGACAAACGAGTTTTTCAGTGGAATCCATCTTAATGATAAATTAGCCACCGCGTCTTTCTGGTTGCATTTTCTCCTTAGATGGTGATGCTTTAGCCCTTTGATTCATAGCCTTTTCTTAGTTGACTTATCAGAACTTTTCTGTGATGAAGAACTGGAAACAAAAAGGCAACCAAGGGAAGGAGGCCAAACAGTTAATGTCACTAGCAACCCCTTCTGCCTGGCCCCCAGCGTGGAAATCAGCTTGGTTTTGTTCAGTGCTATACCTCTAGCGCCTCGAACTCTGCCTGGCCGAACAATGCCTTTGTGCCCTCATGATACTTGTTGAGTGAATGTTGTCTTGTGAAAAAACACGACGAAGGTGGTGGTGCTAGTCATGTTGGTGTGAGTTTGGGGGCCCTGAAGTCAGTCTTTCTCAGGTGCTCTCTGGTCAGTGGTGGTCAGTGGTTTTCCTGTTGGTGGTGACCAGTTCAGCATCCGGTTTGATTGTCGGGTTGCTTCCATTCGTATGGATATTCTTACCTGGACTGGAAAATGAAATCAATGTGTGCTGTCCTTTGTAAACTCCGAGCAGTACTTGATTCCTACTTGTTCGTTTCATCCTGAAGGAAACTGTTCTCCAGAAGAAACTAAAAGAAATGTCAAGCATGTCAAACCTCACTTTCCTAAATTGGCTTCTCATACATGTGCTCTTCACCCACCCACGCTGCCTCACTGTTGGCCAGCAGGTCCCTAAAACTCGGGCTTTACCCCATTGACCTGATAGTGGCTTCTTTCTTCTCTTCCCATCTGTTGTCCACTCATATGCATTAGGGTGAGTCCAGGGAGAGAAAGGGAGATTTTTAGCCTTTGTTGTTCAACCTGGGTGCTTAACACATTTTGGAGCTGTCCATGTGGGCAGCCATTTCGAAAATCGGAGCCACTACAACAAGCTCACCCCGCCTGTCCCGGAGATACGTGCTGAGCACGTTCGGCAGCCAGAGAGCTGTGGAGAGCAGTGTGTGCAAACTGTAGGCTATGGCATAGAGGCTGAAGGGCTGGAGAAGTACAGAAACGAAGACTCTTTTAGGTTGATTTAGAGAAGAATGTGGAGGGGTTGGGGTGGGGTAGAGTGGGTCGGAGGCTTTGTTTTGATTGGACCGTAGAGGACTGGGGCAGATGGGTGT
The DNA here is from genome assembly GCA_028533885.1 of Nasua narica. Classification (NCBI taxonomy): domain Eukaryota; kingdom Metazoa; phylum Chordata; class Mammalia; order Carnivora; family Procyonidae; genus Nasua; species Nasua narica. Next base: position 63,560,779 of record CM052812.1, on the reverse strand, counting down.
CAGGCGCAGGAACGGAGAGGCCCGCAAATGGAACACTTAGGTACTGTGGTCCTCGTGCCCAGCCTTCTTGCCTCTTAGCACCCCCTATATTCTGTCTCCTATCAGTGAATTAAAAGCTGTTGCCCGTCATACCCGGTGCGTTTATGAAGCAATAATTAGCTTTCCCATGTTTTATTAATCACATCTATGACTGCCAATCAGAGCTTCTGATCAGCATGAGATAACTGATGTGACCATACTGAGTTGCTGTAATTCTAGCCCAGAGCAAGGAAACTTGATGTCTCTGTCAGTCTGCGCAGCCTTATCAGGGGTAAATTCCTGTTTGGCCTCCTGAAATGCTAGAATAGCTTGAAGATCTTCATCATATCCTTGTGGACCCTCGAGGGCCCTCGGTTTGGGAAGGATTTCCATCCAGGAGACTGGTATAACCAGGATATAGGGTCTGTGGGAGGTAAGGGAAATATGGGCCTCATCTGTGCATTCGTTTACTTCGCTTCTTTGAGGGAACCTGAGCAGAAGAATTTCTAATTTGTAGCTGCGGCTTTCGTACCCACAAGTTCTCAAGTATTTGTAGGACTGTAATTCTTGCATTGGCTGGAATATTTTTTTTTCACTTTGTTTGTTTTTCTCCTTTGTAATTCATAGCTTGGTGTAAAAATTGCTAAGGCGGTTGCCTGCCACAACTTTGTAAAAGCCAAAAAGGATGCTGAAAATTCACAGGTTGCCCGGAAAAAGAAGAAACTTGCATGGGGGTAAGTTTGTTTAAGACTTAGTAGTAATTCTAATAACTTCACAGGAATTACAGAAATCCTGGAATACATCATATGAATCCAGTTTGTGTGTGATTGTTACTCATTTTATTTTTTGTGTCTTTGCTGTATACTTATCATACTGTAGTATATGTGCTGCCGAAGCAAGCACTACTTATCATACTCTAAATATGGAGGCATTTCTTCATCCTTCTTGATATTTACTTTGTCATCAATGGAGTATGTGGAAATGTTTTAAGTTTATTTTACTGTGGCACTTAGAAAGCATTTAGGAAAATATTTATAAATAAATTGAGATTTCTATGTTCTTTATTTTAGGTTTGAAGCAAAGAAGAGATGGGAAACCAAGAGCAACATGGGATATATGTAACTTGCCAGAGTTCCTCAAGACATTTGAGTCTTAACTTGGGTTTTTGCTTGAGTCTTCAACTGCTTAGTTTACTGAAAAGATTTTCCTGCTTATGTTAACTATGTCAGGAAACTGGTAGAAATCAGAAAAATAAGCATAAAATTTGAGAGTTGATTATTAAATCTTTTCAGTCTTTTTCTAAAGAGTTCATTCTATTGAAGTGAATGAGATGGAGCATTCTATTATTCGTACAAGAAATCTAAGCATACATAGCAGGAAAAAAGATAGGACTTTATTTATTTATTTATTTATTGAACCCTCCAGTATAAAATCAATTTTACTTTTCATCCATTTGGTTTAGCATAGCCAGTGAGCTCCTTGTTCTTTCTTATCTGTATAAGTGTAACTGCACTTACTCTGGAATGTGTTTTTAAGATTGGCATTTGTTTATAATGGATTAGTCATAAGTACAAGAAAGTCTCAGTTGATACTGTCTTTATAAATGACTTTAATTATATTAATATTATAAAAGTAATTATTGGTTCTTTATTGGAGGCAGTAGAATTGATATTTCATAGTCAAATAATGAAAGGAATTGATTAATTTTTATATACCTTCAGATAAAATATTAATAATTTTTAAAAGGTCAGAATGTAGTATTTGGACGATGATTTTAATTCAGCTCTGCCTGGAAATGCCTTCCTAAATATCTCTTTCAGCCTTATCATTCCTTAAATTATGAGATGGTTCTTAAAACTCCAGACGATGGAACTTGGAACCTTCTGAGAATATAGTTTGATTATTTTTCCTCTTTCCCATTACTTCTTTCTTTTTTTTTTTTAAGACTTTATTTGAGCGGGAGTAAGAGCATGAGTTGGGGGAAGAGCAGAGGGAGAGGGAGAAAGATCACAAGCAGACTCCATGCGGAGTGTGGAGCGTGACATGGGGCTCCATCCCAGGACCCTGAGATCATGACCCGAGTCTAAATCAAGAGTCTCATGTTTAACTGACTGAGCCACCTAGGCGCCCCTCCCCATTACTTCTTAAAAGAACGAATGAATTAATGAGGATAAAGTGGATTGGTGCCACAGGAAGTAGTTTTCAGTAGTTGTGTGTTGCATAGACCTAACTAGAAGGGGCTTTGAGAAATCATATAAGAAGTTGGCAAATAAGACTGGATGTTTGGTGGTTTGACATCTTTATGCCCAGTTCTTAGCAAAGGTGAAGAACTGCTTTTTGTTGCTTTCGTCAGTTTACCTCCCTTCCTCAGTCTTCATCAGAGGTTTGCTAGCTGGCTGGGTTGATGATATGAATTCAGGAACATTAGAAAATGAGTCATGATTATTGTTTGATTATTAGCAAAATTTTACTAATTTATGGTAGCATATGGTAGCATTATAGTTCTGGAATAAGGAAATAACTAGTTGCTATTTAAGAGAACAAAAAATCATATCTTGCTTCCATTTCGGTGAGAAGAGCCAGTATAGAAAAAGCGAGGTTTTAGGAGATGAGGTATCTACTTACAGAATCCATCATAAAAAGGCGCCCAGACCAAATATGAGAAAATCTTATATTTTATGGCTTAATATCCCGTTTTGTTTACCTACAGCATTTCATTTCAGACTTTTCATAGGGGAATACAAACTTACAGTATAGAAACCTTTTCCCTAAAAAATCCATCGTGGGGGAAGCATCCACTGCGCAATCCATTGGTTTTGTCCGAAGCATTAAACATGTCACCGTGGCGCAGACGGGCAGTGTAGACACTTGCACGCACAAGGCCCGCAGACCCGCATTTCCCTGCAAGCTCAGTCTCGTTTTTCCTTTCCCATATCCACTTCTTTCGCTTAGTGACCCCTGCAGGCATGTTTCATCTCTCTTCCCATGCCGAGGCCTTGCCAGAGTGGCCCCTTTAGGGGCTGATTTGGGAGCCTGTGAGTGGAAGTTCAGCCGTAGAAGCCCTTCTTCAGCCTGTCTGGTGCCGGCGGTCGTGCTGCCCCCCTCGGGGCCCTCACACAGACGGGAGCGTTGGAAGCCCGTGGACGGCATTACGGTGGGATTGAATGTAGCAGTGGACTCATTGGATGAGGGGGCCGCATCTCCTAAGTCTTCATTTTGGGGGGCCCTGGGTTGTGAGAAGCTCCAGAATATGGTACAGCCGGAAAGGGGGGGTGAGGGAGGGAGTAGAGGGAGAAGAAGGGGCTGGTTGTGTGCAGCGGACCCGGCTGGCATGGCGTCGGGACCGGGTTTATTTTACCAGCTTTCATTTGAAGTAGACATTTTGCTCAGTGAAGCAATAAAATGGGAACATTATTCTTAGAGCACCCATGTTGCCCAAAAAGTGTAGTCATTTGTCTTCTCCATCTGCTCACAGCAAAATGAGGATTCTTTTTGGATCAGTAATAACTTCAGTTCCTGAAGCTTCGGCATGTGCATTTACTACTGCTCAGATGCCTGCGTTAGACGAGGGATGTAAACGTCAGTTATTGTTAACTGAGAGTAATACGTTTCAGGCCATTGGTGTAGCATTAATGTAACTGCGATTTACTGTTTAAGTCCTTCAGGCTAAAACAACTTACTAAGGAACAGTAATTTTGAGCTTTATAGTGTTGGTTCTGAGAAGGAAGGTTGGTAGTGCGTTCTTGTTGGGAGCCCTCAGGTTGTTTCTGATTTTCAGCAGAACATTCTATTTCTTTCACCAAAAGGAGAGTTTGAATGTATAATCTCAGGTTTGCTATAATTAGTTCTGATGACAGAGTTAAATACCTTGGCCAAAACTATAAATCAGTAGTTAAACAGGTTTCTGCAACTGATCATAAATCTCAGACTCCATATTTTAAGCCCATTTATTTTTTTCAGAGAGACAGCTAAGGGAGGGGCAGGCCAAGGATGGGAATAAAATGTTATCTGAACTTTGAGTAACAGCCTAGAACCTCACATTTAAAATCTACTGATTTCCCTGCTACCTTTGGTTTAAAATGTTCTCTTTTCAGTATTTTAATAACCTCACTTATTGTTTACTCTAAGCCAAGTTTGAATTTAATTCTTAAACTATGAAGGTTAATTTTCAAAATGTCCAAATTTTTATTTGCTAGGTAAAGATACCGCCTTTTTAGAAATGTAATGTCCTGCTACACTACTGAAAAAATATTGTATGAGGTCAGTATTTAAATCAGATGCCAATAGCATGTGTTTTTTTATGAGATAAGGTTTTGGGGAAACAAGGTAATGTTATGTCAGACTTCATTTTGGAAAATTAACTTAGTGTGAAACCCAGTAGTCAAATTCAGAACCAACTGAAACAATTCAAGTTTTTCCATGTTGGCAGAAGTTGCTTTTATTTTTAGTATCTGGCAGAGCAACAAATGCTTTGCATGTCAATTTAATATTTTTTCAAGCCAACTGTTTATTCATTGGCTTAAAATTTACACTCTACTAAAGTCTTAGTCCTGACTTTCATGAAACAAATAGTAATATTTGGACAAAATATGTACATGGAAATCTTTTTCCAAAACCAAATGTAGATTGGTATTTGTGGCATCAGTGCCTTTTAACATGGTAATGGATCTAAAAGTACTTTGCAAGTCTAAGGCAGTTAGAAACCCAGGGCAATGAATTTCAAGGAATTAATTTTTATTATGAAGTAATCAGAGCATCTTTCTGGGTTTTCAGATTTAAATTAGAGACTTTCTGCTAGGAAGTGGAATATATGTAAGAGAAAATTTCAATGAACTATCAAAAGATTATTTTATCAGCGTATATCTATTCATGACCTCTGTAGCGTACTGAGACAATAAGACCCATTTTCCATTTTGAGGTTGGGATGCTTTCTGTAGATTTTGATAAAATGAGCAGAACTGCCTTCTTTAGTCTTTATAATCTTATCCTCCTTCCACACTGCTCACCTTGAAAGAAACACACACACACACACTCTCAGTGTTGGAGCTGTCATCAGCCCCAGGACTTAGTGGGAAAGTGATTTGTAACTCCAGTCAAGAACATCCGATCAAGATGGCTATGAAGAGACTGAGAAGGGAGCTTCCAAACCATTGTGCTCTACTGTTAAAGTGAAGTGTGTTGCTTCTTCAACAGTATCTCCTTCTACTCACTAGTGAGTATTCTAGAGATAAGCATTCACTTTGCTAGAATTTCTTCAAATACAGTGGTGCTGTCAGAGTAGTTTCCTGCAGCATTAGCTTTTGTGATCTTGATCCCTGCAAAACAAATACAGGCTTTGGGGGCGGTGGGTACTCCATTAAATGCCACGCAGTATGCTGTATTTTTACATGGGCTTGTAAAATCAAGAAGTAGCTGACGGGGGCGCTTGGGTGGCTCAGTGGGTTAAGCTTCTGCCTTCAGTTCACAGTTCATGATCTCAGCGTCTTGGGATTGAGCCCCGCATCGGGCTTTGTGTTCAGCGGGGAGCCTGCTTCCCCCTCTCTCTCTGCCTGCCTCTCTCCCTACTTGTGATCTCTCTCTCTCAAATAAATAAATAAAATTTAAAAAAAAAAAAGCTGAGGGATACTTCTCTTTTTATTAGTATTAGTAACTCGTTTTAGATTTAGATAGAAAAGGCATAAAAATATTCTTAGTGAGATGACATTTTTTAAAAGATTTTATTTATTTATTTATTTGACAGAGAGAACAAGCAGGGGGAGCAGCAGAGGGAGAGGGAAATGCAGGCCCTCCACTGAGCAAGGAGCCTGACATGGGGCTTGATCCCAGGATCCCGGGACCGTGACCCGAGCCGAATCGACTGAGACACCCAGGGGGTGCCCTGTGAGATGGCATTTTTAAAACATTGAATTTGGGTACCTGCCTTTTGTGTCCAGAGCAAGTTTCTTAAGGAGGCACAGAATAAAAGGGAATGGAAGGAGAGAAGAGGGCAGTGCCCATGAGAGAAGCCTTAGCTCCTGGGTGTTCGTCTGCCAGGTTTCCGTTTGCGCTTACTCCCTGGCATTGTTCTAGAAGCCTCGGCCCTTACCTCCTCCGGGGCCCATGGAATGTCTTTTGCTGAATTGCTGCAGGGGGCTTGCTATGTGACAGGTATGGAATGAGGTCATCTTTTCCCACCTCTAATTTCTGAAGGGTGTGTCTGTCCAGTTATTACTTGTTCATTGAACTTAAAGGTTTAGAAACCAACAGCTCCAGTATAAGCTGTAATTATTGATGTCTGTTTCATATTCATCTCTTAAGTTCTGGCATTTGATCAAGAAGTTAATATATCACTTCATCTTCAGGCTGAATGTGCCTCAGCTATAAACATTTTATTGTTTGATGGATAGTGTATAATTATGACTGCCCAGAATAAGAAGTTTGCGTTTGTAATGTGGTGATACTAGAAGAAGTGATTAAGAATGTCACAAGGAATAGTGAAACAATGAAGCCTTGGATTGCCGTGAATTCCTCCCTATATAACATCTGAGAGACATTACTGGGCACCCAACTCTTGTGGTTGCACAGTTGCGTCAGCACCGTCTGATGGGAGATGGAGGTAACCCATGTTTTGAATAACTTGATTTTTAGGTGGAATATTAGAAAACCAGTGACTTTTTTCTTTTCCCAATACAAAGGAACCATCTACATGTAATAAATTAAGTAACTTACAAAAATTGAGTCACGTGGATGGGTAGGCCTTCTCTCCAGGATGGAGTTTCCTTGCTGGGCAGCTAGCCACAGTCTCGCTAGCTTAGTGACTGATCCACACATACACACCTCACAGTGAGTGGGGCTGACCCTGACTTTATCTTTATTTCCCAGACTTGCGACAGAAGTGAGGGTCGTTGACGGGGTGGGATTCAGGAATGGATGCAGCTGTTTTTGCACAATACTTGGTAATTTTAGGCTTTATGTTTTTCTTAGACTGTATTAGACTAACACAGACTATCCTCTGTTAGAATGGCTGTGTCATAGTGTCTGTCCCTGTGAGGGTGACATTAACTACTGCAACAAAGGGGCCCCCAAAATAGGAAGACTTAACACACTAGAAGTGTCCTTCTTGGTCATGGGACAAAGGGAGTTCTGTCAATATGGCCTCTGCTCCATATAGTCACTCAGAGACCCAGGCCGACAGCAGCTCTCTCGCCTTGTTTCCCTAGTAACGCTGGCGTCACCATCTCAGGGAACTGGAAGGGAAAAGAACATGGGAGGGCACTCATGGGAAGTTGGGGCCTGGCCTGGAAGTGGAACCCATCACTTGTCACTTTGCACTGGCTCTGGCTAGAACTTCATTAGTTCCCCGCAGCTAACCACAACGTTGGCCGTGAAGTGTAGACTGGCAGTTCCCCAAGCAGAAGAGGAAATATATTCTAGCAAATACCTAGCAGTGTTTGCCACCTTGCCTCAGTCACGTAGGACCTTGACTTGGAAGCGTAGCTAAGTTCTGCTGAGGCACGATGTTGAATAGCGCCGACCGCTGTTTGTGATTGGATGTAGGCATTCTCACTTGCATGTGTTGACAGAGCCCATCGAAATTGTAACTCAGTTATCAGGTAATGTTCATGGTAGGGGTCGCAAGGATCTAGGGTGATATATAAGTATTGAAATAGAATTATGTGCTCATCAAGAGCTCAAAGAGAATGTAGCTGCCACCTGCGGAAAGTTGGTCGAGGCTTCGTGGCAGAGGCGATGCTTAGTGGAAGTCAGAAAGGGTAATTGGGACTTCAGCCCGGAGACACAGGTAAAAGCATGAGGATCCCGGCAGGAGGAGCAGTGTGGCAGAGTGGGGGCACAGCAAAGGGTTCAGCAGCAGGGTAGGATGGGCGTGTGGAGGTCAATCAGCTAGCCGAGTGACGATGCTGGAAAGGGTGGCTGGAACCCACTTGTACAGCTTGTGTGACGCTCTAGGAAGGCTGCACTGAGTGTAGGGAGTAAGGGGGCACTGACACATACTAAGCAAGAAATGTGCAAACTCGTGTATGAGGAATGGTGGGTTGGAAGGCCAAACCAGAGAGGCTGGTTAGGTTGTTCGGCAGCCTAGGGAAGAAATGCAGAGAACCTAAACCAGAGCCGCGGGCGTTGAGAGCAGGAATCCCAGCGGTGTTCAGGCAGCATACCTGGCAAGTTGCGGTGACTCCATGCAGTGGGAGGGGCGCAGGGACGGCTGGGTGCCTCTGGATGGTGATGTGGCGTGAGGAAGGCAGTTGGAGAGCCGGTAGTGTAGGTCATATTTAGTAATTGAGTCCTATTTAGTCGTACCAAGCCCAACATTTGGTAGTAAGTCATCTTTGGTGATGTAGATCGTGGAATCCCAGTGTGTCGAGGTACCTGTGGATGCTGCTGAGCCGCCAGGCAAGATAACCGTGGGGGGGCAGCCCTTAGAGAGAGCATCAGAGGGCCCTGGGGATCTTGGCCGAATCCAGGATCAAGGCATGATCACAACAGACGGCGACTTTGTTCCAGTTTCCTGGAAGGGATGTCTCATATGTCTTGTGGAAGTTATTTTTAAAGGTGTGTGCTTCTGGAAAAACCTGTAGGGGAGGGAGAGAAGCTGATGTGGAAGGGAAAGAGCTAGTAGAGCCTTAGATCTGTAAAACCCCTCTCCCCCTTGCAGCGAAAGAGCCAGCTTCTCCTGCCCTCATCTGGGTCAGTCGGGCTGGGGGCTGCCCCTGGGGCGGAGGGGCATGACTTCCCTGGGCAAGGCAGCCTCCCTCTCTGGTGAGCAATCCTCCGGAAAGGGGGACCTGTTAGCAGCCTAAACAGCAGCTGGGGATGGGTACACTGACTCAGTAAAGGGGAGATAATGAGAGTGTGAATTCGTGTGCGGGCACGTGCACAGACAGTCCCGGTCGTGGCTTGGGCCCAGGTCTCCCCAAGCAGCGTGGGGTGGTGGACCAGAAGCCTGGAGGATGGAAATAATCCACACCTCGCCTGATGTCCTGAGTAGATGTGAATTGATATGCCGGTTGTGCTGCATGGAAGCCTGCTGGATTTGAAATCCTAAGTGTTGGGAGTATTGATTCCAAGAATAAATTAAACCCTTTAACTTTAATAACCATCTTTGAGATAGTATGAAAACTAGTGAGCCATTTAAAGATTTAAAAAAACTCATGATCAACCTACAGCTGTGCATACAGCAGGTGCTGTTCAGACAGTGGAAAAGGAGTAAAAACTAAACCTACTACTACAGGATATGTGCTTAAATATGTAGATAAATAGATATCTACAGACAGATACATAAATACAGATATAAACAGAGAGAGGAGTAACTTCGGAAATAAGTTCCAAGGAATCTTGTCCCATAAAGGAAACAGATTTCTGTGGTCAGATACGGGAAATCTTACATGCTGTTGTCCCAGGAAACGTCATCAGCACATTAAGGGCTCTGAGAGGTCAGTATATCTCTGCTGATATTTATCACAATGCTTATCAATTTTTGTTTAAAAATATGTTTTTGTTTTCTCACCTACCCATTTATTAACAGCCCACATATTTAGTTGCAACACCCTGAGAAATATAGATCTAACTGTATAATACCTGTGGAACGGTAACATTTTAGACTAACAGCTCTCTTGCTCTGGGAACGTTGGGAAGAGCCTGTGTGCATTCCCCCTTCTGTGTTTGTACTGAACTCCCATCCCCATCTAGCAGAACCCATCCTTTATTTGAGGGTCACCTTAAATTCTCATATTCCCAGGTTTTCCTTGACATCTTCCTCCAAGGCATGGAAATCACATCCTTGGAACCCCTCTATTATGTAGGCTTCCCTGTCCAACCCAGACCTAGTGAATGACTATGTGGTTTGGAACTTTTGTTTTAAACCTCTCAGGTGATTCTCATGCCCAGCAGCTAGCTGGTCACAGAATTTCAGAACAACATTTTATGTGGATGAAAGGATGGATGGATGGATAGGTAGGTGGGTAGATGGGTGAATACATACATACCTGGTCCTTCCTGTTAAACCATTTGAAATCCTGTCTTGATGTTCTTACTAAATATGCATGACTGATTGAGAACAGAAACCTTGGAAATTTTTCCAAGGAACTGTTCTCCTGAATATTTTTTAAGACTGAGAAATTAGTGTTATCTATGCTCCTGCCTTAAAGAAACACCTGAATTCTTCATATATCACAGAAAAGTCTAGCAGGTTGAGAAACTAATATGTTCTCATTACTCTTTCCATATGATGCTCTTGGAAGCCAAACACACATTACACCTGTTCCTTAGATGAGGGAACTGAGCTGCTGGGACCTTTAAGAGAGAACTTGAAAGCCATACATATAGCATAAACCGTCAGGATTAGACCCAGGCCAGGCCTTTGCTCTTTCTCCCCATTCCAGTGATTCTCAAAGTGGGAGCCAGGCACCACCTGCAAGCAGAAGAATCCCTTGTTAAACATGTAAATCACAGAGGATGGGGCCTCAGATTCTGCATTTTAATAAGCTCTCTGTGATTAATGCATACTAACATTGAAGAATCATTGTCCTGGAGTAGCACCTCTTTGCTCCAGGGGGAAAGCTGGAACGGAAAAGAAAAGCCATTGAAACTTGCACATGTCTTATCACAAACCGTAGGGAGGGAGGTGTACCATGTAGTATAAATACTGAGTCTAATTCATTAATATAAATGGTCGGATCCCCCAACTGGCCAGCTCTACTCAGTAAACCACTTTCATTAAAAAAAAAAAAAAGTACTGGAAAAAAAGGTTCCATGTCAAAGAACTCAATTGGAATCCTTGCTTGGTACTTGTGTCCTTGCCAAAAGTGCTCAAAAATGAAAAAGAAAAAGAAAATCCAAAGTCCCTGTATATAAAAGTTCCGTTCCCCATGGTGGAAGGCTTAATTAAAGTCCTCAGATGTTTCTCTGCACCTTGGAAGGCATTTTTATGAAATCCACAAATTACCAGAAGTGGCTCCAACAATTCTTGAGGTCAGAAGCTGTATAAATTGGGCAGCTCCATCAGGAACAAGCCACCTTCCGTCAGGATTCAATGTCCTGGTTCCTTTACCTCTAGCCTCCTGGCATTAAGGAGAGCTCAGGGCTGGTGGCACTAGAGCATTCTCCAAAGTTAAGGGCATGTAACAATTTGGAAGACATGGTTTTTTCTCTCATATTCTTTCCTGATTCTTTCAATAAATATGTATTGAGGGCCTGGGATGTGCCAGGCCCTAGTTATTGTAAGCTCTGAGGATATGGCGGGGGGTGGGGAGAGAAATCCTGAACTTCGTGCTGAAGACAGATAATAAGTTATATGGCATCACGGTGGTCCCCAGCACAGGGTGCTGGACCAGAGCACCTGGGAAATGTAGAAATCACAAGTTCTCAAGTTCCAGGCCAGACCCAAGCCAGAAACTCTTGTAACAAACCCTCCAGGTGACTCGGATGCACACTCACGCTTGAGGACCACTGGGCTCTGTAATGGTGAGAAGCTATGGAGAAAAAGGGTCCGGGCGGGGGGTGGGGGGGGGTTGCTGAGACCTGCAAGTGTTTAAATAGTGAAGTGGTTACACACAAACTCTGGAGAAACCCAGGTTCAAATTTCAGCTCTGTCACTATGAATCATGTAACCTCAAGGGGGTTACTTAATCTCTGCATCTGGGGTTCTCCTACAAAGTGGGAGATCATAATAGTACCCATCTATTAGGGCTGTGGGGTGGTGAGATCCTGACACACCACAAATAATATTCTTGTAAGGAGACGGTTCTCCGAGGTCTCTTGCATTTCTGCACATCTTGCAGGCAAGCAGTAGCTACCCTTTGTTCCAAACTATCTTTTCAAGGGTGTTTGTATATGAATCTTTGGAAGATTGAGATAGTACCTCCCTCTGGGGCAAAGAGCAGCCATGTTTACTGTTCAGTATAATAAAGCAAATGTCTCCCTCTGGAGCTCAGGCAGCCATGTTTAACTCCCATTATAAAAGATTCCATGTCCTAAGCTCAGACTTCCTCTCCTTTAATGAGAACCATGTGGCGAGCAGGTGGCATCTGGCCCTCTTCATATCACACCGTAGGGATTGGCACAGACAACGCCAGGATAGTGGCTTGCTGCTCATGAGATAGAAACTGTCCCTTTGTCTCTGAATCTAATGTCTTCCACCAGCAACCACGAAACAGTGGCAGGCTCACTTCCTAACTCAAAGTAGGGTGAAGTCTCAGCTTGTTCTCAGTTCTTGATGATACTGTGTAAGTGTTTATGTGTGTGTCGGTATTACTGTTCTTACTCCCCAGGGTGTGCTGATTTTCTGGAAGAAACAGAAATGTAACTGGTGGCTCCAGCCTTAGGAGAGCTTCCCAGTGACCCAAAGGGGTTAAACATTTATGTAAAGTTGGCATGAAGGACAGTAAAGCTTGGGTTTGAATCTAGGCTCTGGACATTGACTAAGCATGGGAACTGTCTCAGTCTCAATATCTAACTTGGAAAGCAGTGTTAATGCTTACCTTGTAAAGTTGTGAACATTAAGATCATGCATGCAGAGAATTTACCAGAAGACCTGGCATGCAGTAAACAGTCACCGTTAGCTGGTTTTACTGTATTAATTTTGTGGATAGAATATGGTCTGAGCATTTTCTATTTTTTTCCCCGGATCATAAGGGAAATAAGACCCAGTCTTATGCTAGAATGCAGATAGAAGCTGTTTTATGTGGAACTACCCAAACCTCAACTCAGTATATCCCTGAATTCTGTCCAAAGAAGTCCCCAGAGCTGAGTTCCTATAGGTGAGGTGGGTAAAGAACAGGACTGAAAGTCAAAAGTCTCTCAGCTCATACATAATTTGAGGTTTAGTACGATAATATGATAATTTGAAGTCTATATGGTTGTTGGTAAAAATTATATTAATGTTCGTAAAACTCTTAACACATAATATGTATTCAACTAATATTATTCAGTCCCTTAGGCCTCAACCCCGTGACTTAAGGAATTGTGCCCCTTTCATGACCCTATCTCTAGGACCTTTCACACTGACGGGTACAGAGTAGATGCTCGATAATTGTTGAGAATTCATGAGCAAAAGTACCTACTAACTAGTTAACAAATTTTTACTTTCTTTTGTCTCTTCTTCAGAAACATTTCTGCTTTAAAGCATTGTCGCTGTATTTGTCTGAAACCAAAAAAATCTTGACAAAGCCTCATTTCCTCATCTTCTCTGCCACTGGATTTTAACCTCCTGGAGGCTACAAGCAGACCCTGCCTATGAGAGGATACACGTGTAAACATACTGCATTTTGACATGATTTCAGTCATTGCGAGCCCTCTTGAGGACCCGCTTAAACACTCCTGTTCTAGGGTACCCCGCCCACTGAGGTGGGTACAAAATCACATCCTATCCATCTGTCCAGATCAGCAAGCTGTCATGGACAATCTACAACACAGTACCTTTTCCTGTCTTTCTTCAATGCTACACAAAACCTATTTCCAATCGACTTATGATTTAGGGGTGGCAAAGAGTTAAAGCAATTCAGGTATTTTGGGTTCCTTACAATAGACTTATGGTTTTTGAGATAAGCTAATGGAAATGTTATTTGTAAAAATAAGTAATTCAGTCTTACCTATCATGCTTATAACCCTGAAAATTCTAAACATACTTACTAAAACCGTATTTCTCTACCCTCTCCATTCTCCAGTTGTGAAAAAACCCAATGGCCAAAGAATTACCAAGTTTCTCATGGCCCTAGGGAACCGAGCAGTCAAGACCCTCTGGAAGCAGAAAGGAGGATAAGGCAAGAGAAGACTTTCTAAAATGAAATCATGTCAAATGCCTTGCTTGACCTTAGAAAAATACTTAACCAGGGTTGGTAATTGATTGACAGGGGAACTCAAGGGGGGAAATGGGGAATGCATGAAAATACTTACGTAGAACTGCCCAAAGGAAGAACCTGAAAAGTTCAGCCATAGATTTTCTGAGAAGATGAAAGTGTAGGCATTAGTGTATTCAAGAATTAGGCAATGAGTTTTCCCCATTTGGAAGCTAAAAAAGGAATGATCTGCTGTCCAAGACAAAGAAGAAAATGATTTGGGCCCAGAGGGAACTGTCACTCATATATACACTGTCCAGGGGGCTATAGAAGGATTATAGCCGCCATTTTGGCTTCTCTGGAGTGAAGCAGCAAAACAATGTCTGGTGGTTGCTAGGCAACCATTAGCCCATTGCTGCCCTTTTCCATTAAACATTATCTGCCTTCTTAGATTGTCTTAATTTATTTTTTAAACAGGAAAGGTAATGCAACAGAGAATTACCAGTGTGACCTAACAATAAAAATGCATTTGAGGTGAAGGCTTTGCAAAGGTTAGATCACTCTTGGGTGGGTTATTAAAGATAGTGACAGTTGACTGAAACCTCTTCCCCTCTAAAATCTCACCCTTTGACCTCATGTTTCCTGATGCCAAAAGTAATAACACTGGAGATATAATGATAATCTCTGAACATTGTGAAATTTAAGGCCAGAAATGTTTATATTGATCCAGTTTGAATAATCTTCCTTGTGCTCTGCTATGACCTACCCCAAGCTAGTGCTTGTCCTAAAGCAAGTTTCTCTATCAGCAAAGAGTGCTTGTCAGAGGTGCTGAAATGAAGTTCTGGCTCTGATCAGCTTTGCAGGCAGCTAAAATCCTATTATTCACAGTCCTTGAGCATAAACACATGGGAATAACACCTGTTTATGAAAGGGACACTTTCTGGGACATAGAAATGAAAAGTACCTGGAAGGAGAAAATATGAGTCTTTACTCAAAACCCATTTGCATTCAAGTTTTGGAGCTACATTTAGGACTTTCCCAAATGGGTGAGGCGGCGCCCAGCAAAAGGGTATAAAATCAGGATTAGGAAAGAGTTGCCGCTAGCCTACCGTGCACCATGCGCCAACGCGTTTTTAAATTCCAGTGGGTTCACTGTCTGCCTCAGAGGACCTGTCTGGGAAAGGATTCAGGGAAGGAAGATGCACTGATTCCATGCAAACCCTGACAGCCACACATATCAAGTTAGCTCTCTCCCACCAACACCCAAGATAAAGGAGATGGGAGAGGGTGTATGGCGTGGGAGGATGGAACATGGAAACAACTAGGTTCCAAGCCTGGTTCTGCTCACCAGCTGTGAAGACCCTCGCAAGTTTCCTGTGTTCTTTATCTGTAGGTGAAGGTAGTACAACCACTGCATCAGGACTGTTACGAGAACCAAACAATGTGGTAGATGGTAAATGGCAGCTATCATTATGATTATTACTGTACTGTTGCTGTTACCCTCACCTCCACTGCTAGTACTGTTCCTCTAGAGCAGAGAAACACTGTGTCAGACATCTTCTCTTCCTCTAGGCTGCTTATGGTGTTCCAAAGGCAACTTCATCTGGATAGCAAGAATGTATAAATATATAAATAGAGCTACATAATATTGCTCAGGACCGTTTAACAGGAAAGGACTCCATACCCATCAGATACCTGGCCTGTGGAGTAATTGACACCTTTGGACAAAGATGGCCCAACAATGTGATGCCTGCCAAGCTTTGGGGCCCTGGCTTGACAGCTGTTGGTCTGACTGTCAGTGTGTATGCTCACCCATGCTGAGATATGGCCACCATACTTTGACATGGTGCTAAGCACTTCATAGGCAATATCATTTAATTGTACAACTCTGTGAAATAGATGCTGTTACCTTTATTTTACACATATGGAAGCTCAAGTGCAGAGAGCTTCTAGAACTTGCCAAGACCGAGCCATGGTAAATGGCAAAGCCAAAGCCCAAAGCCCTGCTAGTTCTGTATTGACATAATGGCCATGGTCTTGATGAGATAGGACATCTGGTGACAAGAGAAAAGAAGGCCTGTGCAAGTCACACATCCTCACGGAATTTTTAAGCCTCCCCATCGTCTTCTGATAGGTCTAGGAGGTACAGGACCGAAGAGGTCCCAACCAGTGCAAATAATGGCACCTGACAGCACAATCATAAATATAACCTGAATTCCCATACAATCAACAGGCACATCCTTGTTCAGGGTATTAGCTCAAAAAGAACAGCTGACAAGAGACATTTGCATGACATGTGCGTTCAAGCTCTGTGGTTGGCTGGGGATAGAAAGTAGGTAGATAAATGAGGAGTGATTAGGAGAAATGGGAAAACTGGAATCAGAGGAATTTGGTGTCTAGAATCAGCAAAATGAAAATAAATTCATTTATTTACTCAATATATATTTACTGTTATGTGCCAGTATATGCCAGGCACTGTATAATCCTAGCAAGTTCTTCACGGATAATGACACACAGACTCTAAAGTTTATCTGAGGCAAAAGACCCAGAATAAGCAACACAATATTGAGGGAGAAGAACAAAGTTGGAGGACCAACACTACCCGACTTCAAGACTTAACTCTAAAGCTACAGTAATCAAGAGAGTGTGGTACTGGTGACAGAATAGCTAGATCAGTGGAACAGAATAGAGAGCCCGGAAACAGACCCATAGAAATATAGTCAACTGATATTTGACAGAAGGAGCAAAAAGCAATACAATGGAGCAAGGATAGTCTCTTCCACAAATGATGCTGGAATAATTGGATATCCACACAAAATAAAAAAAAAAAAAATGAGTCTGGGCACAGACCTTACACCCTTCATGAAAATGAACTCAAAGTGGATCATAGATTTAAATGTAAAATTCAAAATTATAAAATTTCCGGGTGGTGCCATTTTAAATACAACACCAGGCATGAACCATGAAAGAAATAATTGATAAGATGGACTTTACTAAAATTAAAAACCTCTGCTCTGAGAAAGACAGTATCAAGAGAATCAGAAGACAAGCCACAAGTTGGTAGAAAATATTTGTAAAAGACAATCTGATGAAGGAAATGATCCAAAATATACAAGGAACTCTTAAAATTCAATAAGAAAACAAATGACCTGATTAAAAAACAGGCCAAAGTTGTTGTTTTTAAAAGATTTTATTTATTTGACAGAGAGAAACACAGCTAGAGAGGGAACATAAGCAGGGGAAGTGGGGGAGGGAGAAGCAGGCTTCCCGCCAAGCAGGGGGCCCGATGTGGGGCTTGATCCCAGGACCCTGGGATCATGACCTGAGCCGAAGGCAGACACTTAATGACTGAGCCACCCAGGTGCCCCCAAACAGGCCAAAGTTGTTAACAGATGCTTCATCAAAGGAGATACATAGGTGGCCAATAAACTAGGAAATGATGCTCCACATTATATGTCCTCAGGGAAATGCAAATTAAAACAACAATGAGGCACCACTACATACCTATTAGGGTCAAAATCCAGAACAAAGGCACCACCAAATGCTGCTGAGGGGGTGGAGCCACAGGAACTCATTCTTGGCTGGTAGGAATGTAAAATGGTTTGGAAGACAGTTTGGTGGGTTCTTATGAACTAAACATACTCTTTTCATATGATGTAGCAGTTGTGCTCCTTGATTTTTACCCAAAGGACTCGAAAACTTACATCCACTAAAACCTACACATGGATGTTTATTCATAATTGCCCAAACCCGGAAGCAACCAAGATGTTCTTCAATAAGTTAATGGACAAATAAGCTGGTACATGAAGACAATGGAATATTATTTAGCGCTCAAAAGAAATGAGCTATCAAACCACAAAAGAACGTGGAGGAAACTTACATGCATATTACTAAGTGAAAGAAGGCTATGTATGATTCCAATGTCTATATGAAATTGTGGAAAAGGCAAAACTAGTGAGAATAAAAGCTCTATTATTACAGATAAATAGAGCACAGAGGACATTTAGGACAGCAAAACTATTCTCTAGGATATAATAATGGTGGATGCATGCCATTACACATTTGTCTAAACCCATAGAACACCAGGAGTGAATTTGAATGTAATCTGTGGACTGTGGGCATTGATGACGTGTCAGTGTAGGTCCATTAATTATAACAAACATCCCACTCTGGTGGGGGGTGTTGGTAATGGGGGAGGCTGTGCATGTGTGGGGCCTGGAACATCTTTGTGGGAAGAGACTTGGGGAAATCTCTGTTCCTTCCTCTCAGTTTTGTTGTAGACCTAAAACTGCTCTAAAAAATAAAGTATTAAAGACAAGAAAATGAAAGGATGCAGCCTTCCTTGTTGCAGACACACACCTCCCTCTTGTAGCTTACAGTCCAGGGCAGGAGAAAGACAGTCGTCTAACTAGGTAAAAAGTAGAACTGGATAAGTGGTATAAAGGATTTTGAAATTCCAGAAGGGACTCTGATAAGGAGAAGTGACCTGATGGAGGAGGACCAGGGATGCTTGCTTCCCTGAGGACAGGAGAACAGAGCTCAGCTCTAAAGGCAGAGGGAGGCAGAGCAGGTGGGCGTGGAAGGGAACTCTGCCCAGAGGGAACAGCCTCTGCTACGCTCACTTAGAGGCAAGGGACAGGGTTGTGAGTTTAGGAGAAAAAGTCAGGAGGCCTGAGGTCGGAGATGAGCCCAGAAGGACAGGGGTAGAATAAGTCAGGCCCAACTGCACAGCAGGATAGAGACCCAAGCCCTTCCCTAATCACTAACATCTGTCAAGCCTACTGAGTGGCCAGGCTCTGAGATCTGACATCTGGACCTCCCTGTCCCTGCTCCCTTCAGCCGTGCACCCTGCCGTGTCCTCAGCTTCTGCGGGTGTTGCTGGTGGCCTGCCATTCTGCACGCCTGCCACCTACTCTTAGCTGCATCCTGTAGTTATAGCATGTGTTTTCCTCTGTGGTTGAAGAGGCTTTACTTGGGGGCTCTTATATCTGTTATGATCCCCTGCTTCCCTAAAGGGGACTGTGGTTCTGAAAGTAGCTATACCAGGTAGGGAAACAATCCTCAGGAATGCAACAACTTGACCACTGGCCATTCAAAGAACTTGCCCATCAAGTCTCAGAATAAGTAGTCTACCCATGGCCTCCCCTGCACTCTGGGAGGGTGATAGTTTTCTGGCCTTTAGTGTCAAGCAGACATGTGATATAAGAGAACAGAACTGTTTCTCTGGTTTACGTAAATCAGGCTCTTATAAGTTTAGTCAACACGAGTCAAATTCCCCACCTACGAATACTTCTGAGACTTTGGCAAGGCCAGATAACTGCAATCTCAGAGCCCAGACACTTAGTCAGCTTGACAGATGTTAGTGATTATGGAAGTGCTTGGGTCTCTATCCTGCCGTGGAGTTGGAACTTATTCTCCCCCTGTCCCTCTCTAGGCTCATCTAGCACAGTGAAATCCCATGCTGGAACATCACCCCATTGCCATCATGTAGATGTTTTTCTTATCATCAATTATTTATTTATTTATCTATTTATTTATTTAAATTCAACTTAGTTAATATATACTGTATCATCAATTATTTAAAAGGATTTCCTTGAAGAAACTCCAGGGTTGTTATTTTATAAGCATGATTCAGTTGATAATTCATCAACAAAATTAGCAAGTACTTATTTACAAATACAAAAGCTATCAATTTGGTCACCATGGTGAACCCACCCAGCTTATGGATATCAAGCCATTACATTAGAGTGGAACTTTTCTTCCAGTTTCAATTTTTAATCAAAGAGTCACTGTTACGGAAAATGTCTAAACACAAATCCCCTTCATTTTTTGGTTTATTAGAACTTTGAAATTGGCCCATTGTCCTAAGTATCTCATTAAATAATATTTTGTTAGGATAGGATAGGCTTTTCTAATTGGACAGTTTCAGGGGAATTGCAGTCCAGATTTAAATTGCAATAAGTCCATCTTGAAGCCTGAGACTTTGGCACCGAAGATCAATTTTTAAGGGGTTCCTGGAAATGGTAAAGGATTGGAGCTGCCAGCAGTCAGTCTCCTTCACTGCTTACATGCTGTTTGCAGAGTCAAAGCTCTCAGCAACTGCTTGGCTTGTGATCACACTCAGAAGGAGCCCACAATCCTGTCTGATTGCACAACCTAGTGCTGTTGCCCAGGCGAGGTCCATGGTGCATGCTGCTGCAGGCTGAGGCCACCCTGAAGATGGCCGAGGCCACTGAGACTTTCCCTGCAAGGCCAGACTTCGGGTAGGTCTCATTGTGCAGATCCAATGTTCTCAGAAGTATTCCTAGGTAGGGAAGTTAACTCACATTGACTAAACTTATAAGAGCCTGATTTACGTAAACCAGGTATTAATTTATTAATTTACATCAAGAAACAAAACTACCCAGGGAACTGGACTCTTGTACTCATCAGTTAGCAGAGTCTCTTCTGGTAAGAAAATGACACAGGGAGCCAAAATCACAACCTGCCATCTTTAGCCATGATGACCTCTTTCTCTATACTTCTACAGCTGGCCGCTACTATCCACTCACCATCCTTCTGATGGGCACCAACTTCCTTTTGCTAAGTCAATACCTTCCGTCAGGTTCCTGTCCTCTTAAGTATAGAGTTAATTCTCTGAAACTAACCTATTTTCAGGTTCTTGGTGGTGGTGGTGAGGTGGGTACTCACTGATGTCCCATTGGACCTCTTCCAATTTACAAACTGCAGTAAAATCTCTGGTCTTTAAAGAAAAACAAAACTACTTTGGGTCTCTTTTTAGCAAAAGAGTCTGTGCCTTAAAAAGGAAAGAAAATTAGTTATCAGACTTTTCCACACAACACTTTAGGTCATAAGAAAATGGGATAACAGAGGAACATATTTAAGATACTCAAGAGAATGTGAGCCAAGGATTTTAATCCACCAAAACTGATCTCCAAGTATAAAGGTCATGAATGAACTAAATTGTCATGCAGAAACTGCAGGAATTTTGTCCCCACGAGCTCTTCCTAAGGAATCTACTAACGAATAAACTTTAGACTAAAGAGCCATTGATGTAAGGACTGGTGGTGAGCATTCTTACGCCAGTGACTTGTAGAGTTGAAAATAGAGGGCATCAAGGAAGTTTATAATATGTAATAGCTACAGGATCTGATAATGCACATATGAGACAGACAAAAATTGGGAGGAGAGGAACAAGAATTACGTAAGCAAGAGCAAATCCCAGCAAGGGATTAGGGAAAATCAAATCTCTAATCCCAAATTCACAACCACTAGGATGACTATAATTAAAAAAAAAAAAAAGGAAAATAGGTGTTGGTGAGTATGTAAAGATGTTGGAACCCTAACACATTTCTGAATTTCTGAGCGGGAGCATAAAATGGTGCAGCCACCATGGACGACAGCTTTGTGGTTTCCCCAAAGAGTTCAATAGAATACTGGCATATGACCCTATATGCTTCTACACCCCAAGTGGGTACCCAAGAGAATTGAAAACACGTGTTCACACAAAAACTTGCGAATGTCCGTTGTGGTATTATTCATAACAGCCAAAATTTGGAAGCAACCCAAATGTCCATCAACTAATGACTTGATAGACAAAATGTTATAAAACTAAACAATGAAATATTCAGTCATAAGGAACAAAGTACTAATACATAAGACACCATGGATGAACACTGCGTGATTCCATTCGTATGAAATGTCCAGCACAGGCAAATTCATGGAGACAGAAAGTAGATTAGTAACTGTGAAGTGGGGAGGGGGGTGGAATGGAGGATGAGGGGATATAATGGGTACAGGGTTTCTTTTGGGGGTGATGATAATGTCTTGGAATTAGGTAGTGGTGATGGTCGTACAACTCTGTGAATTTACTAAAATCCACTAAACTGTACACTTTAAAGTGGTACTTTTTACTTACATGAGTTATATCTCAATTTGAAAAAAGAGTAAATGCCGGCCGGCCATAAACATGACAGCTGAGCTTACGTTTACTCAGCTATTAGTACTCCTGTGTAGACGAATGTTTTGCAGATGTGGTCCGTGAGCCACCTGTACGGAATCACCTGAGGTAACTGGTCAAAATGCATTTTCCCTGGGGTCATTCTAGACCTCAAACCGAATCTCTTAGAATAGGGGTGACAGAATTTGCATTTTTAATGAGCTCTTGGGTAATTCTTTTACACAAAAAAATGTTTGAAAACTCTGCCTTATGGTTAGGGTTTTTGGTTTTTGTGGTGAGTGTGTGTGTGTGTGTGTGTGTGTAAAACTTTTAATGTGTGAGATGCAACTTGGGCTATAAGCCCCTAACAGGAAAAGCAACTATTAATTGCAGACCAAAGGTATCATTCTGGGATCTCCCTACATCATCGTTCTAGCAATTTCTTTTTCCTTCCTCCTACGTTGAGCTCTTGTTACCTGTACCCCACATCTTCTTTCTCAATCTCTTGTGGTAGAACACATAAGCCAGACATTCTTGAGAAAGAGGACAGAGGAGATACAATTTATTGATTGCTCGCCTGACTGAAAGTGCCTTATTCTACCCTGTAATTGATAAATAGGCTGAATTTGGAATTCGAGGTATCACAATTCCTGATTTTTGTGCATGTGGCCTATTATTTCTTTTCTTCTCTTCTCTTCTCTTCCCTTCTCTTTTCTTTTCTTTTCTTTTTTCTTTTATCTTCCCTTCCCTTCTCTTTTTTTATTCTCTCTGGAAGCTTAGAATCTCTTATCTCCCATGTTCCGAAAGCTCACGCTGATGTGCCTTTGCAATGTCTTTTTTCATTTATTATCCTAGGCATTTAGTGAGCCCTTTTAATACACAAACTAATATTTTCCAATTATGGGAAACATTCTTGAAATATTTTATTGATTTTCTCCCCACCCCTTTTTTTACAAGAAAACTCACTTATCTTTCTAGAATCCCTTGTGGGTTTTTTTTTAATCTATTTTTTTTAGGTCATATTTTCGATTTCATCTCCCTAGTTCTCAATTGAGGGGTTCATTTCTGCTATTTTTTAAATTCTTAGAGCTCTTCTTATAATCCTCAGAATTTTCCCTTTTTATACTAACCTGTTCTTGTTTCATGGCTGCAATAATTTCTTTCTCAGAGGCTTGCTTCAAATAGCATATGTCTGTTTCCACCGAATTACTTTGTTTATTTGTTCTGTTTTCTATGCTTTGCATTATCATCCTTGGTGTGTAGTTATATTTCAGAGTGGGAAGATGAGATGCTCACTTAAAGTGCTGAGAGCCTGAGGGGAGCTTGACCACCATGGCCTTATCTATGGCAGGATGGCCTCACTGGGCTGTGACTTGATGACAGTATTTTAGGCCTTTCCTTTCAGATTGGTAACATTTTCCAAAGATTCTATTCTCTCCTTGGAGGTTGAAGGCTAGGCTACAAACTTTCTAGAACTGAATGAGAAAATGGGCAGGAATCTCAACTCCCAGCATGTCTATATCCTCTTAGCACCCTGGCTTTGCTATGTTTTTCCCTCCCTCAACCATGTCTGGTAGCTCTCAGGGCCAAGACCCTGTCTTCTCCAGAGAGAGGGTGGGGAAGGCTATCAGTGTAAAAACTGAATGGCTATAAACAGATTTTCAGTCAATCCTCATTTACCCAACCTATCTTCACCTTCATGACCAGAGGTAACTGGGGCCATTGTAATATTATCCTTGCTCTTTGTGCAGTGAGTTGGTCTTGGCTGTTCCCGGTGGCCCCTCAGGATTCAGTCATCTCAGGTTTACTCCATCATTTCCAGTTTCTATGAATTTTGTTGCTGATGACTCCTTTTTCATGTTACTGTTCTTGTGTATATCTATGCCTTTTTAAAAAGTGATTTTACTATTACTTGGTCAAAAGGATGAAATTACATAAGTACCATCCAGCATCTTTGTCCAGGAGTCCATCTTAGTTTTAAAAAATATCTTTAAAAATTTTTATTTATTTGAGAGAGAAAGAGAGAGCACAGAGGGAGAGGGACAGGGTGACTCCCTGCTGAGCAAAGAGCCCAAGGCAGGGCTCGATCCCAGGACCCTGAGATCATGACCTGAGCCAAAGGCAGATGCTTAACTGACTGAGCCACCCAGGCACCCCTAGAAGTCATTTTTAGTTTTTAAAAATCGACTTTAGTGCAGTGTGATATATGTACAGTAAACTGCACCTATTCAAAATGTGTAATTTGGGGCACCAGAGTGGCTCAGTTGGTTTAAGCATCAGACTCCTGTTTTGCCTCAGGTCATGATCTCAGGGTTGTGAGATGGAGCGTCTTGTTGGGCTCCATGCTGGGTGTGAAGCCTGCTTAAGATTCTCTCTTTCTCCCTCTCCTTTTTCCCCCAACCATGCTGCTTATGCTCCCTTCTAAAAAATTAAGTTAAATTTAAAAAATAAGAAAAAATGTGTAATTCGTTAGCTTTCTGTCACCCCCAAAATATTTCTTGTGCCCCATTTGCCATCCAAACCCCCCTCAGCATCCCAGGGTACCACTGATTTGCTGCTTCTACTATAGATTGGTTTGCATTTTCTCCAATTTTATATAAATGGAATAATACATTATATACTCTTTTGGGGGGTGGTGGTCTGGCTTCTTTCACTCAGCCTAACGATTTTGACATTCCTACTTGGAGCTGCCTTTACCAGTAGTAGTTCATTCCTTTATATTACCAGGTAGTATTTCATCGTGTAGATAAATCACACCTTGTTTATCCGTTCTTCTGCCTAAGGACATTTTGTCATTTTCCAGTTTGCGGCAATCGTGATAAAAGCTGCTATGAGAATTCGTGTGCATGTCCTGAACCTTTACACATTCAAATCTTTAAATTCACTCTTTTGTGAGTTTTTCACTGAACTATTTCAACCTCTTACTGAGTCGCTGTCTCTAGTCTTTCTCTGTGCCCAGCCTGCATATTACTCGCAGAACATTCTTCCAAAGGCTCAGTCCTGATGCTATCACACCTTTAATGATGTCTCATAGTCTATAGGTAAGTCAAAACTCTTTATTGCCAATAACATCCAAATAGCTTTCCATATCACTCATAAGCCACCCCTTGGCACTTTCCTCTGGCTACACCAAACCCTAGGCCCTCTGAAGTACCCTCCACACTCCTGGACCCTCGGAACTTCCCTATTCTTCCAAGAGGGTCTTCCCCATCGCCGTCCGTTTGACGCTCTGCAGCCACAACAGGTGTGAAAGAACGCCTGTTGCTTCCCTGAAATTCAAGTTGGCTCTCTCTCCCTCCTTTAACTTCCTACCTGTCATGGAAAATTTCGAACTTCTTCTCGTACTTCCCCCAGAAGCGGCCACCTACCTGATGAGTCAACAGGTAAGCACCTTCGTAACCTGTGTGTGGGACAGAGCAGAATGTGGTTTATCCCACATCGTTGGAAAGTGAAACAAAACATGGAAGTGAATTATCCGGGTAACTCAAGTGCAGTTAGCATTGAAAATATTAAACATTTTATGGAAATATTTCCAGAATGAGTTACAAATGCCTTTACCTTCTCAACCAGATTTAACTGAACATAATTGAGACATTGTAATGGGTCCGGGTAATCACTATAATCACCATTTATAGATTTGTGCTGTGGTATGGGGATGTCCACGGGGCAGCTATGTGGACAGTTTTGACCCCTTCACTAAATGACCCCATACGGCGATGCTTTTGTACTTTTATTTCCTTTCTCCATTAGGCTGTCATTTCTTACAGCGCTGTGACCAGTTACTGCCTTATGTTACTCATAATTACCAATGTATGGCCTGCAGGGTAAAGAAATGGGTTTTGTTCAACTGTGTAGACATCAAATTCTTAAAGATAGAGATCATGTGGTTGCAATAAAACCATCCCAGGCACAATGCAGAGAACGACTCCTCTGTGAGAGCTGTTTGCCAGCTCACGTACGTTATGTCCCAAGCCAAGGAGGGAAGGCTCAGGAAGAAGTGAACTGTGACGGCTTGCTGGTCGGCTGCGGACCTGAGACCAGAACCCAAGTCCCAGTGCTCAGCACAGGACCTACTCTTCCCTAGCCACGCATTCTCAGGAAGCACAAATACATGCTTCTCTTCGGGTTTATCCTACATTTTGGGTGGCTGAGTTTCTGGAAGCACGGCCATCAGATACGTGTGAATTGACTATGGAAATATTCACACATGTGGGCCTCCTGGTCTTCCATGAACTTTTTGAGACAATGAGATTGAGAACTGTGCCAGCAGCTGGCAAAGGGAGAGGGGGGCAGTTCCTCAGTCTGTATGTGTCCCCAAGGGGGTCGGCTACTAAATGTGCCAGAGGTTAGGCCATCGAATCGTTGTGGGCTCTGCCCCAAAAGCTCCTCATCATGACCTTCCACACCATGCTTGGCTCTGGGCACATTTTCAGGCAAGAGTGGTGAAGATTCCAGGGAGGCCAAACTTTATAGAGAGCTATTCCTTAAGTGCAGATTGCTGGCTGCCGATCCAAAGGCCGCTGCCATGTCCTTCTTACCTAGGTAATCCTAATTTTATTCAGGATGCAGAGGCAACTTAAAATAGATAATCTCCCAGCCTGCTGGGAGCAATGTGGCCATTTGATGCATTTCTGGTCGATGGATGGGCAAGGCAAAACCTCATGGAGATCCTGAAGTATTTGGGAGGAAGTGTACCAATGTCCGCAGTTTACTTTGAAATGCCTCAAAAATCAACACTGCGAATTAACGGGCGGGCAGAGAGCTGGCTCGCTGGCTAGCTACGTGATAAGGCAAGTTTGGGAAAAGGCCAGCGATAGAACGTAGGCATTGGGTAGACAAATGCCTCCTGTAATATCCATCCAACTTCACCAGATGGTAAACGTTTCTTTTCAAAGTAAAATGTTGGGAAACAAACGTCCTGTGGAGAAGGCATGTGGCCGTTAGCCCTTCATCCTTCTCCTTCATCCTGGACCAAATGCAGGAAGGGCCACGGCCACCTCGTGATGGCGATGGCGGGTCCACAGCCCGCAGGACCCGAGACCAGGAAGACAGGAGAGGCAGGTCCTGGATGAATTCCTTGCTTAGTTATACCAGTGATTTCCTTCCGGGCCTCTTGCCGCATGAGGCAAGGGAATCCTCGCCTGCTTGAGTCCGTGTAGGCTGGGTTTTCTAACAGATGCACCTGGATTCACTAGAAAAAAATACTTTTTGAAGTTTCAGAGACGGAGTGTCTGGGGGAGGGAGATGGGCCCAGACCATTTTCCTCCTGGGTGCTGTTGGTAGTGCCTCTGTTGACATCTCTCCTCTGAGGTCCGGAGCCTGTGACCCTTGTCCTCATTACTGGCCTTGGAGGGAGGATCTGAACCCCCAGGCGGGCGCGGCAGCTGCACTTGGCGGGCTGGGGGTCAGCGATGGCCCGATTCCTCCTTTTGGGGAAGCAGCTTTAGTCAAGCGGCAGAGGGGTCATTCCTGTGGACACAGGGGTCACCTCTGTGAAGGGCAAAATGGAAAGCAAAAGCGAAGCTGGGATCCTCTGTCAAAGACTGGCCCGGAATTAGGGATTTCCCCATCAGGTGTTCACTCCAAAGGACTTCATGCCCCCTACCCGGCGGGAGATCCCAACAGGCTGATGTCTAACTTGAAAAAGAGCAAGGTTCCAAAAGTAGGGCCAATGGCAGAGCTCCAACTCCTCTTGTTAAAAAATAAACTGCAGTAGGAGTTCTGTTTTGGCTATAGATGGATTTTTTAAAATTTATATTTATTAGATTTCCTGCATATTTCCTAGAAATGACCCAGCAAAGCATTCCCTCTTCCTTCCATGCCAGGTCTTTTTTTTTTTTCATCTGACTTCATTTCAGTTCTGTGTCTCTTAGGATTCACCCGCAGGAAAGAGACACCGCCAGCCTTTGATCATTTGCACGCGGGGGTGGGTGTCCTGCTTCCTGGCACAGTGATTGGCAGAGGTGGTGACACTCCGGTCTCTGAAGGCCAGGAGTGGTCCAGAACCCCCTGCACCTCCCCTGCTCCCTTGCTTCCCGCCCCTGAGACCAAAGCTCTTCACGTCAGGCCGAGGAGCAAGAAAAGGATCTCGGGATGGAAAGGGCTTCCAGAACATGGTCAGATGTGGCTCTGCTCCATGCCTGGTATTAGAGCCAGAGAATGTTCTTCCTCCACTCGGGCCTCTTGAGCTACCTGTAGCTCCACCATCTCCGTGTTTGCTGGTGCGTGATCCACGAGCCAGCTCAGCGTCGAGGCCCTGCCACCGTGGGAAACACAGCATGACACAGGAAGGACAGTCCTTTCACTGGAGCTCCCTGGGTTTCTATTCTGTGGGGCCCCACAGTGGCCAGGGGCATGCGCCATGTAGATCGGTTCTGTCCCCCAGTCACAACGCTCTGGGAGGCACCTCCTGGACCCTGGTGGGCTTGGGATGGGAGAGTCCGGACAGATCCCCTTGGGACCAAGCGGTCAGGCCGTGCGGGGACAGCTGCAGCTTTCTGGGTTGGAAGCCTGACCACCGGCCTTGGAGAGAGCAAGCCTGGCTTCTAGACACAGAAAGTATCTGATCTGGGTTGGGGGTGGGGCAGGGTGTGAGTTTCCCTTGGGAAAGTCTTCTTGCAGGGGGGAAAATTCCCTAATTTATCTATTTATCATGAATATGAATATCATTCCATGCTCCTTGAACTTGGGCTTGGCCATGAGACTTGTTCAGTTAACGATACGTAGGTGAAATGACAGCACACCAGCTCTGATCCTAAGCTCACGTTTCCACTTGTCATTTGGTACATCTGCTATGGCTCTAAGAAAAATAAGCCCGCGTTAGGCAGAAGAGGCCCAAGGAGGATGGTCAGAGGAGGAGGAGAGATATGGAGTGGACACGCCCCAACCAACCAGTAGTCCTTCCGCGAGAGCTGCCAGGATCCCTGAGGCAGAGCCCTTGGCTGAGCCCAGCCTAGGTCAGCTAAATCCCGACAGAAGCACAGACGGGAGCAATAATAAATCTTTGATATTTTAAGCCACTGAGATTTGGGCGGTTTGTTACACAGTGGAGCTAACTGATGCCAACTGTAAGAAAGTCAAGTGAAGGGGTCATTGCTACTATGTTTAGAAGCAAACAGCCAGCATTAATAGAGACCTTTATTCCTGGATAAGAAAGGAGGAAGAGGAGAGAGAGAGAATATGGGGCATTGGACTGAGAGAAAGAAAAACAGATGGCCTACAGCTTAGGAAGAGGAGAACATAGTCTAAAGTTGCACAAGACCATTATTTTGGAAAATATGTACCTAAGGAAACACACACAAAAAAGGTTTTAAATAGCATTCGCTTGACACATATTAAAACTCAAGAAAATATGGACTTTTGAGAATAAGAAATTAAATGTAAGGTAAGACAACAGTATTAAGAATCTGCTCTCTCTTGGGTCACTTACTTTGGTTCACTTGCTAGCTGCTACGTTGGGGAGACACTCGAGCAGCCCTACGGGGATGCCTGTGGGGGGAGGGGCACCGAGACCTCCCGCAGAGGGCCAGCGCCAGTTTGCCAGCCATGTGGACAAGCCCCCTTGGAAGTGGTCCTCTGGCCTTCGGATTTGACAAGGTGCGAGGTGCAGTGACTTTTATGAACGACCCTCAGGGGTCATGCTCCCCCATTTCCTCAGTGTCCTGTTGGTCACACAGTCAGCCCTATTCCGTGTGGAAGGAACTATCGAGAATATGATTGCAGAGACTGGAACCACTGGGGCCATCTTGGAGCGAGATACTTGCCCAGTGGAAGACTTCTAGTCAACAGTCACTAACATTTATCCTCGTACTTGTTAGGTTATGGACACTGTTGACCTGTGCTTTTCATGTTTTAGCTCATTTAATCTTCCCAACAACCCTCGACGTAGGCACTATTATCCTCATTTTATAGATGAGGAAACTGAGGCACCAAGAGTTCGAGGGGCACTAAGTCACATTCGAGATGTCAGTTGCTCAGTATGCAAAAAACGCGAGACTGGAACTCAGGCAATCCGGCTCTAGAAGCCGCGCTCAAAAGCACTCTGCTTCTGCCCCTTGATCGTACCAAATTCTGCCACTTACGGCTTGGTTTGCAGTTGTTTTGTGGGAGTGGCAGAGGGAATGTCAAGGATCGGGGGGAGCCAGGGAAATGGGGGTCACGTGTTTGCGGCTGTGCTAAGAATAGCAACTCAAGGATCCGGAAGCTGCTGCTCTGCCGGGAAGATTCCGGCCCTCTCGGGGACCCCTGTCTGCCCGTGGTGTCTGTGACAGGTGGCTCCTTGCCTCTCGTCACTGCGCAGGAACAACTCGGGATGCCTTCTGATGGTGTGTGTCGACGGCAACCAAGCCAGTGGGCATCTTCACACCGCCTTGGAAAAGAATACAACGAACATTTCGCTTTAAATAAACTTTCCAAGCGGATCTCTGAGCAGCGATGCGCTTTTGGCCCCCGCCATGGGGGGAGCGCGGCAGGTGGGGACCCTCTCACACACCTCTACCTACCTGAAAAGTCAGCCTGCTCAGAATAGCTCCGCTTCCACCTTGGCCCCCAGACGAATGTTAACTTAGACCACAAGAAAGCAGCCGATGTCCCAACAGCCCATGGCTGCGTCCGTGGCGCCCAAAGCAGGGCTGGGCTGGGGCACACCGTTGCTGATGGAGACACAGTTGGGGTTCTGCATGAGGTCACCTGCGAAGTCAGGGCCATCCCCGACCTCCGGGGCCCCTGTCAGGTTCTGGTGTCTCAAAAGATGCTGCACGGCCAATGTCTGCGGGGAAAACCAACGGGGGGTTGGCACGGAGGGCGTCATGCGTGACTCGCCGCGGGGAGGCGGCTAGAGAGGGAACAGCCTGGGCGCACTGCTATTTGTGCTGCTCTGACTTCCTATTTCTTCTCTCTCCGGCTCGGGAGACGATCTCCCATGTGGCTCACAGCTGACTCGTGCAAGGACTCAGATAAACGCAGAGGAGGACGGGGTGGAGGACGGAGCCCGGTGGACTTTCCTCGGCCCCCTGTGTTCATGGGAGGCCTCACTCACTTTCCGGGTGGGAGGGGCACTGGGATGCCGCGTTCCGGGGGAGGAAGCGGTACGTACGTACGAGAGCGAGGGGCTCTGGTAAACCCCCCGAGCCTGGGCGCAGTCACGGGAGCCCGCCTCTCTCCCCCAAAGCCCTTGGCGCTTTTGGTCCCAGCAAGTGGTAATAACAGGAAACACTACATCTCCAAGGAGCCCGGCATCTTCTAAGTGCAGCACGTAGCAAGCTTCTGAGGTACGTGTGCTGTTATTCCCATTTTACAGATAAGAAAAGCGAGTCACAGAGAGATTAAGGAACCTGCTCAGATTCGTCCGAGTGTAAGTGGCAGAACTGGGACTACAGACCCAGGCAGGCTGGCTGCTGACCTTGTGTTCGTAGCCGCCGTTCTCCGTTGGTTTTCAAAGCTGGGGCGTCCTTGAGGCCGTCTGGCTCAGGCTCCCCCTAACTTATTCACTCCTGACCCACCTTCAGGATCTTTGCCGAATCTGTGTCCCACCTCTCGTGTTATTAGCTTGACTTTTTTCTTCTCATATTTCATGGATTTAGTGAAATACATGTATCTTGAATGAAATCTTGATATTCCTACGAGAGATGAAAATCAGCATCATTTGCCATAAAAAAATAGAAAGGAAATGTCCAAATAAATTCAGTAAACACGTTACTAAATTTTAGCCAGGTACTGCTGCCCCCGAGTCCGGAGCCCCCAGTCCTCGAGTTGAGGGATAAGAAGGGAAGAGGAAGGGAAGTCACTCTCACAGGACCTGCCCCAGGGGTATGTTGTGTTCCCTCCGGGGCACTGAAGCCACCTTGCTCGCCCCCTGCTCTTGGAGAAAGCAGGTTTAGGGCAATGCTCCTTCTCACCCTGGAGAAGGAGGTAGAGGCTCAGGGATGGGAGCCGCTGTGTCCGAGACCGGCACTCAGGACCCCCAACTCCTGAGCGCGAGGCCCTCTACGTTCATTTCTAGGCACATTTTCACACGCCTCGCATCTCCCAGGTTAATTCCCAAGTTAATTCGTGTAGTTTATGTGCTGACGGTGGCTCCGCCACCAAAGCTTGTCCCCCAGGTCTCCTGCTTCTGAAGTAATTCCAAACCTTGACTCTTCTGGAGGGAACGCCAGGTCACGTGGGAGTCTGGAATCAGGGCCCCCCCCCACCCCCCCCCATCTAGGTGGTCTGCTGCCACTGCGGTGGGAGTCGTCTAATCCTTCCATCTGCCAGCCCATCGATACGTCGAGCCTAACAGCACTTTCTCTAGGGACCTCAGAGCGTTGCTGTGGGATGCAAGTGAGGGCATGGGCTGGGAAATGCTCCGGTGGAAAACAGCCGGACCGTGCACACTGGCGTGACCGGCATCTGCAAGCGACGAGGACCGTGAAGAAGTGGACGGGCATGTGGCCGGGCAAGAGAGAGAGGAGCATTGATTCAGGCATCTGTAGGCATCTACCGACCCTGCTGCGCTGCGGGCCAGGGGCTCGCAAGGTCTGAAAGCGTGGGGACGGGGCACCAGGTGGCCCAGACATGAAGGGATTCACAGTGTAAAACCCAGTAACAGTGTAGGAAAGGGTTGGGATTCCTCGTGGTCCAGACCCTCAGCCTTCTTCAGACCCATGGCCAGTGGGTTGGGTCATCTGTTTTCCCACATGACACAACTTCAGAGCTAACAGACGAGAAGGGAGCAGGGCTTTTTCCGGGGGGCAAAACTGCCTTGTTGTCGAAGAGGGGCTGACTTGGAGGAAAGAGGTAAGAAAATGAAGCATTAGTGCATCGAAGTCTGAGGGCGCTTAGTGGAGGCGCGCAAACCCTGCATTCGTCACAGGCCCTGAGGTTTGTTGTTTTGTAAAATATAGCAACTCATAACCAACATTCCTAACGACCTCCTGAATCACGGCTTGTCCCCTGTGCCTGGAATGCTCGTCCCCAGACCTCTGCTGGCCTGACCCCTCACCGGCTTCGGTCCTCTGCTCCAATGTGGCCAGCCTCAGTGAGGCCCACCCTGACCTCCCTGTTCTCAGTTAGGTCCCACCCCCACTCTCAGACCTTTTTTTCTGTAGTACTTACCACCTTTGGACATAATATTTGCCACCTCTCATCCATCTGTCTACCTACCTACCTACCTATCACTTATCTGCCATCTGTCTTTCATGTATTACGTCTTTTGTTTGACTCCATCTCTAGAATATAACTTCCACAGGTACAAGAGCATTCGCTTCCCCCACCCCTCCCCCGACGGAGCTCGTCGCCTGAGCAGTAGTAGGCACCCAATACACGTCCATTGGTTGACCTCCAACTCTGAGCTCTCAAGGAAAGGGCAAGTTGTAGTTCATATATTTTGCAAATAGGGCCCTTGATATGTGCTTTTGCTCTCGTCCCCTGTTACCTTATAAAGGTGTCCATGGGTGCCTCACTTCCGGTCCTGACCCACCGACCTTCCCATCCCCGGGGTGGAGGGGGGCAGATCAGGGACCTGAGACCTTAGTCCTTCTCCACTCGGTTTCCTCTCGGGACTTCCCCCGAGGACTTCCCACCGTAGTGCTTCTACAGAGAAACAGGTTTCTTTGATTTTTATTTTTTTTCTTTAGTTGTTTGCCACGTACCCAATTTTCTTCCAAATTTCCGTGTTTCTTCCTGTTCTTTTAGAAGTGATTTAGAAGGTATGTAAGCGGGATCCCAATGGCATGACTGGCATCGAGACGAAAGACAATAAACACAGTAAGTATTGCAATTTACTCGTCCACGCTCATCCACTTAAAAAAAAAAGCTATCGTGGAAAAAGTTTCAGATTAGCAACCTGAAAGGCCTTGCTTAACGTAAGTACTTTTTAGGACTACCGTTGCCATGGCAACTTGAAGCCGATCTTGGTGGTCACTGTACCCAATTCTATTGAAGCTAAAAATTACCTTAGCCTTGTGCATCTACTTGGCCAGTCCAGCAAAGACGGGGTTCCAGAAAATTAAAACTTTTTTAACCAGTGAAATTACTTCTACTGGAGCAAAAGAAACCTCTCAAATCTAAGTGTTTTTCTTCCCTAAAAAAAAAAGGGCATAATTTGTCGGACATTAAAATAACAAAAGGGCTTTGAGAAAGGATTATGGGTTTCTGATGTTTCACCGCTAGAATAGATTTACCTTCTATCCGACTGATGTTGTAATCTTGTGTTCCGAGGTAATGTTTTAGCTCTTTCTCTTCCCATAAATAAAGATCTCAACGATAGCACTTCATTCCTTCTCTAGAGCATTCCTTTAGATTTTTTGCTCTCCGTCTTGTAAACCATTTCACCAGGCCGGCGTACAAATTGGATGCAGGACTTCTGTCGGGGGCAGGGAACTCATTACCAGAGGTTTTTATTGCTACAAGCTTCAAATGGAAAATGTTTCAAGTCTGGAGAGTTTCAGTGGAGATGCGCCCCATCTGATGCTTTCCTTGGCTACAAGGAGAAGAAATGCAGTTCAAAGTTCTCTTCTTAACCCAAAAGGCGCCTGGCCCCGGGAGCTCGCTGAGCTCGGGGCTACAGACGAATACCCACTGCGGTAATTCTGAGTTCAGAAAGAAAGCGCCTGCTAATCATGGGCGCCTCCTTTCCCCTTGCAACCCGGGCTGGTCCACAGGCCTACAACTCTCCAGGGCAAAATCTCTTTAAAAATTCACAGATATATCCCTCTCCATGCAAATCAACTGCAGAAACTACCCGGGCTTTGAATATCTTTTGAAACCGAAACAACTGTATGTAAATAAAGGGCTGTTATTTACTAACAAGGGGACAAAAGCCCCGGGCACCCCCTCAGCTCCAGGCCCCTGCAGGACTTCTCTGCCCAGCAACTTCAGACTTATTAGCTTGATTGCCAACTTCGGTTTATTATTCACAAACTCACCCTGAGCCCGGCCTTTGAATGCGAAGAAAAAATGGTGTTTATGTTCCAGATTTTTTGCTTTATTCTTCATGACTGAAGTAAATGATGAAGTCTTTTCTGCCTCAGCAGAGCCAGGGGGGAAGAAACCCATGTTGTAATTATCTTAAATAAGCAAGCAGGCAACGGAATCTGCTTCCGGGGCTGCGTGGTAGGGGCCCCCGGAAAAAGTGGGGGACACAGGGATGTCCCGCCATCTACACTCAGCCTTCCCTGCATCTGCTCGCAGACCTGGTTTCCACTTAAGCTAGTGACAGAAACGCGCTCTCCAGCTAAAACACATACTATTAATTGCATATTACTTGGGGTTTTTTGGGGAAAGATGTAGCCGATGAACATGTTTAAATGTTTTAAAAGAAAATCATCGTATTTGAGCGACACACAATGATAGGAGCAAACCCGGACTTTACTCGAAAAGAAAAATTCCATTAAAAAGCCATCACTGACAATAAACTCTTACGGATCTGTAACAAATACCTTTAGATCAAGATTTGGATCAGGACAAACCAATCAGACAAATATCAGAGGGCAGGTCGTATTCAATATTGGGTCTTGGCAATAATCTCAAATTCCAGCGCGACAGATTTGAGATCAGGTTCCAAAGAGAGTCAATTTCTTCCATAATCAGCACAAAAGAACAAATCAACTATGTCTCCGTTTTACTCCCCAAAGCATTTGTTACTGGGGCTTAGGCTGAAAAGAAATATTTTTATTAAACGATCTTCTCTATTGTCCTCTCAGAGGCCGGGGGGAGGTTGGGAGGGACGCTGGTAGCGGCAGGCCTGAGTGGTGCTCCCTGCTGGCGCTGCACGTCCTCCCCTCCCCCCTGCTCCCTCCAGAGGGGGCAGCCGATTTAGTTCTCCCCGGTTCTCCTCTACCAAGTGTGTTCCCTGTTCCTTCTAC
The DNA here is from genome assembly GCA_028533885.1 of Nasua narica. Classification (NCBI taxonomy): domain Eukaryota; kingdom Metazoa; phylum Chordata; class Mammalia; order Carnivora; family Procyonidae; genus Nasua; species Nasua narica. The sequence goes on along the minus strand of CM052812.1, from coordinate 63,525,206 downwards.
TACTAATTAATGTGAGAATAGAGAATCAAAGAGGGTATCCCTCCAAAGAGTTGTTTTTGAAGAGTGACAAATTAATCCCCTCGGATATGCCTGGAGGCAGGCAAGATATCTTGTGTTTTGTTTTGCAAAATCCTGCAATTAGATGTGCAGAAGTTCCATTTTTAGTAAAGATTTTTGTTGACAAATTTCATCCACTTCAGAACACACACACACATGCATATACACACGCACACACATGTGTGCGCACACACACACACACACATCCCATTTCTGGGGAACAATTCATCAGGGAATACATTTTTCTGGACAATTGAAAAATTCCCGTGCCGAGTTCCGCTTTTTGCCAGCTCTCCCCATTCCTCCCTCCACACCCCCAGCGGCACCTGGGAGGTGCTCCGGGCTCCAAGATGGGGAGTGGGCTCCGAACTCCTCAGAGGGGAGGTGCTTGAGGCCCTTCCCTCATTCGAGTCCTAAAATCATTTTGGGACATGTTACTCTTGCCCCCATTTTACAGATGAAGAAACTAAAGCTCAGAGCAGTTAAATGATTCACTCAGGTCAGTGAGTGACATATTGGCATCTGTCAATAAGTCGGTATTAGAGCTGAGTTTCAAAGCCGGATGGTTTTACTCCAAATCCTGATCTCTTCCCTCCAGGTTCTCCTGACGTCCTGCAGTCTTCATGGAAAAAGAATGGAATTGAACGTGTGTAGAACTCGAGCTTTATTGCAACCTCAGAAAAATGAAGTCTGTGTCTTTCACGCAACTCAAAGATTGATCTCTGATCTTTGGGGAAGATAATTATAGGTCGTGGTTTAAAGTTTAGCATTTCATTTTCACTTAAGGCCCACAGAATTAGGACATTAGTTTCTCATAAATCAATGCCCTTCAATCAATTATGCTCTTAGTCACAAATAAACTGGACGTGAGCTATAATCACACAGGCTAACCCTACCCGCTGAAGTCTTGTTTTTTTTTCCCACTTAAAGCAGATGATTTACTTACGGAAATGTCACTGAAACTGGAACACCTTTTCCATTTCTTTGGACTGTACTTTGAGCCAATTGCCCCTCCCTCTGCTCCCAGTTCAGAAATGGGTGCTCATGGTATATAATTTGCTTTGTCTTATTTTGTTTTGGGGGATCAGTTCTTTATATCATTTGGCCAGACTGAATAAAATAACACCAAGATTTTTTGTTTTTCTTTTCGAATCCACAAGGTGAAAGGAGAACTGACATAAATCGAACCCCATCTTCACACCCCACACTGGGTGCTATGCGAGGGCACCCAATCTTCCCTGCCGTGCTGGGCGGGGAGAATCGCGATTCTCGTTTTGCGGATGCATCACCCGGGGCTCCTGGAGGTCGAGAACCTCATCAGCAAGTGGTGGAGGACTGCTGTGCCCTTCCAGCCCTCTTTGCCCTGATGGCCAATCAAGAAATTCGCCTGTGAGGCGCCTGATGAGAATATCCTTCTAGAAGCTTGGCTCCACCAGTTGCGGAAGATTGGCCCTGTGGACAGTCACCAGTCCCTTCCTCAAGAACATTCCGAAGGTGGGACATCAAGAAGGGAAATGCTCTACCCCAGGTCTCACTACATTTAATTAGCGCTGGGGCCGGGATGCATATCAAATTGGGATTGTTCTTCCCAATTCCAGGCTCTTTCCACTTAATATCATATTTCTGTCAATATTTAAGGCAGCTCAAGCTGGGTCGGTGAAGAAGAGCGAGCCGATGGCTGAAGAGGAGCTCTCTGTCCTCTGCCCAATGTCAGCCTCTGAAAAAGGAGACGGTTGCAGATCTTCACTTGCTGGGCGCCTGGGTGGCGCAGTTGGTTGGGCAACTGCCTTCGGCTCAGGTCATGATCCTGGAGTCCCGGGATCGAGTCCCACATTGGGCTCCCAGCTCCATGGGGAGTCCGCGTCTCACTCTGACCTTCTCACTTCTCATGCTCTCTCTCACTCTCTCTCTTTCCTAATAAATAAATAAATAAAATCTTTAAAAAAAAAAAAAAAAGATCTTCACTTGCTGCTGAAGTGTTCATTTTTTCTTGCACCCCGAGTCCGGTGAACGTTGGCTGAGTCCCCACTTGTTCCTAAGGGCTTCGGGACTGTTGGGCATTGAGGATTTCTTCAAGTATGTAGGTAGGCCTCGTTCTCTAGTCTTTGGGTTTTAGTGCTTGTGTTTGGACAGCAGGTGAGAGGAAGCTGATGGGATATCTATCCAAAGACAGGACACTTTCCAACGACTAAGATACTGCTAGAAGCTCTGCCAAGCCTGGGTCTCTAGGGGTACTGGCGACAGGACCAGGGAATTTCAGCTGTCCAATGGGCATTCTCTGCCATGTCCCGTTCAGGGAGAGGACCGTCAAATGCGGGATTATGGGATGGGGCCTCGCAGTCCCAGGGACCATGCCTGGGGACGTTTGTGCCCCAGTCGAGCTCTTGGGTGGTGCCAGCAGGATGGAGTTCGTAAGACTAGATGTGACCCAAGTTTCTGTTTGAGGGCCTCCCTTGTGGGCTTTCTTAGAGCTCCCTGGGGTCCCCATAATTGGCCTCCTGGCCATAGTCCTGTTCTTTGTGGCCTGGCGCTCTTGGGCTGTGCAAATACCACATATGATGGTTGAAAGAAAGAGCTCTGGAATATGACAAACCCAGGTTTGATTCCTAGCCACGTCATTGGTGTGCGACCTTGGACACGTTACTTAACCTTTCTGCATCGTAGCTTTCTCATCTGTAAAATGGAACTAATATTGCAGATCTGATAAGGATTATATGAGATCATGTATATAAAGTACTCGCTGCCTGGCACATAATAGGTGCTCAATAAATGGTAGATTATTATTTTTACTAGCTGTGTACTTTGAATATACAGCTTAAAGAATATTAGGCTTAATATTGTATGAAGCAAACAGACACTCGCTACAACGAGGATGAACTTTGATAACCTTGTGTTAAGTGAAAGACATCGGACACAAAAGGCCACACATTGAACGAGTCTATGAATATAGACTGTCCAGAGTAGGTGAATCTATTGAGGCAGAAAGTAGATTAGAGGTTTCCAGAGGCCGGGGGAGAGGTGAGTGGGAAGTGACTGCTTAATGGGTAGGGATTTCCTTTTTGGATGGATGAAAATGTTTTGGAACTAGACGATGGTGAGAGTTGCACTGCATCATGAATGTACTAAATGCCACTCAAATCTATACTATAAAATGGTTAAAATGGTAAATGGTATGTATATTTTCCCACAATTAAAAAACCCATAAAGCACACGCACTCCATACTGGATCAGTCTGTGTAATCACTCTTGTATCGGAATCAAAGGCCTTCACATTTTTTTAAAAAGATTTTTATTTTATTTATTTTAGAGAGAGAGTGCACAGGCGAGTGTGAATGGGGGGGAGGGGCAAAGGGAGAGTGGGGGAGGGAGACCGGCGGGGGAGGGACAAGCCGACTCCACACAGAGCATGGAGCCTGGGGTGGGGGCTCGATCTCACGACTCCGCATGACCTGAGCCGAAATCAAAAGTCGGACGCTTAACTGACTGAGCCACCCAGGCGCCCCCAAATGCTTCAAATTTTAAATAGTGCTTTCTAATGTACTTCCCTGAAATTACATTCCTCACCATACTGTGAGGTTGGCGACAAGGAACATTGCTTCCATTTTACAGAGAACAGGTAACAAACTCGAGGATCAACGCAAGAGAATTAGTTATGGTTGTTACATATGCCGCTCCTCGTGGTGACGTTTTCTGAGTTCAGAGTGACAGGGGTAGGGGTGGTGTCGGAGGTGGGACTTCTGGTTCCTGGATCCGGGCTTCTTAACCTCTCCAGTTCCCGGTACACGTAGTTGTCGACAGTGCATTTTATATTACACACATTGTTTTCGTTATTGCTTGATAAAGGGTACCGGGTTAACGTTTATTCCTGGCTGACTCACAGGGAAGGGCAGATCGCGTCTTTGCGGAGTTTGTATTCGGGCTGGTGACTCGCTTTATTTAACTGAAAATTACTGCCTTCGCTAGGGGCCATTAGCACATCAAAATGGTGTTTGTTGAAAAGTGATACATTAGGCTTGCACTATTCTTTGGTCCCCAAAGACTAATTGTTGGTTTGTGTTTTTAAACACCTTTCAAGTGCTAAGAAGCCCTAATGAGTTAAATTAACAAACCATTAGGGTTAAGAATAGCGGTGTGAGGGGGCACAGTGTTCCAGTTAAACACTGGACATGAGGTGTGTGGGCCGCACTATGAGCCCCTCCACTGCGGGTGCTATTCGACACTTGACAAAGTGTTTCCTTTTGTGAGTCGCCCCACGCATCGATCCTTGACTCGGGGCACTAGAATGGCCATTTTGCAGATGAGGACTCTGGGGATTGGAGCAGTGGCGCCAACCACAGTGGAGCCAACTGTAGCCAACCGAGAGCTTGTAAGGGGCAGCGGCAGTGGGTTTTGGCACCCGGGGCTTTGGCCCTATTCTGGGGAGTTCTGTCTGTGAAGCCATACCCTTGGTTGTATTTGGCGTATACACAACACTTGTTGCATCGTTACACACTGCCCAGAGTCCACCTCAATACTGGCTCGAAAGCGACATCCCGTGACCCCACTTACAGGTCTGACTTACCCGCAGAGGCTAATCTCTTCATGCAACTCAGTGACCCGAAGGAGGCTAGGATGAGCGCTCCAAGGCCTGCCCCTCATATCTGAGGAGGTGTTCAGCTAATTTCTCTGACTGGATAGAAACCCAACCCTAGTCCACAGAGATAAAGCAGTGGCCACGTTAGGGATGCCTAGAAACATCCTCTGAGTGGACATGTTCCCAGGGGGCCTGGAACACCACTGTTTCGGGTTGATGTCGTTAATCTCAGTTATCACCAGCTTGTTAGCTTGCTTGGTATTGGCCGCTTAGCACATCATGTATTTACGATACGGAATCATCTCAACCGTCTTGTGGGTCAGCAGTAATATTTTCCTGTCTTGCCGAAGAAGGTATCGAAGCTCAGAGCAGTCTTTCCTGAATGTGGAATGGCCACTGTTCATACTGTCTCCTGCCTTACTAGCCCGAGATAGCCCAGCTCGCCTCCCTCTTTGGGCTGTTCTAGAATCCTTGCATGATCTCATGATTCTGCCCCATTGAGCTCCACATGGAGTGGACTCATCACACACTATCAAGCCAGGGCCAAAGTTAAGCCGAGATGGTCACTGAGAATGAGTCAGAAGGGGGTTCAGGTCATTGACATGGCCTAAATCAACCCCGGGCAGCCCTTGTATTTCAGGGCCCTGGGGGAGAGAGGCCAGGAATCACTCAGAATCAGAAGCCTCCATACTGGGGTGTGTGTATGTGTTTCCATTGTATTTAGCGAAATAAATCATCTGGCTCTGTTGGCAGCTTCCTAACCAAAGTCTAGCTCCCTAGATTCAACCTCAACATCACCTATCTGCTATTTGGAGCAGTACACTATCAGTGGGGGCTGCTTGGTGCTAGGGGAATTTGGTTTCTTCTCAATATATAATAATTGCCATTATCTTTCAATTACTTAACAAATAGCAAAGCACAGGAGCCATGCTATTTCAAAAGAGTCTCCTGAGAGTCGGGCTGGCTATCTCCAAATGTTACCCAGAATTAGCCGGGAGAGGGCAGCCCTTTGAGCACATACCCAGGGGAAATGCATACATTGTGTACTAGTCACTCAGCTGGAGCCATGGCTGTTCACCTTTCACCTTAACCTCCGACTTCCAGCTAAGAGAGATCTAGTCCACCCAGAAGAGATTTCCACCAGGTCCCTTCTGCCGCTCTCAACCTAGCAGACCTACCAAATATTTTGGCAAAGATGAAAAAAAAAAAAAAAACTGAGAAGAAAAAAAAAATCAATAAATGAAGGATCAGGGCACCTGGCTGGCTCAATCAGTATAGCCTGTGACTCTTGATCTCAGGGTCGTGAGTTTGAGCCCCATGTTGGGTGTAGAGATTACCTGAAAATAAAATCTTTTTTTTTTTTTTGAACATAAAATCTTAAAAAAAAAATGAAGTAGTGAGAGGAAAGAAGTTAAATTGTCTGGTGTTGTGAAGACCCAAACAAATGAACAAACCTGGGTTGTCGTCGTCTCCCTCCTCGCTTTGGAATCACGGTAGCTACCTTCTGCTTCGGGTTTGCCAATAAGCAAGTGTTGTTAAAATTTTATGAAGAAACTGCTTTGGGAGAATTAAACTTAGCCAATTTTGTTGAGAGATGCACCCCTTTCTGGTGCAATTTATAACATCTTAAACAAGCCCCGTTCCCTATGAGAAAGTAGGACCCGAAAAGGACCTTTTCAGTTTATACACTGGATTTGATTTAGATTTAATGTAGGATTGCAACTTTGAAAAGAGCTTTGGTTTTTCTGGCAGCATCAGAACTAAAATTAAATTTGGGTTTAACTAAAAATCCTCATGCATAATGAGGATTAAATGTTAGGGATCTGTCTGCCCTTGCAACTTTTGATTTTGTTTTGATTGGCATCTCCAACACTCAGGGCTAAAGGCACCCTTTTAATTATCAGGAGCACGGAGATCTAGGGTCCTCGGCCTGCTGTTTCTGCGTGGGTCTTTACGCGGCTGAGTGAAGAGCTGTGCACTTCTTGTAGAATAAGGACTAAAGGAGGAAAGGGAAGAGATTACCCTTCCAGAACCCTGATTCCCACAAACCAAAGGCAAGCCCTTTGTAACTATTGATCAGGAAATAAATCCTCTTTATTATTCCACAGGGAAACCTCTTCTCCCTCTGCTTTTCTACGACTCTTCCCTCAGACACATGGTTTTTACCGACCTTGCGTTTCTTCTCGCACACCTGTCAATCTGGAACTCTCAGGCCTTAATTGCTGAATTTTTCCCTCTCCTCAAAACAGAAGGTGAAAATACCCCAGCCGCCACGTTAAACATTTCTGTCCAAAAAAAAAAAAAAGTAGTTCCAAACCATTTGTCCTTTTCAATTCACCCAGTAAGAGAAGGAATGAGATATGGCAAAACTAGTCCGTTCCTTGCAGCCCCCAATACCTCCCATTCAGTATCGTAGAACAATGTTTTAAATTCTATTCAAGAGGTAATGATGTAAGTGCTTCAGATTTTTTAATTAAAAACGGGAGATGATGACTCCGGACGGGTTCTAAACACTTTTGGAGGGACTATGATTTTTCTTACGAATGCTTCACACAGCCAGTGTTCAACTTTGCTCAACTCACAAGGCTCTGCCCGTGGCGATCAGCCTCAGTAGAGGTGGTGGAGGGAGGGAGTGATGATTAGCGCATCTGTTTATGTTATTTTAGTCGAAAATCCATGTGCCACTGGTAATGAATTGAAGGTTAAGTGACAATTTTTCTTTACAACCACTCTTGTCGAATAGTCTGTGAACTGAAAACTGGATTAACCTTTAATTACCCTCAACGATCTCTCAACCCTGAGACAACATTACCACTCCTACCAGTAGTATTTGCATATACAATTTAATGAGAGAAACATCTGTTTGCGTATTCGCTATCATTAATACTCTGCAGATGAATAGATATTCACAATGTGATAGGCATTCGCGCTAACGTCTCATTTTCTTTTTTCATTTCGAGTCTTTCTTCCTCCACCCACGGCTTCAGCTGGACTTGGGTTAATTAGAATTAAGGGCTGTCTAGAACCAACAGCTTGGTACTGGGTGCACAAATGCAATGTGATCTGAATGCCTGCAAAGCCACATTTTATTCAACTGGGGGAAACACCGCTGGGTCGCGCAGAAGGCACGCTGTATGGGCCTGAGTGTGTCCATGTACTTGAAACAAAACTATGTGTTTCCATCTTTGATCTAAAAAAAAACCCAAAACCCTTGGTATGTCTATTTTTGGAAACCCTTGCCTTCATACACAGCTTTCCTCTCTGATGGCGATATCAAATGCTTCCTATATGGAGTTTGATGATTTTACTGCTGATGAAGCCCTCTGAAGCCAAGCCAATCAAACCTTTCTTTTCCAGCTAGGCTAAGTGATTTGCCGGCAGTCACCTTAGTACTTAGTGGTGGAGCTGAGTCTGGGGGGGCCCGAGCCTCTGGACTTCAAGCCTAGTGCTTTCTCAACGGAATTGTGCTGCCTCTCTGTCTGAATGAAGTTTCAAGATGTGACAGCCAGTAAACCCAGTTTGTAGAGTTTCATAGACATCCTATGTAGTTACTTCTTGAAGCCATTTTAAAGGTATCCATATATGGATTACATATATAAAATGCATGCTATAGAGACCACCTTTCTCAACAAATGTTGTATTTTGTACACCTCTGTGTTGATTCTTGCCTAGGCAAGGCTTCTATTTTTGCATCGGTCCAGAGATAATGAAAGATTCCTTAAAGATTTTCAGGGCTTTAATTTCACGGTACATTTTTCTATATGTCTTTCAATTTAGAAAAAAAGAAAGTGCTTCTTTCTGCCTTTTAAAGTAAAAAAACCTCTCAGTTCTAACTTCATTTCACCCCCTTCTGATCATAAGCCTTGAGCCAGGCACTGTCCCCTTTAGAACTTGCAGCTTCTCAGCATACACCGTGGAAATTATTTTGTGGAGCTACTCCCCATGACCGTATTGTCTCATCAGAATGAAGAACATTCTTGGCTTTCATTAGTGAATCTATCCTCATTAATTCAAACTAAATGATGGTGGTGGTGAAGGGGCAACCAGATTAACTAGCAAATACTTTGAACCATAGAAGTTTTTTATGGGAATGTACTATTCTTACTTCCACGGATGTTTGGTGATTAAAGCTGGGCTGGGTCTCCAAAGGTCCTTAGGGCACACGATTAAATCAACTGGTTTGTGATTTCATATCCATTATTTGCAGGCAAAGGTGTATTGTGAAACTATTGGAAGCAATTTGTTCTTGAAGCGTTTCAACCCTAAACCATACCTTAGTCCCCCCCTCCTTATTTATACACGATTCGGTTACAGGGTCTATAAAATAGCACACATTTCTAAAAAAAGAAGAAAAGAAAAAAAAAGTAGAGCTAGTTCAATAGCATCTGAGTTATTATCATTCCAAATACATAAGATTATTTTTAAACACATTTCCCAAATAGAAATGGACATAGTGGGAGAATTTGATTTAAAAAGGCATTTTGAACACCCGATGTGAAGAGAGTACTGATCGGGAATGAGATTTCCATCTGAAGTAAGGTAATTCTGTACAATTATTTAGATGCTCCGTCTCCTACTATGGTCTGGCCAGAAACATTTAAGCACGAGGTGACATACATTCCTTCCCATTAAATACTGTGTGTGAATGCCCGACACAGCATAGATACTTAATACCAGTAAACATTTGTTGGGTGGATAGATGGCTGGATGGATGGATGCACAGATGGATGGCATCCTGACCATTTCTAGAATCTAAAGGAGCACCTCATTTTCAGGGACATAAGTACCAATCCTAGTCCTGGGGCAAAATCTTGCAGAGTTGTCACTCTGCAGAGTTGTCGCTATGATTCCTGGCTTCTTGTAGTATCTGCTCTGTCACGTAGCTTGTGAGCATCCAATCCGGGTTCCTAATCACTCTAGGACTGCTTAGGGCACAGTTAACATTCAGGTGTGCATATGTGTGTGTAGTACAGGGATTTGTAAAGAATCTATGCAAATCTGCGCTTGATAGATAATTTGAATACACAGATCAGTTTCCAGCTCTGTGGTGGCCCGTATATTTTTAAATTTATGCTGAAATTTATTTTTGTTACAATTTTATGTTAGATTTGACCTATGGGTCCTCGCCAGTGTTTCCGGCTGTGTTCTGGACTATCTAGGCTGTGTTTCTGGACTATGATAGGGTCTATAAGACATGCTCTCGGGTGTGCTGAATGCATTGACTCCAAGGCAGGAGGGTAAAGATGCTAACAGGTGCAGGGCTAGGTTCCCCCCGTGGGACGGTGAGGGCACATCCATCCATTTACTGGTTACCCAGGCTCCAGCAGTAATGGCAATGACCTAGTTAGGTCAGATCTCTTGGCAAGTGACCAAGCTTCCAGCTGCATTTGAAGTGGATGCACTTGTGCCTTACTCAGACGGACAGATGATCAGATGGACAGGAGGATCTCTGGGGGCAGGCCTTGGATTCCATGGGCCCGTCAACTTCGGGGCACGTGACCTTGTCCACAATCCATGGGGGAAAATACTGGATTAACATGTTTTGATCAAAAAGATAAGAAATAAAATAAGCATTACTTAATATTTATACAGACACTGGGGATGATCAATCGTTTTTTCTTTTTTAGGATGGGGGATACACGACCAGGAAAGTCTGGAGACCTCTAGTCTCAGAGAAGATGCAGCCCATTTTTCAGGACAGCTGAGTGGGACCCTTGCCTACTCTTTTCCATCCATTTTCCCACCTACCTTTCAGGTCTCCAAGTTTGCTGTGCCGTTGTGTCCCTCAGGGCCTGCTCTCTTTTCAATTCTGGATTCTCTTTCCCTCTGCTTAGTCAATCTTTATTTTACTTCTGTAAGCGGTTTCCCGTGTTTGTTGGATGGCCTGACTGTGATCCGCTCTTTTCTGCGAGTCCTACCACCCCTTTATTAAACCTCTGTTATGGCTTCTCAAATTCATCGCCTTTATTGTCTTCTGAGCAGCCTGAGGGCAGAGATCTTTCTCAGACATTGGTGTGTAAATGCTGGCCTCAGGAATGAATGGAGAATGAAGGGAGAGTCGACCTCAAGGACCACTGGCCACACCCTGTGACTCCTCTAGGTTACCAGGAGGGGTCGCTGTTGGCGCTTCCTGTGATGGGGAGCGCCGCTGTCGGGTCTTTCCTTTGACACGTTCTTTCCCAATTCGGCAGTCTATCTTCTGGGACCTCCTGCCCCGACCTCTTCTCTTACCCACTCACGGGAAGGGTTGAGAAACCGAGCCAGAAGGCAGGCCAGAGCCACTGACTTTGGTGGGGTGTGTTCGTGCCTGGGGAACCCTGGAAGAGAAAAACGGGGAGCCTGGGCCCGGGAGTCCGTCCTTGCTGGGTGGATTCCCAAATGCTCCCGGAGAAATTGTGGATGCCTTGCTTCTTCTTCCAGACCAGAGAGGCAGTTCTGGAACAAGCAGTGGATTATAAAAGAGGCTATTGAAAACGTCAGTGACTAAGAAACAGCAACCAACACCCATGAGCAGATTTTGTGAGGCATAAAATCCCATCGCTGCTCCTGAATGCGGGCCGGGCCAGGGGATTCATTTGGCTTCCCTTGGAAAACGAGATCGAAAAATGCACCGAACGAGGCAAGAGCTTTGTATTAACCATAATGTCAGAGAATGCGTTGCCATGTGCCTTGACAACTCGAGTTTGTAAAAGACAAGTAATTACCAAGGAGTTGGTGAAAATAAAAAAAAGGGGGGGTACAGAATGTCTCAGTCTCATCCTTGAAAATGGCTATTATTTTTTTAACATTAATTCAAGGATATTTTTATACCTTAGTAATAAATTAACATTTCAAAAGTACTTTTACCTGCTGAGATGGTTCATTCCACTAATGCGGGTAGCTCTGTGGACTCGAATAATTAGTGTAAATTGCCTTTGAATAACACAGAGCTGGGAACAACTCTAACTTGCTAGGGCTTAATGCCCCTTGCCTACAGGATGAAGAGTCCTTAATGGGGCCTGGAAAAACAACTAATACCTACAAATCAAAGGAGAAAAGCCGTTTTTGATGCATTTGTCTGAGAGTGTGAGTTTTAAACTAAATTGTTAACACTTCCTCCCTGCTGAGGGTCATGGATTAGCTAGGCTGGGAGATTCTTTGAGAATCTTTCACACTGACCAGGGGAGGTAGGGGGTTCCAAATACAAGTGTTTTCTTAACCCTAATCCCTACCTCCCTGACCAGGACAGCTCTGCATTTCCCTCTAATTAGGTGAAGAATTAGGAGGTGGATAAATGTGTTCAGGGATGAGGATAAAGTGATTAGTTCTCTCCAGACCATGATCGCGATTTCTAGGCGCTACTTAGTTCCTTTCAAGATAATAACTTTTCTCTTTTTCACAAAAACGTATTCAAGCAAACCTCCAACATGTATTTAGAAGCAATGATAATTATCTCTGGACAAGCCTGGGGCGCCATGCTGACAGACTATTTTTGCTGTCTGCATTTGCTTAATTTTCATAACCTTATTATCCCGTCGAGGAACGTCCAGAGCAACCCCGAAACGGACCCAAGGAGTAGAATTATTTGTGCAATCTGAACAAGATCTAATAACGTACCCCCCCCCCCCCCAAATGTATTCACTTTCAAACGATCTTTTCACTGAAAGGGGGAAAGGGACATATTGCTTAGAAGCGGTCTGCAGTAAAACCATTTTAACACTTTTTCTGCATATGAATGCAGAAAATGAATGACTACGCCTTTTTTTTTGAGGGGAAGAATTTATAGATATTCTTCCCTGATGTGTAATTTTAAGCTTCAGACTAAATAAAGCAGTTACTGGATAGCTCTGAACTTTGGTGATACTAGCAAGCTTCATCACTGATGAGTATCCTAGGGCCACCCAGACCTCAAAATCAGTTTCAACAACATGAAAAACCCAGACAGGGACTGCAAACAACATCTCATCTTTTACACTCAGGCAAGCAGTTCCGGAATTGCATACACACCCACTTGTCCTCTGCTCGTGCCATTTGAGCTCACTTGGAGACTGAATGTCTTGCCCATTTGTCTTACCTAGTACGAGTTTTATGTGCTCTGAACAGAACCTCAGGATGAAGAAAAGTGAGAGCAACAAATAACAAAACATAATGTTCTTCTGCCTCCTTTCCGAGGGCGTTGGGAGGCCTGAGGCAGTATTGCCCTTGGTCCTGTTGGAAGGCCGGTGAAAGGCGGTGATCTAATGGTGACCTTCCGGAAAAAGTTCTCCCTGTTTCGTCCCTCTTCTTGGATGTTCATCTCCGAGGACTATAAATGTGCCGGAGCAAAACAGAAATGAAAAGTGACACTCTGGTTGCCTGCCTCCCCGTCTCCAGGCTTGATTTCTGAGTTAGTCTCAGCTGATCCGGAGTAGACACTGCCCCGGCCCCTGGAAGTCACATCACATTATTATTATTATTTTAAGCCAAACTTCTTTTAAAGGGCAGTAGGCTTTTGCTTCCAGTCCTACAAATAGCATGGCTGGTTTCAGGTATGATGTCTGCACCGTGCCCAATTACGCTATACAAGACAGATCACACTACATTACCCGGGATTAGGTTGCCTCTCGATCTTATCAGCTTTGTTTCCTAAACTACAAAAAGATCTAACACAGTGCTGGTTAGCAGTTTGGCTTAGACAATCTCCACAGCCATCCATCACTGTCACCGGGGAGCAGGAGGCATTAGGCACAAAGCTAGGGGACAGGATGCCGCTGACATGCGCTTCCCAAGCCAACTGTCTAATTTCCCATTTAAACCAGCTCTTCCTATGCTTGTCCTTTCTTCCTACTGAGGCTTTCTTTTCCTTCGTAAGAGGAACTCTATACCCTTTACCTTCTGAAATCAAATGCACAATGTTACACATCTCAATCGTTTGTTTGCTTGTTTTTAAATTCTTAACGACTATAGATAAGATGCAGAGCAAATGTATAGGGTAAAATGTACAGTCCTGAGCTAAAGAGAGGGTAGTAAGTCAGGTGCCCAAGGGAGAGGAGGCTCATTACTAGATTCAATCTGACCAATCCCATTTCCTGGATAAACTCTGGACTCCCAGTGGGAATTCTCCGCAGAAAGGATACAGACAGTCTAGCAACTAGGATTTAGCATTTTCTTTTTCATCGAATCTGGAATTATCCCCAACGTGTCCATCTCTGCTTTAAAGTCTGGCTTTTTAAAAAACAGCCCCAGAGTTAGCTAGGACATCTGGATTCTGACCTGCTCTAAATCAGAGCAGAGAGCCCTGGAGTAAAGGGGGCATCCTGGATGGCCTCATCTGGAGATGCGAGACGGCGCGAGATTTGAAAATAGAATCCATTACCCCATTCGCAATCACAATCTGATAGAATCAAGTATTCACAAGTCTCCCAGTAGAAATACCTATGTGTCAAGGTGCAAACTTGATAATTGTTAAGAATACGTTTCATGCAGCAGGAAGAGAACCCCAAACCAGAAGATTAACGTTTCTATTACATAATTACGAGTTCAAGGAGTTCAGCCTCTTATCACTTCATAGTGAGTATAGAAAGTAGGAGTGATCCTCTTTAATTTGTAATTATTTAACTGAAATGTGAGGTCCGGCGGCCTTATTCTCACCCTTCAGGGCCGGCTGGCATTGGTATGCAGAATCCATGCATACACTATCTGAGGGAGACATGTTTGATTATTCTTTAAAACCAACTAAGAGAAGTTAATCTCATTGAACTTCTTTTTATTCAACAAAAGAGTTGGATGTTTCCAAGTCTAATGTGACTATAATGTTCATTAAATGGACTTCTTTACACCTTTAAATGGATTAACAGCACATCTTCACAGTCTAATTATTATACATGTCATTCAAAAAAATCACAGATCTAATTCAGGGGATGATAAAGGCCTTCCTTTCACAACTATGGAAAAGACAGTGCAATAAATGGATGTGATTTTTATCTGTGCCGTTTTTTTTTTTTTTTTTGTTTAAGGGCACATGTTGCTCCAAGGCGGTGGGAGGGAGGGATGGCACTGAATGTGCTGAGTTTTTCTGCCCTAGTAATTCTGGTTTCGAGATTTAGGAGCTGCTCATTCCGACGCCTGCCCTTTCCAGACTTGCTGTACCAGGTACCTGAGAGGCTCCTCCCACTCAAGCCTGCTCAGCTAATGACTTCGGTCTGTCCAAGACAGCTCCCAGTCAGATAAGCGATAAATTACGGCTGGCCCCCTTTTAGTCTTCAGCCTTTGGGGCGTCTCCGAGTTCCTTTACCCAGACCTTTCTTGAAAGCAAGCGGAAAGCTCTCAGCATGCCCCTAGATACGAAGGTTCAGTTAACAGGTGCCCAATTGATATTGACTATCTTCGGGCCTGTACTTGTCTCTTTTTTTACTGGGGGGACGTTGAACTTGGTATATTCAGGCAGTTCGTTGGTGTCCTAAGGGCCTTGCTTGGCTCAGGTGGGTACGGAATGTTCTGGAAGCTATCAGAAATATGCAGGGACCTTTTTCTTTCCTTGGGGACGGGCCCTATACGGGAGGGTCCCAGAAATCCACAGTGAGTGATTTCAGGCTTTTTTTTTGGCTTAAAGCTGAAGAAGGACAGCTTTGTCTTCCATCACTCATTTCACCGATATTTACTGGGAAATTATTGCTGATCCGTTCATGAGCATGGCCTGTCACGTGCAGCACAAAGTTGAGCAGCCAGTTCTTATTCTCAGGGAGCATTCGGCCCAGAAGACATCAGCCTAGGATTTTGTAAATGGAGCAAGTCTCCCAAGTTTTCCCTATGAGAGGAGTTAGAGTTGGCCATCTGGTTAGATGTTGATCGTAGAACTCTTGCTTTGAGGTTGTGCTTGCTTAGCAAGCTCTTGCCCTACTTTTATTTACGTTGCATCTTATATGGAGTGGCTTTGGAGTGGTGGGCATAGATGTGGGGGAAGGAACGAAGCACCTCTCTCTCCCTTGGGGTCACCTCTGGACATCTTCCTTGGAGCCAGTCACCTACCTCCCCACTCCCAGTCCTGGCTCCTCCAGGGGAGCGTGGGAGCGGATGGGGGACCCAGGCTGGATCACAGGTGGGAATGTGAAGTGTGTCTTTGGAGCACCCTCATGGCGGAGCGGAAGAAACAGACACTGGGTCAGGTGCTGTCAGGTGGGAAGGCTAGTGTGGTCACTTCGAGAGATGTGAACGACAGGCCACTCACTCTCTTGAGTGGACACTTATGTCCATCTTACAATGTTCTTGTGAGCGTTTAGAAACAATAACTTGATAAAGAGTCCAGCACGGTGCCTAGCACATAGTGGGTGTTCAGTAACACGGGTCCCTGTGTCCTTTCCTCTCAGCTGTCCCTTGCATCCTCCTCCCCTCACTCCTTTGCCCCATGCCCCATCATTAATCTTAATTAATCAATTAATCTTAGTTAAGTCTTACTTCCTAAATGAAGTAGAACAGCTCAAAGCCTACCTGGATTAGAAGTCTTTGCCTTTCGAAAGGAAAATCCTAAAGCATTCAAAATCCCCAGGAGCAGGGGCGCCTGGGTGACTCAGTGGGTTAAAGCCTCTGCCTTCGGCTCAGGTCATGATCTCAGGGTCCTGGGATCGAGCCCCGTATTGGGCTCTCTGCTCAGCAGGGAGCCTGCTTCCCACCCTCTCTCTCTCTGCCTGCCTCTCTGCCTGCTTGTGATCTCTCTCTCTCTGTCAAGTAAATAATAATAATAATAAAAAAATCCCCGGGAGCGGCAGAGTGATAGCCAGTGGGGTTGGTGTTTGGACTAATGGACGCTCCATTGGCTTGTGTAGAACCCTGTGACCCTAGATTCTCACGGCCAGGAGCCCCATTTCAGGCTCCTTCGTCTCACTCATAGCCTATACCTGAAACTCCATCTTGGGGCTGCCCCATGAGTGACTTGCTTTGGACTGTAAGTGAGGATGGCGTGGCCCAGGCTTAGAAACTGTACTGCAAAGAACCAACCTCAGCTGGGGAACTGTGAGCCTCGTCTTCTCATGGAGCACGAGCAGGTGCCTCGATAAAGCAAACATCGGCCCTCCGTTGTGTGTAGGTACTGTGTCCTTGTTTCCAAACTAATAAATACTGAATGAGTAAATAATTTTGTTTTCTCTTTGTGTTATAAAGATTCAGTTGTATTTGGCCAAGTAACTTCAGGGAATATCATTAAATACTTTTCAAATAGTGCTTTCTCTAGGACGTATTCTCCTCTTGGAACTGTCTCCATATCAATCTAGAATGTGGAGATGGAAGGAAATGGAGGGTGAGCTGGGCTCTATTAGAGACTGTCCACTCCCAGGAGGGTAACCGGCAGTGGGTGGCACCCAAGCACCTAGTTTCCCTCATTCATTCACTTGCTCATTTGTCTTCTCGTTAATTCCAAGTAGGTTGGGGGTTTGATGGCATACGATGAAATATCAAATTACGGGAGTTAAAATCTTACCCAAACAAATGCATTTTATAAATGATAGAAAGCCCCAAAACAGTATAGTTATAAAAACCTGACTTTAGGATAGTTGGAATAGAATTCTAATTTTTTATTATATAGGCATAGGGTGTATATATGAATATTGTATTTATTGCATGAACGTGTGATTTTATATATATAAATAATATGCATGTTACATATGAGATGATGTTAACTGCAAAGGTCTATACTCATTAGCCAGCAAACATAGATTATTACTTCAAGGTTTTTCTCTACCAGGGCATTCTGTGATGATTCTTTTTCCATCTTAGATTTATTTACTCTGCGAGATAAGAAAAGTTAAACAACCTCATCGTATTTTATGTTAATTTTGTCCTAGGCAAGATGTAATAGAAAACATGCTTTGATTTGTACTCATTCAGGGACCTGACACCAGCTTCAATGCTCGGGAGGGAAAGGGTCTTTGTTCAGGAAGTTACTTACTGGACAATTAACATGTGGAAACTATACCAGACAGTATGTGAAAATGCTAAGCTCCTGCTGAATTTCCAAAGGGTGGAGGCTCATTCTTACAAGACCGTGACAACTCTTGCTGATGGAATAAATGGGATCGTTATATTTCAGTCTCCAGGTAATTATCAGAAATGAAGCTTTGTGAATTCTTTCCTAATGGGGCCACCTGTCACCCTTCAGTCTTTGTATATAATGGCATTTTGTTTCTGAAGACCTGGGCCCCAGTTTAGCTCTTCCAAATGTTGGGGACCACGTCCTGGCTTCCCCTTGTCTTACGATGATGAATAGGTACATTTTCGGCCGGTCATCCACCTCCCGCCCCACGTGTGATTCCGTGCGTCCGGAGAGCCTGGGGTAGGTCCGTGAGACTACAGCAAAGCCAGATGTTCCCCCATCACTGTCTGCTCATGGGTGGACTGATGTCTGAGACAGCCATGTGGGGGGGGGGGTGGGAGGGTGGGCGTTGGATGGCGGTTTACTCACCACAGCCACCCCCCTTCCTTTCCCCTCCCCGCCCCCTGCTGCCAGCTGCTCTGGGCTCACGGCCACTGTAGCAGGCTGTTGCAGAAACTCCGGGCACTGGGGCTCCTGGCATCTTGCTTAGGGCCTCGGCCAGAATGCCCGCCCCACATCTTCCCTACAGACAGCCCGGCTCCATGTGCTCAAGGCTTTTCCTCTGAGGCTGGACGGGGAATGCAGCTTGGCTCTGAGGTCCCCTGTGTGACCCACAGGCTCTTAGGCATAGAGCTGTCTGTGGATCTCTCCGGTTGACCTTTCAAGACTTATCTCTACCAGGATATTCTGGGACAGCCTTATTGTCGCCGTGAATCTGTTTGATCGGTTGGATGGGGAGAGCCAACCAGCCTCCCCGTAGATTGTGTTGACGTTGTCCTAGGCTTATTAGGAAATAGAAAACATGCTTTGATTTGCCCTGATGCAGAGACCCTAGCACAGCGCATTACTTATCAGACAATTAACATGGAAACTGTACCAAGCAGTATGTGAAAATGCTAAGTTTGCATCGAATTTCCAAAGGGCAGAGGCTCATTCTTCTCGTCTTGTACAGGAGCTGGCATTGTTGGGTTCAGTCATAGCTTCAAATGGAAGACATTCTTTCAGAGCATGGGGGCCTCCCCATGGTGTGGCCCGGGCGCTGTCATTACTGGGGGCCCCTTTCAGAGACACAGGACGGGGGAGGGCAGGTATATGGGGATTTGTTGCTTTAAAACTACAGTAAGAGTACTGTCAATGAATTTTCTCTTCCTTATGATTTCATAATAACATTTTATTTCCTCTAGCTTACTTATATATATATATATACATACTTGTATATATAATACATATACAAAATACATATCAATTGACTATATTATTTGTAAGGCTTCCAGTCAACAGTTGGCCATTAGTAGTTAAATTTCGGGGGATGCAAAAGGTATACATGGGTTTTTTTTTTTTAAAGATTTTATTTATTGGGCGCCTGGGTGGCGCAGTTGGTTAAGCAACTGCCTTCGGCTCAGGTCATGTTCCCAGAGTCCCGGGATCGAGTCCCACATCGGGCTCCCAGCTCCATGGGGAGTCTGCTTCTCACTCTGACCTTCTCCCTTCTCATGCTCTCTCTCACTCTCTCTCTTTCCTAATAAATAAATAAATAAAATCTTTAAAAAAAAAAGATTTTATTTATTTGAGAGACAGAGAAAGTGAGAGAGAGCATGAGAGGAGAGAAGGTTAGAGGAAGAAGCAGACTCCCCATGGAGCCGGGAGCCCGATGTGGGACTCGATCCCAGAACTCAAGGATCATGACCTGAACCGAAGGCAGTCGCTCAACCAACTGAGCCACCCAGGTGCCCTGTACATGGGTTTTTGACTGAGCGGAAGGTAGGGTCAGTGCCCTCAAACCCCGCATTGTTCAAGGACCAACTGTACTTTCATTGGGTCCTGCCTTGTGTTTGGTTGTCTAAAACAAGGGGAAAATGACCTTGAGAGTCTTTTACTTTTGTGTGATGATGCTTCCTCATTGAATGAGAAGTGCCTTTAGGGCTTGGGAGTGAGGGTGAAAAGTAGCATTTGAGTCCAGGTGTTGGCCATCAAGGGTGCGTGGACGATCCAAACGCTTTCCTTACCTTGGGAATTACAGTCCTATAGGTCTGTATGGGTCGGGGACCACAACACTACGGGGAAATATAATTTCATGCTAATTAGGACTTCTTACAACCCACTTCCTGATGCAAACTGCAGTCAGTAATCAAAAGCGTTCACTCCTTCTAGAGAAAGATCTTCAATACTTTCTCTATCACCCAAAGACTTCCCTGCTTCAAGCTGAACGTGGAGCCACTGAGTGCCAAATCGACATCTTAACCTGGTTAAGTCTTGAATTTTCTAGCAAGTGATGACTCTTCAGAGATATCCCCAACCTGCCCTGCCCTTCCCCCAGCTGGACAAGACACAGTCGCGCCAGCCCCTGAGGGGCTGGGCTGCCATCCTCCTTTAGCAGGTGGTGCGATTTTGACCACAGCCCCCAAGTTGACACCTGTTGAATAATATTGGAACCACATTTGTAACTAATCGCAACCAAGATGTCAACTCAATTAATCTGACAATAGGACCGCCCAGGAGACTCCGTTCAGGCCCAGGCTGATGCTCCAGTCAAGTCCAGGCTTGCTGTCTATTATCTAACAAGCCCAGGACAAAATTAACACTAAATACAAGGTAATTTAATTAACTCCTCCTATCCCAGCAGACAGGTCCCAGCACCCCGGGTGCCCCAGGCCTTCTAGCGAGCAGAAGAGTGTTGCACCCCCACGAGTAAACACTTGGGTTGTGCTTTCATTATTTTAAGTGGGTGATTTGCGACTAAGGATCCCTGTGAAATTCCTCAGGGCACTAAAACGAAAGCATAGTCTTTTCTTATCCTTCAGGACACGGCAATAAACTGTATGAAAATCATTCGCAGGAAAACTTTCCTTGTAAGAGTCAGGATTCTTCAGGGAATGCTAAGAGTCAGAGACAGAGAAGAGAGCTGAAGACCCCGCTTTAAAAGGAACAAGAAGACAGTCTGAAAAGCTCAAAAAAAAAAAAAAAAAAAAAACAAACAACCTATAATAAATAATAAATAAGTATAAGAAAAAATACACTTTGGAAAATTGTTTTATTAGAAAGACCTTCCTTAGGGGACACAAAGGCCTCTTTTATTTCCTAATTTCCACAAAGCTGACCCTTGACTTCCTCATCCCCAGTGAACTGAACAGCAATCTATTTAATTATTCTTCCCATTTTCCTGCTCTCCAATATTAAGCCGACACAAGAGACATGAAGCAACAAGTTACGAGTATTAGGAAAGAAAATCACGACTCTTCAGTCTGTAAAGGTGAAGCTGGCAAGTGAAAAGGTGAGTGGGGAAAATGAGGCATCTTACGGCTGCCAGCGTTAGCAGGCTGAGCCCATAACCTGGAGGTCGTGGGGGAGAATGTGGGCTTTTCACAGATGGCTGTGGAGCAGGGGCTGGTTTGCTGGAGAAACCAGGCCTGTGTTCTCCCCGGGGCCTCCTGGGGCTGACAACGCAGCTGGGGGGCTGGCTGGGGCTCCGTGGTGTGGCTTTTCTCCTTGTGAAGCCAATTAGATTAGGCACCAAAGCAATAAGGAGGTTGCTGCACATATTCAAATGTAGATGAGAAAAGGTATCTGGGTCAGGGATCCCAGGTCAACGAAGGCCTGCAGACCTCATTAAAAGGCAGATCAGCAGGAAGGAATGAAATCATTAAATATGTTAATTTGCAGCGAGGACATGAAAACGTTGGGAGAAGCTGGGTTTTCATCTTGGCTGCCTGGGTTCTCTGCTCGGGCAACGAGGTGCCAGCTTCCCGGTCTCTTCTGTCAGGGAGTCCTAGTTCACCTGGGTGCCATTTACTTGGTAGCTCAGGACTTGGTAGCTCAGGACTCGGGAAATATAGAGCAGGAGCCTCCCAGGCAGGGCATCGCATTAAAATCAACGAGGGACCTTTTAAATATCCCAATACTCAGGCTTGCCCCAAACCAATCCAATCAACATCTCCGGGGGGATTCAGGAATCAGCATTTGTGTAAAGATCTCCAGAGGATTCCAATATGTGGCCAACACCAAACTCTCATTCTTTTTTATAGGAAGTAGAGACACCTAAACAACTCCCCCTTCCCCAACTCCACCACCTTTGAGAAGAGCTAGCATGTTCAGATGGGAAGGGATCAAACCGGTTGCTGAACTTCACATCTCATTTTCCATCTCCTGGCCAACGGCTCAGGAAAAATTTCAATCGGTGACAGATGACAGGTATAGCTAACAACAAGTTACAAGGGCCCTAACGCTGTCCCTTGGCTTTCTGATGGACAGAGCTGGAGCCAGCAGTGTGGGCCATCCCAGCTGGGGGGTAAGGCATGGGCTGTTGGAGGATGGGCTACATCTCTTTACCTCTCGGACTGGTGCTCCCAGCCCTGATCGAAGCAGGGGCTGTTCTTAGCAGCCTCGTGTCTTTTGCAAAACCGCTAGCATGGTATACGTTGCCCCTCGGCCTCCCTCCAGCAGGAAGAGAAAATGGTGCCCCATAAGAAACACCACGAAAAGTGGGTGAAGGTGAGCTACTGTTTCAGGCAAAGCACGCTGTATTGAATAGCATTCTCCTCAAAGTTCATATCCTTCCGGGAACCTGAGAATCCGACCTTATTTGGAAGAAGTGTTGTTACAAAGGTAATCAGTTAAGATGAGGTCATGCTGGAGTAGGGTGGGCCTTTAACGCGGTGGAACCAGTGCCCTTATGGGAAGAGGCACAGAGAGATGCACGGGGATAAAGCCCTGTGTGGGAGTCCGCTAGGGCCGCCGTGGCCAAATGTCCGAGACTGGGGCCTCAAACAACAGAAATTTGTTTTCTCACAATTCTGGAAGCCGCAAGTCCAAGATCAAGGTGTTGGCAGACTCGGTTTCTTAGGCCTTACTTCTTGGCTTGCAGATAGCTTCCTTCTTACTGTGCCCTCGTTTGGTCATATCTGCCTGTTATTTTTGGGTCCTAATCTCCTTTTCCAGGCATATTGGGCCAGGGCTCACCCTAATGGCTTCATTCTTCCTTGATTGCCTTTTGACAGACTCTGTCTCCAAGTATAATCACATTTTGAGGTCCCGGGGGCTAGGCGTTCAACATAGGAATTTTGGGGGGGACACAACTCAGCCCATAACTCCATGTGACAACAGAAGAGAGATCAGAGTGACATGTCTAGAAGCCAAGGAACTCTAAGGATTGCCACTAGGAGCCACCAGAGGCTGGGAATGGGCAGGGGAGGGTCCTCGCGTAGAGAATTCAAAGGGAGCGTGGACCTACTCATACACTGAACTTGGACTTTCAGTCTCTGGAGCTAGGACAGAATACACGTCTGTCGTTTCAGGTCCCCCGTCCCCCACCGTCCCCCTGCCAGTGCACGATCATTTGTTATAACATAGGCCGCTTCTCTCATGCTTTCTCCTGTGAGGGTCTACAACCAGATTTGAATGCCTAGACACAGTGAAAACTCACGGCCTCCCGGGAAGCCTGTGTGGTCACCGTGGGCCACGGCACAGGGCCCCGGAGACTCTCCTGCTTCTGGGTCACTGTCACTGCCACTGCCAAAATACATCTCTGTAGCTCTGGGTTTTTCTGCCCTGGACCAGCCGCCCATCACCTGCTAAAGGAACAAAGGAATGAACGGGTCTAAACCAGGAGGCATTTTGCACATGGGAAGTCAGCAGCCCTGGGTTCTGCTCCTGGCTGTGTCCAGCCCCCGCGGGGCTTTGGAGCGGGCGCTGCCCCTCTGGGTCTCAGGGAAGGGAGGGAATTAGGGTGCAGGCCCTCCAACAGTCTATGGCTTGGTCACTTTACTCAGTGAAGGTAGCAGGAGGATGCCTTTCTTCTGTTCTTGCTTTCGGCTCTTGACATGTGGAAATCAGGCCCTTGAAGCCTCTGCAAGGAAGTGGGCTCAAGGGCGGGGATACTGGGCAGCCCTAGCATTCACTGCTCTATGTATCTGCAAATAATGAGGAAACAGAAGGGTGTACAGAACCTGGAGACTGGGGACTGGGTTTAAGAATGATTTGTAAACAGGAGGAAGGGAGAGAGGGATCAGGGGAGGCGTTGGGCCCCAAAGTGGAGAGCAGCTCCAATTAAAGCAGCGACAGGCAGCCTTTTCTCCCTGGCAGGAAGCACCCCAGCAAGTGATGAGTGACAAGAAGCCGCTGAGAGGTGCTCACTTTTTCAAAGGGAAAATGCAATTTGTAAACAATCAACATCTTAACAAGCTATAAACAAGCAGTCCCGACTTCCAGCAGATTTACTGACGCCTGAGTGACTGAAATTCACAATGTTTTTCCAAACCAGCTTCTTTCAGTTGTGGCCTGGTAGTCACTAGGACAACCGGTCCCCATGGTCCCCACGGGGACTGCTTCCCCTCGGCTCCTAACCTGACAGTGTGGGGCTGGGTTCCAAGCCCCCACCCCTCATGGGTGCGGGCCCAGAGCCGGTCCATCTCGTCTCCTTCCCTTCCTCACCAGGGCTGGCCTCGAAACTCGCAGGATAGGATGTTTGTTTTGTTTTAAAATTCTAGTGTTTCAAAAATCACCCATCGTTTATCACTCATCTTAGATGAGCAATTGTAGGTGGATGCCTGCTGGAGGCTTTCCTCCAAACTCCCCCTCCCCCACCCTCCCCTACCTTCCTCCACCCTCCCCATAGCCCCCTCCCCGGGGGAAATCAAGAAAAACAAGATTCTACTTGTCCAGGCCCTCAGAGACTCCTCAGAATTGCTGGAATCGTCACAATAAGTGGTAGTAATAGAACCATATACAGGACTGTAAATACAAACTGCTTGGTGGAGTGGCAAAAAATAATGAAGTAATTAGGTGAACTATTATCAGCACCTGTGACTGATTGGTACAAGCACATTTCTGGCTTTATTATATTATTATTTGTCAGGAACAATAAGTGAGCAGATTCTGACGTCGCGTCACTTCTGGCCCCGCACCCGGCTTTCCTCTCCCGAGGTCCCCGCTCACCCCGGGGTGCGAGCCCGGGGCGGGGGAGACGTCTGCGCAGCCTGTGCAAGCCCACGGTGGGGAAGCGGGAGACCTGCTCCCCGGCCCATTAGGGGTAATGCCGCCTTAATTAGCCATCGACGGGACTCCTAACAGGTGCTATTCACCGTGCTGTTCCTAGAGCGAGCATCCTGCCGATAGACAGACCCGAACCCCCGTGTGAGACGCGTTCAGCCACTCACTGCTGACTCTAAATGGAAGTGGCCATACCAATGCTCCACCTGTCATCTTCTACCTGGCAGACTGCC